>JALPQD010000382.1:111826-711826 GCA_023101885.1 Typhlomys cinereus | reverse complement strand
CAGCTTTCGGTTCTCTTCTCTTTCTCCACCAGAGCTCCACTAGTCTAAGATGCCAGGCCATAAACAGAGGAGGATTCTGTATCATGGGCAACTCACCAGATATAGCCAATCTCCCCCTTTATTGATACCACAGCCTCTCTGGCAGTAGGATTAGTCATATGACTCAAAGAGCATGAGACTTTGCTTTTCCTTGTAGGAAAGATGGGAAGACTGTCACCATCCCCTTCCCTGTGGCCTTTGACATCTTTTGTTGAACAAGAGCACACACCTTGAAACTCAATAGCAATCTTGTGATCATGACCCAGAGGTTGAGAGAGACTCTCACTAGGAAATCTTGAGTTGCTACATATTGGACTGCCTTCCTCCAGCGCATTTGTTATCAGAGAAAAAGGATGCCATAAGCAGTTGTGAAGCCCCAAGGCACTCTCCTCTCTGCTGCAACTTGGACTTTTGCATGTTAAGTGCTGATGTGTGTACCCATCTTATAGGGGCAAAGTTGTTCATTCGAAAATCACTAATAGACAATGCCAAGTGACACGCCCACCCTGAGTTGTGACTGAGGAGAAGAGGCTGATCCCCATCAAAGCCAGGTGGAAGCATCTGCATGAAGCTGCTGTGGATGGAACTAGTGCTAGGACCCAGCTGTCAGCCGTGTGCCCTGCCTCTGGGTGCTTGACATGTCCCTGTAGGGAAATGTACAAGTTTCGAACAAAACGGTCCATGTCTTTCTTGGCTCTGGAGTTTGAGACAATGTTAGTATTTGTTTCCTAAACAAGAAAAGACAAAGATATGTAGCTGAAAAAAAGAAAAGCAAAAAGAAAGGCGGTCTGGAGAGATGGATCAGAGGTTAAGCATCTGCTTCTTAAGTAAAAGGATATGAGTTTGGATCCCAGATCTCAGCTAAAAATCACTGGACGGAAATGGGAAAGGCCTGCACTTTCAGCCCTGGAAGGCAGAGCCTGGGAAACCCCAGAGCAAAGGAATAAGGATGTAGACCAATCTAGGATGATTCCCACAGTCTCCCTTGGGTCTTCATAGGCACGCACAGTGCCCTTTTTTTTGCACATCTACACACACATTTATATACCTCCCCACACACATATGCACAAAAGAATCTCCATAGACTAGCAGACTATTTGAAAAAATTTCAATAAACTTGCCTCTAAAAATGTAACAATTCCAGTTTGTTGTGTTGTTTTCCTAAAGTTATGCAAGCTAGTCCAAGGTAGCCCAGAACTGCAGCCTGAGGCTATCTGCATAGAAAAGGGCTGAGATTTGAGCAGGAATTGTTGCTAGGAATGGGGCCGGGGAGACTGGAAGGGCTGAGTTAGTATTACTGGGCTGAGGAGATGGCTCAGCGGATAAGATGCTAATCCCCAAAACTTGAGGACTGGACTTTGGATCTTCAGAACCCAGGTAAAACTAGGCAGGCATGGCGGACCTCTCAGCTCTCAGGAGGTAAAGACAAGGGATCCCTAGGGTAAGCTGGATAACTAGACTAGCTGTTAAGTCCCTGTCTCAATAATAAAAGAGAAGAGTAATTGAAGAAGACACTCAACATCAACTTCAGGCATCTATGCACAGACATGCATTAACATGCATAGGCACCTACACACATGAAAACATGCATTCACACACACACACACACACACACACACACACACACACACACACACACACAAATCAGAAGACTGTCCTCAATGTGAAAAAAGTGTTTAAAGTGAGAAAAGCTATCGTTTACTTTTAATATTGGGAAGGGACAGTGTAAGGAAACAACTGTCCCTCTGTCCATTTCTACCTCCAGGTCGCCAGGGCCGGTGCTGTGACGTTTTGACCGGGATGTTCTTTCCCGCAGGCAGGCTGCTGGCACGCGCGCTTCAGGGTTCTTAGCAGCATCGCTGGTCTGTCCCCACAGGCCAGGAGCATAGTGACAACCGAAAATGTCTGTAGGGACCGGGGCTGAAGTTCTGTTGACAACAGTGCTTGCCGAGAATGTATGAGGCCCTGCGCTCGATCCCCAACACTGCATAAAACCAGGTATGGTGGCATAGGACTCAATCCCAGCACTTAGGAGGTGGAGGTAGGATGAGCAGAAATTCTAGGTTATCCGCAGCCATTTAACCATTTCGAGGACAGCCTGGGCCAAAGGAGACTTTGTTTCCAAATGTCCTCTTGTGTGTGTGTGGGGGGGGGGGATTACCTGTAGTTGAAAAAAAAATCTGTGCTCTGTATTAATAACGGCTCTTGGCAAAACAATAAGAATCACTGAATGTGTTAACTTGTCAAAGCTGAGATCTAGGTTTTACTAGTGTCTAGGTAATATTCAAATAGGACAATCTTGATAGTAAATCCCTAAATCTCAAAGAGTCTAAATGAAATTCAAGACTACTCTAATTCCAACACATCTCTCATCCTGTCTAATATCTAACAATACCAGGACTCCTTGCTGCCTTTCCCCAGAATGATCATTCCTCAACTGCTGTCTTTTTCTACGTATTTCTTTCCTTTTCCCACTCCCTTTGATGCCTCTGGACACATTGACAACTCACAGCCTCTTGCAAGAGGAGCATGTCTTTGCTTCTCCTTGGAATCCATTCGTGTGGTGGTTAACATTTCCATCCTCTCCCTCCCTCCTCTTCCTTTGATTTCGGCATTGAAAGTCCCAATGATCTAGTCTGGACCCTCCAAGCTCTTCTGCACAGTTGCATGTGGGTGGGTGGGAGGAACTGAGCAGCCCAGACAGTGCCCAATTTAGCATCAAGGAGGAGGACGGGAAGGGCTGGCAACGCTCATGTGTGGAAGGCTACAGATTCTTTTCACCCCCACTCACAGATGTACAAAGACAATATAGGGTCTTCGTTTCTCTAAAATTGCTCTTCTTTCCCTTCTGGGTCTTCATCCATAGAACACAGCAGGGATCTTCTCATGAAACACTTTGAATAGACATATGAAGTGAATGGTTTATCTCTTTAGGTTAAAAAACCTGCATCCTCCTCTTTTTATCTTTTAGAGACGGTGCTGAGTCTGTGACAGAGTTAGGACTAACAGATCCTGCAGAGAAGGCAAGAAGGCAAGTCGCACACAGTCTTCTGCTGCTTGTGCTCTGGCTGGGGGGTCTGCATGCTGCTTGGACTTCACCTGTGAGGGCGAGACTGGTTTTGTCTCTGAGAGGTTTGCACGCACCTGCTGCTGAAGCTGTCTCTTCAGTGCCTGTGGTCTGGCCCTTCCTGACTGTGTTCCCTGATGACTCAATCCTTTCTCTGGCTGGGGCTCCGACCCCACATCCTCCATCTGGCTCTTCCCCAGAGTGTCCACCCCCCAGCCTTGCTGGTGACTCACCTTTCCCTCATGACAGCTTTCAGCTCAACTACTTGCCAGGACTTCTTTGGTACAGGTTGGAGCTCCTTGATCCAGTGTATTCCATACTAGCCCTTGGGAGATGGTGCAGGAAATTAAATTCTGCCCTCGCCCCTTGGATGAGCAGGCCCAAGTCACTCCTAGGGTGCTGTCGGGTTTTCTCAGAGAACCAAAGGTGGGTTCTTCAGGAACTTTCAGCCTTTCTCTCACCAACTGAATAAATCTCAGGAGAAGGGAGACTTGTCCTCTTCCTAGGACTCCTGCAAGGACCTGCGGGCTGAACTTTCCTCCTCTGATCTGCCCCGGGACTTCCTGCACAAAACTCCATGGCCAATCAGCTCTCCTTATGCCCCCGACCAAGAGAAAGAAATCTGTAACATCTTTTCTCTGCGATGTTTTACAAAACTCAGCTGTTTAAGCTACTCTATATGATGGAAAAGGTCCAAAATTCCTATTTCCTCCTTCTTGTTTTTACTCTTTCTTTACATCTGCCCTGTAACAATTCTAGACCTTCCCAAGGTCAAGGGAAACCTCTATAGGAATGCGGGATGCATGCTGAAGCAGGCAGCATGTTTAGATATGTTTTTCCTCAATCACATACCGTGACAGTTTACTTACCTCATATCGTGTTCCAACACAGATGTCCCATGGTAGCCTAGAGGCCAAGGCCACAGCTCTGTGGGTAGACCACATCTGTACAAAGACAGGAAAGAGCACAGGTCCCCCACGGGAAACCAGAATAGGGAGGCAGATGCATGTAGACTGTGCTTTGAGATATTCAGTAGACCAAGTTCTTCGAAGGGAGTCTTTAGGTTTCTAGGATCCCTGACAGTACAACTCAATAGAAATAAAGTCTTTTGACATAAGGAATAACACAGAGGTAGCAACCTTTTGTCTTGCAAGCAAGTTTGTTTGCAATAAATTACTCTGTGTGTGTTTATACCATCACTGTTTTTTTTTTAAACCAACTTTGAACACCTACAAAATTGATGACTTGGTTTTAGCAATGACATTATCAATGGTCAAAAATGATTTCCACTCCAGAAGGTAGAATGCGAGGGACAAACCTGCATGAGGGATGGGTGATATCACTGTAGCCGTGGACTTCTGTGCCCACAAGACCTGTAGGGGGTCAGGAGGAGAAGGAAGTTGGAGCAGGTCATGTAGATCTTCGAGTAACAGGATGAGAAACTAGCATGTCAGCTTTAAAGACGGAGTTTCTGCCTGTTTTTTGAGAAAGGAATCAACATGAGGAAAACCATGTTTGGGAAATTTCAACTGCAGACTAGCTGGTGTAATTACTGCTTTTGAGGGAGAAAGACTGGAGGAAGGGCAACCGTGAGAGAGAAATCATAGAGTCTCTTCCAGACTAGACCAGAAGTGTGACGCGTGTGTTTACAGACAAGCTCTGAGAGAGCGGCCATTTTGTAGTGCCACAGACACTGCCAATAACCAAATAGACTTTTAACATTTCAGACAATTTCTCTCATACCTGTACAGAGCTCAGATCACATATACACGGGCCTTCTGCCTTGATTTATCTTATCTTGATATCTGTATTATTCTTTGGCTTGTCTTTTGAATTGCTTACCACAAGGTATTATTTCATTAACATGAGCATTTCAGTAGCATTTCCAGCTCCCAGCCTGCCATGGAGGCACTCAGTAAGTAACTATTGACTGTGTAAATAAGCAAATGGATAAAGCAGTTCCCCCGGGAAGAGTGATGGGTCCCATCCTCATCAAGTATGCCTCGTGAAGTGTCATCCTGTGAGGGTCCTGCATTTGTTAATTATTAGCGTGTTTGCAAGGGTGAAGGCTGAAGGACAATTTTGTAAGTCAGTTCTTTCCATCTACTTTTATGTGGATTCCGAGGTTTATGTGACAAGCTGAGCCAACATGCTGGCTCTAATTCGTTCATTTTTTTTTTTATGTGTATGTGTGTGGCATGTGTCTGATTGTTCATGTGTGTGTGTGTGCATGTGAAGGACAGGGTGGTTCTATTGATTGTGCTCAGCTATGTTAATGGTCTTTCACAGAGCTCAACAGTTAGGCTGCTGTAACTAGCCAGCTTGCCTAGGGAATCTCCTGTCTCCACCTACCAAGTGTTGGGCTTATAGGAAGCCATCAGGTCTGCCTAACTTTTTATGTGGTTTCTGGATATTCTAATGCTTACACAGAAAGTGCTTTATCCACTGACCTGCCTCCTCCTCCTCCTCCTCCTCCTCCTCTCCTCTTCCTCCTCCTCCTCTTGGAGTAAGCCACTTAAAGGTCCCAGTCTAATACAGTCACATGGGTACCCCAGCCCTGCTTCCGGAAGTGGTATTGGCTCTTGCCATCTAGTTTTCTTTTTGAAACACGGTGCCAGCATAGTGCCACCTGGTGGATAAAACATGAAATGTCAATCTTCCACACTTGCCCTTTACAAATAAATGTGTAATCCTATCTGAAATCTTTGAAATTAAAAATTTGTAGCATCTGGCTTGATTTTCCCTGCTTTAACTTACTTTTTCCTTTAACTCTTGTTCTATTAAATTTTAACTTTGTGTTAAGCCGTTGTCCACTTTTCAGATAAAGAAATCAGATTAAATTATTAAACTTCTCTTACCTAAGTGTGGTCAAGAAGCTGAAGTATTATGGGAATTGATTCTTGCAGCGTGCATGCGCCACTGTAGATGGGCATTTATTGCAGGAATACATGCTGCAGTGATGTTCTGGACAATGTGGTTTGATACATGACTCTTAAGAAGAGTCATCAAAGGCAGAGATGACTCAGGGGTTAGGCCTCTGCCTTAAAAGTAGAAAGACTTGAATTCAGATCTTCGGATTCCATACAAAATTTTCAGGAGGAAATGGCAGGGGTCCACAATTCTGACCATGGAAAGGTAGAGCCTGAGAAACCCCAGAACAAAGCTATAAGGAAGTAGAGCTATCCAGGATGATTCCTGAAGTCACCCTTGGGCCTCCAAGGCAAACACATTTCATATTCCTGCCAGTGAATGGCTATACATATAGGTGACCTGAGCTTCCAAGATGGAGGGGAGAATCGACTTCTCTCTCTTATTGAAAAAAGGTGGAGAGTGATAGAGGAAGACACCTAGCCAGACACACATTCGAGTACGTACACATGCAAACCACTACCTAATTTCGATCATTTTCCCATTTTATTGGGTCATCTTTTTTCGTTATTGAGTTGTAAAAATACCTTATATCTGTCTTTAATTATACCTATGATTTTATTGAGTTATCTTTTTTACTGTTGGGTTATAATAATATCATATATATTTTAGATATACCTTTTATCCGATCTATGATTTTCTAATGCAGAGAGGGCACCTCTGAAGACCAGCATGTAGCTGCCCACCATGCCAGCGTCTGTTGCTGAGAATCTGATATTGAGTTTGATTCAATAGAACCGGGGACTTCAGCCACTGCTGATCTCAAGTGCCTTCAGGGTCTCAGTGGCCGCCTTTATTAGGAAGTGCAGATATCACACATACAGGATCTAGTGACAAATGCAAAACAGGGCATACAGGGGTTTCCTACCAGCACAGACAAAGAAGGCAGTTGGACTTATTCAAGATTAAGATACACCAGACTTCTTAGAAGCACAGATGGGGAGGGAGAGGATCGTATCTTGCCCCCAGCATTCTGGGAGCAAGTGTGCCAGGCATTCTATCCCTGGAGTCTCCAGCTAGTCCAGGTTTAGGAAAGTCTGTTAGCTAGTGGACATGATGCTACCATTTCTCAGGAACACAAGGAAGGTTGCCCAAGGTGACTAGGTAGCCCGGACTATTGTTGAGCTCAGGATCCAGCTGACAGACCCTGCCTTAATAACAAGTGGAAAGCAAGGGAAACAGACACCTTGTGCCAAACTGTGGGACTCCGCAAGCATGCACACATACATGTGAACCCCTGAACACATGTAGCAACATACACATGTGAACAGACACATAGACATGCTCACACATACATATGAAAGAAAAATAATTTAATGTCAATTAAGTTCTTTGAAAGCAGTTATTTCTCTTAAAATTCCTAATTACAAACTATGAGAATATGGCAGTAAAGTCCTACGATTTCTTAGATGCTGAGGGTGACAGTTCCAGTTGTCAACTTGACTATTGATAATTGAGCCGTTAGGCACAGTTATGAAAAATTTAGTTAAAGCAAGACTCTGCGCAAGCTTATAAATTGTCTAATTGCTATGAGAATATCCAGTGCACACGGGTAGAGCCACCCCTAGGCAGGTGAATAAGATGGAGAGAAGAGCTGGTTATCTTTTGCTGACCAGCAAGTTAGAGCTGAGACTGATCCTCACTCAGCAATTCCTGGGATATCATGTGACGAATTCCCCTGGCTCCTGATCTGGTATCACTAACCTAGAACTGTGAGCAAGAGTGAGCTTTTGTCTCCCTAAATGGTTTGGGGCATGTATTCATTACAGTAATAAAAATATGAACTGTCATAGTTAGATACAGCTGCCAACTTAATGTGGAAGGCTGGAGCTCTGAGCATACTTGTAAAGGAATTAGTTATTGAATTAAGCCCTGAGCAGACCTGCAGGGGATTGTCTGATTGATGGAGGAGCCCCAGTACATGGTGGGCGGGACCATTCTCTGGGCAGATGGATAAAATGGAGGGAGCTGGTTAAGAAAGCTGACATTCTTTGGCATAGGCGTGCTGTCTGGCAAGGGAAAATTGTCCCTCTCACAGCAGTCCCCTGGGGTCAGTGTGAACTATCCTGCCAAGTTAGAGTAAAAACTGTAAGTGGACAATCATAAGCCAGAATAAAATCTCTTGTTTCCCTAAGCCATGAGTTCATCAGCAACCTGCAGAGTAACTGCAGCAAAAACCCTAGGAAAAGAGACAGAAAACAAGCTATTTAGAGATTCACCTTACTAGATAAAGATCACTCAATGGGAATCCTAGGAGCAGGTGCTGGACAAATAAGGGGGAGCGACCCCCCTGTGGATTTATTCATTGAAGAGCCGTCTATCCTGCCACAGAGGCCTGGTCCCTCACTAGTACAGGCACCCCAAGGGTTCCTATGGTCCATACATGCAGAGAGACATGAGTGTGGGAGGGAAGGGGTGGCCTGTTGAGGGTAGGGGAGGGGGGAGGGGTGAGAGGGGTGAGAGAGGGAGGCAGCGTGGACAGAAGCTCATTTTGTTTATATATAAAAATTCTTAATAGAATATTTTTTTAAAGTAAATTAATTCTTTAAAAAAATGAAGATGAAAGTGGCAGGTGAAGCCAGGTTAGGATCCCTGTTCTGTCCTACAGAAAGTAACCATTTCCACCGAGTGATTTACAAGAAAGATTTCTGTTAACGTAAACAGAAAATGCTCCTGATGAGACCATACGCTTAACAGGAGGCTCGGCAGAAAGGAACCCAAAGGGGGGGCGGGTCCGGGCACTCAGAAACTGCTGCTTCTCAGCTCCGAGGTGCCATGTGGTCACGATGCCAGGCCCTGCTTTTCTCCAGGTCCAGAGGCGTCAGCATCCTGCTCTGGGGGTTGGGAGGGTGGGGAAGAGCCTGAGAACCAAGGACTCTGACCGCCAAGTGCCTGGCGATGATGCTCCTTGTAATTAGAAAGTGAAACGAATGCATATGTAGGGTCTGTCCAGTGACGTTATCATGGTGCCTCAAGGGCCGCCCGCGTCCTCATCTCGGAGGAAGCACACGGGCCAGTGCTGAGAGAGAGAGAGAGAGAGAGAGAGAGAGAGAGAGAGAGAGAGAGAGAGGAATCAGGTGGAAATGAACAAGGACGAAGGCAGAAAGGAGTCAGGAGCATTCTGCAATGATGTTTCAAGTCATTGGGACCCCCTGGGAGAGGGGCAGCCTGCGATTCTGAATCGTTACAGGTACAGTTCATCTAGTACTGTTGCTTCCCTATCACACAGTCTCTCTCTCTCTCTCCTCTCACTCGCTCTCTTGCTCTCTCGCTTTCTTGCTCTCTCGCTCTCTCTCTCTCAGTCTCGCTGTTGCCCTTCTCAATTTCTCTCTCCATTCAGAGTAGACTCCATAGAGAAAGAGCTAGAATAAAAGGTCACTTGTCAGCACCGCGGCCTTCTAGTGACATTAAGGGGACTTCCTGGGAAATTGCCTTTTGCCCTCATTTCAGCCCCTTTCTGGGTCACGGTGCACCCGGACACCCGTCATCACAGTGCAATTTCCCCAGCTCCTGGGGGTGTGCTCTGGAGGGGGAGCAAGCCAGACAGGCTCGAGGATTCTGCCCCCACCCCGCAGCGCACGTCACCGAGAAGAAACAAGTGGTGACTGTTCAGCCAGCCGCACAAGGAGCCGCTTTCTCCTGAACCCGTGACCTGGGCCCAGGAAGAGGCCGGGCGCGCTTGTCGAGTCTGTGCACTTGCTGAAAGGAGTATGTGAGAGAGAAGCAATGAGACCTTCTTTGTCGTCAAGAGCTTCCAGAAGCCACCGGAAGTTTCTACACGCGGCCTTTTGGTTGCCTAGTTAATAGTCATAATACAGTTTGGAAGTGAGCTCCTTGAAGTTAAAGGGAAATAAGTCTGATGGCCTTTTGGATTGGGCTGCACGAGCCAAGGCCCTGCTGATGGCGAACACATCGCCTGCTCACCTGCGACTCGCGCCTTCTCCTACGGTCTCACCGAGTCCTGGCACATTCCGTGACTGTGGGCTAATCCCGGTGGGGGGGGGTCGTCTGCTGCCCTGTTCAGGAATTAGCCTGTGGTGGTCTGCCCAGGGCTTCTGAGGAAGGCACACTGTCTTGCACGGTGCCCTTTCTCCTTGCATTCGGTTTGGGCCAGGGCCTGGTTCTTGGACCAGCCTTGGCCATCTGACGGTGAGCACAGACGGCTCGGCAGAGTTGGTAGTGTGATAGGGCTCTGAGGGCTTTACGGATACAGCTGGACTCCAGCATCTTCTGCTTTGGGATGCTCCGTAAGCTGATTTTTCTCTGGCTTGGTCTGAGGCATCTCAGCTGATATATGGACTTCTTCTCCCAGCTGATCCACCAGTATCAAAACAAAACAAAGCCTTCCATGAACGAGTTATAAACACCCTGGCTTTGTTAGGGTTTCAAGCAAAATGTTGCTTTCCAGAGGATTCCTGAGGCTCTGCTGTTCCAGTGTAGAGGAGCTGGAAACTGATCTGACCGACTAAACATCTGGCTGGAGGAACAGGGAACCTCCTTTTCTCCTAAGACAACAGCTTCTGACCTCAGATCTGCCCCCTCCTCCTCTCTCCTCCCGCCCTCCTCCCTCCCTCTCTCCCTCCCCTCCCTCACCCTCTCCTCTCCTTTCCGTCCCCTCCTTCTCTCCTTTTCCTCCTTCCTTCCTTCCGTCCGTCCTTCCTTCCTTCCTTCTCCTTTCCTTCCTTCCTTCCTTCCTTCCTTCTTCCTCCTCCCTCCTCCTTCCTCCCCCTCCCTCTTCCATCCCTCCTTCCTCCCTCCCTTCCTGTCCTTCCTCCCTTCCCCCTCCCTCCCTCCCTTCTTCCTTCCTCCCGCCTTCCCTCCTTCCTCCCGTCCCTCCTTCCTCCGTCCTCCCTTCCCTTCCTTCCTCCCTCTTCCTCCCTCCTCCTTCCTTCCCGCCCCCTCCCCTCCTATTCCTCCTCCCCCTTCTTCCTTTCCTCCTTCCTCCTCTCCCTCCCTTCCTTCCTCCCTCCCTCCTTCCCTCCTTCCTTCCTTCCTTTCTCCCTCCTCCCTCCCTTCCCTCCCTCCCTTCCTTCCTCCCTCCCCTCCTTTCCTCCCTTCTTCCTCCTCCCCCTCCTCCTCCTCCCCCTCCTCCTCCTCCTCCTCCTCCCCCCCCCCCCCTCCTCCCACCGCTCCTCCCCTGTTCCCTCTCCTCCTCCTTCTCCTTGTTCTCCTTCCCTAAGATCGGGCTGTTTTGGGGGCAGGGTCAGAGGAAGTCCTTCAGACGTAATAATTATTTAGCCAGTGGCTACTGTGTCAGGTCACGCTTTGGGAGTGGTTAAGAGACATTCTGCCGTTGGTATTGGGAGCTGCTGCATGACAACAAGCAGCACAGGGACCTGGAAGCAGGTTTCCCAAGGGACAAGCAGTGTTCACTGGATAACAGACAAGTTAAGTTTCATTTGTGTTACCCATGTTCAATCTATCAAACTTACACAAGAGCAGAGCCTTGCTGCAGACATCTTTTATTTCAGTAAAAAAGCGAAATGGTAGAAAAAAGTGGGGGAAAATGACCCTTGAGCATTTTAAAAAATCATCTTTAAAAGAGAGGAAGGATGTTGAGATGGCTGGGCGCTTACAACACAAACATGGGCCCCCGAGTTTGGGATCCCAGCAACCATGCAAAAAGCTGGGCGTGGTGTGTGTTTGTAGCCCCAGCACGGGGGTGGGGGGTGGGCACGAGAGGATCCCTGAGGACTGCCCGGCCAGTGTAGCCCAATCACTGACCTCCAGGTTCAGGAGGGACCCTGTCTCAAGAAACAAGGAGGAGAGGACCGGAGAGATGGCTCAGGGGTTAAGGCTCTGCCTTGCAAGCAGAAGGACTTGAGTTCAGATCCCAGGTCCCACACACATCAGGCAGCCTGCACTTCCAGCCCTAATGGACGAAGCCTGGGAAATCCCAGAGTGAAAGCAAAAAGGAGGTAGAGCAATCCAGGATGATTCTTGAAGTCACCCTTGGCCCTCCACAGGGACACACATGCATATATACATACACACGTGCATACATAAATACATACATGAACAAGGTGAAAGAAATTGAGAAAGACACCTGGAATTAACCTTTGGGCTCCATACATGCACATGGACATATAAATATGTACACATGTAACAGAAAGGACTGGGATAACAGGGATATCCGAGAGACTCTTAATGTTTTGAGTGGCCTAGCTAAGTTGGATCTTCCATCTCCCTCTTCTACTGAGAGTTTTTCCACTTCACTTGTAATGAGATGTTTCCATGCGTGACTTGTTTGGGGTGCACAATACATGATAGGAGTGTTGGCTTGTTCATGTTAGTCTCAAAGTTCAGACGCCTGCCTTGAAGCAACTTCCTCCCACTCTGGGTCAGAAATGGTCAGCAGGCTATTTGCAAGGGAACAAACTCTGGAGGCCTTGGGGCCCGAGCAACTCAGTTTGTCCAATTGAATCTGTCACAGCTCAACTGTAAGAAAGGCACCCTAAAGGCAGTGATGTCAGAACACTGTGTCTCCCACCCAAAAGGGGACAGGAGTGTGATTCTGATCAGCAAAGGGGGAATTCTTTGGTCAGCATAGAGAATCACTTAAGAACTTGGGACTCCCATTGGGCTTGTATGGTGCATGTCCCCTGTCCTCTGAATGCTTTGGCAGCTTAGATCCTTTTGTGCATACTATGTACATAGTGCACACTCCTCTAACAATGCAGCCTAGCAATCCCTGCACGGAGCTATGCACAGCACTACACCCTCCTCATCACAATGGAGTTAAGTTTCTCCTCTCCTGGCAACCAACCTTAGACAGATCCCGTCCAATCTGCTCTCCCTCTATCCTGGTATGAGACTGAGAAGGCAGATTTGCTCCAAACTTGTTTTGCTTGATAAGGTTAAAATGTGTCCTCGAGTAACCTTGTAGGGAAAATTCCCTTTTGCCATCTTATGCCTATGTATAACATGATGAAAATCAAATGCATTGTGGGAAGGTACATGCACAGTCGGAAAAATGATTGGATGACCTACTCTATCAATCAAAATAGAGAACCACCTAGCTATGTCCCTTAGAAATCAGTCTCTCCTTTTCTTGAACCCCAGAACCCCAAACAATAACTGAGGCCCTTGAGTATCCTCTCTCATGTGTCTCCTTGCTTTCTTGAGGTACATTCTGACCTTTTTGTTGCTTTGCTCTGAATAAAATATCCCTACTACTTTTGCAAATCTGTGGGTTTTTATTTTATTTCCACATAAAAGCCCAAGAATATGGAACCACCTGCCCCCGACTCCAACCACTGAAAACATTGAAAATCCAGGAGTAGACTAAACTTCAGGAATGGCTAGATTTGGGGCTCAAATAATGTCACTGGGAGTGCAGTATCCCTCCACCCCGAGTTCTTCCACTGTGTTTATCATATCTCAGCCTCCGCATGGCCCCACTTTGTTCTGGTTTTCCTTTGTGTTGGCGAAATAACAGCTGTCTCTCTAGTTGTATAAGCCTCAGCTCGGATGGCCCTGGGGAGGGAAATGTGCCTTTTTCCCTCACCACATTCCTCGTAGAATCGTTGCCTCCTCGGCTCAGAGCGGACCATAGGTACATTGCTGGACCAATCACTGTGATCACAGAGGAGCAGTGTATTGGCTGCTACAGCCTAAGTCATGCTTTTTGCTCAGAAATGCTTCCAGGTAAATGGGGGGCTCCCTTTCCTTCCTAAGAGGTCCCCCAGGGGTCAGTGCCCTCCTCCCCCATTAGCCTTTCTGGTTTCACAGGACCATCAGTGAATGTTGGCTAGTGTCAGTGAGATACTTACTCGGCTGCCCAATTGCCTGATGGGAAGTAGGCTGCAGATATCGATGGCTGCTGTGTCCACATTCTCATCTCGCCCCCAAAGTTGGCACATTTTAGCTCTGGCCAGTGAATGAGGCAGATGCTGTCCTGCGGCCCCTGCTCTCTTCCTCACCCTACAAATGCAGTTTCTCCCCCTTCTCTTTTAATAGGTGAGTGACTGGTGGCATCTCTTTGCTCCATGGTGACCGCTCAGAGGACCAGTAAGTTAGTCCATTGTCCTAGCTTCTACCTCCATGCGTGGCTCAGATGCCCATGGCTTTACGAGCACTTCTCTTTCCATGCTCTCACTGAATGCACGCTCCCTGACACCGTCCCTACTCAGCAGAGAGCACGTATGTATGCGCGTGCGTGCATGCGAGTGTGCAGTATGTGTTCATTAGCTCGAGGCTACAGCACTTGAATCTGAGAAAGGGACTGGTGTGTATGGAGTTCGTGTGGATAGGAGATGCATAGAGAGATAGTAATCAAGATACAGAATTCTATCTCTATATTATTATATATAAAATTAATCATACAGAATATGAGTCTATATAAATACTTGTAAATAAAATTATATGAATGAATATATCCTGAAGACGAGCAGGCAGAGCACCAGCAGCTCACCTGTGACCTCTGCTGGCTGGGTTTTCCTCTTGCTGTGCATGAGTTTCTGTCTTCTAGAAGCCACAGTGCAAAGGCCCAGCCGGGACCAATGGGCTTTTTTCAGGCAGACAGTTTGCCCACCGGCCAGGGTTGCAGCTGCCAGAGGCCTTAGAAAGGCTCCAACCCCCGAGCCACCAGACTTCTCCATCGGCTGGCCTGTGTGCATCACTCACTTTCAGACACAAAACTTCCCAAGAACACCTTCAAAAACAAGCACCACCCAAAGAGATATGCCTAAACATAACAAAAGTAAAGTGACTACGCTCTCAAAACAAATTCACTTTTTTGGTCTGGGTTGGGGAATATATCTGCTGAGGCATCTTTATAAATTCATAAATTACACACCTCATCTAACCCACAGATACATGGGAAATGCCGCTGTCACGCAGGCCTTGGCCCACCTCTACTTGCATGCAGGCCTACTTCTTAGTGACCGGCACAGGTTTATCTGTCTTGCAAGACCCCAGACTAGAAAGCCCCGCAGCCCAGCTGCAGCCATTGCGACCCACCTTGAGCACGGAACAGCTTTTTCCCCGATGCGACCACGTGGTGACGCTCGAGAGCCTCTCCAAAGCGGCTTGCCTGTGGGCGGGGCCTCTGCAGCTGTCGGCATGTCTGTCTCTGTAGCCAGAGCTCATTGGACCAGGCACACACTCCTGACCCCGCAGGAACCAATCCCTTGCACGGGGGCGGGATTGGGTGAGCAGCAGATTCCTTCGCCTGAAAGAGCCTGTGGTGGCGGGGGCGGAGCATTCAAGAGCGCCCTTGGAAAGATGACGCGCGAGGGGGACCCGGCCGAGGTGACATCACACACACGCACACACACACACACACACACACACACACACACACACACAGAGACACACACACACACTCACAGACACAGGTTTCTGCTTCCTAGTTCAGCGTTTGCCCATTCTTCCTCAGATTCTATCTTACATTCTTATCCCTCCAGTGTGACTTGGTTTAAAGGGCTTCTGTCTCATTGACATTTAACACAACAGAATTCTAGAAAGTTCAGCTGGAGAGTTTAGAATTCAAACCATGTTCGTGCAAAATACCCTCAGCTGGTAGGGATTTTATATTTAAATATGAATTAAACAGAGCAGTTGTTTTCTATTCATTTCCATCGTTGCTAAAAAAATCTAAAATGCACACACAAAAGCAAAAGATTGGAAATTACTTACATGCTTACCATTAGGGAACTGGTTACCGCATCCATACAACTGATTACTTAACCAGACATTGAAGAGAACAAGACAAGGCCGTATGACCCAGCATAGAATGTTCCCACCTCTATTACAGAAATTAAGCAAGGTATTATTGAGTAGATTCATTTATATTATGAAAAGGATTAAAATAAAAGTTCATTTACACAAGGCACATGCACACAAATGCAAGTCTATCCTGGCATCTCAGGAATGATACTCAAGATCGGGTGACAGTGGAGAGGAGAAACCTGAGAGTGCAGTGGGAGGAGACCTTCTTTTCTCTGGGTATCCATTTGCACCATGTGAAAAAAAAGTGTTTTCTATGTACCTGTGTATGCACACACCAATGCATTCGCCTACTTCACTTCTGTGAAGTACAAAGTAGACATTTCTCTTGCCATAAGTGTTTCTGAAGCTGGGTGGAGCTTTACAAGTGTCTGCAGGGTTTGGGTCACCTATTGTGTGGTATGGTGGTACAGTGAGGCAAAGGAGTGGGACATGAGGGCTCCCTGTGCCTTCCTTTGGTGAAACGTGGAGGGGCAGAGTTTGTGGACTGGTATAGGTTGATATCCGAAATTGAGAAACTGCTCCTAAGTCAACTAATGCAACTTGGTGTATCCTGGATCCTCAGGTGGGTGCATCCTGAGACGTGGGCCTGTGGTTTCACCATCTATTAATCGGGAGAGGGAAAGGGGGGGAGGGGAAAGAAGTGCAATCCCCTCTTTCCAGATTCTTCTGGACAAAGACTAAAGCAGCAGGTCTAGCACTTGACTCAGTCAGTCTTGTCTGGATGCAAAATGTCCAGTGTCATTTTGATCAACTTTTGTTCAACTTGTCCTAGAATGAAGGTGGCGACTTTTGTTAAGAGAGAGTAAGTGACAATTCAATGTTGTCTATGTGTTTGAATTCAGACCAGTTCTTTTTTTTGGGGGGGGGGGTTGGTGTTAGCATCATTTGAAACCTTTTTTTTTTTTTTTGAGACCACGTAGCCTAGGCTAGCTTTGAAGTCTTGACCTGGTTGCTCCAGGGGAATTATAAGTGTATGTCACTGTGATTTGCTTGACTTTTTGCTTTTGAAGAATTTGTTTGTTTTCCTCTGGTCTGGAGAACGTTATTCTATTGAGTGTAGCATCTTTGCCATAAGCTGGAGGAGAAGGAAGAAATATTGAAGCCAACCCAGAAGAAAGCAAAGAAGAGAGGAAGTAGCGAGAAAGGGGGAAAAAGAGACGGAGAATATATTATTTTGTTTGAGCCCCTGTGTGGCCCCAGCCTTGTTCAGAGTCTGCAGTGGTCCTCACAGCAGCTAAGCCTGACACGTGTCATAGGTGCTCTTGTCCTTACTCGAATGCTGTATGCTGAACTTGCACAGAGTTAATGGTATATAGGTTGATTACTGGGTGCAGTCTCTTGACGCATTGAAGAAATGCAGAAACAAGCTATATGAGGCTGTTCTGGGCTGACATATGTTTCACAGTAAGGTGACCATAATTGTGGGCCAAGATAAATCCTTTCTCTCTTAAGTTATTCCTATCGGGGGCTAGAGATGTGGCTCAGGGGTTAAGCCTCCGCCTTGCAGGCAGAAGGTCCTGAGTTCAGATCCCAGATTCCACGTATAGACGCCAGGCGGAAGCGGGGGCGGCCTGTCCTGGTAGGGCGGAGCCTGTGAATCCTGGGGCAGAAGGAGGTGGAGGAGTCCATGGTGGTTCTCGAATTCGTCCGTGGTTCTACACACACACATACACACATGCACGCACACACGCACAATTGAATAAATAATAATAAAAAAATTTTAAAAGTTATTTCTATCAAGTGTTTGGTCACAGTGATGTGAAAGGTAACTGAGCCAATGGTTTAGAATATTACCAGAGGGGCTGGAGAGGTGGCTCAAGGGTTAAGCCTCCGCCTTGCAGGCGGAAGGTCCTGAGTTCGGATCCCAGATCCCACGTAGAGACTCCAGGCGGAAGCGGGGGAGGCCTGCGCTTCTGGTCCTGGTAGGGCGGAGCCTGTGAATCCCCAGCAGAAGGAGGTGGAGGCGTCCATGGTGGTTCGCGAATTCGTCTGTGGTTCTACACACACACACACACACACAGACACGCGCGCGCACATACACATGCATATGCACACAGTTGAATAAATAATAATAATAATAAAAATAATATTACCAGAGATAATGAACGGCACACAGTTGTCTCATTTTGTTTCTGGGCAAGTTGTAGCGCTGTGGGTTTGTTTATATCAGCGGGCAAACTCCCTAGTGATGCGCTGTCCTTTGAGGTTATGCTGGCTATGTCATTCGGTGGTAATACATTTCCAGCTCCATTATAGTCATATGGGGACTTTCCACGTGCAGTCCACCGTCAACTGAAACACCGAAGCACCAAGTCTGTCTGTCTTTCCCTTACAGTTTCTGTCTCTGGCAATTGAGAAGATCCTGACTCCTTAAGAACCCACTCAGCCCCCTATGGCCTGTTCCAGGTACTCTGAGTGTGGGGCTGCTGAATAAAGAGGGTGGGGGTATTTTTTAAAGGAAACTTAGGTGCTTTCCTCATCAAAATAGGAAAGGGCTTAGCAGCAAAACCCGTAGTAATCTACTGTACTGTGTAGACTTGGAAAAGTTAGCCCTCTCAGACTTTCCGTGTGAGCAGCTGGAAACCGGGTCGTGACCTGAGTTGCCTGAGAGGTCCTTCAGAAAACTGAGAGCAGAGGCCATCTTGGCGAACTCACTGAAGAACCTTAGTTAAGGCCTGAAGATGGAAGGGCCTCATGATTAGCCCCTCCCTTCTGCCAACCCAGCCTCCTGCAGCCAGGACAGATAACTGCATGGTCTACATGCTTCTCAGAAACTTGCAGTGGCCAGTTAGTTTACCTTCTGTTGTGCCTGCTTGTCCCCCCTGCACCCCATATTCTGAAGAAAGTTGTCATTTCAGTGACTAATCATGCATCCAGGTTGGCCCTGGCCTGTGTCTGTTGGGAGAAGCCTTGTGTTCTGACAGCCCGGGATGACTGGTCACCCTGGTGAATCAGAAAGTTTAGCAGAGGTGTGACTTTTGACACTACCACAGCGGGCTGGAGAAGCTGGGGAGCCACTTGGTTGGAGCTCTTGTTTGACACTGAGCTGGGGTGGGAGAGGCTGTCTCATTGCCGGGCAGAGGTTCCTGAATTAGGTATTGAGAAATGACTGTGTGGTTGAAATAGGGGCATGAACAGACATTTTAATATGACTGGGAGCTTCTACACAGACGTAGTGTGCAGAAACACCAAGTGTTTGGAGGGGGTGTGCTGGTTAGATATACAAGCTTGACAACTGAAGGCTGAGCTTTGGGCACACCTGTGAAGAAAATGATAATTGAGGCAAGTCCTGAGCAAGCATGCAGAAGATTGTCTGATTGATGTGGGAAGAGCAGTCTGTAGTGGGGGGGACCATTCCCTGTGCAGGAAGATAAGATGGACGGAGCTGCCATTCTCCAGCAGATTTTGGCGGTCTCTTTGTCTGACAAGTGAGGTTTGTTTCTCTCTCAGCTATCCTTGACACGGTGAGGCCGGTTCCCTTGGCTCTTGGTGTTGGTATAAACTTCTTGTCAAGCATTTGGTCACAGTGAGGGGACCAAACAGTTCATGCTCATTATCCAGTAGAACATACTGCACACAGTTGTGTTGCTCTTTCTTTATGCAGGTGGAAGTGACCAAGATCGCACAAACTCCAAGCTGCCAAGCTGGACTAAGACCTGTAATTGAGACTTAAAAGAAAGAATAAAACCTCCTTGCTCCCCTTTTGTGTGAACTTATCATCAACGTGTAGTCAAATTGCAGTGAGCGGTGCCAACCATCCCTGTCCCACCCCCAGTTTCTGCGGGGCAGGGACAAGCGCACGGTTGGAGGCCTGCATATTATGTGGCTGAACATTTTAAATGTGTAGATCAGGCTTCTCCTCCTATACCTTATCAGGTCGCCAGAGTTTGGGAGAGAAAGTGGCCACTTCAGAGATGAGTCAGCTTCTTCTGGCCACACCTCGCTGCTCGTGTAAATGACGCACTTTGGTGAGGCTGATGTGTCATTTCCCTGCCCTCCATTGCAGAGGCCAGGATGTGTTGAAGGGTCAGCAATTGCTCAGACTTCCAGGCTGAGACATGACACAGCGGAGCTGCGGCAGGAGCTCGAAGGTCCCTGCGGGGGCTGGTCTGTGGCTGGGATTGAACTCTCTGCTCCAAGCCTTGGTTTTTCCTTTCAAGTGGAGCTTGTATTTCATGTGTCTTTCAAATACTGGTGTTCTGGATTCTTTCTGCCAGACGCCTCAGGGAGGACATCTTGCATTGCCAATCTTAAGAATTTTAAAACCAAAAGATGACCCTTGATCTGTCCCTGCTTTTCACTTCCCACGTCCAACCCAACAGCAAGCCCTGCTGATTGTGTTCCCCCTGCACTTCCCCCCAGTATCTCTCCACTCTTGTCTCTCTTCCCATCTTCACTTCAGACACGGATTCTAAGCATCACTTCCGGCCCAGTCACCTGACAGCTTTCTGATTGCTTTGTTTCTGGCCATCTCTGTTTTCCCAGATCGGCTCTGCATTTCGTCACAGTGACTTTAGAACACAAGCCTGATTTAACAAGCTTTTCCTGGGGCTGGGGAGGTCAATCTGTACAATGTTTGCTCTGCAAGCATGAGGACTTGAGTTCAATCCCCAGAATCCGTGTAAAAGCCAAATACAGCGGTGCACAGCTGTGATCCCAGCTGTGGGGAAGCGGAGCCAGGCAGATCCCTGGGACTCACTGGCTGGTCAGCCTGGATCAAAAACAAAACAAAAACAAGATGAATAGCGTGCGCGCCTGTACACTGTGTGTGTGTGTGTGTGTGTGTGTGTGTGTGTGTGTGTGTGAGAAGAGGGCACTTGAGAGTTTGTGTGTGCCTGTGGAGATCCAAGGGTGACATTTGGAATCATCCTAGATTGCTCTACCTCATTTTACTTTGCTTTAGGATTTCCCAGGCTCTGCCTTCCAGGGCCAGAATTACAAGTTACTGCCATTTCTATGTGGTGATTTTACATGGGATTTGGGATCTGAACTCAGATCCTTTTGCTTTGGAGGAAAAGGATTTAACCTTTCAGCCATCTCCCCTGCCCCACACCATTTTTCCCTGTCCTAATCTTTTTTTTTATTTGATTATGCATATGTGTGTGTGTGTAGAACTACAGGCGAATTTGGGAACCACATGGACCGCCTCCACCTCCTCCTTGTTTACTCTGCCCAGGGATTCTCGGGCTCCGCCCTACCAGGACCAGAAATGCAGGCCGCCCCTGCTTCTGTCCTGCGTCTATGCGTGGGGTCTAGGATCCGAACTCAGGACCTTCTGCCTGCAAGGCACAGGCTTAACCCCTGAGCCACCTCTCCAGCCCTTCTTGTCCTAATCTGACAACCATTCATTGACCTGCTCTTTCTTCCCCCTTTCCTCTTTCTTTCTTCCTTTGTTCTTCTCATCCTGGGGGTTGAACTCACAGGCTCATACATGTTTCTGCAAGCACTTCACCATGAGTCACGTGTTCAGCTGCAGTAGCTCTGTGTTGCTTAGTGTAAACTCCAAATCCTTAGCATGCTCTGGAGGGTCCTGTGTACAAGGACCCCATGTCTTCTGGTTTGATCTTAAATCCATTTCTCCTGCATTCTGGCGCGTGCTGCAGGCCTTCAGTGGGCTGTGCTCTCTCCAGAGGACGATCTCCCCATATGCTGCTCCCTGATCTAGACCCCGTCTCTTCACAGCTGTCCTTACCTTTCCAATCTCAACTTGGAAGCTAGCTTCCTCTCCAAGATCCTCATAACACCATGAGTTCTTCAGAGTGCCTCATAGTAGGTCGTGACCTACTGTGTGTCTACCCTTAGATCATAAGGATCATGTGTGCTGCCTCTCCTCCTACATTTCTGGTACTAACTCAACTATGTTTCAAATGACTGAAGCACAACTCTTGAGCACACACCTGAAGTCAGCTCTGATCTATGTGTCTGGTTGTTTGTGGAAAATAACATCTTACCACTCGCCAGGTTTAAACTTAAGAGTCACCCTTGACTCCTCTCTTTCTCTCATCTCCCAGTACCTAAACACCAGCAAAACTTATCAAATCCAGTTTCAAAAAACACAGTGTCTTAGACTCAGCTCTTCCTAATGGAAGAATAAAGCACAAACTGGAAGTCGTCTTGCTACTGCCTACATGGTAAGTGCCTTAATCTCTTGAAAACTCAACTGAAAAGGAGAAAGACAGGGGAAGCTAAGATTAAGAGAAGATACATCAGAGTTATACTCTATCCCTTCATTGGATTCTGACTAAAATTATTTTTTAAAATCACACAATTATGAGCTAATCAGAGATCATAACTGATAGAATTTAGTATGAAATATTAAAAATTTTTTGTGTCGTATGTATGTGTGCATGTGGAGGCCAGAGATCAATGTCTATTCTTCAATCACTCTCAGCTTTATTTTCCAAAATTGGCTCTTACTGAATCCAGGACTCACTGATGCAGATAGGCTAGCACTGGGACTTTGGACACACGCTGCCATGCCCATTTTTTTTTACATGGGTGCCAGGGATTCACACAGACTAAGTCAACTCTCCAACCCATAACTATTCATTTTTTTTTTCACATTTGAGTTTTTTTAAATTTTTATTATTATTATTATTATTATTTATTCAACTGTGTGCATATGCATGTGTATGTGTGCGTGCGCGTGTCTGTGTGTGTGTGTGTGTGTGTCTGTGTCTGTATGTGTAGAACCACGGACGAATTCGCGAACCACCATGGACGCCTCCACCTCCTTCTGCCCCGGGATTCACAGGCTCCGCCCTACCAGGACCAGAAGCCGCCCCTGCTTCCGCCTGGAGTCTATATGTGGGATCTGGGATCCAAACTCATGACCTTCCGCCTGCAAGGCGGAGGCTTAACCCTTGAGCCACCTCTCTAGCCCCATAACTAATCATTTTTATATGATATAATGATCATGCTTTTGGGGGGATTGGAGATAGGGTCTCATTCTGAATTTGCGGTGATCCTCGTGCCTCAGCCTCCCAGGTGCTGGAATTACAGGAGCATCCACACCCAGGAGAAATGCTTGCTATTTAGAGCAAACATCATCACACATGGATTGGTATGATGCCTAGGAGTAGTAGAGAAGGAGAGCAGATGAAGGTACAGACGAGCCAATTAGCCCTGAATTACTGAAGTGGGATGATGGGATGAGAAAGTTTCCATTTGTAAATTTACACATGAAAAGATTTAGTGTATCCATTCAGAATGTGACCTGTTCTATTCTCACCCTGTTCTTACAGCTTCCACTTGCTCCCTCCCCAAGCCTCCCACCAACCATCCACCCTGTCACAGGTCCCCATCTGCCCCCAAGCCCCACTGTGATTGTCCAGTACATTGCAGGAAGAGTAACTCCTAAATGCACTGGCTTTTCTCTCCTTGCACCAGCTGCGTGGGGCTGTCATCTTGTTTGGACCTTGTGGTTCTTCTCTGATGTCATCTCCTACAGGCAGCCCCTCCACGATGCCGCTCCCTGTGTATCAAAAGAGAAGTGCAACCTGTGGTGGGGCCCACAGGGCTTTGCTCTGTGTCCTCTGCCTGTCTGTCCAACTTACCTAAATCAAGGTGTTAAGGACAGCATATGTCCACCCGTGGCTCCTTTGCTCTGTGTCCTCTGCCTGTCTGTCCAACTTACCTAAATCAAGGTGTTAAGGACAGCATATGTCCACCCGTGGCTGGACCTGACCTTTCTGGAGGAGACCCCTCAGTATAGATCCTCTCTGCTTTGGTCCTGATTCTCGGGAGTTCAGGCTTGCTTCTTACTCCTCTGTGTCTCATTAGATTCAAATTCCTAGAACATACAGGATCTTCTCAAGTCACACTAAAATGTCCAATGCTCAAAACATAAGCATCTGATTTAATTTAAGGTCATACCAGTAATCACAGTGCTTGAGAGGTGAAGGGGATCTTGAGTTTGAGGCCAGCCTGGGCTACCTTCTGAGACATGGCCTCAAAAAACCCGATTTGATTTCTCAGGAAAAAAAAAGACATTTAAATAGAATCAATGCCTTCACTGTCACCAAATAATATACTTTGTATTGTAATCAGTTTTCTATCAGGTGTCTGTCGTTCTAGAGATTGCTGCATGCCAGCCAGTGCCCTGACCAGCCACCCAGCACCCCGACAACCAGCCAGCGCTCCAACCAGCCTGCTGGAAGAACCCAGGTCAAAAGATCCAAGTCAGGGAGTGGGCATCAAAAGGGGCTTCTCTTTCTCTCTAGAAAAGCAACTAAGGGATGGTCAGGATTTGGGGAAAGGGAGGGTCAAAACATTGGTAGAGACAAAAATGGAAATGGGAGCATTATTGCCTCTGCAAAGAGAAACAATCACTCAGCAGTGATGAGCAAAGAGCGAGTTGTTCAAACCAGCAGCACTGGCAGCAGGGTTTGTTTTGTTTTCAGTTCAGCTACTTTCTTAGTTCATTCAGTAATCTTGTTTGCTAGTTAACCAAGTTTGTTTTAGCGGATAACACTTACCAATTTGGGGGAAAATCTGTGTGGATTGCTCTTCAAGCAGAAAATGATGCTACAGCCTGGAAATCTGAATGTTTTCTTGTTGATAAACTGTGGACACACTTTACCACGCTCCTTCTGTGACTAAATGCATCAGAGCAGGTGATGGGCTAAGGCAAAGGGCCCCGTGCATGACTGTAGTTTTCTCAAGAGAAACACTGCTAGCTGAAAACAGCACACTGTAACTCCAGAGTCCATAAAGCAAGCCAGGTAGGCACTCTAAAAAAATGGATCTTCCAGGGCAATATCCCTAGACATGAGAAGCCCTGCACGGGGCTGCTTAGCAGCCTCCTGCAAAGCTGTGCCAGCCTCCCACTGGATAACTCTGACCAGTTTATTCTAAGTATTTTTCCCTGAGGAGCTGAGAAGGCACAAACATGTGGACATGGGCTTTGGGGGATTAGGTGTCATATGTCTGTGATACCTTCTCAAAGTCATTACTAAAAGTGAGCAGTGGACCCGGCAAGACAGCTCAGCAGGTAAAGACGCCTGCTTGTAAGTCTGGCGACCTGAGTTCAGTTCCTGGAAGTCTATGTGGTGGAGGAGAGAACAATTTCCAAAAGTTGTCCTCTGACCTCCACTTGCATGCCATGGTTGTATGCATGTGCCTTCTTTGTATTCTGTCAAATAAAAAATGTTAAAAAAAACAAATTGTGGGTCATGTGCCTTCTTTGTATTCTGTCAAATAAAAAATATTAAAAAAAAAAACAAATTGTGGGTAATGGAATCTACTTCTAAATGCCTGAGACTCAAAAAAGGAAATTTGTTTCTTATGAAAACAGAACAATTCCAAGAGAGTACTCCATTCTCTGGTATATCATTAGAACACCAGGCTTATCCCTAACACTCAGTTACAAGTAGCAGTCTGTGTCTCTTAACTCCATTTGTTTCTTCAGTGAAACGTACCCAGGAAGACAGATAAGGAATGAATAGTATGTGCAGAAAAGCCAAGACTCACAGAGGTGAAATAGCTTCACAAAAGAATTAACATTGGGACATTTTAAAAAAAGACTTAGTGTAGGAATAAGCTATTTTAATCAAGCAAAACAAATTTATATTCATTGTTTCTGAAAATAAAATTAGACTTTTCCAACCCTTAACATCTGCACTTAATAACATCTTCTAACCAAAATACAGATGTGAAAACTGTAAATTACAATGTATCTTGTACAGCATACAGTATGCTCACTGTTCACACTTACTTTAGTTCTACTTGATCATTACATACGCAATGCATACATAAACATCACTCATAAGATTTGTCACAACCGACAAAAAAAATGTAGCCAGTTGTCTTAAAATGGCTCTGCTATAAATTGTATAGAATATACAGAATTACAAAGTCAAATATTTTTTATCAAAATATACACCCTCCCTGAAACTAACACAAGCTATCAACATTTGAAATGAATAATAATACAATTATAGAAAATATCTGCAAAATTATTTTTTCATGTATAAATATTCTGCCATATTTACTTTGGTCTAGAATTATCAGCATACAAGTCCACTTACAAAAAAAATCCACATATAAGGGCTGGGAAACATCGTTACATGTAGTAAATTTTATATTTGCAGCTAAATCAAAATGACTAAAATATATAACTGATTGCTTTATAACTGAGATAAAACAAATGAGTGGATCACAGATTACTTATTCAGAATTCTAATTATTTATTCAAAAGTGATTTTCATAAGCCCTTTGTGACTTTCTCCTTAACAAAAACCAAATGGATGGTGTGGGGATACATATATACAACATATAAAATAAAGCTGAATTTGCTTGCATTTCCCCATTTTCCTCTACTATGTAATACTGTATGTAGGTGAAGTAGATGAATAAAAATAAATTCAGATACAATATTTGGGTGACTACAGCAAAGTACTACAGTATAAAAAGGCCAACTTGAATCATGTCCTTTCCTGGGTGTTAAGTGTTTTCTTGCCCAGATTCACATTAAACTTCTTCAGGGAGGCATCTCGACACCTGGCACAAGAGCAGGGACCTCTGAGCTCCTTCTTAAGACATCCTTCCCACCTTGGATTTCCGTTACCGAATCCAATGAACGTGGATGGCTGTCAGCTACGCTTGAGCTGAGTTCTGAATTTCGCTGATTCGGGTGATCAAAGGGCAGGATCCTCTCTCCCTCCCTCCTGTTCTGGCCTTTACTTTCAGCTTTCCAGGAGCCCATGCAAAAATACTCTGCTGGCCAATTTGATTTGGAGGGCAATGTGGAGCGTAAGGGTCAGTGTAAAAAATATTTTTTAAAGTCAGTGGGTTTCGTCAAGGGAGCTAGATGTCTGCAAACGTAAGGACACCACCTGTGGCTTTGGATGTGTTTGAGTCACAGGAGGGTCAGAACCTTGCTGCTCCTCCTGTCTCCTACCCTCAGGAACAAAGCTGCTGCTTTGGGCAAACAATCACTTCCCCTGCCCACTGGTGACACTAGTGGGTGTGAAGGCTTTTCTGTCCTTTATGTAACAGTTATGGACTGTATAACCTCCGGGGAGGTGCATAATTGAAGGACTAGGCTTTCTGTCACTTTCACGTGTGTCTCGTGCTCAGTCTCCTGCACACCCCTTCAGGGACTGGAGACATCAGGATTGTTTGACCCCTAAAGTCTATGTGGAAATGCCCCCAACATCCATGGCCTTAGGATGACTGGAAGACTACAGAGCGTTTCAGAAGAATCTAATTTTCATTCTACGGCCCAGACAACTTCTGGTAAACTCTGGAAAGGTTTTCCCCATAAATAAGGCATGACCTATGTTTTCAGTGGCTTGAGGAAACCAGTTCTAGTAACAGCTCAGCCATACTTTAGGAGAACAGCACAACATTCCCTCTAGAAGCACACACATGCTTGCAAGTCATATTCAAAATGCTTTCTACCGATTTTTACACCAGTTCTCATTATTTGTGGATCTATTGCTCATTATAATTCTCTACAAGGGATACGGACAGTTAAAAGTTAATAGTGAGTTATATATGTAATTTACAAGGTTTATGTTGCACAAACGTAGTTCTAGATAATGTATGAAAGTCCAACTTTAGTTTACTTACTCATTATGCACACTTTTAGTTATATTGTTTCATATTTCATACATATCCATTAGCTTAAACGAAGGCTAATAGTGCAGAAACCAGATGGGAATAAATACTGTCACAGCTCATTTATCATTTAACATATTCCTAAGATGCTGTCTTCATGATATCTGACCCTTATTTTCTCCAGTGACTAAAGACAGTTCAGCAGCCAGTTCCCAATAGCGTTTCCCACAAAGTTTAAAGTAAGGGTAAAATTCAACTCTGTTTTTTCCACTGGCGAACATACCACAGCTAAGAGTTTCATCAGCGTTCACGAGATATACGGGGTATTTTGCTTTTTGCACTTTGCATGAAGTAAATGAAGAAACCCAAGATAGATATTAGGATCCTTGGATGGAGTTTCCACAAATGAGACTTTTAAAAAAAATTTACTCCTTCATGACTGTTACGTGAACAAAACAAAACTAAACTTAAAAACAACCAAAATCCCCATCAACACAACTTTTGGAAATTTTTTTCTAGCTATTATTGTCACTCAAAGAATATCTTCAGCCGTGGTTTGTATGTTGTCCTTTTGGTCACTGTCTTCAGAGTCAACGCAGCGTTGACTGGAGTTCTCGTGGCACGTGTCACCCATTTTCTCCTGTTTGCTTGGGTTTTTGAATAAGTGTTTCTTTTGGTGCATTCCGAGGGCAGCAGCTGTTTTGCAAATTTTCGGGCACTGGAAGCAGGCAAAGCCTTTCCCATCATGCTCTCGAACATGTCTCCTCTCGTGATTCCTCTTCGTGGAAAGGTACAAAAAACCCTGAAAGCAGAACTGACAGTGGTAGCGCTTCTCCCCAGTGTGGATTCTCTCGTGGATTTTGAGCGTCTCGTTCAGCGTGAACGCCTTGTTGCAGTACTGACAGATGAACTCCTTCACGCCCAGGTGGATGCGCTCGTGCTTCTGCAGATTTCCCTGCACGGAGAAGCACCGCCCGCACGTCTTGCACTCGAACGGCTTCTCTCCAGTATGGCACCGCAGGTGCATCTTGAGCGTGGAAGGGCTCTGGAACTGCTTTGCGCACAGCTCGCAAGTGTAAGGCCTGCAGGTGAGATGCTGGTGGGGCCGGTCTTGATTTTCAGCTTCCGAGGCTTTGTCGCCATCGCAGAGCTCACACTGCAGCTTGGGCATCTCCTTCGGCTCCTCTTCCTCGAAGGCGGGATCTGGGGGCGGCTTCCCAGCGGCGCACTCCAGCTCCGCGGGGTAGCGGTACCTCCTGCTCCCTTGCTCTTTTCTCCAGTTGGCTTTCCTCATCTTTCTCAACTGTCTGGATTTCTTCTTGGGCTTGTAGTTGTAGTAAGGGCGCCAGGGCTTGTCAGTGGAATCCTGGTCACTTGGCTCATCAAACGTTTCGCTCATGTCTACACACTCAGACTGGCAAAACCCAAGGGGGCTGTCGCCATCCCTCTGGGTTTCCGGGTCACTCTCCTGGGGCAAGGTCTTCTCCTCCTCCACTTGATACTTGGGTCTCCTTCCTCTTTTGTAAAACAATTTAGAACCAAAAATGTGCCTTTTCACAATGGCTTCATTGCCAATTTTCACGGTTATTTGGCAAAGGGGAGCAACATTGCTGTTTGTGGACGTTCCAGGCAGAGCAGGCTTTGCGATGTAAGTTTCAATTTTACTGGTTTCTTCGGCGATATTTGTGGTTTTGCTCACCGACCCTCCAGGATCAGCAATGTATTTGGACTCTTCTGGTATTTCTCCCCTGGTACAGGGGATAGTTTTCTTTCTTTCCTTAACGCTTTTGGGTCTGCTCACAGCTTTACCTGCTCTATCTGTCTCCAGCTTGCTGTCCTCTTTCAGGGATTCATTGACAGCCGGGCCCGCAGGGGCTCTGTGGTTGGTGGCGGTCAGGGGAGTGACAGCATTGCTGTGCACAATCACTGATGAAAACTGGCTGCTGTGCACAATAACTGAGGGTGCAGAGCCGCTGTAGCTGATGACAGAGGCTGAGTTCTCACCCCCACCGCTCACCGAGGAGACGGGAGCCTTCCCCGCCTGCAAGCTGGAGCCCATAGCACTTTCAGAAGCAGCTGACACCCCACTTGAATAAAGGCTATTGACAAGATCAGCTTTCAGTAGCTCCTTCCTCCACTTGGCGCCCTCTGCTTTTTGTCCCTTGGCAGAAGTGGGTCCGTCTTGACATGCCGACATTTCCATGGGAACGGCTGGACTGGTGCTCAGGGTGTTTCTGCTGTCTTGGAAGTTCAGTGTAGGTAACTCGGAGCTCTGGAAACTCTGCACAGCATAGACAGCGGACTCACTCCTTTGGCTGCTTCCTCGAGCATTTTCATAGGAAGAATTTCGGTAGCTCTTATAAGGTGCCCTCTTGCATTTCATAGGCAGGAGCCTGTAAAGTTTATATGGATAGACAGTAGGCTTCAAGCCTCCATTTGCTGTTTTTTTATTGATGGAAAGTCTATGATCTATGGCATGGAAAGATTTCTGATGGTTTTTCAGTATGTAGTAGGTCATGAAAGTTTCAAGGCAGAAAATGCACTGATACCGCCTTTCTCCAGTATGCCAAATCTCATGCCTTGTCCTGTATTCAGCCAGTGCAAACACCTTGTTACAGTAATGGCAAGGGTATGTTCTCCTCCATGAGTGAACATTTGCATGTCTTCGAAGGCTGGATAAAGTCACGTAGCTCCGCTTGCACACAACACAACTGTAGAGCATCTGCCCGTTAACAAATTTAACCATGTGGTCTGTGTCTGGCACGGTACCCCCCGGGCCGGAGAATTCGCCAATCCTATTTTCAGATAACAAAGGTTCTGGACTTGTGAAAGAACCTCCATTTTGTCCAATAGTGGGATAGTTTTCTAAAAAGGGTTGGCTTCCTCCCGGGGCAGGCATGTGGCTGGACCTCATACAGATCCGCTCATGTCGATCCAGTCTGTTGGGGGTGGTGAACTGTTTGTTGCAATGCTTGCACACGAACGGCTCCCGGGTCGGCTTGTGAAGCTGCATGTGTTCACCGAGCAGGGCGCTGCTGTCGAAGGATTTGGAACAACAGCTGCAGTTATAGACGAGAGGTGGAATCTCACCTGCCGGCGGCCCAGGGACCTCAGAAGGTCGGGGATTATGTTCCCTGGGAAAATGCGCATCACCTTCGGTGCTGGGAGATTTTGACTGAGATGGAATTGCAGCTGACGGTGGACGTCCTTCTTGATTGACCTCTGGGTTGGATACTGCGGGGAGGGGTGCATTTTCAGAGGTCGAGTCAGAGTCCTGGGGGGTGGAGAGCGTCTTTGGCTTTTGGCATGTTTTCGCTTTTGAGGCAAGAGCGTCTCCATCTTCTTTGCCTGTTTTAGCAGATGGACTGTTATCATGCTCCTGCACGGGCTGGCTCCTGTACGCCTCGGTGATGGAAGACACGGCATACGAGTGCTCGGCCAGAGTGCGGACGGGCTCTGCCTCGTGGCAAACGTCCGTCTTCTCCAGACAAAGGCCTGTTGTTCTCACCGAGTCCGACATTTTTTTGAAACTTGCCCTCAAGTCCAGTGGAGAAAACATGTTATTACTGTTTTCTGTCTCGATGATGGAAAATGCATTTGTGATCCTTGGCCCGTTAGCAACGGCTGCTTCTTCGTGTCGTTTTTCATTTTTTTCCTCCTTAACCACGCCCTTTTCAGTAATGCAGAAGACGTAGGGTCCTGGAGAATTTGAGAAGTTGCGGTCACTGAGGTCTTCCAAGAATGATATTCCCAGCTTTTTCCCGGCGGCGGCCAGGTCAGTGACCGTTTCCTGCCTCTTGACCACCACGGTGGAACTGTAGATGTAGTTAAGTATTTCTGTAAACACTTCGGCTTTGAGATCATCCAGCTCCAGAACGTGGCTGGAGATACAGATCGCATGGCTCCAAAAGATGTTTTTGAAATAGAGGCTTGATGCGGCCAGCACATTGCTATGGGCTTTAAATTTGGTGTCTTCCACGATGATCGTGACATCACATAAGATGCCCCGGATGCGCTGCTCATTTAAGATGGAGAGGACTGTGTCGCTGTGAAAGTCGTCCTTGAAGTCCCTGGAAAGGGACATGACTGTCATCTGAAACAAGAGAGACACATGGTCAGACCGCATTCCACAGTAGGTTTTTTTTTTTTTTTATTTCTAGGCTATTTGCAACTTCTGAGAATTTTGTTTTTCCTGTATGAAAATTCAGGTTTTTATCTCATTCTGCTGTTTTTCCCAAGTCTTGGAGTCATTAGAAACAAAATCTTTTTCTTACATAGGACGGTTTCTCACACTACAGCTAATAGCTATGGCTGGAAATCCTCCCAGCATGCCTTGCCCTGCCTTCTCGCAAAGCCATGTGAATGTGACCAAATGTGGGGAGGTAAGTTTCTATTTCTCCAAATACGAAGAGACTCATCGTCAAGCAAGGTTCTCACATTGACCTCCTAGAGTTGGGCAGTGTTACTGGGTCCTTCCACGAGCCTCCGACCTGTTTTCATTCCACTTGTTTTAGTGTGTACTGTGGGGACTGAAGGGCTTCTGCATGGGAGGCAAGGGCTCTACCACTGAGCCACGCGCCTAGCCTCTTCTGGTTCCAAAGACAATCCTGATGATCCGATCCAAACACAATTCATGAAGCGGGAAAGTAGTTTTATTTTTTAAAGTCCCCCACATAAGTAGTGCTTTTAAATGAAGGCACCTGCTACGAGTAGCAGAGGAACTGAAGTTGAACTTGTTGCACTGTTGTGCCCAGGCACCCGTCCCCAATAGTCAGGTTGTGTGACTGAGTCTGGCCCCTAGGGGTGCCCCGCCTCTGCGTGTGGAGATTGTTTAGGGTGGGGGTGGGAGAGTCCCATTCTCTGTCTGATTTCCCCTTCCTTACAGCCAAACTGGCTAGAGTTTTAAAAAAAGAACTTGGTGAGGTGCTGAAAGCAAACAAAAAGGTAGCAAAACATGAAACCAGGGAAGTATTTCTAAGTGTGTAATAGTGTTTCAGGCTCCTCCATGAGGACAAGGGAAAGGCCTGAGGATGCCATGCTGTGTGTGAGGGACGAAGGATCTACTTAGCTCATGGGTTCAAAGGTTTTAGTCAATTGTGGAGGGGAGAGTGTGGCAGAATACAGCATTTCCTGTGATGGGGTAGATGGCAGGAGGAGGAGACAGAGGGGAGGAAAGGGTCTGAATAGGTTACTGCTTTCTCCTTTTCCCTTTTACTTGGCTCAGGTCCTAGCCTATGAGGTGCTACCACACTCAGGTGAGCCTCCCCCACTTGGTCAGTCCTCTCTGACATACCAGAGGTGCAATGTGCTAATGTCCTAGGCATTTTTTCAACCCAATCAAGATGAGGACCAAGGTTAACCAGCACGTTTTATACGTCATGGTGGGGGTGGAGAGCTTGGAGGAAATGTCCTCATTCTTTACGTAAGCTGTACACTGTGAACCCAGAATGGCTGGGGCCCACTAACACCCTAGTGAGAGGTGACCAAAGCTGCGACCTGTACATGTACCCTTAGTGAGAAATTTATGGTACGCAGTGACCTGAGACACAAAGAAATTAATACGTACCCTGACTTTATTTGATACTGTCTTGTTCTGTTCTAATGCCTTTCAGTTGGAAATGCAAATAGTAAGCCACTGTTTTCACTGTTAGACAATTAATCATCCTTTCTGCAACAAACAAAGCAAAACCCTGCCCTGGCCTGCAGGATGTACTAAGCAGCACATCCTCTCTGCGGAAAGCACAGCTTGTGAGCACTTCTTCAGCTGCCAGCGGCGCTGCTTTGTCAGCACTGCAGTAGGACATTTAGCTAAGGGACTTATTCAGTTGGAAAGGCCAGATGGTCACACAAAGAACATCTCTTTACCTTTTGGTAAAGCTTCCATTATACATTGGGCCATTGTTATTTAGCTTCCTTTATACAAGCATCCATTTGACAAATCTTGTATCACATTCAGCCGTAGGAAACAGCACACCTTTCTACTAACGCATCCTACAAACTCAAGGGCAACGCATTTGTCTATTTCTCTTTTTGATCTCGAGGCAAGGAAGTAGAACACTTGCTGGAGCCACTGCTGGCCAGGAATTCTGGGGTGACCAGTGTTCCGTTTTCTTTAACACCAATTCTTCTACACTTGTTTGCCCTGTTTTCACTGAAATCCTCCATGAGTCCTTTCTAGAAGTGTGAGGCGCGGTTTCTAAAGATGAACATGGAATTCAATAAGATAGACTCTTAGAGCTTCCCACGTGGCCCTGAAGGAGGTAGTCTTCTCCACAGAGCTCCCCTAACTCAGGAGTCAGCTCGCAATGGACCGCAATGGCCAGCGAGCTTTTGCTTTGCTCTTTGGCTGTCCCTGCCTGCTTGGGGCCCTGCAGGGTCTTCTCTCCACTGCCCCCTATCATTACTCTGCTTATCTTCCCTGAAGCCTACACTTTATTTCTTTATCCACCCCACAGGACAGTTTTAAATAACAAAACACATGCTTCTATCTTGACTTAGGTACAAAAACTAGATGTCGGCTATTTTGTCTTTCAAATTTAAAACTAGTGCTTCTTCTAAAACTCCACAGTGCTTGAACCTGCCCTAAGCTCTACTTCTATGCAGAGAGTAGTCATCCCTTAGTATCATGGGGGTTGCCTACAGGACCCCCAGTGGATGTCAAACCCTGTAGATGCACAGGTCCTTTGTACAGAATGATAGAGCATCTGTATATAGCCAATGTACAAGTCCTAGTTACTTATCTTTACTTATTTGCTTGCTTTATTATATTTATTTATTTATTCATGTGTGTGTGTGTATGTGTGTGTGTGTGTGTGTGTGTGTAGAACCAAGGGTGAATTCGGGAATCATCGTGGATTGCTTCTACCTCCTCTTTTTTTTTTTTTTTTTTCCTTGTTTACTCTGCCCTGGGATTCACAGGCTCCTGCCCACCAGTACCAGAAATGCAGGCCGCCTCCGCTGACGTTTGTATGTGGGGTCTAGGATCCGAACTCAGGACCCTCTGCTTGCAAGGCAGAGGCTTAACCCCTGAGCCATCTCTCCAGCCCCTATTACCTGTTTTTGAGGTAGGGTCTCACTTTATAGCTCGGTCTGTCTTAGAACTTACAGGCAGTGATCCTCCTGCTTCAACCTACCAAGTGCTAAGATTATAGGCTTGAGCTATTATGCCTGATTTTACTCCTCAATACTTTCAGTCATCTTCAGATTATTACCATACTTAGTGTAATGTAGATGCCTAATGAAATGTAAAGACTATTTAGAGAGTTATTGCATTATACTATTGACTGAATAATCACAAGAAAAGTTCTGTACACATTCGGATGTATTTTCCCTCTGAGTATCTCCAACTTTTTGTTAGTTGAATTAGCACATGTAAAATCTGCATATATGGAGGATCTACCATACAGTATCAGCTAAAAAATTCTGCTGGGCATCGTGGCTTGGATTTATAGCATACAGAACCCCATCTACTTCTGTGGGAGCCACAGATTCTTCTGATTTTTCAATTGGGATGCTTAGCAAAAGACTGTCCTGACATTTAGTAATATCTTCATACTTTTAGAGCTAAAATAATATATATGAAGTAATTGTGTGTACATTTATACATATATTAACAAGTAACTGCATATATATGCACACATATATTACTGTATACTCTGATAACTTCAGAAAATCTAAGTATGACATCTGTTAGGGGAATATCGACCTTTGTGTGGGAGAAATGCTTTCAAAGGCACTAAATAGCATCTGGATTTGTTTTCTCGACACATGCAAAAACCTTTCATTCTTCTATTAATTCTGTGCAAGCAAATATGTAAATGCTGAGTAGGTCAGGCACAGCACTTGGATGATGGAGACAGAAGGCGAATGAGGTAAGTCTCTGCTTTATCTAATATTTTATACCAGAAGCAAGCCCACCATCATGGATTCCAGGTATTGGTTGTCACTTTTTCTTCTGCTCTGCCCTTTTTGTCCGCAGCTAGGCACACAGCTGACCTTGCATGGACTTGCTGAATGACATAGGACTGGAGAGAAGATGACATCCGGGCACACGAAGAGCTCTACAGCACTCCCCTGGGAACATCATACTGCAGATTGTAAGGAGTCATTGAAAGTCACAATCAAATGGGAATAAAAGTAAATAAAGGTTGCAGTGTCCTGAAAGACTCACACAGAAACAAAGCTGGATGTGGGAGACCAACTACTCAGGCCTCCTAGCAGCAAGAAGTGTGTAGGAGGGAGGATGGCCTCATTCTCTGGCTCAGAAAGTAGGGTGGGATGCTTGGGGTTGTTGTTGGTTGCTGAATTCAACATTTATCTTAATTCTTTCAGGAAATTCTTTCTTTAGATCCAATGCTTACTCTGCTTTAAGAAGCTTTAAGACAGAGATGCCCAAACCGAACTATGCCTCAAAAATCATCTGAAGGGAGCTTAAACACGTTACAATTTTCTAGAACCTCCTCCTCCTCCTCCTCCTGGTTCTACAGAGTTTAGCACAGCTGGAATCCATATGTTTAATGACACCTTTATTACAAATAAGAAACACACTCATATGTGCCAAAAAGGCACAAACAGTAAACACTAAGGTCTCCTTTCCACTTTATTACAGAGGCTTATCTCTTCTCAGGTTTTTCTCAGAGTGTGTGTGTGTATGTGGGAGTTCATGTGTGTGAATATATATGAGGGAGTCCATATATATGTGGGAGTGCATGTGTGTATATATATGTGGGAGTGTATGTGTGTGTGTATGTGGGAGTGCATGTGTATGTATGCATATGTGGGAGTGCATGTGTGTGTGTATGTGGGAGTGCATGTGTGTGTATATATGTAGGGGAGTGCATGTGTGTGTATATGTGGGAGTGCATGTGTGTGTATGCATATGTGGGAGTGCATGTGTATGTATGCATATGTGGGAGTGCATGTTTGTATATGTGGGAGTGCATGTGTGTGTATATATGTGGGGGAGTGCATGTGTGTATGTATGTGGGAGTGCATGTGTGTGTATGCATATGTGGGAGTGCATGTGAGTGTATATGTAGGAGTGCATGTGTGTGTATGTATATGTGGGAGTACATGTGAGTGTATATGTAGGAGTGCATGTGTATGTATGCATATGTGGGAGTGCATGTGTATGTATGCATATGTGGGAGTGCATGTGAGTGTATATGTAGGAGTGCATGTGTGTGTGTATATGTGGGAGTGCATGTGTGTGTGTGTATGTGGGAGTGCATGTGTGTGTATATATGTAGGGGAGGGCATGTGTGTGTATATGTGGGAGTGCATGTGTGTGTATGCATATGTGGGAGTGCATGTGTATGTATGCATATGTGGGAGTGCATGTGAGTGTATATGTAGGAGTGCATGTGTGTGTGTATATGTGGGAGTGCATGTGTGTGTATATGTGGGAGCGCATGTATATGTATGCATATGTGGGAGTGCATGTGTGTGTATATGTGGGAGTGCATGTGTGTGTATGCATATGTGGGAGTGCATGTGTGTGTATATGTGGGAGTGCATGTATATGTATGCATATGTGTGAGTGCATGTGTGTGTGTGTATATGTGGGAGTGCATGTATATGTATGTATATGTGGGAGTGCATGTGAGTGTATATGTGGGAGTGCATGTGTATGTATATGTGGGAGTGCATGTGTGTGTGTATATGTGGGAGTGCATGTGTGTGTGTATATGTGGGAGTGCATGTGAGTGTATATGTGGGAGTGCATGTATATGTATGCATATGTGGGAGTGCATGTGTGTGTATGTATATGTGGGAGTGCATGTGAGTGTATATGTGGGAGTGCGTGTATATGTATGCATATGTGGGAGTGCATGTGTGTGTGTGTATATGTGGGAGTGCATGTGTGTGTATGTATACGTGAGAGTGCATGTTTGTATATGTGGGAGTGCATGTGTGTGTATATATGTGGGGGAGTGCATGTGTGTGTATGCATATGTGGGAGTGCATATGTATGTGACAGATAACAATCTTGGATGTTGTTCCTCGGTCACCTTGTTTACTTGAGACAGGGTCTTTCATTGGTCTGGAACTCAACCACTAGGCTATGGTGGCTCGGCAGCAAGCCCCAGGGATCTGTTTTGTCCACATCCCCTATGCTGCAATTATGGTGTGTGCTTCCACATCTGCTCATGTGGGTTCTAGAGCTTGAACTCAAGTCCTAGCGAAAGCACATTCCTGACTGAGTTATGTCCCTAGCACCCTGGTTTTAAATCAACCAGCCAGAACCAGATCTAATGGCCAATACTAAAGCCTAGGGCCATGATCAACATGTAAACTCTGCCCCCAAAGGAAGGGTAGACAGAGAAGTAAGATGTGCTGACCACACGCTGAAATCCAAGTCACCCAGGCTTGTGGGAGAACAGGTGATGGGTGTTCAGGAGGAGGTGTGAGGATGGCAGAGGGGAGAGGTTCCCCAAGTCCTGGCAGGAAGCAGTGACATTTATGGGAACTGGATGGTGATTCAACAGTGAAAATGAATAAAAGAAGTAAAAGGAATTTCAGACAAAAAGAGGCACTGTCAGAGTTTCATGTCTTGAGAAGTTAATCTGGAAGCTGATACAGTGGCTTTGCAAAAGAATCCAAATCTGCAATGCAAACTGGAAACTTGAAGATGCAGTCTGAAGCCTTTAAGACCCAACACCCGCCTCTCCGGTTATGCTAGTGCCCTTTACTTAAGCTACCAAGTGTTGCCACAAGTCTCACAGCGTTAAGTGGTCCTGCCACCATCAGCCTAAAGGGACTCTGGCTTTAAAGCTATGTGTCTCAAGTGAAGTAACATGTTTAATCACTGCAAAGCAGCTGGGACCCCCTGTGGAAAATGGGTTTGTCTGATTTCTAAAGGCTTTATCTGCCCATATCGCTTTTAGAAACCGTGTGTCTGAAAAATGTAACCAACGTAAAAATCTTGGAAAACTGTAGCACGCCTGGGCGTGTGTCTCTCAGTAACTGCATGCCTGGTTCTTTCAGCAAGGTCAGCCACTGATAGCAACAGGAATAAAGTCCCACCACCTCCCAGATCGCGGCAGACCATGTGAGTCAGCCTTCCAATGAAAAATGAGATTTAGTGACGTGCTGATAGGGAGGAGGGTGTTCATTCTCACACATTACAAACCTAGCATTCTTTGAGATTGAAAATGTAAGTGTTTTATAGTGATCTCCTCCATTATATCTCTTAAAACAGAAGTCTTAGGAGCTCTTATCAACGAAAAAGCCCATAACCAATTTCAGAACAAGAGGTGATAAGTCAGAAAGATGAAGTTTAGTGCTGGCAAGATGGCTCAGGTATAAAAACACTTGCTGCGTATGTGTGCCCACCTAAGATCCATTTCTAGAACACACAGAAGGGTGGAAGAAGAGAACTGACTCCACAAAGTTGTCCTCTGACCTCCACATGCCTCGTACACACACATGAGTTTTAATTTGTATGCAATTTCTCAATGTATGTGTGCTTTGCATGTTTGTCTCTATATGGGTGCACGTGTGTGTGTATCCATGTATGTGTGCCTGCATGTGGAGATCCAAACTTGACGGAAGGTGTCTTCTTGAATTGCGATCCATATATATGTAAATATATGCAAAATAAGATTAATAAGATGACTTTGTTGAACTTTCTTTCAGAATCATCTACCTCTTGTGCATTTATGTGTAGCGCATGTGCACCGTGTGCGTGTACACGAGAGGGCCAAAGGACACGTTGGGGTGCATTCTGTCTTGCTGTTCCTGGGACTCGTCAACTAGTTAGCCTGCTGACAGTGAGCCCGGAGTTGTGCCTCCTCTGCCTCCACAGCGGGGGGGTGATAAGTACATACACCATGCCTGGCTTTTTTATGTGGGTGCTGGGGATCAAACTCGGGTCCTCAAGTTCGTGCAGCAAGTACTTTACTGACTGTGCTAACGCTCCAGCGTCAGAACTTCCTTCATTTAAAAAAAGAAATCTCTGGTAAGAGAACGGCCCAGGACAGGCTGGTGTGAAGGTAAGAGGCAGGGCAGTGGCCCCCACACCGGCTCCCACCCACCTTACACAGTGACCTACTCAGCACATGCTCTCTCTTCTGTGAACCCCCTTTCTCATGCTTCAAGAGACCTCTACATTCTGTCTGCATCAGGCCCTGAGAGGAAAACTACTTCTCTTAAGACTCCGCTTCTCTCACGGCCCACAGCTCCCTGAGGGCGGCGCTCAGACACCCCTGCCTCAAGAGACTCCCCACCTGGGATCTCTCCTAGTGTGTTCATATCCACGTGTCAGCACATGCCAGTGCATTTGTTCACATACATGCCTCCCGCCGCAGGGACAATCTCACCCACCTTCACGCCCTCTGCATCTATGAGCGTAAGGCTGTTGACCGTGATGGAGAGCAGAGACCACCAAGTGATTAAGTTACATGTCATGTAACAGACTTCCTGTCTTAGAGCCTTAAAAATCAGAAAAAGGGGAACTCAATCCTAGAGGGAGCAAAATTATGAGGAAACGAAAATTAAGTTTTGCGAATTTCATTCTTGTGTTCTGACCTGACAGTTTTTAAAGTGCAATTTATGGTCTCTGGGTTTCCCAAGAACCCTTTTGTAGGTGTGTGAGATTAAAGGTACCTTCATAATAATAGCAAGATGTTATGCATACTTTCTACTACCTTAAGATGTATAATAATGGTATAAAAGTAATGATGGGTAAAACTGCCAGGACCTCAACATGCCAGGGAGCCAACTAAAGTATTAACTCTTGACTGAGAGAGAGAAAAACAGGGAGAGAAGAGAGGGAGAGAGAGAGAGAGACAGAGAGAGAGAGAGAGAAATTCTGTGTGAGAGGCATTTTCAGTGACGCGCCGAAGAAACATGACACCCGCCTCCTAGAAAAAGTCAGGGGGTTCTTTGAGTTTAGACTGAACTGGACTTTTTTTCCCTCCATGGAAATACTATTTTTATTTGAAAGAATCACCGATAGAGAAACTATGGTTGCTGAGAAGTTTATTTGGTCAGACATTTTATTGAAAAGTGGACTAAGATAGCCCATCATTCATGGACATAGTTATTTCCCATACAGATGATTTTTCTAAGACTGATGCTGATGTCAGTGAACATGGCCTTTGGACATCAAATAACAACTTGGAGTGCTTGCCTAACTCAGGATCTTTCAATGGCCAATGCATTTCTTAAAATTGAGCACAGACTGGGGCTGGAGAGGTGGCTCAGGGGTTAAGCCTCTGCCTTGCAGGAGGAAAGTCCTGAGTTTGGATCCTAGAACCCAAGTATAGACGCCAGGCAGAAGCGGGGGCGGCCTGTGTTTCTGGTCCTGGAGGGTGGAGCCTGTGAATTCCGGGGCAGAGTAAACAAGGAGGAGGTAGAAGCGGTCCATGGTGGTTCTACACACATGCACAATTGAATAAATTTTAAAAAAAGTTTAAAAAAATTGAGCATAGACTAAAGGTGTAAAGAACTAGTGAAATCAAATGTGATGAAGCATGAAAAGTTCCCTAGCAGCTTAAAATTCCATGTTGCAGCTAACTTGTCAGAAAACGCCACAAAGAACACCCACCGTTAACAGAAAAAGAAAAGGCCATTAAAAAGCTCCTCTCCTCTCCAACCACCTGTGAGAAACTGGATGTTCTTTATATATACCTCAACTAATTTAACATATTGTTTTACAATTAAATGCATCATTAAATATGGAAATCACACCCTCTATGGGACCAAACTTAAGGATATTTACCAAAATATAAAAGAATATCATTCTTCTCACTGTTTTTCTTTGTCAGATGACAGATACTTTAAATAAAATTATTCTATTGTGTAACTAGATTGAACATAGTCATTTTGCACAAGTTAGTACGGTTAAAATTTTAAATGTAGTAAATATTGATTGACAGGTCTCAGGTAAATAAGAACTCTTGAGTCATCAGTAATTTGTAAGAGGTTAATAAACAAGTCTGGGACCAAAACATTCGAAACTACTATGCTATTCAGTAAGACAATGTTCACACTAATTTTGAGTAATTTCTGCCATCAGAAAATTATTTGATTTTACTCAATAAGAAACAGCAGAAGTCCCCAGGAGACAGGGTTGGGAGAAGGACAGAGCACGTGTGAGGGAGCTCGGCAGTGCTGGGGGTTACTCTCCCTTGATTTGGAGCTGGCTAAGGAGCCCAGCGGACACTGGGCCCTGCGCACATTCTCCAGTAAGGGCAGGGCAGCCATCTTCCTCTGTCGGCACAGCTTTATCAGTGCTCAAGAATCATCCTGGTCGCAACGGTCTATCTGTTGAAATGATTCTACCCATTCCTCCTCCTCTTCCTCCTCCTCCTCCTCTTCCTCCTCCTCCTCCTCCTCCTCTTCCTCCTCCTTTTCCTCCTCCTCTTCTTTTTCCTCCTCCTCCTCCTCCTCCTCATGCACAGGATACTGTTTTGGACTTGTTAACTCATTCTGGGACTGACTTTGAGAATAAGGAAACAATTCTTGGCAATGACCACTGACCACTACATCCCAGTACTGCCGACATAAACATTTCTTTCCCTCTACTTAGGGAAATTCTATCAAGATCATAAAAATAAAAACCCTTACCATGACAGTTCCCATACAAACTATAAATTTACTATGTAATTCCTTATAGGGCTTGTGAATAAAGCCTGGCATTTATCTTATGTGTGCACATGCATGTGTGCACACGAATGTGTGTGGGTGGGCATGCATGCCTGCGTGTTGTTTTTTGAGACAAGGTCTCTCACTGAATGGGAAGCTCCCCAATTGCACCAGCCTGGCTGGGGGGCGGACTCTTTCTCCCGCCGGACCCTCCAGCACCGAGACTACAGGACCGCACCACGATGCTCCGCTTTCACGCGGGTGTTGGGGGTTTGGGTTCAGATCCTCCTTCTTGTTTATCCACTGCATCATCTCCCCAGTGCCCAAAATCTAGCATTTTCATTGGTAAATCTTAAAGACATGATGGACAGGACGAAGAAACAGCCCTCCAGTGCGTTCCACTGGGGGGCCAGACTGCACCCCACTTTTCTGAAACCTCTGATCAGGGAAGACCAAGAGCTGGCCTGCCAGCACGAAGGCCGCTCAGTGCCTGAGATAAATAATAGAGTCGAACCGACAAAACGACTTTCTCCTTTCTCTCCTGTATGTCACGTTCTATAAAAAGAAACATAGAAATAAGCCCTAACTAAAAAAAGAACGTTCTGTATTAGAATACTGACCTGGAGTCCTGCAAAAGGCGAATTCACATTCCATATCCGGCCGGCGAGGGCCAGTGGAAGTCGGGTCCGCGGTCAGGGGTGCAAGGCCTGGCGGAAATCTCCCGACCAAGGACGGCTTGCTGCAGGGAGCCGGCTCCGCCATCCCACACACATCCTTGCAGAACATTTGCTCACAGTCACGGTGAGGCCGACGTCAGAGCTCACGTGACAGGGTGTTAGAAACACAAGCACCAGATCTCGAAAACAGATTACAAAACAGAAGCCCTGTAGAGAGCAGAGCTGCCGGGGAAGGGAACATGCTCTGATCTTGTCGTGGAAACGTCTCAGGAAGGGGCACAGACTGCGCGCACCAGGCTGCAATGCGCTCAAGCTAGCAGATTCAGGCGGACGCAGTGTGACAGGGGAAGCTTGTTTTCTGATCTGAAACTTGGACAGGCATCAGAAACTGCTGAGCACGCTCCGCAGACCGGTGGCTGGCGGGGACAACCGCGCTCATCACCGTGGAGATAAGCAGGTGCCCTCCAGACCTGCAGTTGCGTGCACACTGCCTGTGAGAACGAGTATGGTCAGATGCACAGTGATGCAAGGCCGGCGTTTGGGTGGCTTGTTTGCGTAGATGAAAGGGGAACGGGCCCTGGTTTCCTCTTTCTTCTTTTGGAACCTCAGCGACGTTGAGGGTAGACCGCTTGCAATCTTAGGTTCATCTCAGGACCAAGCATGCCCAGACGCCTGCTGGCTTGAGAAACCCGGCAAACAGGCTCAGGGACGGTCTCCTAAGCCCTCGAGTGCTGGGTCCTTGTTTCAGCCAAATTCCACCGACACTCAATAGTCCCACACGTCGAGGGTATTTATTCAGAATGCTGTTCCTTAGGGCAGAGTCTTAGCCCCTGGAACTTCTCACTGGGGAGCTCCGCTGTCTATCTGGAGATTTGGTTTCTCAAGGTAAATACTATTTTCCTGTGAATCTACAGGGTTGGGTGAATTAGCAGAGGATGGCCTTGTTTTTTTTCAGTTACCCCTGGGGGTGAGAAGAAGGAAGAACTTGCCCATTTTGGCTTATGAACAAGAATGGACCTCTAAGGAGCAGCAAAAGGACGGGTTCTGCTAAAACAACAGCTGCTGCACTGGTGTCACCTGAATCCACCTCTACTGCTCCTCTCCCCACCCCGGCCCTCTGCATGGGCTCTAGGTGCTCACCCAAGACAGTGAAACCAGTTCACGCTGGTTCTCCCTGCAGTGGGCATTGGGCAGTGAAGATGTCCTACGCAAGATGCGGCAAGTGCAGTACTTGCCGTATAGAAGAGGTTCAATGAACAGATGGAGCGGCTCATACACTCCGCCTCTGCACAGTGCACAAAAACAACTGAGATCTGATCAAGCCTCCAGAGGCCTTTCCCTGGTCTTGAAATGAAAACCCAGGCTTCTCTGTGGCTTGCCAAGTGCTGTGCCATCCGCGAGTTCCCTCTTGCTCTATCCTTTGTGCTCCACACACTGGCTCCTCCTGCTTCCTCCCACTGCCAAGTCTTCACTGACTTGGAGCCTTTAGATGTACCAGTTCTGGTACTGCCCAGGGCTGGCTTCCCCACGTGTTTCAGACCCAGCTCTAAAGTTCCGGGTTATGTGTGTGAAGGGAGGGATCCCAGTCCTTCTGTTTGCTCCCATTTCTACTTGGTCCTCTCCACCTGTGCTGCTTTCTGCCTATGGCTTGTATGCGCGCCCTCCCCCCAATGTTATGCACAGCAGGTCCTCACTGGTCCCCCGTTTCTTGATTCAATGAGCTCTATGCAAGCAAGCTCCTGTTGCTGTGGTGAGGGGTCACCTTCCTTGCCACAGCAGACCGCACCTTCTCAAACCATGAGCCAAAATAAATCCTTCTCTCCTTAAGTTGCCTCTCCTCTCACCCAGTTTTCATGAGCGTGCATGGTGGTGGTGGTGGCGGCAGTGGTGTAATCATCCTCAATTGCTTCTCCACCTTATTCTTCCAAGACAGGACCGCTAATCAAACCAAGAGGGTCAATGAGACCAGTCAATTCACTCTGAGGACTTCCAGTCTCCATCTCCTAAGGCTGGAATCACAGGCATTGAGTAGGATCTGGAGAACCCATCCACAGAGCCATCCTCCTGGCCCCTTAAGTTGCTTCTTTGAGGGGTTTTGCCTCAGTGACAAGCAAAGAAACCTCTCCTACAACCTTATTTCCTTTCTATTGCTTGCCTCAACCTGAAATTATCACATATATGCTAGTCTCTAATTATCTGCAGGATCCAAATAGATGGCTGAAGCACAGATTGCGCCAACTGATATATATTATCTAAGTATGTATACATAGGAAAAATGCATAGAAAGAGATAAATATATGTATTTCTTCTGTGTATACATACTTAAATAAAGCTTAATTTATGGATTAGGCACAAACAGCAACTAAAAATAATTAAAATTCAATTCAAGGATTAAATATACGACAATAAAAGTTATTCAAAACTTGTGCATTACTGTAGGACTTTTCCATCTAATGTTTTCAGACTGTGGCATGGCTGACCTTAAAGTAGCTGAAGCAGTGGAAAGTGAACCAACCAGATAAAGGTGGACTACCGTTCACTCCTCATTCAGCATTCCATGAAGCAAGCTTCAGCAGAGACGGGCCTGCACATGCTCACTGTGTCCACAGTGCAGCACAGGAAGGCACTCGGTCAGTTTTTGCTGAATGAGCAAAGAGGAAAGCACGCGAGGCTCCAACGGCTCAGACTGGTGGAAAGTGTAGCTTGCTAGACCTGCCGAGGCGGCACAAGCCTGTCAGCCCAGTGCCGGGAGCTTGGGGAAGGACTCTGTCTGAGGCCAGCCTAAGCTACCAGGAGACCCTGTGTCAAAACCAAACACAAGCACGCAAAACCCCAAATGTAAACGTCCCCTCCTGCCCTCTCAGTGCCTTCCACCAGTGCTGCTGGCGACCGTCCATCTGCTTGCCAGAATTCTGGCCGCAGTGCAGCCATCTTTGATGTTCTTCACTGATGTGTCTCAAAACCCACAACAGGGCCTGGCAAATATAATAATCACCACAGAAATAAATATACACTTATAAATCCAGACTACATAAGGACAGTCACCATGAATATTGCCAGTTATAATTTTCATCGGAATTCTCCAAATCCCTTTTGGATAAAATTATTTTACCCAATAATCACTCTGCATATCATTTAGCACCTTTCCTTATCCTGGGAACCAGGCACATAAATTGGAAATATCCTTATAACAGAGCAGGCACTTGCTGTATATGACATAGAAGGGCACAGCTCTGAGTTCAAACTGAAGGCTTATGACCTAGAATGACCTAGAATCTCGCAGGGACAGACAACAGGGCGTAAAGAGGCAGGCTATGGGAACAGTCCACCTGAGTTATGTGCCAGACCACTAAGACACTGAGGGCAGGCTGGAGGGGACTGGAAGCGCCAGAGCTGGGAACTAGCATTAAAGAGTGACCATGGCAGCAGCTCTCGACCATCTGCGCACTGCTAGACCAAGGACTACAGGCCCAGGCTTCTTCCCTGCTCAGGTGTGGGCGACAGCCGTGCAGCAGATATTTTCCAGATGCACCTTGACGTGTTATCAGTGATCGCCTACAGCCAGGACCTGCTCACTCAAGGCGAAACCTCAGAAAGGTGATCCTGCATTCTTTCCTCCCACCCCAACAATCATGTACATTTACTGTCTCATTACAGCACTAGCCTAGGATATTTAGGATTGCGAGACTTTGCTAGGAATCTGCCAGTCATGCCTTTCTCTGCATGAGACCACAAAGGGCAAAACCTTAGAGGAGCACTAGGGGAGGAGCCTCCAAGGAACATTAGGGAGGAGTCTCGGCAGGAGGGGCCAATTTCTGATGTGATCTTTCATGAGAAGGGGGAGAGTCTCCTGGCCAATAAGGAGCCAGACTACAGTGAATAAGCTTGGCCAAAACCTAGATCCACGCCCAGCATCCTCGGTAAGGCTCCTAAATCCACGCCCAGCATCCTCGGTAAGGCTCCTGAAGTCTCTCGTGGCCCCGCCTCTAATGCTGACCCACACTAGCATGTCTGCTCCTGCAGTCAGGGTGTCTTTCAGCCCAGGCAGCAGCCACTCTGGTCTCCAACCAACACCTCCTCCCCCAAACCAGGCTCATCTCTTACATATCCTCAACGTCCTTTCCTTGTGAGCACTTAATGCCACCAGTTAAGAGTTCTTTGGTAAATGCGTGAAAACCACAGAGTGAAAATCTTGGATGATCATGGTAACTCTTCCTTGGCATCCAGCACTGCGATTACCACTAATGCTCCCTTTGGTCAGGTGAATTCAACACCAAAAGGCACTACCACTAAGTTCATAGGCCATCACTTCTGGCATTATTAAGCTTCCATGCAGCACTGGGTCCCAGTGAACCAGATCTGTTCTACAAGGGGAAAGACACTTGAGCATAAAAATGTCACAAAGGCTGTTGTGGCTGGAAAGGGGAAAAACAAATGGCACTGCCGGGGACCTGCCAGTCATGATGCAGCTAGAGAGCCAACTGCTTAAGACAAGACAGTGTCCTCAGCGCCGACCGCGAGGATTCTTCCCGCCCGCATAAGTCAGCGCACTGAACAACTTCAAGATGCTGGAAAACTGCTGATGGTGCTAAGTCAGCTCTTCGTCTCTGTGGCAAAAATCTCTGAGAAAAAGATTTATGGGAAGAAGGTGTGTGGGTGTCTGTGGTGTTACTTATGCTCACTGGTGTGTGTACATACTTGTGCGTGTACACATGGAATCTAAGGTTCAATGTCACTCGTCTTCCTCAATTCCTTCTTTAAAATTTTTCACAAGTGTTGAGAATTTTTAATATCTAATTTTATTAGATATTATTAATTTATTTTATTTTATTTTTATTAATTTTATTAATTTATTATTTGGGGGTGTGTATGTGAGAGATGTGTGTGGGTATGTGTGTGTCAAAGCACGTGTATGGAGTTCAGAGGACTATCTTCTATCTTGTGGAATCAGTTCTCTGCTCTATGTGAGTTTCCAGGATCATGCTCACGGCAAGCATCTTTAACCGGCTAAGAGATCTCATCGGTCTTTAAGTCTTACTTTTTGAGAAAGGATCTCTCGCTGAACTTGGAATTCACCAGCTGGAATATCATCCAGCAAGTCCGAGATGCTCCTGTCTCTCCCTTCCCAGTGCTGGGATTATATAGATGTGTGAGGCGACACCCAACCTTCTGCGTGGGTGCTGCAGACTGGGCTCAGGTCCTCATGCTTGTCGTCTCCCCGTGCCCTGAAATTAATTTCTTTCACAGTGAAACATGCAAAGTTCTACACATGGTGTAAGGTCAGGCCTTGATGCTGGGAATGAAAAAAGGACTGAGTTCTTACGTGAATCCTCTCTCTGGCAATCCCATGGCTTCCCACTCCCTGGACCACTTTAGAATTCTTTCCAACCACATTCTCTCTCTACATGGTCTGTGTTTCCTGATCTGGAGGTGGTCCTGGGCCGGGAACCTACTTCTGAGTTTCGGACCTAGAGATGCTGCTGTAGCCCACTGTCCCTGTGTATGACTCACTCTGAAGACTCACACACTCTCCTCCCCTGCCAGGCCACGGACAGCAAGATGGAAAGGCATAGTAACATGACCTTACCACGATGGTGGTCAGCACAGCTGTGTGCATCCGACTCAACACCGGAACCGCAAAACAACAACAGACACCGCTGCTGAGACTGCATCCCTTTGGAACTGCATCCTGCTGAGAATTACTGCGATATGGTGCGCCTGTGACTCCTGACTACATCATTTAGAAATGACGGCCATGTTTCTTGCTCATTTCTGCTGAAACCCCTGAAGGCAGCCTTTCCAAGAGTTACTTCAAAGTGGCATCCACATCCTGTCCCAATGCATACATTCTCCGCTGCGACTCAATTACCAGCAAGATTATGTAAACACGACAGCCAAGGCTGTGCCCAGCACTGCTGTGCATTCTACAGATCTGCATCCCATTTAAGCCTCGTGGCAAGCTCCTTTTAAAAATGAAAAGGCTTCATTTAAACAGCCTTTTATCTCTGGTTAGGAGGTGACCTTCAATACCAATCAGGATGGAGCCGCCCATGGTGCAGGAAAAGCAAAACTGAAAACAACAACAAACCATAATTCAGAACACCAAGACTCTACATTAATCACCTGGAACCAGACCAGCCTAATCTCTCCCCATTCTAAAACTCAGGGAACCTTGTGGAAGAAGGGGCGGTAAAATTGTAAGAGCCTAAAGATGGGGAGGACCAATGATATACAAGATATTCCACACAAGTTAGGACTGCAGTACCTATAATCAGATTTTGTATGACTTGCAGGATGGCTGACATGCCAATGACCCCCCAAAGTCTAGCATGGATCGCTGGCAGTAGGATCCTTAGAGGCAAAGGATTAATAGTCATAATAGAGTTCCCATACTAACCAGGAGCCCAGGCTATGCCACTGAGTCCTTACACCTCACTAGGGTGGAGGACTCAGAGTGAGGTTTGGCATTCACACAAAAGGATGCTCCATGGGATGGGAGGGGGGAAAGGGGAGGCACTGGGAGAAAGGGAAGGAGGGAGGGGGTGAAAGGAAGGGGAAAAAGTTGGGGGGGCTGGGGAAGGGTGGAGGGAGAGAGAAGATGGGGTACCTATTGAACTTGTATGATTGGGAAAAAATAAAATGTGGGAGAAAAAATAAAAATTAAAAATTAAAAAAAAACCTTGGCTTTGCAGAACATTAAAAAAAAAAAAAAAAAAGGAACAGGCAAGACAGAGAGAGGCTGCGGGGCTTTGCTCAGACTACTTAGCTTGTGAGTGGTGGAGCTGATATTCAAGTGATGCAAAGACCACACTTTCCATTTCAAGTTCAGGAACATGAAAACATCATGAAGAAATTAGATTTCCATGTTGTTCATGTTGTGACATGCATGTGTAGTGGGGGACTGGAATGCCCAGTTCTCCAAAGGGTGCATATTTGGCAAAGTGTAGCCTGGTCTTGTGCAGGGCTGCTGTGTGCAGGGGTACAGTAGACTGGGAGCACCTACATTCTGCTTGGCCAAACATATACTTCATGAAGGCTTACACCCTACCATCAACAGTCTCAACGATGGGAAATGTTCCACAGGGTGACCTTGGCAGAGACATTTAAGATGAATTCACTATTTTCCATAAGTTACTTTTAATTCATTCTCTTAAAATGTAAACTTCAAGGCACTGGTACTCAAATATTTATCACTTTATCACTTTTTTATTTTTAAGATAATATTTGTCAGTTTTGTTTTAAGATAATACTTTTGTTTTAAGATAATACTTATCAGTTTCTACCACCTGCCATTTATATACAGAGATTAACTCAAGATGTGGACATAGAAAGGGAATGGCGGGTGATTAAAGGTGCTAGGGGAATGGAGAGACCCTAAAGCATCGGGTTAGGCCATTTATAAATCAAGACTCTACCTAAGGAGAATTTGGGCTCAGGCAGGCCATGGCCAGCTGGGCAGTGGCCAAGAATCTGTCCCTGGAGTAAGTGGTCCTGGTTGTGCTTGACCTTAGGCAAGTTTCGTACTGTTTCCACCTTAGCTTTTCAATGACTTCAACTTCCAACTGACATTAATAACAGAATACACCAGGATTTACATGGGGCAAAATGACAGCATCCATAAAAATCCTTGCATAGCATGTGTCCATAAACATTACCTATGATTGCAATTACCAGAAAATTACTATTAGGTGTAGAAGTCAGTAAAAACAAGTACTACCTTGATCCCAGGCCCAAATATCAGGGAACATGAAATTCCCTGATGGTTGGGACAAATGTCTTGCTTCACTGTGGCCATCATAGTTCACAGCACTTGACATCCCCTAGTACTTTCATACAAATTATTTCTCTTAAGCCAGAGAGTAGTTATATTCCCAAAAAGGCCAAAACTGTTTTCTTTCTTTCTTTTTTCAGTGTGTTCTGTGATGTACGTGCAAGCATATATGCGTGCACATGTGCAAAGGCCAGAGGTGGATGGTAGATCTCTTCCTCTGTGACTCTCTACACTGTTCTTTGAGACAGGGTCTCTTACAGAACCTGGAGTTTACCAATTGGCTAGACTGGCTAGTCAGCCAGCTCTGGCTTTCTGTGCCCACCCTGACATACCCACAGCTGGGTTACAGCTATGTCCCACCATGCAGAGCTTTTACATGGTCTTTACATGGCAGGTACGTTAGCTATGAAGCCATCTTCCCGGCCCAGTTTTCTATCTTTCTGAGCATTGTTAGCCATTTTTCTAGTTTAGGACAAAAAGGCATTAACAATTTAAATAAACCTTTCATGGTGACTACTTAGTAGTTACATCATCAATAAACTTCCATGACACGTGTTTTTCAGCGAGTCACCCAAATTTGGCTAAATTAGGAATTCAAAAGAAACCTGTTTGAGAGTTATATGCCTATTCTGGATGGGAACATTCTTTTCCCTTGCCCTGTGTCATGTCTATTACCTGACAATCTCTGACAAACGTTTTGCAGACCACATCTGGTCTTTTCTTGTTATGCAGGGGGTATTTTTGAAGTATAGTCTTGGAATCTCCTAGTTCTTGCTCTAAAAATAGGGACCTAAGATCTTATTGGTTTAGTCGTGATTTTACAGAATATTTCCATGTTAATGATTTTAGGATTTTTCTAAATTTAAGTATTAACAGATTCAAGTTAGTTTGTGTACTTTGTTCTAGATTGTGGTTCAAGTTTCTATCAAAGTTCTTGTTTGAAAATTATTGGAAATGATTGGAGACAGTAATTTCAAGTCTCCTGCTCTGCGGCACCTGTTTTTCTCTTCCTGGATAGTTGGTTGTCTTTCTCCTCCGACAGCAAAATTGGGCCTGTGTTTCTGGACTCACATTCTAGTTCTGTTAACTTATTAGCTGTATGAGCTTTGACAATTTCTCTAACATTCTGACCTATTTTGTTTTTAAATCTGTGAAGTGGACACACTGTATAATCGATTCTCATAAGGGTTAACGAAGTAAAACAGATAAAAAAAGTTGTCTCATTCTATCGTTTTGCTTTACCCTGTTATTTTTTCATTGAAATTCTAGGAACTAAAACAATAACTAGTCTTTTTTCCCCAATACACTTGCTTGTGATACTAGCAGCCAATTTAGAGCTTGCTGGCTTGCTGCCGAGAGGTACTAGAAGCAGGACTCCCCTGAAGCTGAGGTGAGGAGGGACCTTGGGGTTTCCGGAAGTCTGGCTAAGGTGGGCTCTGGTAGGCTGCATAGGCAGGCTGCAGGGCTCAGATCGAGCTTGTCCTCAGAACTCACGCAAGCCAAGGGTTTAAAATACAAGAGACTGGGCTGGGGAGATGCTTCACAAGAAGGTCCCATATGAAAATGTCAGTGGTCTGCACTTCTGGCCCTGGTGGGCGGAGCCTGGGAAATCCCAGAGGAAAGCAATCCCAAAGGAAATAAAAGCAATCCAGAATGATTTTCCAAGTCACCCTTGGTCCTCCACAGGAACACACAGTGTCCTCTGATACACACACACACACACACACACACACACACACACATACACACACACACACAAAATAAAGTTTAAAAAAGAAGGGACTACAAGGAGTACAGTGGGAGTTTGTACACTAAAGCTTTGGGAGACTACATTTAAAATTTTGGTATCATGAGACACTTAGAAGGATGCTTTCGAAGAACAGTTAATACACTGTGACACAATATTATGATAGAGTCAAAATCTGTATTAACAGATATGAAACTAGCAACTCTTGTTTCAGGGAGCTTCACGTGCCCATTAATGACACTGTCCCCTCTTCCCACCAGAGAAGAAGGAGGGGGGTTGGATAGCCAAAGGGTAGTCTCGACCCCTTGCTTGCTTTTATGAGCCTATAGACTATCCTCTCTATCTATGTAAAGGAACTGAGCAAGACTGATCTGCTGTGGCCTTGAGATTAGCACATTATTCAGTTTCTTTGCACCCAGAAACCCAGGGACAGCCATCCCACCAGGACGCGAGGAGAGCGGGCTGAGAAAGTCCACACATCTGGCAGCAGGAGAATGCTGCTCTTCCGTCTCTTGAGGCTTCCATCTCGGCCCGGCGGGGTGCAGCCTCTTCTGCATGGCGCACGGCTCTGGCAGGCATCAGTGCAGCAGGAAGAAATAGAGCCGGCAGAAGTGTGGCCTGGCCTGCAGAGGAGGTGATGAGCGTAGAGAGGGCTTGGAATCCCTCCCCAGGGAGTCTCTCCTTCCTCTGTCCTCCCTGGAAGACGGCACCCTGCAGACTGCAACACCGGCTCTGGGAAGGCCTGGGCTTTTCTGTGTCTCCAGGTCCATTCACTTGTTCCCAGCTGTCCTGGCTCCTGCTTAGACTGGGCCCCAATGCAGCTCTGTCTGCAGTAGGTTGCCCCTCTCTTAAAAATATGGTTTCTTGGGGGAAGCCCTTTCCTGATGGCCTCTCCATCTGTGCTCTCTGGAGTTTCTTCACAGTTGATGACCAAAGTCACTTCCAGTTCCCAATGCAGTGTCTACAATGGTATCAAATGCACCCAAAGAAATATATGCTCTTGGGTCCCCACCAGCTTGACAAATCTATTTCCCCAAAATATTTCTCAAAATGAGCAGGGTAGAGCTGCCAAAATGGTTCCTTGGGTTAAACTGATTGATGTATAAGACCAGTGACCTGTTGTGGTCAGTTCAATTGCGGGGAGCTCAATCTCCACAATGTGTAGAAGAAGAGAGCCAACTCTTGAAGTTGTCCTCTGACCTCCACATGCACATCATGGCATGCATGCAGCCCCCTCCCCAAGTGATCATACATAAACACAGAGTAAAGAAATATATATATATTGGGCTGGAGAGGTGGCTCAGGGGTTAAGCCTCCGCCTTGCAGGAGGAAGGTCCTGAGTTCGGATCCCAGATCCCACGTATAGACGCCAGGCGGAAGCGGGGGCGGCCTGAGCTTCTGGTCCTGGTAGGGCGGAGCCTGTGAATCCCGGGGCAGAAGGAGGTGGAGGCGTCCATGGTGGTTCCCGAATTCGTCCGTGGTTCTACACACACACACACACACACACACACACACACGGGCACATACATATGCACACACGCACAATTGAATAAGTAATAATAAAAAATTTTAAAAAAAGAAATATATATATATAAATACATATATATATATTTCTTTTTTTTTTTAGAAAATTAGCAAGGTAGAAGAGCGAGCACTGCTTTGAGATTTTGACATAATGGACATGGGTGGGTTTAAATACCCAAAGGCAAAGAATCCATAACCCTGAGTGATACACTAGCACTCATTCTTCATCTGCCATGAACATATCTCATTGTCTGTTCAAGCCATGATGGGGCTGCTTCAACTTGTGCACAACCTTTTCCTAGAGAAGTTCTTGCTTGGAGGTAGCCCCTGCCTGCCTCCACCAGTCCTTATAGAAGTGTTTTCCATTGCTGGTTCCCTTGTAAAGAGACTTTTATAGAGAAGCTGTGGATCTCATGAAGTCACCCAAACACTGCTCAAGACTTTATGGTTTCACAGGTCCCCATGGCAGGTGCTGGGACTGCACTTACTAAGTGTGAGCCTGGAATGGACTTGACCTCACTGAGCCTGTTTCCTCGCCGTGAACGGGAGCTCACGGCGGAGCTGCTGGAGATCAAATGGGAGAGGAGCACTCGGCCCTGTAAATACAAAGTGTGGGATAACTCGACTTTATTTTTAAATATTGTACTTATTTGGATGGGGGCGTGTGCTGTGGCACACGCATAGTGGTCAGGGGACGATTTCTGGAAGTGAACTCTGGCCTTTCCATCCTGTTGCAGCAGATAATCTCCCATCTCGCCATGGGTTCTGGTCTCATCATGAGAGTCCTAGGATTATAGATGCATGTCATTGCATTTGACATCTTTCACGTGGATTCCAGATACTCCAGATATCCAGTGCTTGTCCAACAAGCACTTTTACCTGCTGGGGCATTTCCATAGCCTCACAGACTTTATTTTTAATATGCAGACTTCTCGGAGTGAGAAAGCATGTGTTTTTCTTTTCTTTCCTTGTTTTCTGCCCTCTCCAAACTCTAAACTTCCAAACTGAAATTTTCAAGCAAAACTCACAATTTCACTTGTTTATTCTTATTCAATTTAAATTTGCTCATTTGATCCATCATTTCCCCACCTGCTGAAATATTCCAGAATGCCAGTTTGACCTTAAAACATGTTCCATCGTGGCATAAAAGCACTAAACTGGTTCAGTTTGGGGTGGTTAACAACTGTGACCAAAGGAGAACCACTCAGATGATGTTTCAAGCCCAGTGTTGCTTACTGGTGATTACTCAGGACCATCTATTAGAACAGACAGATAAGTCTCGATCTCTTTGAAGAAGGTCTGAGAGCACACTGCAAAGCTCTGTGGGGAGTCCGTGGACCGCGTGCTGGGGAATTGAGAACATAAGAGTGAGTGAGTTCTCGAATTCAGATCCAGAAAGTTTCAGGGCTGTGAGGAACAGAACTGCTGGAAACAGCCTAAAAGAACAAGATCTGACACCCTTGGAGATGGAAGTCCCAGGGTTGGCGTGTGGTTACACATGACCAAGCATAAAACCCCTAATCGGCGACATTCTTCCTATTCAGTTGTTCCAACAGACACAGCAAAACTAAATTTCTAGCTTTTTTCTTCCATGCCCCACATACTCCTAAGCAGCTCAAACCATTTGCTTTTCTCTGGCTGCCATCCTGGCATCTGTGCCCCGCCTAGCCATGGAATTCAGACAGCCGCGTTTGTGCAGAGCCCACTTCCCTGGTACAATACCGCCTTCCTCATCCTGAACCGTCCCAAAGGCCAACTTTCTGGATCCAAACAGAACAAAGGCAAGAGTACTGGCTTTGTTCCTGCCCAGTCCTGCCCACTGACAAGTCACTCTGCCATACATCACCTCATTTTCCTTCATGTGACACCCTTGTGGGCTATGACACAGTATTTCCATTCCAAAAAGAGACACTGAGGCTCAGAAAAGCAAAGCTGAGGTCCTAGCACCACTTAAGCGTGCAACTGTCACAGTTGGGACTGTAACCCTGGGTCTCGTGGCTTTGTGTTTCACATTAACAGCTAACGTATTTGAAAGGAAGACTATCCTTGTACGATCTCAATGTTAGTAAATGTAAGCCACCATCTCTTCTTTTGACTGACATACTTAATCTGCTTCATGCCAGATTCTGAGTCAAACAGCATCTACAGTGTAAAAATCTACGGTGTATTTACCTATTTACGATAAACCAAGTTTTTCCCGGTTGGCCTGTGTGTCACCACTCTATAACTGACCGTGTAATCCCTGACGCTTTCTGTTGTGTTGTCCTTCATTGTCTGATCACACAACATTTTCATTTGTTCTGTAAAATGGGAGAATACCTAAGAGGATTATTGTGATAATTCAATTAAAAAAAAACACAGAGCTTAGCCAGTAATGTTCAGTCAATTACTACACTTTAAACATGTGCACGAGGATCAACTACGGCGTTGTTTCCCTGTCAGGCGTCTGCCGAGGCAGAAGGCAGCATCACTTAAAGAAATTTATTTACATACAGCTATTTTCTCCCCTTGGCCCACGTAAATACAATTTCTTCCCTCATCTGGGCACTTTCTGGAGCCCTTAATCTTAGGGAGGAGGTAGGCTTGTGGAGATGGTCACGGATCCCTCGAGGGATGTCCGGGACTGTGGAGCCTGAAAGAAACTCAGGGAAAGGGCACTTTTCCTTGGAAAAAACATTCAGTTCTCAGGACAAGTTTAAGCAGCAGGAAGCAGGATGAAATAGCGCAACATCTGGGGAAGGACAGAGAGGTGGGTGCGAGAACCTGATGGGAGATGAGGGAGAAAGCAGGACCCCATTCAGAGGAGCTTTAAATGTAGGCCAACATGCATAGTGGAATCATCTACCCAGCGCTGGAGATCCAATTCAGGCTCTGATTTATTTGGTGGTGGGTGGGATCTGGGCATTGGAATTATTTTTTCCTAAAGCTCCTAGTTACTTGTAAGGTGCAGCCCCTTAGACAATGGAGAGTCATTTTAAAAATTTTAAGCATGAACGATTTAACGAATTTGCAAATGTCTTCTGGGGGCAGTTGGAAGAGAAGGATGTCCATGGGTTTGGGGAAGGGGGAGTAGGTTTTGGAATGAATGCAAGGAGATACAGTGGAGTGGAATAAAAGAGAAAAGCTTTAGAACCATTTGGATTGAAGAATCCCTTAGCTGGAAATTGGAGGACAGGAGAGAGAACGGGTTCGAAGGGCTGGTGTGAGAGAGGTGGTGATGACATCTGGCTCCCTCTATGAAGACTTCTAAGCCTCAGAGACAGGCAGGCCCTTCTCTCGAGCCATCGCTACTGTGGCCCTGGCTGCTGAAAGGTAACTGCGCTGTGCAGTGGCTGGGGTGGGAGTTGCAAATGTGAGCCTGACTTTCAGGAAGGAAGGCAAGTGCGTGAAAAGACACTGGCTGAGGAGGCGCATGGGCAGCCAGATTAGAATCATCTGGAGACCCTTATTAATCGCCTCACTGCTTGAGGTCACCCTGAGTCACAACCACCTGGGGTAGAACCCGGTGATGTGAGTTTACGACGCTCCCAGGGGCTTCTGGGTGAGGCTAGGCGTGAGCACTGCACCAGCTTCCTAAGGCGCTGCAACAACAGATCAACACACTTAATGTCATTTATCCTCTCCTAACAGTAGCGGCTAGACAGCCAGTCAAGGTGCTCCCTCTGGAGACTGTGGAGCACGGGAGGAACCCTTATTTGCTTCTAGTTTGTAGGGTGCCAGCCTGTCCTTGTCCCATAGCTCCCTCCTCACGTTCTTCTTGTGGAAGTCTCCTGTGAGTCTCTCTTCCGTGTGCTTCTTATAAGGACACTGGTCACTGCATCTCAGGGCCTGAGTGATAATCCAAGATGTTCCCAAGACCCTTAATTAAATCTGTAAGACCCTTTTTCCAAACGGGGTCTCACTCACAGGTTCGGGTTGTGGACAATATTTCTCGGGGGCCTCGCCATCCAGCTCCAGAAAACCATCATAGCAGTGTCATGGGGATAGGGGAGGGGGGAGCGCAGAGCTGCTGCGAAGTTCCCAATAATCGACCAACAGGAAGAATAAGACCATCCCTGTGGGCACAACCCTAGACATGCAGCGGCACTACCCAAGCCTGGTGCCGTCGAGAATCCCTTGCTCCAAAGTGCTGGGTCGAGGCCACCTGAACACAGGTGGTAACACAGGACAGAAAAAAGCATAAACTAATAGGAAGCCACACAGACTGTGCTGCTTTCAAAATGTCGGCAAGAACCATGAAGAGAGGAAGAGACTTTTAGTTTATGTTCTAAGTTACATTGATTGGCTACAAATATTGGATTTCCTCTCTAGAATACTGCGGCTCTCTTCTCTCCATCCCTGGCACTTGCTGTCCAGACAACAGGCCACTGTGTGGATGGAAGTATTTCTGACTTCAGCTGCTTCCTTAGGGTCAAGCAATGCTGCCAGTCCCTAACTGAAGCTCCACCTCCCTTTGAGACCTCCTGCTAGGCCTTGCACATCACCAGTGAGTGACTCGTCCCTCATTTTTTTCACTGATACACGTTCCCCTATTAGAAGTCTTCATTCTAATGATTTGTGTCAGTTATCAAACACGAACAAAGATTTTCTATCCCCACTGTTAGAAATTTCTCTTCTTTAAAATCTTTCAAATTTGTTTTTTCATTTATTTATGTCTACAGGAGGTCTGGAAAGAATGTTGTGGAGGGGATGCAATAGAGGTCAGAGGACAACTTTGGGAGTCAGATCCCTCCTTCCCCACGTGCTTTCCAGAGATCGAATTCAGATCGTCATCAGGCTTGGCGGCACGTGCCTCTACCTGCGGAGCCATCTCATTGGCCCAGAAGCTGCTCTTCTTGGAAACCTCTGCAAGTCTTCAGAAGCAGATTCAACTGCCAGCACGTCTCTCTAGCAGATCCCCAAGCACATCTGGCTAGCATACAGGTAAGCCCATACAGGCTTGTGGAGTTTTTGGGTTTTTTTTTTTTTTTTTTTTTTGTGGGATTTGAACTCAAATCCTTCTGCTTTAGTGGAAAAGATTTTAACCCCTGAGCCATCTCCCCAACCCTAAACTAGCAGTTTAAGTGGAGTCCATGGTAATCTAGTTCCCTTGCCTCTGGTGAAATGATAGTCATAACGGAGATGTTAATGGTGCTGGTGATAACAAGCTAGCACTTGCCGAGTACTTTCTATGTGCTAAGGCTCCTAAGTGCTTTGCAGACATCATGATTCGCTCAGCTCCAATGGGAGTGGTTAAACGATGTTTATAAGAAGAGAGAACGCGGTGCGTGCTCCAGGGTGTGCAGTAGGTCAATACAGCCCTGGTGGAAGGGGAGAGAGTGATGCTCACTAGCTCTGCTGGGAACTGGGTCTCGGCGCGTCAACAGCACACACCGCATCCTCCGGCATGTGAGATGCCTGCAGTCTCGCACCTCGTCCATCACCTGCTGCTGTCCAGGTTACTCCACCTAGCTGCCTCGGGAGTGACGAGCCAGATAAGGGACAGCTTCTTGGGATGTCTTCCTGCTTCCCTGTACTGGAGGCTTGAGAAAAAGGCTGCTGCGCCAGACACGACTCCAGGAGTCCTTGGCCATGCACGCTGCTTTCTGCTACAGAAGAAACAGGCACGGCTGCGTTGCCCCTGTGAAATGGGCATGGTTTATGTATGAAGGGGCTGGCTAATACATAGTGACGTTGGTCCTTATCTCTAGCTCAGTACAGGGTCAGAGTATTTTGAGTCAGCATTATACTGCATCACTGGGTCCTACAAATATAGTAAGACCCAAAAGGAAGCTCAGGACAATAGAGCTGGGCTGTCAGGGCAACAAGACCACGGGGCAACAAGAAAGCATGTTCGCCTGATGCAAGTACCTGTAAGGAATCCTCAAAAGTGTCCCATGGAATAAACCATACGGGTTTCTGCCGTGGAGATGCTGGGTGGCACAGAGCTCATCCTTTTGGTCTGGAAAGCAGTCTGAATGACCATTGTGCCTGGAGACGTCCTGAAGGAGGGCTGCTGGGGCTTTTGTCCTGCCCTTGCCTCCTCTCTACCTTCAGGAGACAGTCTCCTATTTACAGTGACTTCCTCCGTGGCTCCACACGCAAAACCAGTATATAGCATTATCTGTCTGGGCCTGGGCCCAGATGACCAAGTGTCATGTTTTGGATGTAAGTTGTCTTCCACGGGGTTATGTGTTTGCATCATGGCTGATGTTAATGTTCGGGAAGGTCCTGGTACTCTGAAGAGCCCCATCCTTGCTGAAGGAAGGCCTGTCACAAGGGCCCGGTCTTGAAGTTTTGGTAACCCGACCCTGTTCCTTTAGCAGTTTGTCTCACTTCCAGCTTCTGCAGCCTGCCTTGCCTTTTCTGCCACAATAGACTACATCTCCCCCTGAAACCAAAAGCTAAAGAAATCTCCCTTAGGTTCTGTGTGAGTGTTGCCTGCCTGGTAGCAAGAGAGAAAAGTAACGAGCACCAGGCTTGTCCTGCACATACATTTCCTTCATCTGTATTTCAATAATTCCTCCTCATGTTTCCAGTCTCAGCCCACCGGTGCCAGCACTGTGTTCTCTGGAGGGAGGTCAGGTAGGTGGCATAGCCCTCTGAGGCCACCTCCTCCTGGGATTAGGAGGCATGCACGTCCACGGAGATGTCGAGCAAGTACAGCAGTGGAACTGAGGATGAGGAGAGACACAAGGGCTTTTCTTTCAGGCGAAGACTCTGGCTGCCTTACAGCCTGATGCATAATGGTTTAGACAAGAAAGTATCAACTGGGGGAGGGGAAAGGTTAAGAGTGGGAGGGACATAAATATTAAAGAGCTATATTCCAGTTAGCTTTTGCCAATTTCACCCCAAAATTAACTTAATGAAACCGAATGCAGAGCTGGGGCGAGGAGTGTTGGCTCAATGCTCAAGGCTTGCTGGCAAGCATGGAAGGTCCTGTGTTCAGATCACCAGAGCTCATGCAAAACGAGACACGATGGACTCGGCATCTGTGATCTCAGTATCCCTACGGGAAACTCTCCAGAAGCTTGCGGGCCAGCGGCAAACCAGAGACCTGTGTCGGTGAAGGGAAAGCAAGGAGTAACCCTCCGAGTTATTCTCTAACCTCCGTGTGGACACGGTGGTACACTGGGCCTGTACTCCCCCCCCCAGAGACGTTAAAAAACAAAACAAAACAGAATACAGTAGGGTGTGAGAGGGGCTGCGTGAGGATCCGTAGCAAGGAGAAACGCTTTCTCAGCAGAACAAAGCAGAGCGAAGGTTCCTGGCACGAGTCAGTTATCGAAGATTCCGCTCAACTGCTTAAGAGTGAATTTCTCTGTCCGTGAAAAATTGAAAGTCCCCAAACCTGCTGCCGATATGCCACTTAGGAAAATCCGGCTTTAAATATGCTCAGTTTCTAAAAACAGCTCTGCATCCAGGCCGAGCTGCTGAGCACTCAATTTCTGCCTGTGCTTTCATTTTAGAGGCTCACAGTGGGCGGAGCTTCACCCCGGGACTGGGCTCGCAGAAAATGGCCACCCGGCTAGGAACCAGCACAGCACAGACAGCCCGCACATCTTCTGGGGACACACATTTACCTCTCACACCGCACCTGGCTAGAGACACACAGAACCTTCTTTTTCCTCCAGCAGCACAAATCGCGCCTCTGATGTCTTTGTTCTGCTAAATGGCACGATAACTGTCCCCAGAACTTTGCTTCTCCCCCCAAGTCAGGGAGCCTCGAGAGGGAAAGGACATCTTTCTCATGCAAAGCCCATGCCAGGGTCAGAAGGACAACTACCACCAGAAGTCTATAAAAAAAAGTGCAAATCATTCCGCCACACTCATAAATACAAGTCTTCAACTAGATCGCTCAAATGTGATAAAACGAAAAAACCCACAACCTTTTCATTGGTTTCCTGAAAATGTCAAAACAAACACAAGCACTGAGAAGTGAAATATACAACAAAACAGGATAAGAATTCACTTAGAAGCATGTTTCCACTTACCGGGAAAAGGTGTCTCCAGGGTCATTTGCAGCCTGCCCTTCTGGATAAAGACAACGTACAGAGGCTCTTAAAAACACTCCCGCATCACCAGACCTTGACGGGAGAAACCTAAAGGTCAAGGTTGTCGTCTCCTGGGTCAGCACAGACCCTGAGGGCAGCGGAGTCCAGGAGGCCTGGAGAAAAGTCCTGCAGGCTCTGATGGTCTCAGGGCGGCTAACGCAAAGGTGGCACTCCCATTAAGGCAAGGAAAGGGTGAAGTGCCAGGGAAGGTGAGATTCAGCTACTGATGGCCAGGATAGAGCATGATAGTAACACTTGACCCCTTGCACCAGACGGCACCCAGGGCGTGGCACCAGGCCACATAAACTTGGGTGTTTAAACTCAGGGCAAGGACTACACGACCAGAATACGTCTGTCCTGTTGAGAGCAGATCAGAAATGTTCAGCACCAGGCAAAAACCAGGTAAGTAGGGAAAACTGAAGCTAAACACTGATCTCCTCGGCTGACTAAAGAGTGAATTCAGTCGTCTTCTTACTGAATGTACAGTCTTATTACTTAATTGTAACCAATTCTACCAACAGAGGCTGTTGTAACACGTAAAGAAAAGCAAAACAGGGCCTCGAAATAGTATCCAGCTCCCAGGGTGAGAGGGGCAGCCCGCAGGATCTCACCTTGCACAGGTGCCTTTGTGGGCTGTTGGGATAATCTTAGGGTGCCCTTCCAGCATGTGTCCTGGGATAGACACAGACAGGGAGGTGGCCAGCAAGACAGGGATGAGCAGGCTGTGTCTTCCTCTTCGTACTCTTTGAGAAAATGTCTAGTTCCTCTTACAATTAAATTGCAGCATAACTTAATCTTATTTTCATAAAAGAAAAAACTTCAGTGCTGGGAATTGAAGAAGGAAGGGTCTTACACATAATAGGTGAGTGCTCTACTACTGACCAACACCTTCAAACCATACAAAAAAACTTTCTGTAATGTATAACCCAATTTAATTATATATATGTTAAATATATATAAGTAATATATATAATATATATATATATAAGTTATATATATATAAACTTTTTGGAAGAGTCCTCCCAGAGTGGACAATCTTCCTTAAATTCTCATGCTTTCCTTTCATGTAGACAGGGCGAGACCAGAGGCAAAGCCTTGTGTGAGGCAGATGGAGGGAGCTATGACCGTAAGGCTCCTGGAGAAGCTCAGACTGAGCCCTTGCCCTCCTTTCCATGCTGGAACCAACCCCTCTGCTTTTCTGTTCTGAGAAAATAATATTCTGCATCTTAAAGTTGAAGGAGACTAGGCCATCCTGTAGCCGAACCTCTTGGGTGATAGGTGAGGGAGCAGAATCTGCAGTTGTAATTCTCCGGGGGGCTGCGGGAGCTCTGGGTATTCCCCTGGTATCCTGCAGAGTTCTTCAGGCCTCAGAGGGTAGCAGCAAGCATTTCCTGAGCACCTCTGGTTGGTTCAAACTTGCAACTAACTGGCCTAGTGACTTCGGAAACACTTAGCCCAACACAACAACGTGACAACTATGCAAATCACAAACTGACTGAACAGAAACCTATTGGTGTTCTTATTCTAGAAACTTTGTGGTGGCATGCTGATAGATAATGACAGGTGAAGATCACAGGAAGACCCCACAAGGTAGGACCCTAACCTAGTACCTGCAGGTAGTTGATACACAATAAATATTCACAGAATAAGTACAGTCTACTCTGCTCCATTTGCTTCTTGTTGAAAATCCCGAAGCTATAAAAACATCAGGAATGAGGCCTCTGAGTTAAAATCAGGAACAGACACCTATTTTGTGCCCTCACATTGGGGAGCAGCTAAGGATGAGTGAGGAGCCTGGCCTTTGGAGTCAGGCAGACCCCAAAGCCTGAAACTCATTTTTAACAGTGGGAGAGGTGCTGAGCGTCTTGTAGTTAGGCTGTCCGGGGTCTAAAGAGATGGCTGGAGTGTCCGTGGTCAGGAAGGTCCACTCCACCCTCTTGCTTGGTGGCTGTGAGGATAGATATGAGGATAGATAGCCAGGGAAGTCCCTTTTCTGGATAAGACTGCAAGTCACTGGCCTCCTTCTCTATAAGAAACAGGCTCAGAAAAAGAGGCTGAGGACCCTTTAAAATTATTGTGTGGTTTCAAAAAATATTTTGCTATGTCGTCAGACTTTTAAATGATGTAAGGAAGATACAGCATGTTTCAATATCTACAAGTGAGAAGTTTTATATTCTCCATAATTAATAAATATTTCTCTCATTTGACATGAATAAAGAGCTAGGACTAGAAAGAAAAAAGAATATATAATTTTTAGTCTAAGATAAGGGAGACCGATGAAGAGTGTGAATAACAGCCTAAAACTTCCGTGATTGCAAGATGCAGAAAACAAGAGAAATAACACAATGGCATGGTTATCTACCACAAGATGGAGGCAGAGAAGCTCATTAATGTATCTGAATGGAATGACTAGGTGCTGTTTGCAGCACTAATACATTACTGCGAACTAGTGCACATTCACTGGTTGCACAAACCCTGGGCACAGGAATAGCATGTGAGTTCTCACTCTAGAGCAAACGGTTTGGGGACAGTGTGCCCTGTTATGGCAATGCTGCAGTAACAATGGCAGACAGTGGGATGACACTGCCATTGGCTGATGATCCAGAACCTGTTTGTTTTTACGTGATCACAAACATTACACATTAATATGAATGATACAAGGTGAAGCTTTTTCACAAATTGACATGGAATTTGAAATCAGCATTATCAAACTTCAGATTTATTCATTTTCTCCTGCTTCCCAGAAATTCCCATTTGGTAATCTTCAGCCATGACAAAACTCACCTAAAATACAGATTCCTCTGCCTCAACCCATCAGTAAATCAGGATCTCAGGACCTGGGAATCTACATTTTGGTAAGCTCCCCAGGTGAATTGCTTGTCACTTGAATTGTGTTATTAGTGAATAATACTAAATCACCTGTGTTAGTTCAAGTGACAAGCTAACACAGGACAGAACAATATCACAGGATAAAATCATTACATTACAATGAGTCAGGAAGATAAGGCTTTGTATGTGCCTGTACATCATGCATAAATTTACATGTCTACACTAGACCATGCGAAAAGAAGCCAACAGTTATCAATCACCTACCACGGTAGAGTTACTGACCAAACTGCCACTCAATCTTCAAAACAAGTCTATACATATTCCATGGATGGAAAAAGTTAGGCTTAGAGGAACTTTGCTAAAGTCACAAGCCTGGAAAAATGGCCCAGCTAGTTTGTAGACTAGGTTTATTTGATGCCAGTCTCTTTATTCCATTGCACTAAGCTCATATGCTAGGGAAAACAGATGCATCGTACAATCGCTATATATAAAAGGTAATGGAGTTAAACGAAGGGTGTTTCTTTAAAGCACTAATTAAGGGACACTCTCGTTTGTCTGTTGATAATGGAATACAGTGATAAACCTACTATCCAAACCACATTTAGCAGCCTGAATTTTAGCAATGAGAAGTGTTTGGGGGGCATGTTAGGGTCAAATTTAATGGTGATTTATGCAAAATTTATTCTTGATTTGTGCAAGCTATAAACTTATGCAAATAAGACCACTTAATATTCATTCTGCATGTCATATTACCTTACAAAAGAAAACACCAACCAACATGTAATTCGGCACTTGAGAGGCCAGTGGTGTTCTTGAGCCTTCCCACTCCCACGGTCTGATGAAAACTTCATTCCATGGGCTTCTGGAATCATGTTCCTCTTGGGTTCTCCCCAGGCCTCTTTCTGTCTCTAGGGTCCTTTCTTTTTCTCAGAGCCTCCATACTTGGGCAGTGGTTACAGTGCTTGCTGTGCATACAAAAGGAATAGGGTCTGGACCCCCAGATCCAACTGCCAGCCTGTAATTCCAGTCCTGAAGGCGGGATCTGGCCTCCTCAGTGCAGGCTGGATGGGCAGACCAGCCCGAACACTGGGCTCTAGGTTTCATTGCGACCTAGGCTCAGAACGATAAGGCGGAAAAGTAATAAGGGTGATTCTTGATATAACCCTCTGACTGTCACACACACATATGCATGTGTCCCTGGGTATGCATGTGCACACACACATACATACAAAACATGCATACATACATGTATGTAACCCATATACACATACACATGAAAAAGGATTAAAAAAGGGGCTCAATATTTAACAACCTCCTCCCTATATGCTACTGAAAAATCTCCTTTCTTATCTTTTGATTTTTTTCTTCTGTACCAATGGCTCCTAAATCAGCCTTGGCTTCCTGGGGAGCCCAGATTCCACCTAGGCGGAAGACAGCATGCATCAGCATTTCAGACTCGTTCCCCTAGAATGTAGCTCCTGACCGTTTTCTCGGGTTCCCCAAGATGCCGTGGCTCGAGGAGTTCAGCACCAGCGTGAGGGCTGCCTCCCACCTGGAGAGCTGGCTGCCAGCTCCTCCTACACGACCACCACCCGTCATCCTGTGTGGATCTTTACCTCCTCCGGCCCCCCTTCCCTGGTGGATTCTGCAGCTTTCCACTTTGCCCATCTCTCCTCCCAGAGTCACCTAAGCTATGCACAAGACAATGCTCCTAGTCTCCGTCATGGCATTTCCCTGTTCAAACAGCGTTAATGACTCCCATTGATCAGTGCATTCCAATTTCCCAGTTGGCAAGCAAATCCATTATTATTCAGCACCAAATATTCTCTGGGCTTATTTCCCCTAGACACTGGTATAGACCAGTTCTAACTCAACTGTACTCAATACTTTTCCCTGAACCTGTTTCATGATTTCTCAGGTTCCCTCTATTGCCATTATAAACGCCATCTCAAATTATCAGAATGATTTCTGGCACTTACTGTAGGAAATATGTGCATCCATATATACACTTGTTTTTCAGTTGTACAGGAGGGTCTGAGAAGAAAGGGATCAATCGCTGTTGGCTTTTTTTTTCCTGCTAAATTCTCTCTTCTCTCTCACAGTGTCATATGACTGTAGCTTCTCAATAAATATTTGCCATATAACATTTATAGAACTCCTTAAAGTTTATAAACCATGTTCACATTCAACACCCCATTTGTTTTTATTTGTGACTGAAGTTATAACAAGAAGCATTCAAGTCTTACAATCTGATTTCTGTTTCTTGGAGCATCTTCAACTTTCTATTGTATAAATCAAACAAAAGCATTTCTTCAACTGATTTACTTTTGAATATGTACAGCCCTCTGGTCTACCAAGCTAAATGAGAGTATTTGAATAGAAAAGTTGTCTTGCCAAACTGTTTTTTTTCCCTCTGCCTTCATTTCAGGAGACATTAATGGAAAAATGAACATTTAAAAGAGAAGCTAGAAATCCATAAATACAGGGAGGGGAGGAGGGAGGAAGGGGATTGGGCTACTTATCAACTTTGTATGAGTGGAAAAAATTTTAAAAAAATGAGATTTAAATTAAAAAAAAGAAATCCATAAATATGTTAAAAACATTTGTTTTAAAAACAAAATTCACATCAACCTCTAACATCCTTAGTGTTGCATGTGTGCATGTCCAAAAGTGCACTTGTGTATGTGTGCACTCACGGAGGCCCAGTTGTGACACTGGGAATCATCCTGGATTGCTCTACCAGCTGATGGCTTTGCTCTGAGGTTTCCCAAGTTCTGCCTTCAGGGCCATAATTACAAACCTGGGCTGTCATATCCACCCAGCATTTTTACATGGGGATGCGAACTCAGGTTCTTCTGCTTGGGAGGCACAGACTTTAACCCATAAGCCATCTCCCCGGCCACCTAACATCCTTAATGTTGACATTCCAACGTACTGCCAAGAGAAAAATCACTAATAGGTGAACAAATAATTCCTTACTAAGGTTAAACAGGACTAATAACATAATTACAAAAACATAATTATCTGTTAGTACCCAAGTTCTTACAGCATCCAATAAAAAAATAAGTCCAGAGATCTTACTATTTGCTTATAAATCAAAAATGTAAGTTTAATGGATGAATGGACGCATATGCTAAAAGTGAAAAAAAAAATCCCACGAAAACTGAATTTAAAGATAAAACTGGCTACTCCTGAGATGGACGCCACTTCCTGGCTTCTGGAGGGGCAGGTAAGAGCATGCCACTGGCCGACAAGACCAGCAGGCCGTCAACTCCGCCTCCGTGGACTTCTCAAGAGCAGATGCTTTGCTTGAACTTTGTGGTCCTGGCAGTGCTTTGCATACAGAATACAGTCATCAATGAAGGATGAGATGCAGACCCCTCTGTCATCTGACTCCATTTTTACATTTCACTCCTTTCAATCTATTCTTCCTCACCACCCAGGAGTACTGTGGGGAACACACGATTACTAACACACTGCCGGGAATATTACGGTGCGAGGTGGCTGGACAAATGAGAGCTGTTGTTGTCACAATCTAGGACTTTGTACAGAGTCTACAAGGGAGAATTTCACGTGCTGGGCTGCCAGTACTTGGATGTGAGAAGTGCAAGTGTCTCAGAGTAGGTTGTTATGTTTGCGTACTTTGCAGTGGGCACAGGACTCACTCCGCAGCAAGCCAGGGAGTAGATTGCATGATTGGGCAATAGAGTCCTGTGTGACCTCAAATCCCTGGGGCACAGAGAAGAGTCACTTGAACTCTCTGGTCTTCAGTAATGACTTAAGGAAGCTGCAGATCTATGAAGATATGCACAAAAGCTGCCATTACATAGCCGGCAGAATTACCATGAGAAGTTGGGGGTCCTGAAGCGCCGCCTTGCTCTTGTACATCAAGAGGCAGTGTGTACCATGTCTCCTAAATAGCAGGTCATTGGGGAACTTTATAATGCATAGCCCAGGCTGACTGTTGTCATGAATCACACATCCTTTGGGACTTGATCAGTCCTTCAAAACAGCCATTTTCTAGTTCATGTAGACTAAGGGAAAAATAAAAATTTAGTTACCTCAGTTAGACCAGACCAGCCTTAACAGAATTGGGTTCGGTGCTTTGGAAGAATCACTTGGAAACCCTTGGTTCCGAGTCCTCCATCTCTTCCACGTCAAGATCTAAGTAAGACAAGACAAAAGTGCCACGATCCATGACTAGCTGTGGGGACTGGCGTTTCAGAAACGATCATTGCAATTAGCATCTATCAGACACCTACTGAGTCAAGGGCTGCACCAATGACTGACACCCTCAACTGTAGACAGCGTTTTCTTGTTTTACAGCTTCAAACATACATGAGCCTGGTCCAGGTCACACAGCTGGTTTAAGTGAGAGCTGGGATTCAAATCCCGGGTCGACCTGATTGCAAAACCTGGACCACTAACTAGTAAGTCTGAGTTTAAAAGCTTTTCAGACATTCTTTTTAATGAAAACCAAGTTTCATTAAACAATGCTTACTCTTGCTATGTACAGTGAATGTTTTCGCTAGTCTTTTTTTTACTGTATACTGTAATTAAAAAAAAAAAAAAAGATTTTCAGCAGTGATCCACTAGGCAGATTCTACAATCTTAATAGGAATTTGCTCTTGGAAAAACATCATTCTGTTTGGGCATGGTGGCGCAGGCCCATACTTGAAATATTAAAGAGGACGGATCACTGCAGGTTTGAGGCCAGCCTGGGCTACGTATAGAATCCCAGAGCTACTTAGATCCTGTTGCAAAACAGAACAAAACAGGAAAACAAAACTGCTCTTAGATCCTACATATGGTAACTCACTAGAAGCTTCTCTGAAACCATGACAAACCCCCATTCTTTCCAGTCATGAGAATACAAGCTGCGCTGCGCAATTAGGATGAAAGTCTTTAACCTTTAAAATATGCATAAGGTACACGACACATATCATCTATAATGGATCATCAAAGGGATATTCAATCAGGCCCGAAGTCCAGAATGGAATCAGACACTTAACCCATAGCGGAGCAGAAGTGATAAAGTGGAACAGTGGGCAGACTAAAAATCTAAGGTGATTTATTAGATACCCTGGCGAAGAAGTATCTAACGACGGAGGGTTGTGTTGATCTACCAGACCAAGCAACGGCTGCAAAGCCCTGGGGAGGAGGGGGGGCAGGGCCCTGCTTCTGCACGTCCCTGTTCAATGCCAAGGGCTTGCATCTGCACCAGAAACTCGCGACTGGTCAGGGTCAGGACCCGGGTCCAGCTCGCGATCCCGGGGAGGTGCAGTGACAGTCGGCGCCAGTCCGTGCAGTTCTCGAGTCTGCAAGACCTGAGCCCATTGCGTCCCCCGCTCAGGTGCGCGTTGCTCCCGCGACCCCAGCCCGCTCCTGGACCCCGAGCTCAGGTGGCCGCCCGCCCTGCACCGCCCGGGCCGAGCACCTGCGGGCTCGCTGCGGCGGCTCGGACCCGGTTCCCGCGGCGCGCACAGCCCTGCAGGACGCGGCCCGGCCACCGACCTCCCCCCGGCGACCCCGGGCGGGCGCATCCCCGGCGCCGCGCCCCCCCCACCGGCCAAGGGCACTCACGCGGCTCGGCTCCTCCGCCGCGCTCGGGGGTCCATGGAGCTTCCGGACCCGCGAGTCCGACCGCAGCGCAGCGCAGCGCAGCGCAGCGCCGCCCAGAAAATGGACGTCGGCGGCTCGGCTCGGCCGGCCCGGCCCGCCCCCGGCGCCCGCCCGAGGACGCAGCCGTCCGGGGAAAAGGTCGGCCCGACGCGCGGCCGCGCGGGGGCCCGAGCCTCGGGGCAGACGACGGGTCTCGGCGCCCGGGGCCACCGCGGCCGCGGCCTCGCCTCGCGGGACACCGCGCGGGACCTGCGGGGCCGCAGGGCCGCGGTCCTGGGCAGCCGCCCGCAGGGAGGCCTGGGCACCCCGGGCGGGCCGTGCCCACTGCGGCGCGACCCTGGGGCAGGCTGTGCGGCTGCAGCCGCCGGATTCCAGGAGTAGGTGTCACCTGGGTTCCCCACGGTCAGCAGAGGCCTAGACTGACTCTCCCAACGCGGTATAAAAGAAGCTGTCACCGTCGAGAACTAGTCAAGGCGCCATAACTGACATTTTATGTGATTTATTAGCGCACGGGTGGTGCTTCACAGTCACCTGCGCAAGCCAGATCCCAAGAGCCGCTGCCCACCCCAAGGCTGCTGGCCCGGCCACATCGTGGTTCTGGGCACACGGTCCGCTTTGCAGTGTCACCGGTGACAGCTTCGAGGAGGAGCGGCTTGGGGGCTGCCCTGGAAGTGGGCACACAACACACCCATGACAGAGTAGTTCCAAGGCACCCTGCGGCGTCGAGGTGGTCGTGGCCTGAGTCCACACACCCTCCGACTGGGTTGACCGTACTGTCCAGGTAACTACCATAGGGTTACCTCATTTCGTTTGGCAGGCTTGGGCCCTTATCTGGCTAAGCACACGCTCCTGGTCCTCGCAGATCATGGGAAGTACAGCTTGGAAAGTTCATAAACGTGCTTGTTTACCACAGCAAACTTGTTTTTTGGTCCACAAGTCAAAAAACGCACCTGCTTGTCACATTGAGAAGGTCTAAATCGTACTCGTCTCACAGGCCGAGCTATGCCGTTTGCTTCACACCGCACCTATTTTCATGTTTCCATCAGTTGTCCCACTAAAGGGTCGTTTCTCTTCCTTAAATAAAGGGCACTGACTGCCCCTTGGGATCCTTCCTCCGCCATGCAGGGGTTGTGCATTGAAAAAAATACCAAGATTCTGCTACAAATTCACCTTGAGGAACTAACTGCCTAATGCACAGGTGCAGGTGTTCGCATGTTTTTTGCTTTATTTTGCTTCACGTTTAATCATCCACGTACCCTGTTGTTCTGATAGGACTGAGTCTTTAAATTTACATTTGGAAAAGATTCGCTCCCAGGCCACAACTTAAAATAATGACAAAGCCTATTCTTTGCCTGCTGTTTTTAGCCTGTGATAACAGTGCCCGCCATTTTGCATTCAGTTCTTGCAACCAGTGTTCAGATTGTTTTTGACTCATAAGTAGATTTCAATACTAAATGTAAAGTAACACCATTGAAGTGATACAGGACACAGACTATTGACTCTGTCATTTAAAAATGCAGTTGGGAAAGTAGACAGGTCGGGCCAACAGGCATGCACATGCGACGCACTGTTCTCACCTTTCTCCATGCCAAGTACCCTTTAGTCTCTCTCCATAGACCTCATGCTCAGAAAGATCACCTTTGCAAAATTGCATTTATTAACTAATAATTCATCTTTCCCCTTAAAAAAAAACCTTGCAATGTTGTCTACATAATTGCCAATCAGAGCATCCACAAAACTTGAGCTAACCTGTTGGTAACAATGGATTCCAATCTTAAAAACACCACCACCACCACAACAAAACCCTAATAGTCTATTTGCATATTTGTAGATTTCCACTGAGGTTGTTAGAACTCTGAAATGACTCAAAAACTTCCAAAAAACTGATGTACACAGACTGGGAAGAGGCCATACTACCCCTGTGGTTTCCTGTGATTAGAAGGTGGGAAAGGGAAAGAGGAAAGGGAAAGAGATTCACCCTGCCTGGGTTTAAAGCCCAAGTTTGTTATTTACAAAGACAGTTCAAGTCCCTCAGCTCTCTTACCTGTAAGACAGTGCAAATTTTAATATTCCTACCCACCTTCCAGGGCTTTTTGAGAATTAGATTATTTAAAACATGTGAAACATTTACAATAGTTCCCGACACTTAAAAAATGGTAACTACAAACAGCTGTGGGTGTTGTTGATATTGGAGGTTAAATATTCAAGTTAGTGCTTTTGTTGTTTGCAGTGCTGGCAATGAAATCCAGGGCACTGTGCATACTAGGTAAGCACTCTGCTAACTGAGCTCAATCCTCTAACCTGTTTGTCTGAGTACATGCAGGTGCATTTGTGCACGTGTGTCATGTACATGTGGAGGCTAGAAGTCAACACTGTGAGTTTTCCTCAATCGCTCACCATCTTATTTTTTGAGATAATTGTCTCAGTACAGAGCTCACGATTCAGCTCGGCTGGCTGGCCAGCAAGCTTGAGAGATCTGCTTGTCTTTGTCTCTCAGCTGGGATTTTACAGGTATGTCCAGCTTGGTGTGTGTGTGTGTGTGTGTGTGTGTGTGTGTGTGTGTGTGTGTGTGTGTGTGTGTGTGTGTGTATGCACGCGCACTCGTAAGTTGCTGGTGGTCAATCCCAGGACCCTGCATATCTCTGCTCCATCCAGCTTTGTTCTAGCCCAAGCACTGGGAATTCTGAAGTTCTTGCTGTCCAGGAAGTGAGAATCATACCTACTGTGTGTGAACCTTCTTTACACTCCAGAAATGTTTCATAGGTAATGTGCTAAGGTCATATCGTGAGTGACACGGGAGATTTGAACACAGGTAGGGCTTCACTGTCCACTCTCACTCTGCTAATGTGTTCCAGGGTGCCGAGGTCAACTTACTCCTGGTGGAATCAGCTCTGACTGTAAGCAAATGTTCGACTTCCTACCTCAGCCGTGGCATTCACAAACAGTGACATTTCCTTCTTACTGAAGCCAAATATTTCTCCAGAAGTGCGATTTTCCCCAAATTGTTACTAATAACTAAAATATCACAGCAATAGCTTTAAGCACGACAGCATAAAATTTACTTCAAAATTTTCCATCCTTCCTCATAACCAGTCACAAACTCTCTCTCTTAATCATTCTTCTGAGTATAGGGAACTAGCTGGAAATTTCCAGAAACGTCCCACCTTGTCATAATTATATTTTTTTCTATAAAGGTTTTCTTTACAGAAACCTTTTAAAAAATAACTAGACATGGTATGTTTTCTTGATAATAATTTTCTGTAAATCTTCAAAGCATAAGAATCCTAAGACTTTCAAATTTCTCCTGATCCTTTTCCAGGATTTTATCCTTGCTTTCTACTTTATTTCATTCCCTCTGAGGGGATCTCTGTTACCCACACTGCTTGTGCGTTCTAAGGCTATCGGCCACTATAACGCTCTCCTTTTCTTGACAGGGTTTCAATATTATCACAGTAACAAATAGAAAGGCTAAAATGTTGGGCTTTAAGTCACTCGCTCTCTTTGTTTCCCAGCATAGGTCGGAAATTCATTACTATTCTGCCGGATCCATGGGCAGCTCTGCCAGCTGCTTCCTCTTTCTCCCACCTTGCCTATGTGGGCCTATGGCACCTCAAAACCTTCACTCCCTGTATCATTTTCTGTCACTTCCACTGCATACCTGAGAAAGGCCTCTCACCTGTGATTGTGTGTGGACTACAACTTCGGTGCCTGTGGACACCTGGCAGAGAAAAAAAAATCTGTGCAAGTGTGAATTCTAAGCAATGCAAACAGTGCCCACAGGATTCCTGTACTTCCAGGTTGGGAGCTGGAGGCTGCGTGCCCATCACCAGACCGCGTGGGAATGCCAGCTTTATAGAATATCCAGTGAAGCCCCAAGTCAGGATTTTTACATAAGACCGATGACTCGCTGAGAAAGAAAGAAGAGAGAGAGATCCCAAATCTGAGGCAGCCTCCAGCTTTAAACGCCAGTTTGCAGGGACTGTCTGACTTGGAACCTGTAACCAGCACCAGGGATGTAATTGGGGCAAACTCTGTGGTCTCAGCATTTCTTCAATTGTTGTTGTTGTTGCTGTTGCTAATAGCAATAAAAAGCTAAAAGACAAGGAGGGAAATATATAGAATGAGTGAAATTTAAGATGATATCAACTATACCATATGGAATGTACTGGAATGTGCTTGCTTAATGAGCTAATCAGACAAATTCAGGTGCTGACGATGACACGTGATAGCATTTGGTGGTACGGCACTGTGGTTATTTTCTTTTTTAGCAATCTATGTTTTTTGCATGTACTGTATGCATGTTTGCACGTGTGTTGGTGGGCAGGCATACATGCGATTGTAAAGGGTCAAAGAAGTTGATGTCAGGCATTATCTTTGCTTGCTCTCCATTAATGTATTGAGGCAGGTCTCTTAATTGAACCCAGAGCTCACTGATCAACTAATCTGGCTCGCCAGCTTGCTCTGGGGCTCTCTCTGCCTCCCTGGGCTGAGATAACATAGAGAGTGTGTTACAGCCCAATGTCTGCCTGGTTTTTACATGAGCTCTAAGAATCCAAACACCGATCCTCACACTTGTGTAGCAAATGCCTTATCCACTGAACCGTCTCCCCAGGCCATAGCAATCCATGTTTTAGAACATGTTTTTAACAACCCACAGATTAGAACTTTTTATGTGGAAATATTTCAGACTTACAGAAGACCCACAAGAGTTCACTAAAACTCCTGTATAGTTTCTAGTAGATCTTCTCTTTTTCCCTCCTTCTTTTCTATCTTCCTGCCTCCCTCCTAAGCCATTTGAAAATTGCAGACATCATTCTCTCTTTCACCCTAAATACATTAATATTTCTTTCCTAAGACAAAAAGTTTCCTCACGGAATTTATAGTTTCAAGAGCACCACACTGGAAGATCCAGAAAAAAGATATGAAGCATGGAACTAATATGAAAACAAAGGACATTAATGGGTCTTTCTGCTTCTAGTGTGTTCAAGATGGTCTAATGACGTTTCAAAAGGCTATGCTTGTGAAAAGTTCTGCAATGGTATAAAGGCTGTGCTTTGATATTAGGAAGATACACAATAGTTTTGATGATTAAAAAAGTTACCACATGTAGATAAAACTTGTTAAATGACACATGTGGACACTTTAATATCCCAGCTTATTTCACAGGGCACGTTCATTTTGTCAGAAAAAAAAATAAAATTAGAAAACAAAAGCATTCAACGAAAAACATGGGGGGCTGGATATGGTCTGTGGATTCCCAGAGCAGATGGTGATTTACAAAATGGCTCATCAAAGCCACACATCATAACCCAGGCTTACAATCCTAGCACCTCTGGAAGGCAGAAGGATCAAAGACTGAGGTCAGTTTGGACTACATAGGTATCAATAAAAGAAGGAAGGAAGGAAGAAGAGAGAGAGGGAGGAAGGGAGGAAGGGACGAAGTCGTGGAGGGAGGAAGGAAAGGAGGAAGGGAGGAAGGATCTTCAAATCTAAATCCAAGCTGTTACCTATTTTTGTATGATCCGTAAGCTAAAGATGGTTTTTGCATTTTTAAGTGAAAGGGCCAAAAATCAGTATCCATTCCTTGATATTTAATTTTTATAAAATTCAAATTTCACAATGAATGCAAAGTCCACAAATGAAATATTATAAAGATACAATTATAGTAATGTCAATTGACTGTATCATTATATGTATAATATAATATGTAATGCTATATTATATGTGTAATATGCATAACACGTAATATTATGTATTATTGAGTTTTATCAATATAAAATTGTAGCAATTTTTTTCTTCTTTGTCGTATAAATACCTATATAATATTCTCAACTTTGCCTCAACCTACTATTAAATAAAATTTAGGAGAGGCCATTTTACATGGACTGAACTCCTGCCCTGGACCCCAGTGGACCAAATCAAAATGGAGTCACTCATGCTAAAGTCCTATACCAGTAAACTGGAGTTAAATTGTTTGATTTTTCTGAGAAGTCAGTACAGCAATAATAACCCAACAGGCCAGTTTTAAAAGCGTGGTAAGGAAGTTCCCTTTAGCCCTTCTAAGAAAAGAACCCTGAACAATTGCCTTTTTGTGTCATGGTGTTTCCTTGCTCCTCTCAAGCTATCTTATAAAAGCCCAGTCACTCTTCCAGGATCAACACAGTAGATTTATATTTTGTATAGATCAGATGTTGCCCGATTCACAAGTTTCTAGGTTTTTTTTTTTTTAAGCCAATTAGTTCTTTAAATTCAATTGGTTAAAAATTGATTTATTTAGGCAGTGCTCAAATCTGAACCCAAGCCCTTATGTATTGCTACCTTTGAGCTGCTTTATACCCACTGGAATTTTGTTATTTGACATCCAAAAATCTGAGCTTGTTGCTATCTGTGCTTTCTTGTGACTTGAAAGTAGCTTGGCTTAGTCAATATTAACTCCCCATGAGACCTCCAGAAGGTATAAATTCTCTGGTTACAGTCCATGAGAGAGAGAGTCTACCATGCCCTGGACAAGTGAGATCTGGTTTGAGAAGAACTCACTAGGCAAGAAGAACCTACTATGTGCTGGCGTGCCATCTTGGCATGGCTCTTCTGGAAACCAAGAAGTTCAGACAATCAGAATACCCTCTGAGGAGGTTCAAGAGGTTGAGACCACACCAACTGGTCAAGAGGGAAGAATGAAGAGAGGGAAGGAGAAAAAGGAAAGGAGAGAGAAGGAAGCAGGTTTTGGCTCCGACATCAGAGCAACATAACTCCGTGGAAAGAGAATGTCTTGAACATACAGCTTAAGGCAGGTATTGTGGACCGACCTCGGGTCTGTGCTGCAGAGGAAGTACGTAGCTCCGCTTTAAAGTAAAACCTGGTTGAGATCTAGTGGAGCCCTGGGATGGAGCTGGAGACTTGGCCAGGCTCAGGGATTAGTCAAGGAGGCCCGCGGAGGGTTCTGCACACTGGGCAGCGCCGGACCGTGAAGCAACACCGCCAACACGACCACCAGGCAGAGGGGCACAGCACCCTCCCGGCCTCTGCACAGCTGGCCCGCGCCACATTCAGCGGCTCTGCTGGATTTCATTTCCTAGCAGCCTCCTCTGCGCCCCTCACTTTCTCCTTCCACCCTGGACCCTTGCACGTCGCCCGGCAGCCTCTGCCTCCTGGCTGCCCCCGCTGTTCCCGCTTTCTGATCTCCTGCCCCCCATCTGTCCCCTTGGTGCAGTAGCAGCCCCATGTTTATTCCACCACCATTTCCCCAGTACCTTGTGGACTATGGAGAATCCACGGCCTAGTTCCTCCCTGTCCCTCTAAAGATCCTCTTTTTTGCCTTCCTTAGTCCAAGACACAAGAAAAAAGGGGGTGGGAGGAGGGTGGAATTACAAGGGCATTGCCCTTCTGGGATTTAACCATTCTCAGCTGGTGGCTTTTGTTTTCTTGTCTCACTGGCTTGTAAGGCCCTCAGGGCAGGCTCTCTGCGTCATGCTCTGCGCTGGGGAAGAAGGCTGCGCTGAGGCCTTAATTAGAGTCTGGGACCGGGTGGGAGATTTTCCAGCGCAGGAGGAAAAGGAATTTCAAAATATCCACTTGTCAGCCATGACCACGGGTAATGAAGAGGGTGATTTTATTATTCAGAGCCAACGACGGGAGCCTCCATTGCCTTTCCCGAACCCAGAAAGAACATTGACACTGGCATTTTTGAAACAAAGCAGCGCTAGAAAATGAACTCCCTCCTCAGGCCTGACCCTGTTGGTGTAGACACGGCTTCAGGTCAGTTTCTGGCCCTCAGCAGAAATAGCTGTAGAAGAAGCAAGGAAGTCATCAAAGGAAAACATGCAGAATCGGCTGGGAGGTCACGGAGGAATTTTCTGGTCAGCCGAGATGTTTAGGACACAGTGGTGACATGCTGGGATCATTTAACAGAGAGATTTGCCAAGCGGGTTTTGACTCACCTGCCGCCCAGAAAGCTTTATGCGGAACAGCCAGTCTGGAGACAGTCCACCCCACCCTCAGACCAGGGAAGGTGGAAAAGCAAAAGCATTTGCTTGCATCACAGATTAAGATCGCTGCATTCAAGGGCTGCTCCACCGAACATCTGCTCATGAATGCAAAAATGGCAGCCGGCATTGAGATCACCTGGCAATGTCGGCAGACCAGCTTGGAGAAGGGTAGCGACACATACGGTGGCTTATTAGGAGCCAACACGTCTTAGGAAAGCGATGAGGAAAAGACACAAGGTCCAAGCAAAAACCTGTCCATGACATTGGCTGAGCCGCCTGGAGACGGAAGCCTGAACTTCAGAGAACAGGAACAAAGGCCAAAGAGAGAGAGAGAGAGCAGCATTCTTTCTGCATCAGAGAGGTTATGCAACCGTGCCTGTCACATCCTGCATTAGCCATGTGTGGGAACCTGATGGACTCTCTTGGGAGCCCTTGTCATCTTCCGTTCTGTCTGGCCAACTACAGTCTCTCACCTCGTAGATTCTCAACAAACACTCCAAGACATGAACTAAATGCTGAAGAATCTCCACGCCCCCATCCTGAGCAAATTTCCACCCTGCAGGAGCAGCGCAGCTTGTCTTCCTGCACCAACGAAGTATGAGGTGCCCACCAGACCACCTCTTTTGCACTAATGGAAGTCTGCTAAGTCATAAATCAATTTTAGAAAGTATTTTTAGAATGTTTGGCAGGCTTCAAGGAGACTTACAGTATTTAACTTATATAACAAACCCATTCCTAGGTCTCGAACCCTCTTCCCCAGACCAAAATGAAAGACATGAAAGAGTTCTGGCTCTCAAAAAAGCGTCCTTAGCATTACTTGCTGTAAACAGTGAAAATTCACTCTAAGCAATGAGGTCTTTCAAAAAGTACTAACAAGGAGAGATATCTGCAAGTTCCTGGAAAAAAAAAAAAGAAGAAGAAAAAGAAAAAAAACAAACCTGAAAAAGCATCAATGGTTCTAGGCATTTTAGCACAAAGCCTGCCATTAGCAAGATGTAATGCCAATCCTTCTGCCATTTTGACTTTGGAAAACATCAGTGGCTGTTTCAAAATATCATCACGAGTTTAAGTTCTGGAGTTCTTGAGAAAAACAAAACCAGAGGCCTTCCAGAAGTTTCCTTATTCCAAGAGGCCTTTCTTGACTTGGCATTGAGTCTCTGCTGGGACTCAATTTCATCACCCCGGGGGATTACAGTGCTCTGGGTTTCTCTCTGCTCCATCCCTGGTGACTTGGGGGTACAGACAGGGCCAAAGGAAATAACACCTTTGGTGCTCAGATCTGGTGCTGACAGGCTGAAACCAGCCACAAGGGCCCATCTCACCAAAGAGCCCGTCTATGGAAAGGACAACCCTGAAGCCGGCAGAGTTAGCCAGTCCCTAATGGTCATGGTTGCAGTTAGAGCAGTCACATTTCTCCTAGTGAGGCCTGGCTGGGTCTTCCACGATGCAGGTCTCCACTCGCCTCGTGGCCTTGGCAAGACTTTCCCAGACCAAACATTCTAAAGTAATTCTCCTCCCTATAACCCATCACCCTTGCTTCTTAAACTGCTGCATTTTTCTTCTTTGTTGGTTTTTGAGACAAGGTCTCGCTATTTTGCTCAGGCTAGCCTTGAACTCACAAATCTTCCTGCTTCTCTGCTACCCTGGTGTTGAGATTATGGGTATATGCCACCATCTCTAGAGATTTTTTTTTTCTTGTTTGACCTTGTTTTGTGTAGTTATTCACTTAGATGTTTATTTTGGCTTGATTCCCCACTTTCTACCCTGCTGTACTAGAGGCAGCACTTTGAGAAGCTAATTCTGATCTGTCTTGTTAAGCACTGTATTTCTAGTTTCTGGAATATGCTTGGAAGATCATAGTCAGTAAATGTTGGAGGTGTTTAATTACCAAAAGAGCTGTTAAGAACAGTATTTTTCCCTTGGAACCAGAAATGTAAAGTCTTAGCACAATTTGGTAATAAAGAAAAGGTGTTAGGCCATTTTCTAGATTTTTCTCACATATAAGCGATGAAGAAGCACTAATAGTCAAGTCAGGCCTGCTTCTGGTTCATCTATGAGGGACACGTAGATACGACAGGGAGATCCAAGTCATTCATTGTCATAGGATGAGATGCCATCTTGGATTCCCACAGAGTTAAAGCTTGTGAAAACATGTCTCTATTCCCCAAATTAAAACAGGACTTGAGGATTTTATGCTACAAACTCATTCAAGCAGAAAACCCACATATTCGTTTGTTTCATTTTGGTAAGAGCAAGCAGGTGTTTGCACCTTTCCTGTCACACTTGCTCTGGCCTGCCCAGAGCAAACACCTTAGCCAAAAAGTGTAAATGGGTTAAGCCTACTCTTTTAAACAATCAAAATAGGTAAGTGCCATCTTCTACCAGGAGGAAACACTTTAAGCTAATCTAGAAAATCCAGTAATAATTGTAAATGAGTACGTCTGGAAAAGCTTTGAGCTTGTGAATATTGCTGTGAGATATGAAGGGAAAGCATTATGCGAAACGTGATGAAATACTACATAAGAATTGTTCTTCCATTTACTAGTCTATTTATTAGATGACAGAGGTGCAGTATCTTTCCCAACAGTCTTATTTGGCTCTCTGCTCCTTGAATTGCAGTTCAAATACTTTTAAGCATGACCAAGAGCAACACAAATGAATAATGTTTTAAAAAATCATTAGATATGAAATGAAAATCTACCAAACAATGAAACCATGCTTAAGTTAAAAGCAAAAGGATCAACATCCCATAAATGGGGATCTATCAGGCTTTCATTCCATGGTAAAAAAAAAAAAAAACAAACACATGCATTTTATCCATCTACTCTTGTAATTAAAATTCAGATGGGTTTAAAATGATTCATTTATACTGGCCAATCAAAATAGAAGACATTGTAGTAGTAATCTTTCTGAACAGCAATAGTGGTTTAATTACAAATGCCCAGCTCACTATTTGTTCAAGATCGAGTGATAATTAGTCTGATCCTACTGCAATTGTTAATGCTACTGATTCTAAAATGAATGACAATACTGAATCAAGTTTCCAACATTTCCCTTCAGATTTACAATCCGATGAATGTTGTATTCAAAATGTACTTAGTCATTTAAGTCACAGACAAAATGGAAAATGGCTCCCAAGCACATTAGAGAGAGAGAGAAAAGAAAGAAAGAGAAAGGTGTTGCAGGAAGGATTTCGTGGCAAGCCCAGAGCATGGAATCACCGGGAGATGAATCATGTTCTAATATAACTGAGCCACAGAATGATTCCAAACCAAATACTCCAAGTTGGCCTCCAAAAAACACAGCAACAATCACAGGCACCGCTCTTTAACCCTTAAGAGGTTTGACGGTTCCGATAATGCATTATTAGCAGGTTGCTGGAATGAAGCAACTGTTTACCCAGGAGGTTCTAAATCCTAAGGTTCTTCACCTGGGAGCACACCTTGGGGAGGTCTGGCAGAATCCACAGGACATTTCCATGAAGGCTGAACGTGCCCTTGCCCTGAGTTTGGGTCCAGATTACATGAGCTCTGTGGTTACTATGGAAGGTCTGGGAGGCAGGAGCAAAGGCACTGACTGATACGCAAAATTAGTGAAATTCTATTTGTTTCAGAAGCGCTGATGAACTCATGGTTATGGAAGTACGCCTCTGTGCATAAGCCTTGACCTGCATTCTGGAGCCCATCGCAGAGAAAAACCTGAATGTAGACAGTGCTGAGCACAAAGAGGAAGCAAACAGCTGTCCTCATGGCAACCTCTCTCTAAGTATTCAGAGATGCAGCTTGGGTGTTAAGGCTTGAAGACCACATTTTTTAAATGTCTAAAACCAGTGCAGATGTGAAGGTACAACACTTAAAAATTTTCACTAGGCAGTTGCCTCCTTTTTAAAGATCTTCTTGTGCGTATCTGTTAATGCATTTTTAAATACGATTTGGTTACCAAGGAAACAGGTTCCGGCCCAGTGTTAATTTGAAACTGAAATATATTTGAGAAGTTAAGCTCAAAGGAAAGAGCTCATGAAATTATTTTGAATCAGTGCCAGAATCTGGTACCGGCAGCACTACAACCGTATGTCTGCAATGAACCATTGTAGGTGCTAATAGGGAAGCTCTATTTCTTCCAAGGGCCACTAAACCTGATATTTCTCTTTTTTTAAAAAAATCAACATCCCATCCCCCATAGTATGCACACACACACTCACACACATTCATGCACATATAAACAGTATATTTATCCTTGTATATTACTAAAAAATTAGATTTTAGATGAAAGTTAAGTTTTAATTTCCATCTTTCACATAATACGCTTAAAAACCGCTTCTTAAATTTTAAATATTTTTCATGTTTCTTATTGAGTTTATTTACGCTCTTTGAAATTATCTCCAGAAACCTATTTATTTTTAGTTTCAAGCTGAAGTGGAGCTGAATCATCAGACTTAAAAAAAATTCTTTTGTCTAGTGGCGCCACACCTATCATATAACTGATTTTTTTAAAAAAAGGAGTCATCTCACTTTTGTAGCAGAATCACTTTATAAATTTATAAAAGCTGTATGTTTATATTATATCTGCACAGGTGAAGGAAACTATGCTGTTTAATACCCTTCCCCCTAAAGATTACAATTAGCATAGTTTTTATTTTAAAAATCATAGTTCAATGCATCTATTGCTCATGATGCATGACTCAAAAAAATCTATAAAGCATGCAATTTCAACCTACCTGTGTGTACCACTCAACGCAGTGCTAGCATGGCAAGACGTTCGGCCATTTTTAAGAAAGGTGATAGAGACCAACTGACTTCTCCGTCTTCTTGCTCACAAGTTTCAGATGCGATCGTCACACACAACAAGAAAAAAAAAAACCATACGCAGACCAGCTTGAATATACTGAGATCATGAGAATCAAATTTATCAACAGAAAAGGGACTGAAAAAAAAAAAGAAGTTTCTCGTCCAAGATGCCTCTGAGGCTGCAACCAAAAGAGGTGTTGTGTTGAGTGTGTGTCTTTCTACTCCTCTGAGCGTTCAAAGCTCAGAGCTGACCACTGCAAAGCCCACTGTCATGTCTGCCAAAACCAGCCCACTGATACCAGCACTGAAAATACGAATTTGAGACCCCAAGTTGCTTGTACACCATGGGGTACACCAGAGTCAAAAATAGAGCCCACCTTGCCTCCTACCTGCATAATAAACATGTTAAGTTTCGAGTGTTTAATTTGATATTCACATTAATTAACAATACAACATACATTATTTAAAAGACAGCAAATGCAAGAAGAAAGGGGAGACACCATCTGGTAGCAGAGTTTTGTCTTCTTGTTTTGGTTTTAAGGTTTTGTGAGGTTTGTTTAGCTGCTTTTTTTTATTCAGAGGAAAAAAAAAAGGCAAGATTGTATTTTGAATGTGCTGGAAAGCCATCCTCCAGAAGCAAATGAATCATCACAAAAAAGGGTGATGTCGAAATAGCTAAGGCTGTAATGAGGCAAAAACAAGTCTTCGCTACCAGATGAGAGGCATACAGAGCATTTACATACTCACATCTGAACTACTAGGCAACGTGTAATGAATTCTATACACAGCATGCACACCCAGCGCAGCACGGCTAATCCTGCCTGCCATCTTAGGCTCGCAGGAGCAGAAGAGCCACTGCACGCAGCACTCGAGCGCTGGGAAAGGAGGAGGCAAGGGACGGCTCACCTTAAATGCAGTGTCTGATTAATGCTGTAGGTGACATTGCACATCAGCCTCAGAGTCGTGGTTCAACAGGGGAGGAGGGAACAAAGGAGAATGTCATCAACTGGTGATGCAAGATGAGCCCAATCGTCAAACACTGTTTCACAAACTCCAAATTCTGCATCCAGGCAGTAGAAGGCATTTCATGCACTTCAGCAAAGCTGCTACGCAAGGAACATGTCCTTCTGCTTCTGAAAACCAAACGGTCCTTTTTGCTAAGGAAGAAAACAAGCTGAGACGAATACTGTCATATCCTCTTCTTGAAGAAAGCTTGCAATACAGTATGTATCTGGTCCGGATGCATTTTATAGACTGTTAATTTCATAGAATTGCTAACAAAAACAGAAAGGAAAAAATAAAAACCAAATCTGTTTGGCTATTGTAGAGGAAAGAATTGTTCCGATAAAGAGTGTAGCATCTGTAGGTTTTTTTTTTTTTTTTCGGTTGTTGTTGTTGGTTTTTCTTTTTTCAAAATCCTAAGGTGCCGGCAGGCTTGTGGAAGAATGCATGATCAGTTGTCTGTATCCGTTCGATAACCTTTAACCACAGGCAGCGTAAATGTATCCTGCTAGATGTATCTGCAGTACAGAATGGCAGATACCGCTGCAGACAGAACTGTGACGATGGGAGTGAGTGAGTTCTCTTAAAATTAAAAGCCAAGTAAAATCAGGCAGAAAAATGAACCGATGCGGAGTTCCTGTGGATCTACAGCTGACTATCATAACAATTAAAGCTATCTTTAGGATGCTGACCTAAATCATAGCAAGATTAACAGCAGCACACAGCACACGCTCCAAACACAGAGGAAGCAGGATGGTTTTCTTCTCTTCCCCACCCCCTCCAAAAGCTAAATTTTAAAGGAACGAGCCATCCCTAGGAATATGGAAAGGCTACAGGCAGTAATAGTGTAGAAGCAGCGCTGCTGGTGTGCTGCGAGGAAAGGTTTCTTTGTTTTACGTTGAGGCTTATTTTAGCCATGCTTGCACAATGACATTGACATTAGGAGGTCAGGGCTGACTCAGGATTGCTATCCGTTTTATGAGGGAAATGTTTCCCGAAAATTAAATCTCATCTACTCAAACACCAAATCTCACATCTTCTTCGATGCCACCTCCCCCTGCTCAAGATTGATGGATCCAGTCTGACTGCATGTAAGAAACTGGAATCACTTTCTGCAGAGATTCCAATTCATAATTATGAGGGATTAATTTTTAAATAAAAAATTTGTGAATTCTTATGTATACACCCTTTCATTCTTTCCTAACACGTATACCTACAGACACACACACACACACACACACACACACACACACACACACACGGAGCTCAAATTGCAATGAAATGTTTAACATGTGGAATAAAAACTGTGGAACAACTGCTTATTCAGAATTTTTAAATAATGCCTAATAAGCAATATTATTTTGCTATAACACTGTCACTATGTGCCCAAAGAAGTAAGCATTGTAGCTTGCTAGAGATTTTTTTTTCCAGATCCTACCAGCAGGTAAAAATAAAAAACAAAACAAACAAACAAACCAAAAAACTGGAAAAACATTCCACTTAGCATGCTGTATAAAAGAAGAAGTCTTGTTTTTAAGAAAACAGAACCAATTCTTTTCTACTCTATTTCTTTAACTACAAAGAAACCACACCCCCTCACTTTAGATCTCTAGGTAGAAGTCAAACATTTTTAAGAAATGTTATTGAGATTGATTTTGAATCTCTTTTTACATTTTTCTTATCTCTCCCAAAGTCTTTAATTGCCTATTGCATCACTGAATATGCTAATGTTAATTAATCTTAACACATGCAACAATGGAGTAATGTTTTCTGGGAAGACTGTTAGTTTTGTGGGGGGATCGAGCTTCTGGAAGAACAGGCTGGAAATAAGCAGGTTAGCAAGACACTCAAGCGCCCCAGAAAATGATTTAAAGGAGAAAATGCATTTGGACATCTTGACATAGATACTGGATTTCACAAATAGAGCTTTTGTTTCTCGCTTGAATTCCATCTCCTTCCTCAGAGCAGAAGTAATTTCTAGCTGAAGGTATGGGAAGCATCCGCCCGCCTCTCCCCAAGAGGCTTTGTTCTCTCACTGGGGTGGGCTGTCCAGATGGTGGGTCCTACCTGCTCCTAAGTCCTCTTCTCGTTGGAGCCAATTCTCTCTCACAACCACTCCAGAAAGAAATGAGACTCTAAGGAAAGCGGGAGCTCCTGGTCTAGCACCAACGAGGAGCCATGTTCCCCACCCCCATTTTATTGCTCTATGAGCTCTGGCTAATATTGACAGCGACAGAAAATTAGAATGGCTTATTTTTGGGCCAGTTCTTCCTTTTCTGTGGGGTTTGAGAAGCTGAGAGACTACCATGCTGAATTACAGGCACCGATTTAGTGGACGGTCATCTGTAAAGTCCGGCCCTTCAAGAGGGGTTGAAGGAGACCGAAGCAAATCAAGGCTTACGATGCTCGGTACCTGAGACAGTCCCCAGGAATGACATCTGAAAGCTAGACATCATTCATGAATTATGATGTAACCTAAATATACACGATATGCTGGCACCGCATTGAACCAACTCACTGACTCTTCAGTCGGGGATAAATGACAGTGACAACAGCAATCCCCATCAGGTCCCGGGAGGTGAGGGAACACCGTGCCATCCCTTTACAGGGAAGGCTAGTAGATAATCAAGTCCCCTCCCGCTAGGTGCAAATCAGATACCAAGGGGTAATCAAAGCTCCCCATGGGGTGCTCTTGTCCCTCCTCTGTCGAAACAAGCCACAAAAGTCATATTATATAGGTTATTCTGTGATCTTCCAAAACATTCCATAAGCAAACATGCTGCATTTACCAGACCTGCTTGGGTTAAACAAACATGGATTCTAGTTGTAAATATTCCAAGGATGAGCTTGTTTGGACAAATGCTGTCAACTAGCTAATCCTGTTTTGTGCTGGGAAGACGGGGGAGGAGGAAGCCTTGCTCATGCCTGAATTATTTAAGATTTGTCAAATGATTACAAGTGGCAAAGATATGCATTCATTGAGGATTTTTCAGGATTCTGTGCCTTCATCCCCAGAGCATATACATAAACATTAACTTAAAGGAAAATCCCTTTTTTACAGTGAAAGCTGCAGCCTGTTTGTGCCACTTGGACAAGTCAAACACAAGGTCCCCAAAATAACCTGGCAGGGGCAGACTGAAGGAAGGAGCTAGCAGTGAGGGGGAGTCTCTCACTCTGATTGACGGTCCTGCTTGCTTGTGGTCTCGGTGTTCGGTGTTCGCAGGCAGGGCTAATTTCATTTCAAGTCCTGTGGGTTAAAGTTAAATTGCATGGCTTATGCAAAGCATATAATTCAAGTATGCACAAAGCCCGGGTCGCTACGCTTAGGAAAAAAAAAAAAATCAAGCCAGGGCACTGAGTCCCCAGAGGAATTCTTGGTTTATAAACATTTGGATCCATTTGCATGCTTCCCTCCGTCATTCACTGCTTCAAAAATTGCAGCTGGTTTCCTTTTATACCTAATAGACACTGTCAATATCTGTAGGCAAACTCATTGTCAGATTAGGCTATTCAATGGAAATTTAAGAAAAAATAAGATGCTTACTGAATATGACACTTTTGTTTACATTCTTAAAAATTAAACACACCTAAAGTATAGATTTTTTTAAAGGGGCCTAGAAACTATGGTGATTTATGAATGATTAAAAATGAGTTTGGATGACACTTGAGCTGAGATTTCTGGCAAAGTATGATCCTACTTTGAATGGCTCCATCTTGTTGAGGGTTCGTTTTTCTATGTTGATCAGAGTTAATAGTTATGGTTATATTTAAATTATATTATGTCATTTAATTCTAATGTCACAATTAACTATCACGGATTGGTATTACACAGAGACAAGGATTCAAATTTAAGTGTGACTGACTGCAAAGTCTAGATCTTCTACCAACTTTTTATTTTCTCCTACATCCACACTAACGCCTAACAATCTCGCCGGGTGGGCACTTGATGAAGGGCGTCTCATGGAACGCTCTGGTTCTTCGTAGCCAGCGTCAACTCTCTGAGGAACTGGGAATTGTGGGCACTTAGGCTGCCACTACCTGGAAAACCTGATTCCACGAAGTTGAAAAGACAATGAAAGAAGACAAAAATGAAGCAGACCATGTTGGGACATTAAGGGCAGAAAGTAGAGGAACAATTCTGGAGGAAGGTATGCCATGATTTGTGAATGTTTTGTGATGTGAAACAAGTGGTCAAAGCTCCCGTTTCTATATAAACCAGCCATTTCACCAAGGGAAAGTCCAGCTTTTCTGCGTTACAAGTCAGACTAGAGATGTTGTTCACAAGGTTTAAGTTTGATACCCAGGAACACACACACACATACACACACGCACATGCACATACACACACGCACATGCACACATACACACAGAGAGAAAGAGAAAAAAAGAGAGAGAGGTTTACCCGGGATCATACCCTTAATAAGTAAGTTTACTCTCTCATTGTCTTACAGTTTGTACCTGGCCTTCTTTTGTAACTATTATCTTCAGGGTTTATGAGCAAATGCTGTTAATTGTTTTTATTTAAATCCAAATTGTCAATTAAAGAAAAGTTGGCACATAATTAAAGAAACCTGGTTTCAACTCACAAACAGCATTTTTGTCTTGAACAGAGAGCCACATAGATATTGAGTTCCTTCCCTCAACCAGCTTTCTCTTTGTTTCTGTGTACACGTTCATGTATTACGTAGATGTGTGTGTGTGTGTGTGTGTGTGTGTGTGCACATGTGGAAGTCAGAAGTCAACTTTGGGTGTTATTTCTCAAGAAAGCAGTCTACTTTAGTGTATGTGTATTTGTTGGTTTGTTTGTACGTAGGGTTTCTTTCTGGTACTGGAGGATCACCTGTTAGGTTAGGCTAGCTGGCCAGCAAACTTCAGAGATCCTTCTGTCTTAGTCTCCCCAGTGCTGCAATTACAAGTGCATGCTATCACCCCTGACTATGGATTCTGGGATTAAACTCAGGTCCTCATATCTGGTCAGCAAGGAAGCACTTTATGGACTAAAATCCCACGTTTTTAAGTGGTTCTTTTTAAAGAACTTAACTTTTAAGTAAGACATTACCCTCAAATGAGTTAAGTGCATTAAATGTATCATTTTAAGAAATGACTTTATACATTAACAAATGTTCATTTGGGCCTGAGCTAATTGCTTACTAGGTTAGGTGGACCAAGAATTGGACTCCAGGTCTCCTGCTTGCTGGCGTTTATGGCCAGCTGATTATCATTGGCAGTAATGTTATATGTCGGCCAGCTGGCTCTCAAAGGGGCTTTCTAATCAACCTGCTCCACCCTGCCTGGGAATATGAGAGGATTATCTCATTAGTGCTCACAAGGAGCAGAGCGGATGGATGTGTCTGAAGAGACAGAACTCTCTGGAACCTTCTCTAATTCTTAGACATTGGTTGCCTCACTTCTGTCCATTAGCATGTGGGAAAGATGTAAGGATTGGATTGCAAGTCTTGGGGACCAAATGGAGGTGCACCCTTCAAGAAAGAGCTGGAGGGAGAAATGAAAGCAGAACCATGTGAAAAATGGCAGCATAACAAGGGAGGCTGTCCCCTTCGCCCACTCTAAGCCAACCGAGATTCCCCTGTGGAATACCCTCAGCAGACGCCACCTCCAGGATGGACATTCCACCTCAGCTTTAGCAGCGGCATGATTTCTGCTTTCATCTCTCGGTGCGGTGGGGTGTGGCATGTGGAAGACCTTGCAGCCCATGGAGCTCAGTGGTATTCCCACATCCATGTTCGCAGTTTCAGTCGCCCCCCGAGACCACGATAGGGTGTTCTAGACTCTCCCTTGGTGGAAAACTCGCATTCATCGGGGAGGTTGAGTCTCTCCTTTTTAGAGAGAATAAAAACCAGATAGGAAAAGAAAAGTGGGAGTATAGATAAAGGTAGAGGAAAAAATCTTAGCGTTGCATATAATCAATCTCATTTGGAAAACATAGTCCCTTCCTTGTTCTTTCCTTCCCTTGGCATCAGACATTCCCAAAATGAACCTGGGAATATTTGAGTGGTGTGTGTGTGTGTGTGTGTGTGTGTGTGTGTGTGTGAGCATGCGTGTGTGTCAATGTGCATGCATATGTTCCGGTGTGTGAAAACATATGTAAATGTGGTCATGCATGTGACATATCACACATGTGGCTGTAAAGAACGACCTAGGATAAGCCTTTCCACTTTGTGACCAGGTGTCTTCACACTGCCACCTTAACCAGCTAGTTGACCCATGACTTTCTGGAAATTCTTGAGGTTCTTCTGCTCCCATTTCCCACAGGCATGCTGGGATTGCAGATGCTTCCACCCGTGTCCAGCTTTCTCATGGGATCACAGGACTTTACCCACTGGGCCATCTCCCCAGTCTTAGCCTTTTCTTTTCTAAACAAGTCACTGGCCCTGCATCTCAGAGTCACAGCTATGTACTTCTCCTCATTCAGCAGTTCAACACACCGTCTCAGCTACTCCACATCCTTTGAACCAAACAGAACAAAGCACAGAAGCAGCTTGTTGTACTGAATTAACTATCGGTACCTGCAATTCTGGGTGTGGTTCCTTTGCAACCTTTGCCTCTCCTAGGATACCTGAAGCTTTGCCTTATGCAGAGAGGCTCCCTAGAGTGCTTTTGACTCCCAAAACCAGTTCTGGGGCTCTTTCTCTAGTGCTGCCACCACCAGCAGCGCAGGTCAGCAATTTCCTTCCTAAAATGGGACAACCTGCTCCATGAGCTAAGGAACAGTCCGAAAGGCTCAAAACACCTGTGGAAGTCTTTTAAGACTTTAAGGAGAGGCTCAAGTTGATTGGATTGCTGTGTAAATATGTCTTTCCTGGAGTGGGGAGTGGGAGATGGAAGTAAGGGTGGCCCAACAAGACCACCTTTGCATGGCCTGCAAAGACCACTTTGCCATTTCCTTAGGCTCTTGGTGGCTGAGTGTGTTTCACAGAGCCATAGGACAAGGAGACCCTGACAGCAAGATAGAAGACATTCTTAATTTCTAATGCTCTTTGTGATTCCATAGACTGCTTCAGTATTAAAAATAACATTCCAGCTCCGGGGAGAGAGTTCAGCAGGTTAAGAACTTGCTATGCGAGTCTGACAACTTGAGTTCGGATCCCTGGACCCACACAAAAGCAGGCGTGCTTTCAAGAGTAGTGGTAGAGACCGGAGAAGCTCCAGGAGTTCTGGTCCTAGTCAGTCTGGTTCACGCAGCAGTGGTGAAAAGACACAAGCTCAAACAAGGTAGAGAGATAAGGAAGGTTGTCCTGTGACTTTCACACATGTAGATGTGCCAGCGCACACACACACACACACACACACACACACACACACCCCATTCACTCATCTATCATATTACAAAAAAAGAGAAATTCCAAACTGTCACTTAGACATTTAATAAATAGTTATATATTACATGAAGATGATTAGATCTAAGAAGAAGGTTTATATGTTCCCCTATTCCTCATAAAAAGAAAATACTATACTTAATTTTTAAAAAAAATTTTTTTATTCAACTGTGCACGTGTGTGTATGTATGTGCGTGCGTGTGTGTGTGTCTGTGTGTGCGTGTGTGTCTGTGTATGCGTGTGTGTGTATGTGCATGCGTATGTGTGTGTCTGTGTGTGTGTGTGTGTCTGTGTGTGTGTGTGTATGTGTGTGTGTGTGTGTGTGTGTGTAGAACCATGGACGAATTCGGGAACCACCATGGCCGCCTCCACCTCCTTCTGCCCCGGGATTCACAGGCTCTGCCCTACCAGGACCAGAAGCACAGGCCGCCCCCGCTTCCGTCTGGCGTCTGGCGTCTATACGTGGGATCTGGGATCTGAACTCGGGACCTTCCACCTGCAAGGTGGAGGCTTAACCCCTGAGCCACCTCTCCAGTGACTTGAGTTAGGTCCCCAGAGCCATGTGGTGGCAGGAGAAAACCAACTTCTGAAAGCTGTCCTCTGACCTCCACATACACTATTCCTGCATGCCTTTGTTCTCTTTCTGTCTTTCTCTCGCTCTCTCAAATAATAAATGAAATATTTTTAAAAGCTTAACTAAAGTGAATTTTAAGCAAAATTTTAAGTAGTGACACAAAATTAGGGGGTACCAGGCATCTCTGGTACTTGAGAAGTATCAGAGAACAGGTTTGATTGCCATATCAAATCATCCATTCTAAATTTAGTCTGTTGAAGTCACCTTTGTTCTATTTGGTTTGTGTAGAAATAGCTCACGAGTTAGCAAGAACAGCTAAAAATAAGTTGCAAGTTTCATTTTCTGTTGTTCAGTGCAGTTTTGAAACCAAAAGGTGCAAAACTAGAAAATTCACTAAAACATACAAAGAAATCGACAATTCAAATCTTCTCCTCTTCTGTCCTGTGACTAACCCACTGCTGGGCCTGAAAAATGTCACCAGGGACACAGTGTCTTGAATTAACCCTCCCCCCCCCCAAAAAAAAATACATAGGACAGGACAGAAAATGGGGCCGAGGTCAGTAATTTGGGAGAGAAGGAGACATACTGTTACTTCTGGACAGGATGCCACGTGGACTTCAGCCCCTGAGCTCAGTCAGGTTCTGGGGGTGCTGTACTCAAGAGTTCCCCTTGACCTCAAAATTCATGTTTTTGGGCAGACCCAGACAGCTCCTAGGAAGTTAAGTTTCAAAACTTCAGAATAAGTTTCCTGGGCTAAGTCTGGCAGAAAAGGTGCTAGACGGCACTTCAAAGGCACTTCAGAACATTCGGAGGTGGCTTGCGGCGAGGCAGCAGCTCTAAGCCGAGAGCCCTCAGATTCAGCAAGACACCTCAAGGGGCGAGGAGGGTTAGCCTCGGTGCACTGAAGGAGAGAGGCCCGCTGGCGAAGGTGAAGAGAAAAATCAGTGTGAGGGGCAGAGCAGACAAAGCTAAGTTTCAGAAGTGAAATGATAGCACGGGGCGCGGAGGGTGACTATCCTGATTTTTAGTCTGCGACCATTTCTTAGACCTCGGGACTCTTTACCTAGCTTTGAAGTTACAGCCTCAGGTAGGGGAAAGAGAGTTTGTTAATGCTCATTGCTGGAACCCTCCATTGGGGCCTGATCTGTCTGGACAGCAGAGACTGAGGCCTGCTGAGTTCTCACCACGAACCAGATCCGTTAGGAAACAAGGGGGGTCACTTCATGTGTGTGTGTGTGGGGGGGGGAGACCCTCCTCTTTTTCTTTTCATTGGGGAGACCCTCCTCTTTTTCTTTTCATTTTCCTTTTTTGAATTCGTTTGTTTAAAAATTTTTTGAGAAGTTGCTTTAAATAACTTTTTCTTTATTTTTCTTTCATTTCAAAGGGTACAGAAACAGTCACAAGAGTTACAAAAATAGGGACGGGGACATGGCTCAATAGTGAAAGCACTTGCTGTACAAGCCAAAGGGTTGGGGTTCAGATCTCAGATCCCCTAGATTCTGTGTAAGACGTCGGGTGGGTTTTGGTGGCCTGCCTGTAATTCCAGCCCTGGAAGGAGGAGAATGAGACTCCCCAGAGCAAGGCGGTTAGCCAGACCAGTTCTACTGGCAAGTCGTGAGTTTGAGTAAAGACAGAGAAGACCCTGCCTCCTAAAAAGACGAAGGCGAAAGAGTGATCAAGGACGGGTCTCAATATCGACTCCAGACATACGTACACAGGTGTACAGCCGCGCACATGTATCTGCACACAAACACACACACATGCATTCACATGAAAATAGAACAAGAAAAACAGTATTTAGTGTGGCCAGGCACAAGGCACACACGACTATAATCCAGCGCTCAAGAGGCTGGATTCTGAGTTGAAGGCCAGGCTGGGCTCAGAGTGAAACCCTATCTCAAATCAACGCACAGTACACGGCAGCACGAAGCCCATGCTGACACACTGCAAGCTCGGCCACAGATGTGATCTGATTTCCCCCGTTTTTCATGTGTTCTCCGTGAGTCGCAACAGTTCTATGACATGTTTTCACACAAGGCATCAGCTCAATCAGGACACAGCTTGCCCCTCAGCGCTGTCCCCAGGGCCCTCCCCCTTTCTAGCCTGTCCCTTCCCTCGGCGCTGAACCCTGGAAGCCCCTGAGCTGTCCGTTGTCACCGTAACTTGGTCTGTTTCAACATATTCTAAAAGTATAACCTTTTGAAATGGCCTTCTCTCACCCAGTGTAAGAAACACATGGGAAAAAGCGTCAGCTTCTTGTTGAGTAGCATTCCACATGTAGTTATGCCACGGTTTGTTATTCATTCACTTGTTAAAGAGTATTTGACTGGCTTCTGGATTTTAGGTATTACAAGCAAAGCTAAGAACATCCCTGTACAGGCTACTGTATGAACAAAAGCTTTCCTTTCTCTTATGTAAAGCCCAGGATTAGATTTGCTGGGTAGTATGTTGCAGGGATGTTTTACTGCAGAAGACACCATCGCTATTTCAAAGGGCAGCATGCCATTTTATACTCTCATCAGTAAGGTTCAGGAGCATCAGTACTTCTACATCCTGGTCTGCACTTGGTAATACCAGTGTTTTTATTCCATTTATTCTAATAAGGATATAGGGGCTCCTTTGGCTGATCCGCAGTAAAATGGCAGTAAAGTCTGGGGCCTTCAGCTCTTAAGTAGGGTGGCTCCCAGATAGCTCCTGATGTTCTGGCAACTATTTACACAGCAGTTTATACTGCCTGACACTAAATGATGGGAAGCAACAGGCCCTCAGGTTTACCCAGTTGCCCCTTGACCACGGTGCTGGGACATTACCACCTGGGTTACAATGCCCCTTGGTCTGGTGGCACCTGTTTGAATGGGGCAGGGGAGAGGATACAGACTGATGGAAGGGACAGCATTTTCCCATCTAGGCCCTTTTTGCAGCTTCAGTCAGAGATTGCATATACACTTTTTTTTTGAGCATGTGTGGTGTGTGTGTGTGTGTGTGTGTGTGTGTGTGTGTGTGTGTATGTGTGTGTGTATGTGTGTGTGTGGTATCAAAGGGCATTGTGTATGTGCCTATGGAGGCCCAAGGTGACACTGGGGATCATTCTGGAGTGTTCTACCTCATTTTTGCTTTGCTCTGGGTATCCCAGACTCTGCCTTCCAGGGCCAGAAGTTCAGGCCACTGCCATTTCTGCTCCATGTTTTTATGTGGAATCTGGGATTTGAACTGAGGGCCATCTGCTTTTGAGGCAGAGGCTTAACCCTTGAGCCATCTCTCCAGCCCTGGGTAGATGCATTTTATTCCAAAGGTTGGTTACTTATTTTCACAATGGAGGGGGAATTTGGGGTCAACACAGACAAGGAAAGGCAGAACCACCAGCAACATCTTGCCAATCACAAGACCTACTAAACACTTTCTGTCCTTGAACTTCCTACTCTGTGACTACCTAAGACTTCTCAGCATGATGTGGACACCTTGCCTTGAGGTCACGGTACTCCGATTGGTACTCCGATTGGTACTCCGATTTCTGTCTCCTGTGAACTAGATATAGGAGACTCCATTTTCATCAGCTGTCTTTCCTAGTCCAAGGATCCAGTCCTCGGAGCGACTAGAACTTCAGCCAAGTGTCAGAAGGCGGCTCAGTCAAGAGAGTTGTGTGTGATAACAGGGACATGAGCTTTGTATGGGGCAAACAGAATGAGACTTTGAATGGTCCCAGCCTCTATCAGGCAAATCTCTGAATCAAGGGACGTTTCAGGCACTGATAGCATCCATGCTTAGCACAAGTCTGAATTCACAACTTTGGACCATGATGCCAAGGATCAGGAGAGTCACTGAGAGGAATGAGAAGCCCCATGAGATAATGGGGGCATCTGCAGAAGCGGAACAGCCCAGTGATAACAGGCAACTTCCCTGATGTGCAGGTGTGGATTCCAGGTGTCTTCCTTGGGCGTGGAGACGAGTCTGGCTGAGGTGTCCCTTTGGGTTCTGCTTTGTTCTTCACTGGCTGTCATAGCAGGGGGTGGGAAATGAACATAGAGGAATGTGAATGGAGGTTTAGAGAGTCTAGATGTGATGGGAACAGTAGTTTTGTGGAGGTGGAAGTTGACAGTCACGTGATGGATGGCGGCCCTGGAACAACTGAGGCAAGAGAATGAGACTAGCAGCTTGCTGGTGGCCATGGTGGGTTTCAGCTGTGTTGCACAGGTACAAGGGACCGTCACACTTCCTCTTAGAACTTAGCTGGTGCTCATCCATCAGGCTCTCTGTCGTGACTTCTTTCCAATTATTTTCTAAGTTTCTGCGCTCTGGTCCTGCTATCTGGCCCTTCCCTGACATCGGAAGGCTCAGCCTGGGCACCTTGGAGATTTAAAAGGCATGTATGCAACTTCCCTGTCTTCGAAGTTTATTCACAGACTCTTCCCTGCAATGGAATCCACCGCACAGCTCTTGTTTGTCTTCTTTTCCATCCTTTCTTGACCTGAGATTCGCCCTGCTGTTTCGGCTCTGCCCTGCTCTGCTGTCCTGGTTTCTAACTCCAGACCCAGCCCTGCTCATTTCTGGTGAAGCCTAGCTAATAATAATCTTTGTACTATAACAAATTAAGAAAAACCTAAAATGCAGAAGTTAACACCCTTTAAGTTAAATCCTAACTTAGATGTTAGCTATATTCTAGGTGTTGGCGGTTTGGTTCTCAGTGCAGCGGTGTTGAGACAGGGTGACCTCCGGGGTGAGGCTCAGGGGAAGGTAATTAAGTCACAGGGTGGCACTGCCCACGTAAGGGATTGATGCAGGTGCTATGGGAAGGGAGTGGTTCCTAATGGTTGCTGATTAGTGAGCATGGTGTCGCCTCTGAATCCCTGTGCTGTGTGCCACGTGTGCTTTGCTGTGGTGATATCATTCACCAAGAGGCCTTGGGGATGTCATGCTCTTGAATTTCCAGAACTATAAGTTAGATAAATACATATTTTTACAGGAATACTCAGTCTCAGGTATCTTATTACAGCAACGCAAGCAGAACATGACATTATATAAGCTCAGGGTTGCCTAACACTTCTCTGGGTAATGAGTGTCAGTAAAACTGAACGTGTATAACGACCCGGATGCAGTACGTGAGTGATTCCCAATCTTTAATGTGCATAGGAACAGGGAGGGGGGATGGAGAGGTGGTTCAGGGGTTAAAACATTTGCCTCACAAGCAAAAGGACCTGAGTTCGGATTCCCAGATCCCACATAAAAATGACCAGAGGCTATGAGAGCAGCTTTTAATTCCAACTCTGGAAAGTAGAGCTTGGGAAACCCCAGAGCAAAGCAGTAAGGAGTTAGAAGAATCCAGGATGATTCCCGGTGTTATTCCTGTGCTCCACGGGCACACACACACACACACACACACACACACACACACACACACACATACACACACACACATACACATACACACACACACACTCAACAGAAGAAGAAGAAAAAAAGGAGGAGGAGGAAGAGGAAGAAAAATAAGAAGAAGAAGAAGGAGAAGAAGGAGAAGAAAGAGAAGAAGGAGGAGGAGAAGGAGGAGAAGGAGGAAGAAGAGAAGGAGGAGGAGGAGGAGGAGGAAGAGGAGGAGGAGGAAGAGGAGGAGAAGAAGAAGGAGAAGGAGAAGAAGAAGAAGAAGAAGAAGAAGAAGAAGAGGAAGATGAACAGGAGGGTAGGTTCATGAAATGTCAGGTATAGTCGGCCAAAGTCTCCAGGAAATACTCTGGAGAAAGTTAACATGTATTCCTGAGCCTGCTCTCAGAGCTTCTGATGGCAATAGAGTCTAAGCGCAAATATTTTCATAGGAAAACATTGTAGAGGTTCAGACTCTGAAATAGACACTGGTTCCTTTTGGAAGTCTAATTCACCAATTACTAACTTCAAAAAATAGGCTATTCAGCTACATATTTCAACATATGGGGATTTTCCCTAGAGGTCTACAAGGATTTATTTCCAGAAGTGTTTACATACTTACAACAGTAGACTGTAATAGATAATCAAAATACTTATCAAAAACTGGGTAAATTACGTTGTATCCATGCAAAGATAACAGTCTTTGTTGTTGTTGCTTCACTCTGGGATTTCCCAGAGTCCATCCAAGTGCAGGCTACTGTTTTTGCCTGGCATTTTTTTTTTTAATGTGGGACCTGGGATTCATTACATGGGACCTGGGATCTGTTTGCTTGTGAGGCAGAGTCTTAACCCCTGAGCCATTTCTCCAGTCCCAACAGTCTTTTTTTTTTTTTTTTTTTTTTTAAATCATGCTTTCAAGGCTGGGGAGATGGCTCAGCAGTTAAAATGCTTGCCAAGAAAGCAAGGGAAACAAAGTTCAGATCCTCAGATCCTACATAAAATGCCGAGTGGGTGTGGCAGCCCATCTGTGATGCCAGCCTTGAGAATCCCCAGGGGAAGCCAGCTAGTGAGTCTAGTCGGATTGGCACACTCTGGGTTTGATCTGAATCTCAAAAAATAAGGTAGAAAGGGAAGATGACTCAGTGGTTAAGGACTTTGCCTCAAAAATCAAAGGACCTGAGTTCAGATCCCTAGGTCTCATGTAAAAAATGTTGGGCAGAAATGGGTGGAGTCTGTAATTCCAATTCTGGAAGACAGAGCCTGGACTCCCCACCCCCAAAGCAAAGCAATAAAGAGCTAGAACAATCCAGGAGGATTTCTGATTTCACCCTTGGTCCTCCACAGGCACACTCAAGTGTCCTCTTGTACACACACACACACACACACACACACACACAAAGAAGAAATAAGATAGAAGAACAATCATGGTTGATTCCTGACATTAACTTTGGTCTCCACACACACGTGTAAACACGTGCACATGTACCACACATATGCATCCTCACGTATGTGTCTGAACATATGCAAACATGCATACACGCAGGCACACCCACACCCATGTGCACACACATTAAAAAAAAGAAAAAATTATGTTTTCAAAGAATACTTAGTGAATGGGAAAATTGTTCACAACTTAATGTTGTTAAGAGGGGACAAAGACCATGTAAATACCAGAAGAGAAGTGTATAGGCAACAAAGTTGAAGAGAGATTGGTTCTTCATCAAAATGCTTAAATGGGACCGGGTGCGCACTTGGGTATTGGATACTGGAAGATTAACAATTTGAGGCTAGGCTAAGCTCCAAGCTGAGATCCTGTCTCAAAAACCAAGGGCTGAGATGCATCTCTGTTAGAGTGTTTACCTCAAAGGCCAAGTTCATATTGAGTTATGGCTTCATTGTGGCTTTACTGGTAACTCTTATTTTCCTCGAGTTCCTTACCAGCTTTTATGGACTGGCTAGTTTTAGTTCTTTAGAAAAGATGCGTGTGTCTGCGCGTGGAGGTGAGAAGACAACCTCGGTATGGTCCTCAGGAGCCAGTCACCTTGTGTTTTTGAGACAAAGTCTCTTGGTGATCTGCAGTTCACCAAGGACTCCACATTGTTAGAAAAACAATAATCCAGTTTTGGTTTGTGTTTAGCATGTCTTCTGGGGATTGAACTCGAAGGCAAACACTTTACCAACTGAGCCATCTCTCCATCCTTCAGATAGATTCTTGGTTTTTAGACAAAAGGGACTGCCAGCTACAGTGGCATATCTCTAATCCCAATGTTTTGGAGGCGGAGGTGAGACGATTCCTCACAAATTTAAGGCCAGCCTGACAATCTTTTCTATACAGGGAGTTCCAGGCCAGCCAGGGATATATACACATGGATCTTGATAACACTAATAAAGCAACAACAATAACTAAAAATGAATCTGTGTTATTTAGAGTGAAACAGAAGGAAGAGGGTCTCTTAAAAATTAAAAAGTCCACTGCCCAGCTGCTGCCAGAGGAGGCAGGCAACGGTCTCTGCCTGGTCAGTCTTAGCTGCTTCTTTTGTGAGGTACCTTGGTATAGCTCGTCTCGAGGAACTTAGGTCAATGATAAAGTCTTTTTCACCAGACGCTTCCTTCCGGCAGTGATTTAGGACGACAGACAACTGTAGGATCTGGGACTGGGGGGCGGCCTCCATTGCACTAAGCAGACCACCTGTACCCCTACGCACCGTGGCTTAGGAGGCGCCACCCAAGAACAATACTTTCACGAAGGAAATTCCGAGTCATTTTTTTCCAAGATGCTAGGTGATTCCAGGAGTCATCTTTTGACACAGAGATGACTCTTTCACCCTTCCTCAAAGATTTCAGTGAAGCCAGCACCAGGCATCTCCCTGAGAGAGACTGGCAGCCTCTCAGGCCTCTAGCCTAAAGTTAGGCCTTTCCAGGGGCCCGAAATAGTCATACCACATGTTCTGTCTGTTAATCATGTTCCTGAAAATTACAGATGGAACTCAATTTATCAAGTTTTTTTCTTCAAAACTATGCTTTTGATATTGCATTTGATATTGCTTCAGAGCAACATCAAAAGCAGAGAGCAATATCAAAAGCAGAAACACCAGTACTGATCATAATTATGACAAATCTTTTCATGCCCACATTAACTTAATGTGTACCTCCTTGTGTTGCCCACACCATTTGCGCATGGAACCTGATTTATTCTGATATGGCGTGAATATTGCATTAAAAGAAATTACTATTTTGGAGGTGGGAAGAAGTTTGAAAATTCTGATGAAAGTCAGAGCTTTCTTGAGTTAAAAACAAAACCCCGAAGTCTTCGGTGTGGTGTTTTCCAAGTTGGTTCTTGACAAGAATTAGGGGATTTCAGAATAAAAAATTACAAAGCCTCATTACTATGAATTCTTAGCTTTGGTAAATACGAAACGAGCCAATTGCAAAATTCTCTAAAAGGAGCAACGGGACATTTATTATGCTGACCCAGGGGACGGGAGCTAGCGCTTCTGGGCTTTGACAGTTATGAAATCTCTGGGGTCAACACTCCAGCTGGCCCAGATGTTGCCCATGTGAGGCTGCTGTATTTGACTCATCAGCGGATAAACAAGGCCAGGAGAAGATCTGCAGGTGACTTCAGACCATGTTTGTTTGGAGCTCTGAAAAGACGCCGGTGTCTCAAATTCAAATTACATAGGTCATGTATAATTAAGATGGAAAAAATAATAAAATTCAAATTAAAGCAAAAACAAGTCCATGGGAGTTGTTTCTCATGAAATCTACCTTGATTTCCTTTAAATGTCAAATACTGAAATATAAAATTACATGTTTATCTGTAATTCTGCCTGCTTACGTCGTCTCTGAGGTCACCCTGCTGCTGTCCTAACATTATCAAGGGGTCGTGGTTTTCTTTCGGACACGAAATGTTTACAGTAGTGAAATTCTGGGCACCTGGCCTAGTGACCACACACCTCTCTCTGTCATGCTATGCAGGTGGGAAATTTTGAAGCCACTCATATCAATTTGACATGCTATCCAATTTTGGTGGCTGAAATTAACAATGTTTAGCTAGTGATGCAATTTGAATATGAAATGTCCCCCCACAGGCTCATAGTGTTGTACAACGTGGTCCCCCAACTTGTAGAGCTATTTTGGTAGGTTCTGGAAACACACAGGTGTGCTTGAGCTAAACAAGGAAGTCTGTTGGGGCGTATCCTCGGGGTCAGGATTTGAATGCAACTCGCCGCCCACAGGCTCATATTTTTGCAACCTTAGCTAAAGTTAATGATTGGGAAGCTCGTGGCCTGCTAGGAGGTAGAGGCTTGCTGAAGGAGGCCTGACATAGGTGGGCCTTGAGTCTGGGTAGCCCCTCCCCGCTTCGTCAGCTCTTGCAATTGCTGCTTGTTCTCTGTGCCTCCGTGATGATGACCGCAGTAACCTGAGCCTCCTCAGCTTCTGTCGCCCACCATGGCTTTTCTGTCCTAATGAACTGTGTCTCCCCTCTGGAGCGGTACGTCAAATAAATCTACCTTTTCATCCCTTAAGTTACACGTGTGTATTGTCTCACAGCCGCAGAGAAGAGTTACCACAGCACTTGGGGTATCTTTTGCCCTGGTACCTTCTTCGCTGACCCTGCTTTGCTGGCAGTGAGGTAGAGAACCTCTTCTGCCACTTACCCCTGCTGCCACCATGTTCTGCCCCAGGGCCCAGGCCTAGGAAGCCAGACTAAAGCCTTTCAATCAGTGAGCCAAAAACAAACAAACAAACAAACAAACAAACAAATCCATTTCCTTCTTTAAATGGTTCTGCCACAGTGATGAGAAAGTCATTTACACAGCCAATCTCCTGAATGAGTGGACCCTGACATCTCTCTTCCTGAGGATGGCCTTTGGCTCTGCCCTTCCTGGCAGATTCTGTTGATCTGGGGCTTAAAGTAACAGACCAGCCCCAATGGGCTGCAGCTCTCGAGACCCAGTGCTTCTCAACTCACTCCTTTGGCTACAAGCTTCCAGAAAGTACCATCTTCCCTCCATTCAGTATCTTTTACCCTAGATGTTACCACTAACCCAGATAGCTTAGGAGATTCTTTCAATCTTTGACAACCCTGAAAAGTGAAATTTCAGAGATAGACTTTTTTGGGTTTTGAGGCTTTTTTTGGTGTGGGAAAAATAGCTTGATATTATACACTTTTTGCCAGTCGGTTTCTGATGTGAGGGACTGAGCAGCCAGTTAAAGGTCTTCCCACACAATGGACAATGCTTGCTATACAGGGTGTGGAGGTAGAAGCCAGAAATGTCAAGTCTGGTGGCAACATTTAATCTATTTACACAGATACTGACCACAAAACTGGAGGACTATGTATCAGGCAGCTCAGATAGCGACTGCTCTGAAACTTACTGAAATTGTACAAAGGCCAGCAATGATTGAAAATCTACATAAAATATAAAATGAGTTAAAGATTCTCCAAACAGAGCTTGTAACTTCACCTCTGTTCAGTAAATGTTTGAAATTTTTCCTGAAAAGCAAAAGCCAAAATTATATATCGAGTCCTTCGGGGTCAACATTGACGATTCTAATTGAGTCTTTTGGTCTACTTCGAAAATATTTTTCTAATTACTTTGCCTGAAGGTCTCTCCTTAGGAACCTTCTGTCCCTAGTTAAGTACCTGGTGCAGGTGATATAGGATAGTCTTCCAAAGCTCGGGAACAGGTAGAAACATGAACTAAGGATACCACGATCCTTCCCACAGATCCCTGTAGCTCACTGCTGGGGAAATGGAAGCCCATTGAATAATTCCAACTAATATATCTGGATGAAAACCAGGAAAGAGATGATGCCAAAGACTTCTAGAGCAAGGGCACCTAGGAAGAAAAAATAAGGGGAAGATGCCCTTCCTGTTTCACTGGCCGCTGGCAGCAGCTGGTACTACCCTCAAGTCTCAAGGTTAGAATGGACAGAGGCAGCTTGGGAAATTCCATGTGGCCAGATGATATATAAGAGCGTCATTTAAGGAATTCTACATACCTAATAATTTGCTCTTGCTTTGAGACAGACTCTCACTGTGTAGCTAGCCCTAGCCCTCACTCTGTAGACCAAATTAGCCTCAAAGTCATGGCTGATCCTCCCACCTCTGTCTCCCACCTGGGACTCCAGGCCGCTAATCATTTTTCTCTCATCCCTCTGCTCTATCCTGCAACCTTACCTTGGAACGTCTTCAAGGTCTTTCGTATTCAATGCCAGAGAGGAGCCGCCCTTCCTCCAGATACTCTCCACAGTCATCAGTGGGAAGAGCTACATCACCAGGCACTACACAGACAGCTCTGTTTACCTGTGGTCACGTGACTAGGTTTTAGCTAATTGCGTATGAGGGAAGTGAGTCGCACCACTCGTGATCCCCAGGAACCTCCTGTGTGTACATTTTCCTGTCCTTTTTTTCCTTCCACTGAGGAATGGCGATATTCTCTGGGGATTTGGAAAACCGCAAGCTGCGGAGACAGACTCCGTCAATCTCCGGACGTGTTTGGTTGTTGTTGTTTGTTTATGTTGTGGTTCTGAGAGCAAACCAAGAGCCCTGTGTGTGTCAGGCAAGCACTCTATGTCCCTAGCCTTGATTCTGAACGAATGCACAAAAGAAAGGTTACTCCGCTAACCTCCTACTGTGACACGAACAAGAAACAAACTCCTATTGAGTCACTTTGCATTTGCAAGTCTATCAGAACAAGCGGCGTCTTCTAATACACGTCCTCTTTGGCACAGCTGTCATCTCTACGTGCAGAAGGATCTGTGCCCTCTCCCCTTTTCTTTAAGAATTACTCTACAACCACATTAAGAAGCAGAATCAGAGACTTGAATGTGAGCATCCATCAGAGACAAATAATACTCACCAAATTCTTGGGCACAGCCTTTGGGACTCACGGCAGATGGCAAGGCCTCGCTCCACGACAGCCTGACCTATGAAATATATTTAAAAAGTCAAACAATAAGACCTACAAACCAGGTAGCCAAGTGTGATCATTAATTTCAAAGGCTGTGAGTCCACAAAGGAATTTGCCACTCTTTTCTGGTGCATGACAAACTTCCATATGGCTTTTAAACTAAAGCGATGCTCAAGATACACCCTCAATCATAGTCACGTAGAACTTTTGAAAATGATGCTCACTTGGAAGATGATGTCAGAAGCAAGGAGAATCGGGATAGCAATTTTTTTAATGTCTTATATACGAGTAATTTGGGGGGGAAGGAGGCGCTGATATTCCTTTAAACACTTCTGGAATTCCTATGTTATAGACTATGCACACTTGAGAGTTGTCATATGAGATTAAGACAGATGCACTATGGTTGGTCTTTGTGTTGAATATCTCAGATGCGGCAGCATGAGCAATGACCCCCTGTAAGCGGATGACAAGATAATGAAGGCACGTCTGGCCAGAAAGTGCTGTCAAGGCAGAAGGTCGTGGCCATTTTTCTACCAGACTGCCATTCTTTTACCAGGCGGGATGCCACTTGACGGTACAGGACACATATTCGCTGAGAAGGGAGTTTATGTTTTATGTCGGATCGCTTGGTCGAACATCCAGGAAGCAATCGGTCCAGATCCCCGGTGGAACATTTTGACCTTTCTTCGGAAACAGAGGCAGGAAGAGAAAGGGAACACAGGCCCGCTGGGAGAGGCGACACTGTTTTCCCCAGGGCTTCCTGAGTGGCGTTCCCGTGCACGTTTTTATCTGGCTCTGTGGGAAAGGGAGAGCTCAGCCTGCTTTGAGTATATTTTCAGCGTGTCCCCAAGACTGTCCCTGCTCTCCTTTCTGGGCTGAGGCCTCTCGGGGACAAGATGGCACCCAGCGTTGGGCCTGGGCCTGAGCAAGGGACAGAGAGAGGAAGGACCTTCACTTACTCAGAGGTGCTGGCTGCTCTGAAGCCCAAGGCTGCGGTGGGTTCAGGGGTCACCCCCGCTCTCTTCCTCTGGGCTCTTCAACTCCTCGTGGAGATCGGCTCCACATAGTTTTCTCATGAGGTCACTCATTCTGACGTCCTACACTGAGAAAACCGAGCCTGCAAGGCAAACCCTCCTTCGGGCTTGAAAGAAAAGAAGAAGAGGCCAGGCCGCCGAGGGGCGAAGGAGGAAGGCAGTGGCCTCCCCGCCGGCTGACGTGCCGTGGCTGCGAGTGCCAGGTTCCTGGCTGAGAGCAGAGGCTGGTGGCCGGGCGTGGGTGACGTCAGGGCCAGGCCTGAGTCATCGCCAGTGGCCGGGCTGCCCTTCCACTCGGAGGGGACAAAAGGAAGCTTTGATGTCCGGAGGCCCTCCTCTTGCACGCACGCTGGCTCGCTCGCAGCCTGGAGCAGCAGGCCAGAACATTCCAGCTGCCTCCTCACCCAGCTGCCCTTCCTCCTTCCGGAACAGTCCCAGACAGAGCCCACAAGGCCTCCAGGAAGGACGCGGCCCTCCTTCCTGCAGAGCCGGGCCATGCCATGTTCCTTAAGGGAGAAGCAACGGAGGAAAGCAGGGCTTTCCCTGGGATCCTCTCACTTCCCCTCTGCTTCAAGCCTTCCTTTCTGTGATGCCCACCTTAGTCCAAAATTGCAGTGGTATTTAAGGAAATGCAGAAGGTGGACCCGTCACCATCTGCGGGCAGGACAAGGGCTCAGGCTGTCTGCTTCTGCCTTGTGCTAGAGACATAAGCTTCCTCTCTCTGCACAGTCCTTCTCTCCTTTCTCCGTTCTTCTTCTCTCTTCCTCTCCTTGCTCTGTCCTTCTCTCCCTTCTTGGTCCTCCTCCCCCGGCTTGGTCCTCCTAGATTTGAAGTGCAACTTCTCTTACATAGTCATACCCCGGTGCCTTGAATTGAGACTCAGTAAATACTCGATGAATGAATGTATTAATGAAAACTTTAGGACAAATAGTAGATGGTACATAGCGAATGCTTGTCTCCATATTAAGGATTTTATGATGATTGTTTCCCTTCATGGTATTATTGTGACGAAGCTACTATTCCCAGTTCTGTAGATGAGAAAGTAGATGTTCAGAGAGGTATAGATACTTCTCTAAAGTCTCACAGCTGGTTAGTGGCACAGCCTAAGCTATGTGATCGCAATCTTGTTTTTAGTCACTGATGGTTGGTGCTAATGAAAGAAAGGAATGGGAAGAAGGAATTCTAGCCAATTTACTGGTCCAGGAGAGGAAAGAGTAAGAATAAAGATGGGACTTGAAAGCAGATCCCACGAGGACATAGCAGAACGAGCAGAGCTGTGCTGTAGCTCGGTTAGGTGGGCCTCATGCCTTCTCAGCGCTTGGGCTGAGGCTTGGCCAGACGCAGGGAGGGCAAGTCTATCCTGAGAAAACCAGAGCTGGAAGACAAAGCCAGGGAATCCCGATGCCACTTACTGTGCTGTGTGGTAAATGCAGGATCCAAGAGTCAGTGTACAGGCGCCTCAGAGGGAGCCAGAGCTACCTTGCCTTTGTCCGTCTGAACTCCTGGGCAAATGCGAGAGGATCAGTGAAATTAAAGGAGTAAGTCCAGGCTGGTGGGAACATTAAGGGAGGAAGGACGCGGCTTTCTCATGGGTTCTAAGTCCTGGCAAAGGAGTTGAATCAGTGTGTGACTTCAGAGTCTGAACATCCTAACAATAGCGTCCCTTCCTCCTCGTGTCTCTGTCCTGCAGGGAGCAGCCACCTCTAGGATGGGGAGGGAGCTGTGGCTGCCACCAGGAGAAGGCATGAGAAAGGACAGCATCTGCTCCAGGGACCAGGGGCCGGTGAAGGCGATTGGGAGGTGCCTTCTCCACTGTGGCTCATGGTTCTGCTTTGTCCTTTTCCATGACCTCAGATGTCTCGTCTCAAGAGGACAAAACTCAGGAATTTCCAGCTCCTTGAGTGGGGGAGGGAACGTTGGGAGACGTGGTCTCTGTGGGGAGGCTGCCTTGCAGCTTTCCTTCCCATTTGGGGAGGTTCTGGTCTCGGGGACCCCTCTCCGTGGTTCAGGGAGTCTGCCTGTGATAGCTGGAGCCACCTCAGGGTCACCTGCCAGTTGCCACTGTGAGGAATCACACTCCTTCCATGGGTTCGGGATCCATCGGTGCTTTTCATTAGGGGGGCAGCGCCCACCAAGGCCTGACCTTGGGCTGAGGAAAGTGCCAGAAGTTCCAGGCATTTTTGGCACAAGGTTTGCTGCTTGTCCCTCTCTGCAGAAAACACTTCTGGCTATCTCTTCATTCTGGTTCCCCAGAGGCTGGCTGGCCTTGCTTACTGCACAGACACAGGCGTTTGCTTCTCTAACAAGGGGAATGGGGCTTGGCTACATTTTCCTTGCACCTCATGGCACCAGAACAATACAAACAGAAAAAGCAAAGAAAAAAAAATGCGGAAATAATCTAAGCATAAGCAAGCCCCAGATCCTTGCGTCCTGTGTACTGGTGCTGACGCTAGCAGGGATAGCGGCCAGGAAACAGCAGACCATTCTCTCAGCGACACAGAGAAGCAACGCAGACAAGAGGCAGAGACAGGAGAGTCGGCTCTGACCTGTACCCCACTTGCAGAACCTGTTGGCCGCAGCAATGCAATTGTATGCTGCTGATTATCTGCAAAGCCTCCAACAAATTCCTCAGACTTGTCCATACCCGCTGCCTCCAGCTTCTCCCATTTATCTAGTCTTTGAAAAATATGCCAAAGATCTAATTTATATATCATCAAATTCACCCCCTGAAAGTATACAATGCATCCATGGAGTTTAGTGTATTTGCAGATTTATGTGACTCACAATCTAAATTTACTACTACTACGTTTCCCTAAAGAAACCTTACACATGTTAGCCCTAGGCGACCACCAGCCTGCCTTCTGGTTCTAATGGCTTTGCCTCCTCTGGACAATGTGAGTGCATGGATCAGACAGCACATGGCCTCTCGTGTCTGGTTTCTTTCATTTACTGGGTCCATTTTGTAGAATGTTTCAGTGCCTCATGTTCCCTTTATACCTAAATCACATTCTATTAAGTGGAAATAGGACAATCCATTTATTATCCTTACATAAGTTGATGGAAGCCTGACAGTTTTCACTTGTGTGTGTGCATGTGTGTATGGGGGGGGGGGCTGGTGGTTGAATGTGTAGGGCCTCATGAAAACCAGACAAATGCTCTACCAATAAATTATATTCTGGCATTTTTTTTTTAACTGATTTTATTTCAGGTTGTCCTTGAACCCGCTCTGTCGCCTAGATGGGCCTTGAACTTGATCCTCCTGCCTCAGACGCCGTCCAGGTAGCTGGGATTATGGCCAGCATCATAGGCCCAATTCTTTCCTAAACACAATGATGCCAACATTTGGGTTCAAATTGTTCCTGTTTGTGGCCTTGTTTTTGTTTTGCGTGTGTGGTGTGTGTGTGTGTGTGTGTGTGTGTGTGTGTGTGTGTGTGTCAGAGGGCGCTGTATGTGCTTGTGGAGGCCCAAGGGTCTCTTCAGGAATCATCCTGGATTGCTCTGCCTCCTTCTTGCATAGTTCTGGGGTTTCCCAGTCTCTGCATTGCAAGGCAGGAAGTGCAGACCACCTGCCATTTCTGCCTGGTGTTTTTACGTAGGGTCTGGAATCCAAGTTCAGGTCCTTTTGCTTGTGAGGCAGAACCCCTGAGTCATCTTCCCAGCCCTGGTGTTTTTATATCTCTTGGGCAGATATATATGGGATTTCTGGGCAGTATTACTTGATCTTTGCTGCAACTAAACACTTGACAGAAACAACCTGAAGAAAGGAAGATCCACGTGGCCGCATGGGTTCAAGGGCTTCGGCCCACGGCTGCTTGGCCCCTGTGCTTGTGTAGAACGTCACGGTGTCGCGGTGAACGTGTGCAGAGGACTCTCACAGCAAGGAGGCAGAGAAGGAAGAGACATGAAAGGACCAGCAGGTTTCCCTCATTCGCCTACGTCCTCCAGCTAGGTTCCATCTCCTCAAGTTCCCAGAACCTCCGCAAATGGTGCCACTTGTTCGGGACCTAGGCTTCAACAAACTATCAGCCTCTGGGGAGCATTTCATTTTCAAGTCTTAACATTGTGAGGAAGCGTCCACCTGCTTCGCAAAGTCGTGCCTGAGGGTTCTGATTTCCCCACATCTTCCCCAACACTACACTATCATTTTCTCTTTTTAATTGTAGGTTTGGGGAGGTTGCGATAAGGTATCTCGAGGTTGATAAGGTATCTTGGGATACTCTGAATAGCATTTACCTGCTGATTAATGATGTCTAGAGTCTTTTCAAGGGCTAGTTGACCATTTGTTTATCTTCTTTGCTGAAATTGTCTGTTCAAAAGCTTTGTCTGTCTGTGTTTGAGAAATGCAGGTATTGAGTAAAATCGAATTTGAAATTACAGGATATGAAAGCTGTGCGATGATTAGATCTGTCATCCCATTGATCCACATAGTCATTCAGCTGATCTGGCTGGCAAGGTGGGTCCTCCTTCAGCATCCCATGTGTGTCCTCTCAAAACTTCATGCCCCGCAGGAGAGCAACCTTCCCCAATGGCGTATGCAGGCAGCCACGCTGACTTATAAGACCCTCCAAACAAGTTTTGCAGGAATTTCTCTGGAATAATTTCTTGGATACCAATTAGTGTGAAAGAAAGGAGCTTTATGCTCTGGTGGGCTACAGCTGACATCACTGTCTAAAGGCTCCTGAGTTCAGGTTGCATTTTATTTTAATGCTAGAGCAGAGCAGAGGTGGAGCAAGGGAAATGGAACTTTCCAGAAGCAGTGGCAATGGTTACTAAGTAACAGCAGAGCAGTATTGGCTGTGCAGGAGCCAATAGCTTTGTGACTTTTATCAAGCAGCCCAGCAGGTGCAAGCTGCCAGGATGGGGCAGGTGTCTGAAATTTCCTCACTTGACTGTCTTTGGAAATTTCAGTACTTTTTATTTTTACTTATGCTTAGCAATAACTTAACAGTGTACATTTTTCTACCTCACAAGCTCTCCAGGCTTATTTGCAGGAGAATGCAGGGTAGGAAATGAAGTACCCAAGACCACAGCAGCAATCCCAGCGAGGAACTGACTTTCTTTAAAAGGGAAGGGACGGAAGAGAAGGAAAGGAAGAAAAGGAAGGGAAGGAGCAGAAGAAAGAAGAAAAGGAAGAGTTTCATTTGATAAGTGGACACCAAAACCACATTGTTTTTTTTTTTTTTTAAGAAAAAGAAAAGACCGTCTTTCGTTTTGATTTGGCCTTTCTTTCTTTCTTTCTTTCTTTCTTTCTTTCTTTCTTTCTTTCTTTCTTTCTTTCTTTCTTTCTTTCTTTCTCTTTTTCTCTCTCTTTCTTCCTTCCTTCCTTCCTTCCTTCTCCTCCTCCTCCCTTCTCCTCCTTCTCTCCTCTTCCTCCTCTTCCTTCTCTTCTTCTTCTTCTTCTTCTTCTTCTTAGACAGGGTCTCATTCTGCAGCAAAGGCTCAGTTCTCTCCCAGCACTGGGATTACAGGTGTGTGTCATCTTATGTCATTCACATAGCAACCCAATAAGATAATATTATTATTTATTTCTTTTTGGGGGAATAAAGAGAAAGACCGAGTAAACTTAAAGTTCAACCAGAGAATGGAACTCTTAACAAATCCACAGGCGGAAATGATTTCCAACATAAACAATGTCAGCTAAGGATAAAATACTTATAAACAAACTTGATAGAAGCAGCACTAGACTGCTTATACTGACAATGCCCAAACACTGTTAAAAAATTAAATATCTAAATAAACGCAGAAGGCTCCCAGGTTTAGGGAATATAAGACTTGATAGTAAGATAATACACTCTGCAAATTGAACTGTAGGTCCAACACAGCTTCTTTCAAAAGCACAGCTAGAGCCTGGCTGGCAGCACACGCCTATGCTCTCACCACTAGAGAGCTCAAGTGTAAGGCCAGCTTGAGCTACATAGTAAGCCCGTCTCAAAAACAGGGGATCACATACACAGAGTTTGCAGAGCCCCGTGTATCCCTTTTAGTTCTCTACAATGTCTGCCTCCCTTCTTTCTCCTAAGTTTCCACAAAAAAAATTTTTTGGGGGTCCCCAACCCTAACCAATGTTCCTCGGAGCCTGTTTCTGGGGAGAGTGGGGGGAGACTGGACTGCCAAGGTCAGAACTCTTCCTTGTGGGCAGGAAGAAGAAAATCTGAGAACTGTCGTGTAAGGTTCGTGCCAGCAGCTCATGTCCGTATACAATAAGGACTCAGAGCCGGATCTGGAAATTCCATTTTGGTGGCTATATCGTGCCCTTCTCTCTTTTCTGTGACTGTTAGGGGGTTTGGACTCCATTGATAAAGGCTGCTGCCCAGTGGCCCAACTCACTTATTTAGGTACATTTAAGGACTCTGAATTTGGAATTGCTTTCCTGGGAGATGTAACATGTTCATCTTTGGGGCTCCCCAAATGATGTGTGGTGGCATGTTTCCTGCTTCCTCCAGAACCCGGCATGAGGACTTTGCTCTTCCTCTTCTCAAATCCTAGTATGCAGCTCCTGTTCTGTTTATTCTTGTGGTGCTAGGGATTGAAGGCAGGGCTTTGCACATGCCGGCAGATGCCTCGCTCGTGAGCTCATCTCCAGCTCTTGCTTTTCTTGAGACGGGGTCTCCCTATGTAGCTCAGGCTAGCCTGAGCCTCTGAGCCTCTGGCCTCTTCTACCCAGAGATGGGCTTATCAGCATATGCTGCCGTGCCTGGCTCTACCATGCTTTTAGAACTGCAGGCCCACAGCCTTAGTTAGTGAGTTAGCATCTGTTTCAAGTGACAAAGTAAAAGAAAGCAAGACAGAACTATCTACGCACGTCAACAGAAAAACGCTTGTTTCAGTTTTACAGTATGCACATGAGTTGGATCGCTTTCTCTGAAATGTATTTCCTGAGTTTTAAAAAGTTTTCCTGGGTTTTAAAATATTTCAGTTTTAAGATGTTTTGAGGGACTGGAGTAGAGCTCAGTGTCGGGTCACTACCCCCGGCAAAAGAAAGAAGGAAGGAAAAGCTATGAAGACAGGGGTAGGGTTTGGTGTGGTACCACATGACTCCAATCCCAGCACTTGGGAGGTAGAAGCAGGAGAATTGAAAGCTGAAAGTCAGGGCGGGGGAGACAACTCAGTGGTTAAATCACTTGCCACGCAAGTAAAAAGACTGAAGTTTAGATTCCCGAATCCCAAGTAAAATGCCACGTGGGTGTGGCAGGCTGCCTGTAATTCCTGCCTCAGAAGGAGAACCTGGGAAACCTCAGAGTAGGCTGCCTAGCCAGATCAGCCCTATGCTTGAGCTCTGGGTTTGCTTAGAGACCTAACTCAAAAAAAGAATAAGGGGGCTGGAGAGGTGGCTCAGGGGTTAAACCTCTGCCTTGCAGGCAGAAGGTCCTGAGTTCGGATCCCAGATCCCACGTATAGACGCCAGGCGGAAGCAGGGGCGGCCTGCGCTTCTGGTCCTGCGCTTCTGAGCCTGTGAATCCCGGGGCAGAAGGAGGTGGAGGCGTCCATGGTGGTTCCCGATTCGTCCGTGGTTCTACACACTCACATACACACATGCGCACGCACAGACATACACACACATGCACAATTGAATAAATAATAATAAAAAAATTAAAAAAAAAAAAAAAGAATAAAGTGCCAGAGTGATCCGGGATGATTCCTGATATAAAGCTTGAGCCTCCACATGGCATGCACACGTGTACATGTGTATCTGTGCACGTGTAACAGCCATACACATGGGATCACATACGTTCAAGGTCGTCCTCAGACACATAGGAAGTTTAAAAGGTCATCCTGAGTCTCAAAACAACAAATGAAAGAAAGAAAAAAAAAAAAAAAAAAAAAAGAAAAAGAGAAAGAAAGAAAATGAGAGAAAGAAAGGAAGGAAGAAAGGGAGAATCTTTTATTAAAGTGCTTGAACAACTCATAAGAATGCGGAGCAGCACCTTCAAAGCACTGTCTGTAGATATGGGATGCACGGGGCGTGAAAGACTTGGGGCCACCTGGGGGCTACCACCTCAGCCACCTCTTAGCCCTTCCCATTCCCACAATATCTACAAACCCACATCATCGCCTTGCGTGAGGTTTTTCGTCTTCTAAGTCTCAACCACATGCTCCATCTCTTTGTTTCTCACCACTACCCCCATTAAGTCGATGGATCGGTACGAATTCCTCACAGACCCCTAACATTCAGGAATCTTAACAAGTTATCTCGGCCTCCTCAGTTCTATTATCTATAAAGCCAGAGAGCATAAGAACCTTGTCCAGTCTCATGCAGGGACAAAAAGAGAATTAATGTTTACTTCTGAGCCTAGACGTTTCACAGCCGCCCCTCAAGGAAATCTGTGTCTTTTTTTAGAAGGATGACTCATCTGACTGTTCTAAGAAGAATGTTTGAATAGCCGAGACCATTTTGCTTCCCCCATGTGCACTGTGTCTTAAAACTAGGCAAGGCTCAAGATGCCTATCGGCTCCTGGTGAAAGGTTATGACTGCCAACGTTAAAACCTATTTATTGAAAGCCACAGTCGTCCAGAACAGAACAAGTCCAGACAGAGAGGAGGATGAAGTTCTTCCCTTGGAGCTGTTTTAGTCCTTGTGTGGCCGAGTGTCCCCTCTAGTGGCTCTGCCGGAAAGTAGCTGTGGGGACAGCCACAAAGCTTCCGGTTAGAGGGAGGGAGGATTTGGCTCTGTGTTTATCTTGACTCAGCAGCTTATGCCCTCAACCCCAGTGAATTTGTCCCCTAGGGAATGCTTGGCAGTTTGTAGAGACGTCTCAAGTTCTATTATCTGTAACAGATAGTAGCAATAGCAATAGCTGGCACTGTGCTGCGGTGGACAAAACCCTGTGATTTGCCAGGGACGGGCTGACACCTTTCTCGTGGGTCATGAAGGCTGGGCCGCAGCGCTCATTTCTTTTTATTCCCTTACAGACTTTTATTAGACGTGTTAAAAATCCACAGTAATGAGACCAGTGAGAAACTTGGTGCGTAAGATCCCCACTCGCAAACCTGGCAACCCGAGTTTGATTCTCTCGAAGCCCATGTGGTAGAAGAGTTGACTTCCTAATGTTTTCTGACTGCCTGTTTGCCATACATGCTCACAAATGAAAGACTTCCCATTCCCTCAACCCATGTTAGCATCCAGGACGGTTCATTAGGTTAAGCCACATTATGATGTTAATTAATGCCATTGTGACCTTAGTGGCAGCATCCTCTGGCTACAAGCTTGGTGAGCACCCTTCCTTTCCTCCTTGCACACACAGAAGCAAGTGCCAAAGCACATACAGGGTTGTTGGTTTGTTGTTTTTTTTTTTTTTGGACTATGTGCATTGGATTTGACAGCAAGTCACTTTACAGTGCTTTTTAAATTAAATATAAATTTATCAAGTGTAATTTATTAATGCTGTCTTCCTCTTCCCCTTGACTTGTTTCTGTTACACTTCAGATCAAAGATAAGACTTTCCTTCATGCTTCCAAATCTGTGGGATACTCATTCCCGTGGGCTCTGAGAAGTCAGGCATCCGTGATGGGCATTAAAGGACTGAGAATTAATGGGCTATGACTGCTGCTTGAGATTCCACCTCTGTACAGAGAAAGTTTAGGATCTGAATCTTCTCTGTTTATGCTGCCTAACTAGAAAAAAATTGCTGGTTTGGTTGTCTTTATATTTAGGGTTATAGATACTTTCAAACATCTGGGTGTGTTTCTCAATCCTTTAACCCCAACATTTGGGAGGGTGAAGAAGGAAAACTGTCAGGAGCTGGAAGTCAATTTAGTTTATAGAATGAATTCTGAGCAGCTTAGCTACACAGTGAAAACCTGTCTATAAAAAAAAAGGAAGGATAGAAAAAAAACTTTGTTTACAAAAGCAAGTTCAGTATTATCTTTCTATTGATTGGATAGATAAAATTTATAGAAAATCTATGCAAAAAACTGAACATAAAAATATTTCAGGGGCTGGAGAGGTGGCTCAAGGGTTAAGCCTCTGCCTTGCAGGCGGAAGGTCCTGAGTTCGGATCCTAGACTCCACGTATAGACCCCGGGCGGAAGCGGGCGCGGCCTGCGTTTCTGGTCCTGGTAGGGCGGAGCCTGTGAATCCCAGGGCAGAGTAAACAAGGAGGAGGAGGAGGTGATCCATGGTGGTTCCCGAATTCGTCCATGGTTCTACACACGCATACATGCACACACACACATACATACCGTGCACAATTAAATAAATACTAAAAAAAATTTAAAAAGAACCCAAGCTTGCCACTTTCAGCCACTCCTGGACTATATTTTCTTGATTTAAGAACCTCAAGATTATTTTCACACCTGACAAATGGAAACAATGAAGTCTTGTCCATTAGAGTTGTGAGAATTGAGTGACTAGGACTCGTGCAAGGACAGTGTCTGGATGAGAGAGCGCTGCACAGGGCAGAGTAATGGGCGAATTTGAATGTCTTTTTGGAAGTTTCACAATTATTCGTATTTCTTTTCTGTGCCTTTATCTTTTTGCCCATTTTTCTCTTGGTTTGTTTGCCTCTTAGCAGATTATAGAAGTTTTTTATATTAGGAATATTTAGGCCCATGTGATATATATGTTGCAAACGTACACTTTCTCCACTTCATCATTGATCTTTTGCTTAACTGCCGCACATATTCAAATGTGCAATACGTTTAAGTTTGTGTGTAGCCAACCATTTCTTATGGATCCTAGGTCCATAGGTCCCATCTTGGCTATGAAGATCTTTCACCTTTAATACTAAGCAGATACACTTCTGACTTTGAAAGACATTTGCATTACTTTGTCTGTGTTACTCCAGGATGCTTCTGTGACCGTGACCTATAGGAATGCGAAGGAAACCCTTACATGAGTGTATGAGTAAATCATCTTGCTCCTGCCAATAGCCCCACCCTCCAACCTGTGAATGGATTAGTCAGGGTTCTCTAGAGGAACAGACCCAATAGAATGGATGTATATATAAAGACATTTATTAAATTAACTCACAAAATAAAATCAGTGTCGTCTGACAGTAACTGCTTGGTTCTTGAGCTGAATATCTTGCTGGAGGGCTGAAGAGGGTGGCAGCAAAACCGAAGATGCTGGGCGCCGCGGTCAGCTAGGATAGCGGCAAAGCTACAGATGCTGGGCTCTGATGTCAGCGATGAACCCACAAGCAAGGCCCACAAGGATGGCCTCCGACAGCAGCAATGAACAGTATCAAGACCGAAGAGGCCAGGCTCCCATGACAGCCAAGAACAGCAGCGGCAGCAGCAGCGGAAAAGGCAGCAACAGACCAGTAGTGAACTCGACACAGCAAGACCACACAGGACAAGAGAAGGCCAGTCCTGCCCCTTGCACTTCCTTGTATCTGGTCCACCACTGGTCCACCACTGGAAAACGCCACCCACTGTGGGTTGGGTCTTCCATATCAATTAAACAGTCACCTGCAGACTTGTTTGAGGGTTTGCCTTAACTATCAACTCTTCACAGCGGTGCCCTAAACAGCCTGCAACTGTGGTAGTTATTCTTGGCCTACTTTGTCCCTTTGCCATGGTGTGCCCAGTGTAGGCAGAGCTCACCGCCACTGAAGAGGGCAGATATGTGTTGTCTCATCCTTCCCTGCGCTAAGACATGGACGTGTGTGTGATTCTGGCCAGGGGCACCCAGTAAGAAGTCTGTTAGGTAGAATAAGGGGTCTCCAGTTGCATGCTCCATTACATACTTAAAGAGTGACACCAACTTGCAACAATGAGGGGGGACATCCAGGCACAAGGGCCAGCCGGCACGCAGAGGTGGTGGAGCAAGGTGGGCAAGCTGGTCCTTGTTAGCATTGCTGAGCCCTGGCCACCTCCAGACCCACTTACCTCACATTTCCTGCCGGGAAAGTCGCATGTCCCGGTTGTTTGGACAGATCAGGCTCAGGGCCACGTGACTCAGCCGGAGGCTGTGTTATTGGGCATCCGCATGACCTCGTGTCGTTCACATGACCTCCCACAGGTTTCTGACTCCTCCTCAAGGCTCTCTTTGGTCCCAAGCCCTTCTAGTACTCTGCATCTAGACAGAACCAGTCTGGGGAATTGTAGTTTGACCCTTCGTGGGCTCATCATAACACATGAAATGTGTAGAGAAGGTAAATCCACAGGGACAGAAAACTGGCTATTGCTTAGTGCTGGGATGGGCTTGGCGCTTAGGAGGGCTGCAGCTGAGGGGTCTCGGGCTTCTTTTCCAGTTGATGAAATTGTTCTAAACCTGAGTCTGGTGACTGTCATCCATCAGTCCTATCCCTGGGAAAATACTAACTCTGAGTATACTAAAAAGCCATTGAGTTACATGCTTTAAATGGGTGAATTCAAATACACAGCACATGCCTTATATCCCAGTATAGCTGGTTTACTTTTTTAAGAGCTTTGAGTCATGCTCTGTTACTTAGAACATAAACCATGAATCCATTACCTTGGTGTTCAAGGCTTTCCCCCTGCAGCCTCAGACTGCATATGTCTTTTATTTTTTGGTTTTCAGTGGATCTCAATTGGACAAAGTAAGGCATTTAATTATGGCATGTCTGCACATGCATATATGTTCCCTGATCATCTTGACCCTCTCTACTGCTCTCTCTTATTTCTCCTTCCCTTCTTTTTCCTAGTGTTTTAGTTTGTTTGCGTGTTTTTTGTTTTGTTTTGTTTTGTTTTGTTTGTGCTGGGAATGACACTGCATGCTAGGAAGGTACTTCATCTCTGGTCCTTCCATCGAAATCAATCTCCAACCCTTCTGCATATATGTTGTGTCTGCCTTTCAGCTTGTTTTCCAAAAATTGAATTTGTCTTCAGGGCCCCATCCAAATATTCCGCTTAGTCTTTCTAGGCAGAGATTCCAACTTGTTCTTCGGCACTGATAGAACTCAGGACACCGCGGGGTGCATACTCTACCCTGCTTTGCAGGCTCAGCACACAAGTCTTGCTGGTTCTGTTATTTTACAGCGACTGCGATTTCTGAGTCAAAAGCTGGTGTCAACATGCAGAGGTAAGGGAGGACCCTGCAGATGAGGACAGTTCTGGATTGTGCAGTTGCCACAATGACCTCTTCTTTATTGACATGCGCTCTGTTGGAGAACTTCCCCTCTTCTCACCACCGTCATTCAGATAGAATGTGCGTACAAACTATGGTTAGGAGGTTTTTAATGAGTAAATTAAGCTTTGTGTTATAGTCCAAATAAATAAAAGCTAGACTGATGATACAAACTTTCAAACAAGGGCTATTAAAGTATATAAAGAGGGAGGAAGGGAGGGAGGGAATCGGTGTACCTATTAAGTTTGTATGAGCGGAAATAATAATAAAAATTGTTAAAAAAAAAACAAGGTGGGGGACTCCTTAGAAATGGCACATAAAGTTGTCTCCTGGCCTTCATGCACATACATACTGTTCATGCATGAATTGGCTGAGGTGGGGAAATGGACTTCAAAGGATTTAAATTTCTTTGTTGTGTACTTTTGTGTTTTTCATCTGTTCTGTAATGGCTGTAGCTTTTGTCAACACACCAAATACAAATAAATGTTAGTGGAATCTCTCCCTTTTCAAAAAAAAAAAGTATATAAAGGGCTATATAAAGTATATATATTAAAGTATATATAAAGTATATAATCTTACAATGAAGAGGACTTTTCAAAATAAAATTTAAAATCCCAAATATTAAAGAACATCAAGATTTCTTTACATAAAAAGCTAACCTGAGGGGATAGAGGTGGGCAGGGATGAATGCCCTTGGGTTTGAGAGATGGCATGGTTGTTACGGTGCTTGCCACTTAAACAGGAGGACTAGACTTTGGATCCTTAGAACCCATATAAATGCTGAGTGGGTGTGGAAGTCTCCCCATAATTCCAGCACTTGGAAGGCAGAAACAGGGGATGCTGGCTAGTCAGACTACCCACAGTTGGTGAACTCTGGGTTCAGTGAGAAACACCCCCCTCTATGAGTACAGAGTGATCAAGGAAGATTTTTGACATCAAATTCACACATATGCATCCACAAGCACACATGTACACAATGTGTATATGTGTGCACCCACACACAGACACACATCAGAAAAAAAAGAAAGACAATAAGCCTTGGGTAAGGACCAAGATACCATAGATTAAGTTAAAGTATGTATGTCATAAGAAAATATTTTCTAAAGAATAGCTTTATCATTAAATGATTAATATCCATATTAACTGTTCCGGTTACTCTGCTGCTGATATAAATACATGATCAAACAGTCCATCTTAGAATTCTGTTATAATTCATCATCAAGACAGGAGAGTTTACATCAACCTTAGGAGCCAAGAGGACTGGTTGTACCTACTCACAGGTAGCATGGAGAGATGGGTATCCTTTCTAACTTGCCAGTCTCTCCCTGTTTATCCAGCTGCCCAGGGAATTGTCCCACCCACTATGAGATGGATCTTCTCACATCAATTAGTTAATCTCCCAAAGACCATCTCAGAGCTTGCCTTAACTATGTAACTCTTCATAGGCGTCGCCTAAAGGTGCAGGCTCAGTTGTCAAGTAGATACCTGCATCTAAGCCCTTAGAAAAGGGGCAACAATATGGGCAAGTTAACCACAGGGGAAAATACTGATAACAAATAGCATATAAAGGATATTTAAGTTACAGGCAATAGGAAGATGGAGCACAGTATGTGGAGGGTCATTTGCCCATCAGATTGGCAAACGTAGGAAAAGATTAAGCATGAACAGTACTGACAAGAGCACAAATTGGGTGTATCTGATTATTATTTATGATTTATGTTTAATATATTTTAAAAGAACAATTTGGTAGAACCTAATTATTTCTTGTATTGGACAGATACATATTACATATTCAGCTATCAAGCAAATGTTTAAGAGAAGTCATTTTGCGGATGAATAAAGGAAACCTCTCATCCTTTCTTTCCCAGCTTCTCCATCCTAAGAGGCTTTTATGAAAATTTTACTTTTTCGTTTTTTAGACAACATTTGGCCAGGTATCCCTGGCTGGCCTGGGACTCACCATGTAGCCCAAGCTGGTCATGAGCCTCCCTGACCACGGCCTCACGTCTCGAATGCACCACCCTGCCGCGCTCCAGAAGCAACCTTTCAGTGATAGTTTCTGGGGCTTTGCAATACTAAATAAGGACTCTCAGCAGTAGCAATTGTCCTTGAAATCTCTAATTGCTTAAGTGAAAATTAATTTTTAAAATGGCTCATATTTTCTTAGGGTTAAAACATATTAGCACTAGTTTTTTTTATTTTATTTAATAATAATTATTATTGTTGTTGCTCTGTGTGTGTGTGTGTGTGTGTGTGTGTGTGTGTGTGTGTGTGTGTGTGACATGTGTCTGGGAACACATATGCCATGGTATGCATCTGGAAGTCAGAGGACAGCCATGGAGTGTGTTCTCTCCAACCATCTTTAAGGGGGTCGGAGGATCAACTTCAGGTCATCAGATTTGCATGGCGAATATTTTTACCTGCCGAGCTATTCATAAGCCCCGTTTTTTGTTTTTTAAAGCAAGAGCTCGCGTAGGCCAGGCTGTTCTTGAACTCACTATGTAGCCAAGGATGACCTTGGACACCTGATCCTCCTGCTTCTCCTTCCCAAGGCCAGGATTACAATTAGGCACCACCACACTTGGCTTCTTCAAGTCTTAACTTTGTACATAGCATGCCTTCAACCTGGAAGAGCAACTCAGATGTCACTGTAAGAATTTATTTCTTTTTTATTTTTATTTTTTTATTTATTCAGTTGTGCATGTGTGTGCGTGTGTATATATGTATTCAGTTGTGCGTGTATGTGCATGTATGTGTGTGTGTATGTGTGTAGAACCACGGGTAAATTCCGGAACTACCATGAGCCACCTCCACCCCCTCCTTGTTTACACTGCCCCGGGATTCACAGGCTCCGCCCTACCAGGACCAGAAAAGCAGGCCGTCCCGCTTTCGCCCAGTGTCTGTACGTGGGGTCTAGGATCTGAACTCGGGACCTTCTGCCTGCAAGGCAGAGGCTTAACCCCTGAGCCACCTCTCCAGCCCCCATTTATTTCTTTTTTTAAAAAAAATTCTATTTATTTAGTGTGTGTATGTGTGTGTGTGTGTGTGTGTGTGTGTGCATCAGAGGGCCTATGTGTCCCTGTGGAGGACCAAGAATGACTTCTAGCATCATCCTGGATTGCTTCTACCTCCTTTTTGCTTCATCCTGGGATTCCCCAGGCTCCGCCCACCACAGCTGGAAGTGCAGGCCACCACTGTTTCCTCCTGCGATTTTTACATGAGACTTGGGATCTGAACTCAGGTCCTTCTGCTTTGCAAGGCAGAATCTTAACCCTGAGCCATCTCTCCAATCCTATTTCCTAATTTTTACTTACTTTTTTTTAAAATTTATTATTATTATTATTATTATTATTATTATTATTATTTATTCAACTGTGTGCATGTGCGCGCGAGTGTGTCTGTGTGTGTGTATGTGTGTGTGTCTGTGTGTGTGTAGAACCACGGACGAATTCGCGAACCACCATGGACGGCTCCACCTCCTTCTGCCCTGGGATTCACAGGCTCCGCCCTACCAGGACCAGAAGCGCAGGCCGCCCCGCTTCCGTCTGGCGTCTATACGTGGGATCTGGGATCCGAACTCAGGACCTTCCGCCTGCAAGGCAGAGGCTTAACCCCTGAGCCACCTTTCCAGCCCATTTTTACTTACTTTGAGGGTATATTTATTCAGGCACACATGGGGTGCATGTGGAAGTCACAGGACATCTTTTAGGGAGTGAGTTCTCTCTTTCACTTGCTAATGAGGTAGGATCTCTCTTGTCATTTCTGCAGTTGAGTTTTGAACTGGAGCTTCTAGCCCAGGCGTTGGCATTAAGGATGCAAACTGGCACATCTGACCTTTTGATGTGGGTACTGGAGATTGAATTCAGATTGTCAGCATTGCAGGACAAGCACTTTTACCCTCTGAGCTTTCTCGCCAGCTCCCATTCATTGCCTGCTCTGTAGACTTCCTCAGTCTGGTGGGATTCATCATGTCTTCCAATTTCCTTTGGGTTTCATTCATTGTTTCTTTATTTCTTTCATCTGTGACTTAAATTGTACACATGCTTCATCATTTTTAAAGTCCTATTCAGAAATCTCATCCATAGAAAGCCAGAAATTTCTTTTCTGCTCGTAATTTGGAATTTTTTCTTTTGCATGATTTATTGTAAACTGAACAACCTTAACATAATGGGTAGTTCCCAATCCATTTCAGCAAATTCAGCCACCGCCTTGTCCATACTGTGCTCACGACTCACTTCAGTCTAAGTCTCTACAGATCAAAGCAACGCTAGAAATTGTGCCCAATCCAAGTCTGATGAGGACTGGATGTTTTTTAAAGAGAGAGCATACATTACATTACTGAAGTACAGTTGAACCTGAAGTAGGACTGGAATACCCAGGCACCCTGAAATTGTTACCTGGCTGCATGACCAGCTCCATTAGTTCAGCTATTTCTTCCTTCCTTCCTTCCTCCCTCCCTCCCTCCCTCCCTCCCTCCTTCCTTCTTTCCTCCTCCCTCCCTCCCTCCTTCTTTCCTTCCTTCCTTCCTTCCTTCCTTCCTTCCTTCCTTCCTTCCTTCCTTCCTTCCTTCCCTCCTTCTTTCCTTCGCTTCCTTCCTCCTCCCTCCCTCCCTCCCTTCTTGCCTCCTTCCTTCTTCCTTTCCTTCTTCCTTCTCCTTCTTTTCCTTCCTTCCTTCCGCTTCCTTCCCCTCCCTCCTTCCTCCTTCCTTCACGCTTCCTTCCTCCCCCTCCCTCACCTCCTCCTCCTCCTTCCTCTCCTTCCTTCATTACAGTCCTCCTTCATTCCTTCCTTCCTTCCTTCCTTCCTTCCTTCCTTCCTTCCTTCCGTGTGTGTCTGTGTATATCAGTGGGGACTATGTGTGTCTGTGGAGCTCACGGGCGACATAAGTCATCATTCTGAATTGTTCTACCTCCTTATTGCTTTGCTTTGGGGTTTCCCAGGCTCTGCCTTCCAGGGCTGGGAGCGCAGGCCGCCACCAGTCCCACATGGCATTTTTACACGGGATCTGAGAGTTGAACTCAGGTCTTTCTGCTTTTGAGAAAGAGGTTGCTTAACCTCTGACCATCTCTCCAGCTTTCATACTTTATTTTATTTTGCATTTAGCATATATGTGTGTGCACGTGTGGGTGCACGCATACCACACACACATGTGGAAGTCAGAACACCTTGTAGAAGTCAGTTCTCCCCTTCTGCTTTGTCGAGACCAGGTCTCGCTTGTGGTTTCTGCTGCTCTGGTATTCCAGGCTAGCAGGACTACAAGCTTCCAGACAATTCTACTGTCTCCGTCTCCCATCTCACTGTAGTTTTTATGGATTCCAGAAATTGAACAAGTGCCTTTACCCACGGAACCATTTCACAGGCTTCAGCTGTGTGTGTCTGTGTGTCGTTTGTACGTATGTTCATGCACCTATGCCATGATAAACACTTGCGGTCAGAGACCCACTTCCAGAACTCAGTTCTCCCCTTCCACTGTGTGGGTTCCTGGGATAAGCCTCGGGTCACAGGCTTGCAAGGCAAGCACTTTGCCTAATGGGTCACCTCAGTAACCCGGAGATTAACACTATTGGGTTGCTTCTCAGTTATGCTGAATGCTAGAATGATCAGCTCGATGGAGAGGTCGGATAGGCTGGGGATTCTGAAGCCCCCCTTTCCCCTGATTAGGGCTGTAAAACTGCTTGTATGTCCTTGCTACCTGTTGGGACATTATTGTAAGCTGCATACAGGTACGGAATTTTATCCAGCTGCAAGATCATCCAACTATATCTGCCTTTCTCAAGTCTGGCACATTCCCTTTCCCACAGCTCTTCTAAACAGGGTTGTATCGGCTCCATGGAGTTTGTATAAAGCTGACATCAAGTGTCCAAACAGGTCGCCACTGGCTTCCCTGAGGTGCAGGCCGGGGTCGGGCCTCCTGTCCCTCACCTCCCTGGGCCACTGCTCCAGTTGCTGTGCCGTGGGCCTCAGGCCAGCCCTGCTCCAAGTGCCGCAAGGGAAGCCCCTGCTCAGTGAGGGCCCTTGTCTCCTTTCAGAAAGTCATGGGCACATGCCAGGCTATGCTGCAGCCGGGGCTCTCAGACTTCTTCCACAGCGTCTCTTGCTTTCTTTGCAATTGCATCAGGGGTCAAAACCTCCTTTGTTCATACTACTGGGTTTTCTCCCCTCACCTTGCCGCACACCCCCTCCCTGCAGCTCAGCGCTAACCCACGAGACAGAGAGTGGCAGAGAAGTTCTTTGGAGTCGCTGCCTTTTATGCTCTGTCCTTATCGGCCTTGAGTTCTGGGAGCTGCTCTGGGTCCCTGTCATAGTTAAGCACAGGTGTCAACTTGACAAATTTGAGCTCTGGGCACAGGTGTAGAGAGTTGATGGTTGTTAAGCCCAGAGCAAACCTGAAGGAGATTGTCCAGCTGGTAGGGAAGACCCAGCCCATGGTGGGTGGGATTAGGCCCTGGATAAATCAGAGAGAAGGCATCCTTGTGTATACTTGGCCAGACATGCTGGTCTGGCAAGTAAGGATCATCCATCTCTCAGCCGTTATGCAGTGATGGTGTGGCCAGTTCCCTCAGCCCTGGTGTTGGTGCATGCTCTCCTGTCAAGCTGGACTATGAACTGTAACTGGACTGTCGTAAGAAAGTAACTCCTTGTTCCCTTAAGCTGTGTAATGGTCATTTATCAGCAACCATGCCGGCAGACTGCAACAGTCCCCTTCCCTCAGGAGGAGAAACAGCCCTTTGTGCTTCACGGCCCGAGACTCAGACGTTTCTAGGAACCACCTAGATCTCTGTTTGAAACCCAGACTTGAGGAGACTTGGGTGAGAGTGGGCACAGTTGCTGTGATCAAAGGAGGAAAGAGCAGGGCTGTGGGCAAACTCCAAGCTGGCAGGTCTGTGCTGGGTGCCTGTATGGACAAATGTGGACGCCTGGGCATGTGCAGGGGGGAAGCGGGGTCCATTGCAGGCCTGTGTCTCCCGTACCCCTGTGTGAACTCTGATGGGAGGCTGTGGACAGCTGCATCCTGTACGCTCTGGCTTTGAGGACTGGGCACAGCACCAGGAAGCCTACCAGGTCCTCCCAAAGGGCTTAGCTCGCCACCACACAGAGCAGCAAAGTCTCAGTGGCTACCCCGGGACCACCATGGTCTGCATATTACTCACGCGGACCAGGAAAAGCTTGGGCCCTTGTCCTTTCCCGTGGAAGGGCAACCCAATCATCGTAATACTGAGTTCTTCCAACCTTGGCGAGTGCGGAACTCAAAGCCAAGTTCCTGGGGTTTTAAAGTCAACCGGAAACGGGCCATTCCTTGCATCTGGGTCCTGGGTCCTGTGAAGAAATTCTCAACTGCTACCTGCATTGCTCTCTGCAACATAACTTAGGAAACCCCACTTGGAAAGAGAGGCACTCCCGTGTGTGTGTGTGTGTGTGTGTGTGTGTGTGTGTGTGTGTGTGTGTGTGTTTTGCTTCTGTGTTTTGATCAGAACTTTCTCGCTTCTCCTTCTCACTGTGACCTCTGCTGCTTAGGAACCCTTGATGCAGCTTTGCCTGTAACATGCACATACTGCTTTGGTAGATACAAGATTCTTGCAACGTATTCACTCCTTCAGGTTTGCTCTGGACTTAACTCAACCACTCATTCTCTACAAATGTGCGTAGAGATCAAACCATCACCTGTCAAGTTGACACCTGTGCCTAACTCTGACACTCATCCCTGCTTCCTCCATTCCCCCTCCCTCCCATTCCTTCCTTTCCCTTCATCAGTCCCTCCCACTCCCTCCCACCCTCCTGCCTGTATGCTTCTATGGATCCCAGGGTTGGCTAGAAGACGGTCTTCAAGAAGCATTGCGACAACAAATGCTCAGTCGGGCCTAGATTAAAACCTGTCTTCTGCTGGTGATTTTCCCAGTGCTCAGTGGAACTGACCTGGGAAGCATTGCAGGATGCCAAGTCCCTAGACAAATGAATTAAGTTCCTTTCACTCAATAAGAGTTTTGAAATTACACCCATCAAGCATGGAATGAGATATTCTGGAAGATGGGTAGGAGTGAAACAGAGTGTCTTCCTGAAGAAGGCGTCACTTTGCTGAAGGGTGGCCCCTAAGTGTCCCAGGAGATCTGGGCTGACCATGACCATGAGCAACAAGGAAGCAGGAAGGCCTGGGATCAGACCAGTCAGGGACGGCCCCCCGGACAGGTGCGCTTCAGGGGAAACCCTTGCCCATCCAACTTCCTGATCTCCGCCAGCTGAAAAAGAGGCAGAGGAGGCTGGAGAGGTGGCTCAGGAGTTAAAGCTTTTGCCTCGCAAGCAAAAGGTCCTGAGTTCAGATCCCTAGATCCCACATAAAAATGCCTGGCAGAAATGGCAGTGGCCTGCACTTCTAGCACTGGAAGGTGGAAAATCCCAGAGCGAAGCAATAACGATATGGTAATCCAGGATGATTCCCAACATCACCCTTGGGCCTTCGCAAAACAAAAGAGGCAGACAGGAAGATGAGGAGACGCTTCAGGAAAGAGGAGGCTACTGAATAGAGAGAGAGGATGATTAGAATGTGTGCATGCTAGAAGCCATGGGGAATGCACAGTCAAGCTTGGGAAGTGGACAAAGGACCTGAGACACAAGGCCACTGGGTCTCCAACAGTGGAATTAACGTGCTGAGAGACGGGTTAGAGGAATGAAGAGTCTCCCATGGACAGCGATGGCCAACCATAATGCAGAGTACCATCGACTCAGCAAGGCTCACCCAGAATCAGGCCAACCTAATCTCTCTCCATGCCAAGGCTTTGGCAACCTCACAGAAAAGGGGGCGGTGAGGTTGTTAAGAACCTAAAGATGGGAAGGTTCTCCTTCGCACAAGACATTCAAGGCAGGACTGCTGCACCTAAGAACTCACTGCAGTTAGACTTGTTCTCATCAGACCTACATAATAACTAACATACCAACATGCCCCCATAGACTACCTAGGAACTCAAGAAAGATAAGAACATATAGTGGAAACTTTGGGGTCTAAAGCTGGATTAGTAAAAAGAAATGTTCCTATCAGTGGAGTGGCCGGAAGAGAGGCAACTGGATATGCCACAGCGACCTTAACCCCCACAAGAGTAGACAAGCCAGAGTGAACCCTGGGATCTGTAAAAGCATATAGGCAGGAGGGAATAGGAGGGATTGATGAAGGGAAAGGAAGGAATGGGAAGGAGGGGGAATGGAGGAGCAGGAATGAGTGTCAGAGGGAGGTGCAGGTGTCAACTTGACTGTTGATTGTTTGAGCTCTGGGTGCATTTGTAGAGAATGAGTGGTTGAGTTAAGCCCAGAGCAAACCTGCAGGAGATTTTGTAGCTGATGGGGAAGGCCCAGGTGGGTGGGACTAGGCCCTGAACAGATGAATAAAATACTGAGAACTGATTGAGGAAGTTGGCATCTTTGTGTACCCTTGGCCAAACATGCCAGTCTGGCAAGTAAGGATCATCCCTTTCTCAGCCATTATGTCAAGATGGTGTGGCCAGTTCCCTTGGCCCTAGTTTTGGTGTGAGTTCTCCTGTCAAGCTGGATGGTCATTTATCAGCAACCATGCAGGCGAACTGCAATAATGAGTACCCAATATACTTGTAAAAGTAGAAAAATAAAAATTTAAAAATAAATAAATAGTCTCCCCTGGGAAACACCAACTGCTAGGGCCTCTGTAGGTCACGATTTCTTGTAATAATACTTATGGTGCATTGTGATAGCTGTCTTTGAGCTGCAAACATCATGTTTATACTTGGATATGGTTTAATCTGTCTCACAAGTAGAAGGTCCTGAGTTCGAGGCCCAGGTCCTACCTAAAAAACACCAGGCAGAAACAGTGACAGCCTTGTACTTTTGGCCTTGGTGGGCGGAGCCTGGGGAATCCCAGAGTGAAACAAGAAGGAGGTAGAAGCAATCAAGGATGATTCCCGAAGTCACCCTTGGTCCTTCATAGGGACATACACACACACACACACACACACACACACACACACACGCACACACACATACACACAAAATGAATAAGTAAATAAATAAATAAGTAAATAAGTAAACAAATGAAATGATTCTGTATCAAAAAGACTCACATCTTCAGCTCTGGGAGATGTTTTTGCTTTTCAGTATCCATTTTTTGTGTGTGTATCTACCTGGATTAGCCCTTTATGTCTCCTTTCTTTTCTCTTACAATTTCCATCTCCTCATTTTCTTGTCTGGGAGATTTCTTTGAATTTATACCCAGATCCTTGCACACACACACACACACACACACACACACACACACACACACACCCCAATGTAATTCCCAAGGGCCTTTTTGCTGTTTTCTGATTATTCTTTTTTCATTACATCCTGTTCGGTTATGATTCAATGTCTTCCCAAATTTCTCTGAGGATGCTAATTGTTTCTTCTGTCTCTTCTGGTTTTTCTTTTTTCCTTGGGTTATCTTTCTGTTTGTGTTTATACGTTGTTTTTTTCTGTTGGTATGTTATAACTCTTCTCGAACTATAGGGTCATTTCCAGTTGTTTTCGTTTAAGAACAAGGCAACAAGCTTCTAATTTTCTTTTGTGCCTGGATAGCACTTGTTATCTTGTAGTTTTACCATGTGACAGTTGATCTTTCTGTGTGAATCAGACTAACAATACAAGTATGTAGAAACTGCTGTTGCTTAAAAAAAAAAATCCACTGGCTCCTCACTTGAACCCATAAGGCAACTAAAAGCAATACAAAAACCTGACATTTCCCTCTTTATCTTGTGTCTCTGTCTCTTTTACTTTGGGTCATATGTCAGATTCCAGCTAAACTGTGTACCTGTTAATCACCCCAGGAAAGTCTGTCTAAAAAGGTACAAGGTTGCTTAGACCTCATTTATCTAATGTGTATCAGCCCCCATTCAGGCTGAAGGCACAAAGGTAGGAGTAACTGAGGTACTTCACCCTCACTGTTTACGACGTCCAGTGCCAGAAAATCCCGGCCACTTTCTGAACCTGCAATCAGTCACATTAGATTACAAGAACCATAGAGCCTCATAGACAGACCACCCTTGATGAGATCACCCCCTAAATGGAAGCGATTACCCTGGCCGCCTCTCCCAGAAGGAGCAATCATCTCATGAGAATTGGATTAGTGTCTCTGGAGTGATCCAGTGATAAGAACTTCTCCAGAGTCACTTTGCAGAACCCACATGATAATAAGCAAGCTAGATGCTGTTTGGCCAAGACTGTTTAAGTGTGCATATCTTGCTTACTCCAACCCCCTGGTTCTTTCTCCACCTGCACCTGAAACCCACGCCATTTCCCTGAATATGGACTGGGCGCTTGGTGAAAATATTTCCTGCCTTTTCGCCATTACTTTTCCCACTTATTTCTGAGGCAAATGCCAAGGATAATTCCTTGGCATTCCCAGAGTTGGGTCTCTCTGGCCGGGATTCTGGTTGCTCATCTATTCTGGACTTCAGCTTCTCCCTAGAGTTGTCATAGTAGATGAACTAATACATGATATACTTGTCACAGCCTGGTGTGACGATTTGTTGCTTTCATTCCAATGACTTAGTAGGGATGTAGCTATTTAGCCAGATACATGCCAGCATTATCATGGGCTTATCTTTGAGAGGAGGACAAGATTGTTGAGGGGTCTTTCTCCCTTTCCTCTCCAGTGGGGTGCACAGAAACAGGTCTGGGCCTGTCTGACTGCCAAGTGGCTGCCAAAGGGTCAGTTGCTCCTTCATGACATGTTATTTGTCACCACAGCCTCACCCCATTGTCTACCCAACCAATGTCTGCACATTGCCTAGTCACCCACATTTTCTCAGTTCTATCCTCCGACTCTCTATCATATAACGTAGGATTGGCTTCCTTTGTCTTCTTTCTTCTTTCCACATTCTTTTGTGTCTCCCTGTCCTGCCCACCAAGAAATTCTTTTAAGATATTTCATCTGTTAAGAGTCTCTTTCCCATTGCTGTATGTTGATCACTTTTTAAATGTCTTTACTCTCACTTTAGAAAGGTCTAGTTTAGGAGAATGGAGCGTGTTTAATCTGCTGTCTCCCATCAAATGCTTGTTCAGGCTCTTGGTGGATACAGTGCCAGCTTCTCATATATAAGGTCCTAGTTCTTTCATGTGCTTTTCTTATAGTTGTAGCTTCTTTACACCCAGGTGAGATGAGAAAGGGAGGGACGAAAGGTAGGTAGCGCAAGTGACTTGATTTTGTTGAGAGTTCTTTGTAGATGGTCTACTAATGCATCCTCACCTGATATAGTTGATCTACATTTGTGATCAACTGCAGAAAGGATTTTAGGCAAGCGTTCAGGAAAGATGTTTCAAGTAATGGTGGAAACTAGTCGCCTAATAAGGAAGATGCAATTACTGCCAAGCTCAAGCCATTGGGCATTTCTTCCTGTAATGCTCAGGTGATGCCTCTCTGATACCATTGCCGAAGTCAATACAAATGTGGGCTATTTCTCTAAAATATAGTAGTTGTTCCATTATGAGCAAGAATCATTCACAGGCTTATGACTAACCATTACCATTAAATTTATAACATGAACATGTTGAGTCAGATTAAGTCATTGCAGCTCAAGAAAGTGGAATTCATCAGTACTTTTGGCATCTTCAAATTTTATACGCAGGTGTTTCAATAGATGAAGTAGATGAAGAAAACTACCTTTCAGGCAAATAATCAGAAGTAGTAATAGTTTGGTAATCACATCCCTAATTAAGGAATATGTTAATAGTTATCTTAAAGGAAAACTGTGTCACATGTATCAATCAACATCTAATCAAAACAGCAGAAGCCAGTACATGGCACGTATGGGGAATTTAATATGAGGAGTGTTACACAGACATGAGAGAATCAGAAAAGCTTCGATTAGTGAAGCCAGGAAGCCATACCAATCACTAACTGTCACTGACAGCAGCTAGAATCAAGAATCGAGGCAGGCTTTTCTGGCAATGGCCTGCGCCAGCCTTTAACAGCTACCATCAGAGGTGCCACCTATAGTTAACATGTTCAGCAAAAGACACTTGACTTTTTCCTCCCTCCCTCCCATGCTTCTCACGGGCTGAGCTGAGCGGAGCTTCCCTGACCTGCGAACCTGGGAAACCTGTATGCTGAGTCTGCACACGCAGCACAGAGACAGCTTGCTAAGCGTGAAGAATGGATCTGAGAGCAAACGGGCTCCCAGCCCAGGCAGCATATGCATCATGTTGCACACAGGATGGACCTCCCTTTGGTTAAATATGTGCTAAGAGACGGTGCATAACAATATACGTGTATGTGCGCATGCTCCTGCAGTTCCCTGTACTTGGTCAAATGGGTCATAAGTGATTGTCAATATTGCCACCAATAGTATGGTCCTTTTAAATATATAAGTCAGGAAGCTCATTTTCACAGTCACCTTTTTTACCAGAAGCCCTTTCCCTCCTCTCATTTTATCTCCAGTCCTCACGCTAGGAATGAATAGCCCAAGATACATAGCTACTGTTTCCACGACTGCATAATGCTATGCAACCCTGCCCATATAAGGCTCAGTTTGCATGGCCTTTTAAACCAAGACCATGTAAGTTTGATATTCATTAGCAATTTCACAAGAACATAAAGAAATAGCACTCTGAAACCTAGGCTTTAGCAGTTCTGTAGCACTGTTCTTTGGTTCTTCCTCTAAAAACTAATGGTGGAGATGCTGCGTTGGCTGCTTTTCCTCGCCCATTTTCTCCTGACAGGTGGCAGAATAAATCATCAGTAGACGGCACCTTCTTAGAAACTGTGAAAGGTACTGAGCATGTAGAGAGTGCCGGAGGCATGGTCTTCTTTTTAATTTGTGTGTGTGCATGTGTGTGTGCGTGTGGTATGTGTGCATGTGGTGTGTGTGTGTGTACAAGAGGACACCAGTGTGTGGGGGGGGCCAAGGATGATACTGGGAATTACTGATTGCTCTACCCCTTATTGCTTTATTCTGGGTTTCCCTGGCTCCACCTTCCAGAGCTGGAATAGCATTTTCTTTTTTTTTTTTATAACAATTTATTTATTTTATATATGTGTATATATTAGAGAGTACTGTGTGTCCCTGTGGAGGACTAAGGATGACTTCGGGAATCATCCTGGATTGCTTTTAACCTCCTTCTTGCTTGGCTCTGGGATTTCCCTTTCCGCATGGCATTTTTACATGGGACCTGGGATCTGAACTCAGGATCTCCTGCTTGTGAGACAGGGTCTTAACCCCTGAGCCATCTCTCCAGCCCTGGAATAGCGTTTTCACCTGGTAATTTCTATGTGGGATCTGGGAATCTGAACGCATGTCCTTTGGCAAAGGATTTAACCCCTGAACCACCCCACCCACCCCCACCCCTGCTCCTAAGTTTATTTTTTAAGGGCCCTGGGATTTCAGCAGCCAGAGTGGAAGAGTTCTGAGGTTAGACTTGCCTCGAACACAGTGTGGCCAGAGGTTGAGCACAGGTGTGCTCAGACCTGCACTGCTAAGTCTCAGGCATTGTCTGGATCAGAGGAACGCAGGAGAAAGGGTGTCCCACCAATTATTTCTTCCTGCTTTCCTGAGACACAAACATTGCAGCATCCCTGCTGGGAACAGACCTTGTGTCAATGGCAGGGTGGGAGTGGGGGTGAAAGGAAGAAAAAAAAAGGTAGATTTGTTTGGTTCATTCAAATAATAAAGATTACTCTTCAAAAGTAGAAGTTTTGGGCTGGAGAGATAGCTCAGGGGTTAAGACTCTGACTCGCAAACAGAAGTCCTTGTTAGCTGTTAGGCATGTCAAAGACAAAATGGCTCAAGAAGCTCCCTCCCCCATTTACATGTTCAGACAAAGAGCCCTTCACAATTCCCAGTCTACTTAGCTAAGGCAGCTCCATCCTCCCAAGGACAGCTCACAGCTCTAGTCCACCTGAACCTAAGACGAGCTGGCACATTCTTCCAGGGATTCACCCTTCTCAGTCTAGTATTTTCCCAACTACATGCCCCTGGCCGATAGTCATCATTCTGCCCCGATGGTCACATGACCATGCCCTAGAAGAGACCCCAAAACTAGATTTCGGCTCTCTGCTTCTCTGTCCACTTTACAGACAGCCATGCTGCTTGCCGCGGCCTCTTTGTTCTCCTGCCGCTTGCCAATAAATGTGCCACAGCTTGCTGCTCGCCTTCTTGCCATCTTCTTGTCCTCCTGACTGCTTGACAATAAATCTCCTTTGTACCTTATGTGTTGGTTTTGGTGTGACTTTGCAGACCCAATCAGTCTGAGGTGAGGGACTTTACCAAGAGCTTCCACAGTCCTGAGTTCAGACCCCAGATCCCAGATAAAAACGCCAGGTGGAAACGGTGGCAACCTGCAATCCAGGATGATTCCCAAAGTCACCCTTGGGCCTCCACAGCGACACACGCGCACGCACGCTTACAAAATAAAATGAAGTTTTAAACAATAGTAGCTTCATTAGAACAGAGGTCTTGTGGCCACGTGGGGCATAATTTGGACTTAAGGGGGAAGAACATTAAACAGAGGGAGACAGTATAAGACAGTACAGGAAAGGAAGATGGAGCTGTAGAAGAAGGATCTGAGGGGTGCAACTTGAACGAGGAGGAAGGGAGCCATGGTCAACGAATGGAGACAATTTCCAGAAGCCACTACGGACAGAGAAAGGAGCAGAGCTTCCAAAAGGACACAAAGTCTTTCAGAACCTTTGATTTGAGCTCAATGGGACCCATGTGGGGCTTCTTACCCATAGATTCTCCACTGAAGTTGCTCGAGGTATCGGCCCATCTCTCTGGTAGTCTGGTATGCATGAAACTTTCAAGCTCAATGCATCTCTGCGAGCCGAGCTAGCCTAAGGTGATGCCTGTGGAGTCTGCGGTTGCCAAGGAGAACTCTGCTACATACTTGACTTTCGCTGTCAATCCCTCCCCTTCCTTTGCCCCACACTTCACATCCCTGCAGCACAACCAGTTAAAAGGACTCATGTTTTAGCATCGCGCCTCAAGGATGATCTTAGACCAAGCCTGACTGTACAGTGGGCTTTTCCTAAGGTGAAAGATCTGACGGAATGCAACCTTCTTTCTGAGTGATATTCACTGTCATAAACACAGCTCTCCAGTACGCTCCTCTCCACAGAGAAGTACAGTGCCACATATTGACAATTTTCTTCATACCAAATAACTTCCCCTTACTCCCACCTTAAAAGAACAGCGAGGCTCTTCTTCTTGCTGTGCTACACACCTTGTTTGAGTTCTTGTTCACACTCTTGCTGCATTGAGTCTTTGCTGATCTGTCAACACTCAGTCTCCGGCCTCTTCACGCCGCCTGTACACAAACCCAGAAATCTGACCTCGTTGCTCTGCCCGGGTTGCTTTCTTTCACAGCTAAAGTCTTTATGTCTGTTTACTCTCACCCCATACAAATATCCATTTGCATCCTTTGCCAATTTGCATGCGTTATTGATCTGTTCATTATTGAGTTATAAAAGTGAGTTTTCACATATTCTAGAGACATGTCCCTTTTTAAAAATATTATTTTCAAAACTTTTCTTTTATTCTGTAGGCTACTGTAGGTATATTCATGTATATTCAGATGCATGTGTATGTGCATATGTACATAAGGGGTCAGATGATAACATCTAGCATGTTCCTCAGGCACAGCTACCTTGTTTTTTGGGGGGGTTGTTTTGTTTTAAGACAAATTTTCTCAATGGCCTGGAACTTACCAAATAGGCCCTGGCCAGCAAACCCCAGGGGATTTGCTTGTTTTTCCTCCCCAGGGCTGGGATTACAAAAGTATGCCAGCGTGCCTTGGCCTAAATAGAAAGAAAGAAAAAGAAAAAAAGAGAAAGAGAGAGAGAAAGAAGGAAAGAAGAAAGAAGAAAGAAAGAAGAAGAAAGAAAGAAAGAAAGAAAGAAAGAAAGAAAGAAAGAAAGAGAACAGAAAAGAATAAAAAAGAAAACCTAGGTTTTGTATTAAACTGGATTGAACCCAGATCCTCATGTTTGCAAGGCAATCACTTTATAGAATAAATATTTCCTTGACCTCAGAATGCTTCCTAATCTTTCTACCCATTTTTTCCAGCACAGTAAACATTCCATTGAATTCTTCATAGGTCTTCAAGGCAGTCTTTAGCCATCTCTTCCATTCTCTACTGAACTTCAGCTTTTTTAGAACAAATGAGGGGCTGGAGAGGTGGCTCAAGGGTTAATTCTCTGCCTTGCAGGCGGAAGTTCCTGATTTGGGATCCTAGACCCCATATATAGACACCGGGGAGAAGCGGGGGTGGGGGGGGTGGGGTGGCCGGTGTTTCTGGTCCTGGTAGGGTGGAGCCTGTGAATCCTGGGGCAGAGTAAACAAGGAGGTGGAGGTGTCCATGGTGGTTCCCGAATTCGCCCGTGGTTCTACACACACACACACACACACACACACACACACACACACACATGTGCACACATGCACAATTGAATAAATAAATTTTAAAAAAAGAATTACATTTATAACAAATGAAAGTGAAGAAATATGAACAATTTGGACTGGACACGAGTATAACACATGCCCAGGACGACCAACCTGTCTACAGGAAGCTCTGATTGGTTGGCTGTGTTGCTTCTGAGCCTGTGATGAGGTAGCAAAGCACATCAGGGAGTGTGTGGCAAAGCAAAGTTGCTCACCTCATAGTGAGCAGGTGATGAAGAATGTGTGGAGTCCAACTATCTCTCTTTGAGTGCATCCCTTTAATGACCAGAAAACCTCGAAGGCCACACTTCTTAAAGTTTCTGCCACCATCCAAGAGTGCCATAGTAGAGATTGAGCCTTTGTGAGACATTTAACATTCAGATTACAGCAGTTTATGGGCGGAAGAGGTGGTTCAGTGGTTAAAGCACTTGTTGCACAAGCAAATGAACTGTAGTTCAAATCCCCAGATCTCACGTAAAATTCAAGTATGTGTGTAGAAGCCCATTTGTAATTCTAGATCCAGAAGGAGGAGACTGGGTATCCCCAGAGCAAGCTGGCTAGTCAGACTAGTCTTAATGGTGAACTCAGAGTTTGATTAGAGAAGTTGTCTCAAAAGGAACAAGGTGGAAGGGCAATTAAGGGTGATTCCCAATTATCAACTCTGGGCCTCCACATGCACACATGTGCACACATGAACACATACAAATACAAGTACCCTCCCTCACCCAACATACATATAAAAATGGAAAGACAAAACAAATTATAAATAGTTTAAAACTCTGAAGTATAAGTGAGTCTTAAACAATAAAGTTTTTAACACAATTACTTAAACTCTTCCAATTTCATTTTCTTTGGTTATGAATTAGAGAAAGTTTTGGACTTTATGCTTGATCATTTCTAAGCTGGCTTCTGACATTTAAGAAATCTAATGATGACTAAAGTCATGACTGCTCCTGGTGGAATGCAAAGCTCGGGCTCAGAATGAGACATTTAAAATAATCACCATGTGCGTTGCTTTATAAAGCACTGTGACTTACACACTGGCTAATAAACTAAATCCCCAGCCAGCTTATTAAGTCCCATAGTTGTGAAAAATCAAGATGCTGTAATTCCCAATTCATATCCCAGCCTGATTCTCTACCTCCATGAAACCATTCACTTCTTCAACATTTCCATCTGCCATTACAGTAGGCATCATAATTGTTGTGTGTCAAAAATAGAACTTTTGGTTCCCGCCCCCACCCCCTAAACCTAAACTTACTCTCTCATTCCCTATACCCTACTAAGGCCTCCTAATTTCTGCACATGGCCCCAGCAAGGAGACGCTCAGGCAAAAGCCTAGGAATCAGTTTTCAACTGCTCTTCCGTCTTGAAAGTTGCCCAGTTCCTCAGAAAGCCTCATGCTTACCTTCCAATCACACTCAAGTCTGGCCATTTCTTACCCTCTCCACAGTTGGCCAATCTGTCCGAGGTTATTCTGGTCTCTTCCTAGGTGCTGTTAGAAGCTTCTGCCTGCTGTCCCCAATTCTACTTGACCCCACTCATGACCTTATTTCGAACCACAGCCAGGATTATTCTAGAAACTGAAAGCAGATCATACCACTCCCTGTTTCAAGTTCTTCAGACTTCTCTTATCATGCTTAAAATTATCCCTAAATCCTAACTCTGGCCTGAAGCTTGAGCCATTGAAGCTGGCTTCCTTCTAACGCTGTCTGCAAGGCAACTCCAGCCTGGCCTCGACGGCCTCCACATGCCCCTGGTTCTGGCAGGTTCTCCCATGAGTCTTCATTCCTGCTGAAGTCCGTTTGGAACACTAGCTTGCTTGAAACTTCTCTCTCTATGTCTCTCTCTCTCCATGTCTCTGCTTGAATGTTGTATGGGAGATATTAAAAAGCCTCTTATGCAATTCACTGGCCCTTTATTTTGCTTGTGTTCATTTATAGAACTCAAGGTTCCCAAGCCTACGGTATGCATATGTTTGTTTATGTGTTTTCCAACCACCCCTCACTAAATTCCAGGTCTAGATTTCAAGTCTCATCTCTACGGCTCTATTTCTAGTGTGGAGTACCAGTCAGAAAGTGAGTGCATATTGTTGAGTAACAGACTGCACAGTGATTCATCTTCTGAGAGCAAGTCCTGAGTTGGCATTTGTCATGATTTTCCTTTTGTTGCTGAGAGACAACATTCATACTCAGGCAACTTAAGAGAAGAAAAGGAGATTTATTTGGCTTACAGTGTCAGACATATCCAATGGATATAGTCTATTGTGGTTAAAAAAGAAAAAAGGCATGGCAGGCCACAGAAACTGGAGGTGGCTCAAGTCATGTCCATTATGGAGGGTGAGAGAGCAAGCGGTACGCGCAGGTATTAGCAGAAGCAGGGTGGGGCTATCCAACCTCAAGGCCTGTCCCCTGCGACACGCCTTGCTCTCCGGAGGAAGGCTCTACTTCCTAAACGTGCCGCAGCCGTCCCAAACAGTAGCAGCAGCTAAGGATGCACACAGCATGAGCCTGTGGGGGATAATTCACATTCACACCTTCGACAGTGCCACTTACCGAATGACTGCAAGTCATGCAATCTCTCCATTTTGGTCTGTTTTCACACCCACAAAAATGAAATGAGCTAACGATGCTAGCTAGTCCTCCTCTGAGCAAATTAGAAAAAGAAGTAATAAAAGTGACTTATATTATTTGCTTAATTCATGGACATATAATTATACACAAAAGAAAACAACGGTCTTTGTGCTGTACTAGAATTTAAAGGGGGCTCATTTCTGTGGCTTCAGTGTTGCTTCCAAAATTCACATTGAAATTTAATTGCCACGTGACAGCACTGGAGATGGATCTTTAGGATATGATTAGATCATGAATGAATTAGTGCTGCTGTCACTGGAGTGGTATTGTTATAAATACTCTCCATCTGTCCCCTAGAGACTGACTTCCTCTTCTGCAGTGCTGTGTTATACCTTCAAAACTGGAAGATGCTGACACCTTGCTACTTGGACTTCCCAGTCTCGCAAACCACGAGTAAAATAAAGTTACATTGCTTATAATTTACCAAGTACCTAGTTTGGATCTTAAGTGTCACCTCCAAGGTCCGTGTGCTAAAGGTTTGGTCCCCAGTGGGGTGCTGTTGAGAGGTGAAACCTTCAAGAATGAGGCTCAGTGGGTTGTCTATGGGTTCCGGAGGGCACTTCCTGAAGCAGGGTTGGGACTCCAGCTCCTTCTCCTCTTCTGCATTCTGGCCACGAGGTGTGCAGTTTTGTTCTACCAAACACACCCTGTCATGGGGTGCTATAGGGTGCCACCTTGCCACAGATTCAAAAACAATAAGGCCAATCGATTAAGACTGAAACCTCCAAAACTGTGAGCAAAAATAAACTTTTCCTTTATTAGTTGAGTATCTCAGATGTTTATTATAGTAACAGAAAACTATTTATATATTATATATTTATGTAAAAAAAGTTTTCTTAATTATTCTGTTACAGCAGCAGAAAACAGACTAAGACAATCTTGCTTACTTGTCTGCTGGAACCGTAGCTTATCGACTAGAAACACCATGCTAGAGAGTAGGAAAGGAAATGAGTCAATTTCAGAGGAGAAGACTCACAGAGTCAGGTAAGGAAATGAGTCAATTTCAGAGCAGAAGACTCACAGAGTCAGGTTCATACAGCAATCATATTCCCAGGCCTGGCGATACTGCTGTCCACTTCAATTAAGGCACTAGGCTGTTTTGTGGACAGCAGCAGGATTGGAAGGTGTTATGTAGCTATCTTCTCTGAAATGAAAGATTCTCCTCCAGAAGGAGAAGGCTTGGAAGACGAGGGAGAAGGACAGGTATTGCTGAGGGAACTGAGCATGAGAGAGGTGGGACCTGATGCTCAGTATCCCAGGTCTGAAAGGACTGCTGTTCGTGGAAGCGTTAAAGAAATGATTCAGCAGGGACCTTGGGAGTGGATTTATGGGTTTTGTTGCTATGCTGAGCTCCATAGTGGCTCATTATCTTTAGGATGAAGGAAAATCTCTAGAGGCTGTGAATGTTTAGACTGATAGGTGAAGTAGGTTTGCAAGGTGCTAAGCATTCATTAGAGGCAATGAAAGGAGAAATCAGAAGATAGGGCCTCTCTTGGGTCACTCATAGACAAATGTAGCAAGAGTCGGATTGAACCAGCATAGCTAGGTGTTACCGTTTGGAATGTGAGTTGTCACTCACAAGGCTCATGAGTTTGAATCTTTAGGTGTGTGGGAAGGTCATGGCGCCTTTGAGAGGTGCAGCTTTGCTGGAGGAAGGGCCTCAAGGTTGCTTAGCCCCATCCTGCTTGGGTTAGTTAGTCTGCTCTTGAAGTTTGTAGTTTTGCAGTTCTGAGACTCCAAGATGTCTCTAGTGACTTACACCGTCACCACCTTGTGCCAGCCCACTATGCCTTTTCACTATGAAGGACTGTATCTTCTCCTCTTGAACCATAAGCTGAGTAAATCTTCCCTTTTCTCCCCTTGTTTGAGCCTCGGTGGTGTCTCACAGCAACAGAGAAGCGTAACTACCACAGAAATTAGGAAAAAAGAACTCACAGAAAGTCAAATGTTTGGCTTGGGAGTCTCTGAAAGTCTTTAAAACCTAAGCAACTGTTCACTAAAGGGGTGAATAAAAGAGTGGGAGACAGGTGAGAGGAAAAATTAAACACATCCTAGGGGTGGGCAGTTATCACCCCAGACTGTGCTGTGTGCATTGCTCCCCTGAAAGAATGTGTATTGAGAGTGCAGAATGTCGCCGTGCCCCAGGGTCCTTCCAATAGCCAAGTGTGGTCCATGGAGAGGAAGCTGCCAGTTGCAACCCCAGCCCAGAGCCTGTTGGACACCAGGAACGGACGCAGGGTGGCCTCAGGTCAGGCTAAGCAGTTAGAGCCAAGCCCAAAGAGATTACCTACCACAGGTGGGGAGATGCAATGTGACCCCGTCACAGCAGAGACACCCCAGGAGGAGGTTGAATGGCTGATGGAAAGCAAGCATGGATTATAGAGGGCTACATGCAATAATGACCCCATCCATGCCATTGTGACCAACACTGCCTTTCTTTTAACAAAACGATTGATGCAAAGGATGGAATAATTTCAAGTGGTATTCAGCCCTGCTAACTTTTTAAACTTTTTTTTTTTATTTCTTATTTATTCAATTGTGTGTGTGTGTGTGTGTGTGTAGAACCACGGACGAATTCGGGAACCACCATGGACGCCTCCACCTCCTCCTTGTTTACTCTGCCCCGGGATTCACAGGCTCCGCCCTACCAGGACCAGAAACACAGGCCACCCCTGCTTCCGCCCAGCGTTTATATGTGGGGTCTAGGATCCGAACTCAGGACCTTCTGCCTGCAAGGCAGAGGCTTAACCCCTGAGCCACCTCTCCAGCCCCAAGGTCAGAAGACTTTCAAAAGCCAGTTCTCTCTTTTTACCCTGTAGGTTTCTGGGGATCAAACGTAAGTTACTGGGTCTGCAGTAGAAGCCTCACCCACTGAGCTGTCTCACTAGTCTTACCTTTTTTTTGAATTCCCAGTTGTTGACTCCCAAGAGTAATTGGACTTTTCTTGAAGCAGAGAGCCTTCTAGAGCCTACCTACTTTGCATAAAAATGTTTCATTTTATGATAACCTTGAGTGTCTGACAGATTTTGAGGTGTAATATAAGCAGCAGTTAAAAATTGAGCAAAAGCATCCTGTGTGGGTAGGAAAAAGCACACCCAGAATCTTCAAGGTTATGGCACAGTGTATTCCAGTGCTAGGGATGGGTACCTCTTTAGGGCTCAGTTGCTGTAAGGACTGTCCTGTGAGTTTCACGCTACAACTAGATGGAGATGGCAAATCCTTATTATTGAAGACACCATACACTTTGGTTATAGAACATGGAGAAATTAAGCCTGGACTGAACCAGAAACTCCTGTAGTGTTAGAAGGCACTGTGAAGACTATTGGCACCGAGGGCTGGACAGATGGCTCAGAGGTTAAAGCTTTTGCCTCACATTCTCTACACATATGAAAAAAGAAAGAGAAAAGAAAATTGTCACTAACCATCAGCTTAGTCATGGACCCTACGTGCTAAGAGCTACTGTTATCAGCAAATGGTGTAACTAACGGCTTCCCGGTTAGATTTAAGGTCCACAAAATCCATGTTAGTTCTGTAAGCCAGAACAAAAACCTGTGGCTGGGCCAGTCATAGGCTATAGACTACTGCTGCTGTTAACCTTGGCATTGGTCAGGAACCACTGCTGCCCTGGTCAGTGGGCAGTGGTTACTGCAAACTCACCATCAGTCAAACTCCATAAATGCCTATTGCGGTGGCATAGTGGCCCAGTGCTCAGGCAGAAGTGAAAAATAAGCAGTCGTATCACCCCAGAAGGGCTCAGGGAATTTCACAGAAGAGGAATGGGGAAAAATGTGACAGCCAACGGAGGAGGTAAAGTGATATGTAGCTATTCTTCTCCATCGAAACACTCCTTAGAAGAAGGAGGAAAGTTCATAAGACCCAAGAAGCTAACCCAAGAAGGCTCAGGAAACCCATGAAACTTACAAGACTCAGGGAAACTCAGAAAGTTGCAAGACTTATAAGTCCCCTTCCCAAGGTCACAGAAGCAGTAAACAAGTGTCCAGGGAAAAGAGACTCTGAAGGAGCTGCCCTCAGGCTGGGCTGGGAGTTCTAGACATGTAGATTCATGAACTGTCAACCATGTTGGGGTGAAGCTTCTTAGTTCTGCAGCTGCCCAAGAGTCACCCGCACTTCTATAAGTAACCCAAATAAACCCGCTGGTTTACTAATTTAGACTCAAGTGGAATCATTTCTTTGGGTTATTGTTAGGGGGCCTATCAGGGGATAAAAAGATGTTTATTCACATCTCCTTGGGAAATGCCATACCACAGATGGGACAGTTCAAAATGACCTCAGCTTTTATCTAGTCTGGTCCCATGACCAGACCGCAAGCAGCGCCTCACCCAGGATAATCATTCTCTTTGCAGTTTCTCTGTCAGGAGACCCCTGCTGTTCTAAAACAGCAATCATGAAGAACGAAGCATTTCTACATACTCTGTCATGAAAAAGAGCCAACACGTATTTAGAACACATATGCACACAACCTGAGTGAGATACTACTTAAACACACTATATTTGAAGTGAAATGAAATTCACCTCATGGACGTCCCCTTAGCACTTCTCAAATGCCCCCCCCATACGTCCTGGGGGTATTTAGAAATGCCAGGGGGCATTTTTTGTTGTTACAGAAACTCCTTGGGGGTAGGAGATTACTTGCATTTAGCTCCCCAGAGATGAGACCCCCCCAGAGATGTTTGGTGGGAAAGTCCCACAATGCCAAAGGCTGCCTAACCCAGATGCCCTCTAGCGTGAAACTGCACAAAAAGTGACTCATAGTAAGAACTGTTTTTCAGCCATTAAACTACTGAAACGCCCTATCATGTAGTAAATTTTGTAACTGATGGTCAAGAGTTATTTTAAATTATTCTATTTATTCTTGTTGGACGTTCCAGGGCTTCATCGAAGTATTTGTCTCATCTAGAGTTTGTGATGTGTCTAACAAGGTTTGTGTGAGCACTAGCCCGTGTCTTTACATTTAGATAGGGCTTGAAGACAGTTGTCCCCTGACTCCCAGCCGGGAAAGGCTGAGTGCTGACAAGGGAAAGCAGGCCTGGTTTCCTCGCCTTTGGCCAGTGAGTCCCACACAGACATCTGTGCAGCTTGCAGTTCCTGGCAACAAGAGACACAAAGGTGATGATCTGCAGAGCAGAAAGATGGGATCATCTTCCATATCCTACACTGCAGCGGCTCATGCATTCGCTAAATACCTCCTGAGCATCTACTCAGAGACAAGCCCCGTGTTGGAGCCTAGCAGAGGGCGAGGCGTGGGGGTGCTCCGGGGGAGCACATCACAAAGAAGCGATAATACACAGATGGTGACAACTGTCACTGAAAACAGGACAGTGTGATTGACAGATATGAATAGTACTGACATATGACAGAGTTCAGCAGGGACTCCTCTGAGGAGGTGATTGGAGGTGACAAGCTTGGACCTGTGGAGAAAATGAAATGTCGGTGGCTGTGATGATGGCCAGGGACCCTCCTGCCTGGTCACACCTCATCTGGACTAGCTGACATAGCACAGATTTGGTGAATTATCTGCATTCCGGGGCTCAGAGAAATGAGCTTAAATAACACTCAAATTTCACATTTGGTTTATTTTGGTCCAGGCTCTCAGTCTATCTTGGGCCAGGATTCTATTTGCCTCTGAGGAAGCGGATTTCATTTACTAAAGTTTACTGGTAGGCAGTTGGCATGGGGTACAAATGTTACTGTTACTTAAAAAAAACAACTGTAAGGGCTGGAGAGATGGCTCAGGGGTTAAGACTCTGCCTCATAAGCAAAAGGTCCTGAGTTCACATCTCACATAAAAACACCAGGCTGACCATCAACAGTCTGCATTTCTGGCCCTGGTGGGCAGAGCCTGGGAAATCCCAGAGAAAATCAAAAAAGGAGGTAGAAGCAATCCAGGTTGATTCCTGAGTCATCCTTAGTCCTCCACAGGGACACACAGTGCTCTCCCCCACTCCACCCCCACACACAGAGGGAGCCCAAAATGAATAAATAAAGTTTAAAAAAATTTTAAGACAATTACTTTGGATCAGGCACAATTCTGGACACTACAAACATGTTATTTAGGCTATTATCGAAACCCCCCAAATCTAGCAAATTTTGCTGAGGGTAGGGAAGAAGAGAAAAGAATACTACATACTTGGTGGGAATGCAAATTAGTGCAGCCAATATGGAAATCAGTATGGAGGTTCTTCAAAAAGACTAAAAATAGAACTACCATGTGACTCAGCTATACCACTCCTGGATATTGAACTGAAGAAATCAAATTCTGCATTCAACAGAGATACCTACACACCCGTGTTTATTACGGCCATATTCACAACCTGCGTGTTACAGCGTCAGTCTAGACACCCACTAACAGATGAATGGATAAGAAAATACAGTATATGTGAACAGTTGAGTATTATTTAGCCATAGGGAGGGAAAATGGATGAAGCGGAGATCATCTTGTTTCATTTTCTATGTGGAAAGTGGAGGAGAAAAGGGGCTCAAATGTAGAAAAGACTGTTACAGAAAGGAGACAAGAAAATGAAAATGTATGAAAATGTTACAGAGAAACGCTAAGATATTGCTTTGTATAACTTATAAATATTTACAATTATAATTACAGATCTGATTGTGTTTAAGGCCCAAGTTTCAGCAGGGATCACATTCCTGGTACAGTAAACCCAGAACGAGAACCTATAAAGAGAGGATATAGGCTGTAAAGGGGGTACAAACTTTTATATTTTGCTATAAAAACACTATGATAAACCGCCTTTTAAACACGTCACTATACCCATAGATCAGAGGAACACTTAGCACTCAATCTGGAAGCTTCCTTTTATAATGGAAGGTGTTTGTTACAGAAAATCGCAACTGGTCAAAGTGCAGAAAATAAGTGACTTCAGACTCCCCAGCCCTAAACAAGACATCTAAACTACCTCCAATCTCAAAGCTCAGGAACATCTCAGAAGAGATGGCCGTAGGACTGTGAGAACCAGAAGGGGGTAGGGGAACAGCCAGACACTGTCTTCTGAACGAACGTGACAGGACTGTTGCAACCATGAATTCACGGCAGGGGTGTATACGTCCACAAGACCTGCATGGGATTTGTCCTATCGACATTTTACCACAGAAAAGGAGAGATCTCCAGAGCGTCTACACCTCCCCGAGACACTGATAAGGGTTAATGCTGATAGTGGGGAAAGGAAGACGCGTTCCTCAGTGGCGTGCCCACTGATACATGATTCACGCACCAGCAAGCACTAAGGCTCGGCCATCAAAGGGAGCCCAGATGAACTCAATGGGTCGCACATGCAAAAAGACATGAAAATAGCGGGGAGAATGGTAGGGAAGAAAAAAGATTGTAATGGGAATAGGAGGGGGAATAGGTGCGGGGATTAAAGTGTGAAAATATCATAAATTCACTATATTCATGTATCAAACACTAAAGGGTTAAAAATTTTTATTGATTTGAAGGAAAAAAAAAAAACCTTCTATTGCAAATCCAAAGTCTGGTCCAAGCCCCGATCACTGTACTGCGCCCTGTTATGCAGTCTGATTCCTGGATCCTGCCCACAAATCTACTCTGTGCCATTAAAGCCCTTCAGAGGCCAACCATCGAGTTTATAAGTCTTGGACTTTCATCCCCTAGAACTGTGAGCAAAATCAACCTCCTTGTTTAAATAGCAAAAACAAAATGGCGATTAAAAAAAGTCTGCTGAGTTACTTAACACAGCTGAGGATACTATTAGCCTCGGCTCAGTGCAGGAAGGACACTGAGTCTGGTTCTCCCATCAAAGTCCTCCAGAAAGCAGTCTGCCCAGTGAGCTACATCACAGTCCTGGCCGGCGGGTCCTGGCAGCATCGGGCTGGGAAACAGCGTGGGGTGTGATGGCCGGAAACTGCCACGGAGACCCGACCCGGAGCTATGGATTCAGGTCTTCCTCTCAAGGCGTCGCATGGATGGTTGTATTTGAGCACCACCCACCTGCCCTGTTTCCTTTTTCTTTTTCCCTTTCATGTAAGTGTGTATGGGCTTCATGCATGTGTGAGTGCGTGTGTATGTGTTTTACACACACACAAGTACACTTTTTTGGTATCCACAACTGCACTTGAGTGTGTGTGCCTGTGGAGGGCCAAGGGCGATGACAGACTCAGCCTTGATGTCTCTTCCACTTTATTGTGCACCTGGGTTTCTAATTAAATGCAGAGCATGCCATAGAGCTAGTCTGATTACCAGCTTGCGCGGGGAATCCCAGGCTCCTCCTCGCAGGGCTAGAATTACAGGTTGCCGCCACACCCACTGACATTTTTACATGGGATCTGGGATCTTTACTCTAATTCAAATTTTTCCTTTTTTGATGATTTCTCTGCACTGTGACTGCACTTATGGATAGAAGGTACATAGATTTCCTCTATTGCTTATCACATTATCCATGGAAAAAATGACGATTTCAAAATCTTCAGCGCAGCATCTTTTCATTAGTAAATTAATGCTTTTGAAACATCAGCACAAAACAGACAAAAGTCAAGTCAGCTCATCTGGCTGAGTTCTGTACTCCCAGTGCCCCCTGGGGCTGGTTCCTCTAACGCCTGGGGCACCGTTCAGCGCTGTGAACCTTTCATCCCCATGGGGAGCAAACATTGCAGCACTGATATGTCCGCTAGTCCCTCCCGAGCTCTGCAAATACAGTGAAGTGGAGAATGTGCGCCCCACATGAAGGAGAGCCCGGCCAGATAAGATACCCGCCTCCCTTAGCCAGACCCATGCCAGAAGCACAGCGAGGCCTCCAGACCCACGGGGGCGACAGTGGTGGGGAAGGTGCCCAGAAGAACTGGAGCACAGGCAGTTTCATGAGCTTTACATAAAAGGACAAAGTGAAATCTGGGGGTGGGTTGCACCCAGCTAAGAGGAGAACCCTGACATAGGTGGGCAGGAAATGATTAGCTGGGAATTTGGTTGGAGTAAGAGAGTATTCCAAATGGGAACACAGGAAGGAGCAAGAATTTAACAAGAGAAGAAAATGATTCTACCAAGGGGGGATAATTAACACTAAGAAAAGGGGGGGAGAGAGAGAGAGAGGAACCTACAGGAAAGCCCACAGTCAGCCACAGAAACGTGGGTGACCAAGGTGACGCTGACCCCTTCTCTAAGGATGGCAAGTGTCCAGCGTGCTGCCGGCGAGCTGTGTTTCCTTCCAGTTCCTTGTCAGCTTCAGGAAAGCATGGTGACGCGTCTGAGTCACGCAGAGAGGAAGGCTCCTGGGGGTCCTGACTCACAGGCCTTCCCGGAAGAATCCTTCCTGGGCAAGGACACATGCTCGCCAGGCGGGCGTGAGAACGGCCCCCCAACGGGACCCTGGCTTCTGGGAATTTTCTCCCTCTGCCCGAACCCACAGAAAGGAAATAGGCACAGCTGCAGCTTCAGCCTCCCAAGAGCGCTTGCAGCCAGTGTGGTCTTATGCTCTAGCTTCTACCACACACACACACACACACACACACACACACACACACGGGGGGGGGGGGGGAGGTGAGAGCTTTGTAGGCCTGTGGGATGATGCTGTATGCATATGTCTGTGGGGAAAAGTGCATTAGAGATGACGTCGATCACTAAGCAGTGATGAGAACACGTTGGACTAGATCCGCTTCTTCTTCCTTGTCTCTTTGTCTCCTACACAATCAATAGCCCGACTTGGTCCAGTGGTTGATGCGAGAGCAGCATTCCCATGGGAACCTAGCGAAGGCCTTAGCCCAATCACAGGAACATTCAGTTGCTAACTGAGGGGAAAATTATCTGGTTCCAAGACGCATGTTTGCTTCTGTCACCATGGCTTAGACACATATACCAACATAAAAGTAATCGTATTTTAGGTTTTGATGTCATAAAGCATCTAATCAGGTTGAGGAAGGAACAATTATGAACAAAATCCCAAAGCCACACTGACACTAAGAGAGGCTGTTCCAAGCTAAAAAGGCTTCAAGTTCATCCTCCCTCGATCTTCGCAAGAATCTCAGACATGGCCGGGCACATTATGAGAGCACATAAAAGCACAAGGTTCCTGACCAAGGCAGAAGGTGACGGCCCAGCACCTGGCTTGGAATCCCCAGAAGCTCCATCCTGAGGGGGAGCAGGCCTGGTGGTCAGGCGTCATGAGAGCTTCGGCGGCAGCCAGTGACTCACGGGGGGGGGGGGGAGGATTTGCTTTCCCTGATGTCGCTGTGCGGCCGTCCTGGACTCCGGAGGAAGGAACTTCTCAGCAAGTCCTGGATCACCTGCCTCTCTTCCATGACGAACGTGCCAGTGCCTGTCCGCTGTTTATGTAATCCAGCCAATTTTTCTAATTAAGAACGAAAATCCAGGTGGCATGATGATTCACTGGGTCAAAGCACTTACCACGCAAGCCTGGTGACTTAATTCGACCCCCAGAATGCACATGAGGATGCAGAAGCTCAGCACCTGGAATCCCATGTCCCAGGGGGCCCAGGAGCAGGAGGCAGAGGCAGAAGAATCTGCAGGGAGTCCGTGGGCCGGTCAGGAGCAGCAGAGCTGCAGGGCAGAAAGAAGACTCTGCTCTAACAAGACAGAAGCCAGTGCTGACTCCCAGAAGTCTCCTCTGACTCTACATGCACATATGTACACACACACACACACACACACACACACACACACACACACACACACACGCGCACATCACATACATGATAAAACTTAAAAATGCAAAGGAAATGTGTAGTAAAGGAAAATCAGCAGCAGCTTAAGTATAGTCTGTTCCAAATCCTTAGACTCAACTTATAGACGATCAAAAATGCTCAATTGTCTCTGATCTGAATGAGAACAGATTGTTTCTTTGTCTTCGAAGGGAGAAGACAGGAAAATCAGAGACAGAACAAGAGCTCAAAGAAGATAGGTCAGTCACCCTCTTGTTCACTGTTTCATTTTTAGTATTTAGTCCAGGCAATTGCTGAATGAATGAGTGTAATGCCAGAATTGGGTAAGGTGGAAGGGTGGCGAGGGGCGCCTAGGAGGACCCCGAGGAGGAGGCTTGAGAGACACCTACCCAGGCGGGAGGGCTAGAGAGCATTCCAAAAAGAGTTTAGATCGAATATGGAAGACCAAGACGATGGGAGGAGTGAGGAAAGGGCAAAGCTGGGGTGAGTTTGGGATGCGGCGGGACAACGGGGCAGGAATGGCAAGGCCAGCGGTGATGATTACCATGGGCTGAGACGCCCCGACTCATCCCAGGATGACAGAGTCCTGGAGCGTTGTCAGCATAGGAGTATGTGGTCGGGCCTTGGTTTAGAGACACCCCTGAGTGTAATGTGAGGCAGGGGTGGGGGAGAAGGAGGAACAGGGCTGCAGGCAGGAGTGCTGCCAGGGGACTACCTGTGCCTGTGAGATGATGAGGAACTGACCACGGTACTGACGTCAGAGGCAAGGCCCGATCCAAGACACTCTGAGACAGACTGCATATTTTGATAAAGCTGACTCAGAATAGGTGGGAATCCGAGGTAAGTCCCTGGCTGGAAGGGGTGATGTAGATGGAAGAGGGTGATGCTATTCATTAGACCAGAGTTTTGAAAAACAACGGGGTGGACCAAGGGCGACTTTGACAATCATTCTGGATTCTCCTTTTTGCTTGGCTCTGGTATTTCCCAGGCTCTGCCCACCAGAGCTGAAAGTATAAGCTGCTGCCGTTTCCACCTAGTGTTTTTTTTTTTTAAACAAGAGACCTGGGATCTGAACTTAGGACCTCTGCTTGTGAGGCAGAATCTTAATCCTTGAGCCATCTCTCCAGCCCCTTTCGCTGTCTTTCAGCCACTCTTTCAAGAACCCAGGCCTGCCAATCATGGAGCCTGAATTTAAGGGACTTAAATTTTCATGGGACTTAACATTTCTAAATGTGTCCAAAGCACTACGAGATTGTAAAATGCAGATAAAGTAACTTCCCTCCAAGTTGGCAGGGCCCTTCAAAGCAAAGATGTTTATCTACCTGGCAGAAACTCACACCTGTCTACTGTGTGCTAGTGGCACATGCGAGGCGGGGCCTAACCGCAATGGGGAAGAAGTGCCCTCCACCTCCCCAAAAGGAAGAGGTCAGAAAGGAGGCATTTGAGAAGAATCATGCTGTAAAGATCTTTCCATCGATCTAACACAACATTCATTCCTCTGAAACAAAAGCATCCTTACAAAGACACAAGATCAAATATTGCCTTGCTGTGGAGAGAATCCAGGCACGAGGTTCTACACAAAGATGGTGGAAAAGAGGCTTATTCTTTAAAAACACACTGAAACTCAACAAGAATAGCTGCCGCCAGAGTTATGAAACACAGTACTTGTAGCACAATAATTTTTTTCATAATGAATTTTTTATAATAAAAAACTATTGCGCGCTGATAAGATAGGAACCTGTCTCCCTACTTCAGTCTCCCCAGTGTCACTGTCCCCCAACTCTCCACACCACAAACTGTTTTTCTCTCTCATTTGCTTTCTCTCCTTATTGCCTGGACTTTGAAGTCTAATGTCCTGTAAACATTAACTTGCTTTTTAAATAAAACCGCAACGATCAAACTGTTATCTGAGCTTATGATTCAGCTCAACATTTTCCCACGAGTTCCAGGATTCTGATGTCTCTCGCAGTGTATCGCAACCTCACAGAATTCATTTCTAGACAATCTTATTTTTTAAAGAAGTGTTTTCAAAGAATGCCTAATAGTGATGACTTTAGGTAGTGCAGTTGATCGTTACCATTTTTTTGGAGAGGCATGCATACATACGTGCATCTGTGTGTGTACATGTGGTTCGGGTATGTATACAAGAGAGCACTTAAGTTATGTGCCTTTGGAGGTCTAAGGGTGACATCAGGAACCATCCCAGACTATCGCTCCACCTTATTGTTTTGCTGTGGGGATTCCCAAGTTCTGCCTTCCAGGACCAAAATTATAGGTCACTGCTATATCCACTTGGCATTTTAAAAAAATATTTTCTTTTTTTGTGTGTATCTGTGTGTGTGTGTGTGTGTGTGTGTGTGTGTGTGTGTATGTGTGTGTGTGTATCAGAGGCACTATGTGTCCCTATGGAGGACCAAGTAGGTAACCTACTTCAGGAATCATCCTGGGTTGCTTTTACTTCTCTCTTCACTCTGGGATTTCCCAGGATCCACCTACCAGGGCCAGAAGTGCAGGCCAGTGTCATTTCTGCTTGGTATTTTTATGTAGGATCTGGGATCCAAACTCAGGACTTTCTGCTTGCGAGACAGAGTCTTAACCCTTGAGCCATGTCTCCAGCCCCTGCTTGGCATTTTTATTTGGGATCTGAACTCGGGTCTCTCTGGTTGGGAGACACAGACTTTAACCATTGAGCCATCTCTCTAGTCCAACATTATCTTTTAAATATAGGTGTCTTAAGATTTTTTATTTGAAGTAAAAATATGGGGCTGGAGAGATGGGTCAGTGGTTAAGATTCTGCCTCAAAATCAGAATATCCTGAGTTTGAATCCCAGGTCCTATGTAAAAACATACTTCTGACCCTGGTGGGCAGAGTCTGGGAAATCCCAGAGAGAAGCAGAAAGGAGGTAGAAGCAATCCAGAATGATTCCTGAAGTCACTGTTGATCCTCTACAGGGACACATAGTGCCCTCTGACACATGCACAAAATAAATAAATAAAAACTTTTAAGAAAATAAAGTGAAAACATTCTCAATAGCAGTACAAATGGTAAAAATGAGGGCAACATTTACCACAGACTGAAGTTTGAGATCACTGAATGCTTGGATATGTCAGTTTCCCAAGTGAAATTGATGGAACACGCAAAACATTAGTCCTCTAAGAACTTCAGCAATAACCTCTAAGATGGCACATTTCTCCTGTCTGCTAGTCCCTGGCCACTGCTACCTATATCACCAACGGTTTGTTTGCTTTTAATACTGCCGTGGTGATCATAACAGTCTAAGTCGTGCTGGTGATTCTTAATCTTACCAGCCACGTGCTTCATTGACACAGTCTTTGCAAAGCTAGTGACAATGGGGAAATGTTTCTGAATTTGCTTTAAAGATATTTTAGACTTTTTCAACACAGAATTTCCCTAATATTGGGAACTGGAATATACGCTGCTGAAGAGCTGATGCTGATCTTAAGAGGTTGACTCTAAAAACAATGTCACTAAAAAACATCACTCCCTTCTACCTCCATTACAACAGTGTCCATGTGATTGAGTTGTTTTGTTGCACATGCATTGTATAGCTGTAAAATCTCAAATAAACAAAGAACTATTCTAAAAGAAAACTATTTAGTTTATCCCTTTATTCCTGCAGTGAGTTATTTTTCTGCGACACATGATTTCCTTGACAAATGATTAGCATTTGCTAAATTACTATATGGTCTTGACAGTAGGAAGTTTAGTAAATTTCCTCAGTGAACGATTTCTAACTAACTATCTTTTTCTAAATACCAAAAGGAACAGTTGTAGTCAATTCCATCTCCTCCAAGACCAACTTGTATTTATCCCCTAAAACACTTGTATGCTGACCCAAAACAAAATTCTTGGTTAGTGGATTTTTCTTAAAAGGACTGGCATAGAACAAATGGTTATTGAAGTTGTGAAGTTTGGAATTCTTTAATTTTTAAAAAAAATTTTAAATTATTTATTCAATTGTGGGCTGGAGAGGTGGCTCAGAGGTTAAGCCTCCGCCTTGCAGGCGGAAGGTCCTGAGTTCGGATCCTAGACCCCACGTATAGACTCAGGCGGAAGGGGGGGCGGCCTGCGCTTCTGGTCCTGGTAGGGCGGAGCCTGTGAATCCCGGGGCAGAAGGAGGTGGAGGTGTTCATGGTGGTTCACGAATTCGTCCGTGGTTCTACACACACACACACACAGACACACACGCCGCGGGCACATACACATGCATATGCACACAGTTGAATAAATAATAATAAAAAAATAAAAAAAAAGAATTATTTATTCAACTGTGCATGTATGCGTGTGTTCGTGTGTGTGTGTGTGTGTGTGTGTGTGTGTGTATGTTGTGTAGAACCACGGACGAATTCGGGTGTGTGTGTGTGTGTGTGTGTGTGTGTGTGTGTGTGTGTGTTGTGTAGAACCAGGACGAATTCGGGAACCACCATGGACGCCTCCACCTCCTCCTTTTTTACTCTGCCTCGGGATTCACAGGCTCCGCCCTACCAGGGCCAGAAACGCAGGCCGCCCCAGCTTCTGCCTGGCATCTATATGGGGGTCTAGGATCCGAACTCAGGACCTTCTGCCTGCAAGGCAGAGGCTTAATCCCTGAGCCACCTCTTCAGCTCCTGGAATCCTTTAATTTATCCTGAAAATGATCATAAGCACCTATACAGAAACACTGAAGTGTATTTTCCTTGTCATTCTGTCTACTATTATTTTATCTTTTATCATTTTGAAACGTGACCACAATTGCCTTATCATTTTGCAAAGTGATTTAAATTGCTTTGTTGATTGTGATAACATGCCCAATTAATTTTGAAAAACAAGATGGCCTCAATATACTCTTTATAAATGACATTGACATTCTTTATATTCCTATCCATTATCCAAACTTCCTTTGTTCTCTCCCTCCCTACTTCCCTCCTTTCCCTTCTTTCAGACATTATTGAGCATCAAGACACCATCTGGTTTCAGGAGAAACGATAACAGATGAGTTAGGAGTGTCAGTGAAGCTCAGGCTGTTGATTTAAAAAATGTACCCTGCCTGCCTGTACTAATGGTCATTTGGAGAAAATACACTGATGGAATTCCGGAAAAGAAAGTCAACATGGGTAGCTTTTACCAAGTTGGAGAAAAAGCACATCACCAACCTTTAGTTGTTGCAGTGTGTCTTCTTTTGGGGCTCTGGCTACAGCAGCAGTTCTTCTCTTCCCCCAAGAAATGACCATGGGGAGGGTATTCTTCCTCCTCTAGCATAAATCACCCTAGATGGGATGTTTAGATGGATTCCAGTTAGATGAGACACAGGCAGCAGGAGAGGCCTTCCAGAGAACTCGAGTGCCCACACTGGTGTAGCCGCCTGCGGCCCCCACTACTGAACCCCGGTAGAAAAACCACAAATGCACAGGAAATTTGGAAAATCAGATAAAGGCAAAGTTACATGACACATGGACAGAAGGGAAACAGTTAAGAATTAACTCAAATTAATTTCAGGCTACCAGAGCAAGTGGTGCAACGGTCTAGTTAATAAGAAGCTAGTCTCCAAAGCTCCGGCTCTGGAAACATGACTAAGGGCCTTCGGGGCTATCAAGGGGCAGGTGGCTGGACAAAGAGACCTATCACTAAAGGAATGACAAATGGCAGTGGGAACTAAGAATGTGCACTTTATAATGGACCCATGCAGACTTATCTGTACACCCATCTACCACTCTGCACATCTGATCATACGTATTTGCTGACCCATTTGCCAAGCACTTGTTGAGACCGTTGTTCTAGATAATACTGAGGGCACAGCAGCAGCAGCAGCAGCAGCGAGGACGGACGCAGCAGCAGCAGCAGCAGCAGCAGCGAGGACGGACGCAGCAGCAGCAGCAGCAGCAGCAGCGAGGACACAGCAGCAGCAGCAGCGAAGACGCAGCAGCAGCAGCAGCGAGGACACAGCAGCAGCAGCAGCGAGGATGCAGCAGCAGCGAGGATGCAGCAGCAGCAGCGAGGATGCAGCAGCAGCGAGGATGCAGCAGCAGCAACAGCGAGGATGCAGCAGCAGCAGCAGCGAGGACACAGCAGCAGCGAGGACGCAGCAGCAGCAAGGATGCAGCAGCAGCAGCGAGGACACAGCAGCAGCAGCAGCGAGGATGCAGCAGCAGCAGCAGCAAGGATGCAGCAGCAGCAGCGAGGACACAGCAGCAGCAGCAGCAAGGATGCAGCACCAGCGAGGACGCAGCAGCAGCAGCGAGGACACAGCAGCAGCAGCAGCGAGGATGCAGCAGCAGCGAGGATGCAGCAGCAGCAGCGAGGATGCAGCAGCAGCAGCGAGGATGCAGCAGCAGCAAGGACGCAGCAGCAGCGAGGACACAGCAGCAGCAGCAGCAGCGAGGACACAGCAGCAGCAGCAGCAAGGATGCAGCACCAGCGAGGATGCAGCAGCAGCAGCGAGGACATAGCAGCAGCAGCAGCGAGGATGCAGCAGCAGCGAGGATGCAGCAGCAGCAGCGAGGACATAGCAGCAGCAGCAGCAGCAGCGAGGATGCAGCAGCAGCGAGGATGCAGCAGCAGCGAGGATGCAGCAGCAGCAGCAGCAGCGAGGATACAGCAGCAGCGAGGATGCAGCAGCAGCGAGGACACAGCAGCAGCAGCAGCGAGGATGCAGCAGCAGCGAGGATGCAGCAGCAGCAGCAGCGAGGATGCAGCAGCAGCAGCGAGGATGCAGCAGCAGCGAGGACGCATACCTTCATGGAACTTGAAGTTCATCATCCTGCTGAGCACATGCTCAGCAGTGAGCCAGAATATAGGTAGGGTTGTGTAAAGACAAAGGCAGTTGTGAAAGTTGGGTTTGCTTGCTTTGGCTAGTTTCTTTAGACTCTCAAATACCAGTAGAACAAGCTGTAATCTCTTTCCTCATCCTTTTTCTTGTCCATAAGACCATGCAAGCTTCCCCATTTTAGATTTGGGTCAGCATGTGACCGTTGAGTGTCTGCACTCACCTAGGGAAGAGCTTCTTGAATTTCTGATTTTTTTTTTCAACTTGAATTCATATCCATGGATTTCCCCACTCAATAGTTACTCAAAGTCCTTAATGAATATCCTTCAAATCTGCAAAATTCTACCCATATCCCTATGTACCCAGTCTAGAGTGCCTAGAGAGCAAGAGTGGACAGAAGAGAGCAAGCCCGTTCTTTTTATTTATTTATTTATTTTATTATTTATTAAATTGTGTGTGTGTGTGTGTGTGTGTGTGTGTGTGTGTGTGCAGAACCATGGACGAATTCAGGAACCACCATGGACGCCTCCACCTCGCCCTGGGATTCACAGGCTCCGCCCTACCAGGACCAGAAACACAGGCCGCCCCCAGCTTCCGCCCCGCATCTATCCGTGGGGTCTGGGATCCAAACTCAGGAACCTCCGCCTGGAAGGCAGACGCTTAACTCTTGAGCCACCTCTCCAGCCCCAACCCCATTCTTTTTAAAACGTGCCTGTCATCCTAGTGTTGTGGGTCCACTCTCCTGGGGTCGTTATGCATTCAGGTTTTTCTGTTCAGGTGTCAAAGGCTGAACCCAGAACACACACGTATAGGATTAAGGCAGAGTTTATCAGTGGAGAGAAAGAACTCGCAGACTCCAGATGTGGAGCTTAGGACATTGAGCATAACATGACTAAGGAGAAGCGGACTGAACTGTTTGTGCTCAGAGCTTAAAGTGACTCTTTTTTCCTCTAGTTTGAACTGGTCAAGATAAGAACCTTGAGTTTGACTAATTGCTAGGGTTATGTCTCCTAAATCCCCACTTTGAAAGGACTTAGCATAACACTTTTAAACATCAATTGAACAATATAGCACATAGAGGAGAAATCCTTCAAGTTTTCTTTAGAATTCACAAGGCAGTAGAAACATTCAGAAATCATTACATCTGAATGAAACTAGCATAGTTCCAACAGAAAACAGGAGTACACACCAGGGACATGCAGTTAGAGAATCAGATTGGAGTAAAGAAATTGATGGTCTCATCCCAGAAAGGAAGCCCATAGATCTTACTGCAACGGGAACACTCTCTAGGAGTCTGTATGTATCCAGGTTCTTGTGTTTGCAGTCGAAGATTGTGTAGAGGCTTAAGGTAGAGTCTATTAGAGGAGAGAAAGAACGGAACTCACAGACTCTAGACGTGGAGTACCATGAGGGGCAGGCACCTGGAGAACTCATGGGCTCCAGGAATGGAATCCATGAGGGGCAATGAGCTGGAAAAGAACTCATGACCTCCAGTGTGGAGTGCCATGAAGGGTAGGCCTCAAAGACAGCTGCCAAGGTCAGGTGTATTTATACACTTAGGCAAGCGGTGGGGGGGAGGAGGGGGAGAAGACAGAGAAAGAGGGAGAGAGAGAGAGAGAATGAATGACTTTTCCTCATTGGTCAAGCTGCTTCTTTTGATGGACTTAGCTTATTTGCTATAGAGAACTCATCTCCATATCCCTGTATAAGCAAATAGTTGAGGGAAGCTGACCACCTTATCTCTGTGGAGGATTGGAGTCAGTTCTTCCTATCAACTGGGGGTGTTTCTCCAGGGTATTCCAGAAGTGGGGGATGGCTTTGCAAGACCTTGAAAGAACCACTCAGCATAGCTGTTCTGAAACTGCCTAACACTAGATTAGGCAAGTTTAAGCAAGAGGACTCCCCAGAGTTGGAGGTCAACATGAGCTACATAGCAAAACCCTGTCTGAAAATAAGTGAATACCGGCTAGAAACCAAGAAAGAAACTGCAGAAATTTAGGGCCTGTACCTCCTAAATTCATACTACACACCACACCAAGGGCAGCCTGCTCTTGGAAGGCTTTCAGAGTTCTAAGAGATAAAGGAAGTTCCTACACAAAGCTGAATCGCCTCTTTTGTAAATAGAATCACATGAATATAATCCTTTAGGCCATCAGACTTTTCAGACTAAGAAGTCTTGGGAGATCTCAAGCTGCTCTTTAGAAGAAAACTACAATGGTAATAATAGAGATGAGAGGAAGCCAAAGAATGCATGTCCGTTAGCACTTTTTTGAAAAATCAATGTTTCCTGTTTGCTAACAAACCTCATTCTTCCCTAGGAGTCTTGCTCAATCTTAACAGGTCCTGTTTGCTAGCGACTTTAGGTCAACTCAGTGAAAGTTAGTTGTTCGCATTTATATTTTGTCTTCTCTGCCAGTCAACCCCTTCCTGCCCCTCGCAGGCTTCTTTGGTTGTTTCTAAGCAATCTCATTTGCTCTCAATTCCCTCCAAGTTCTTCCTGCTTCCCTTCTCAATCCCAGTCCTCCTGAATCTCTCTGGGATCCTGCCCTTTGCACGCCAGTCCTCTAGAACCTTCCATTTGCCTAAATCTTCTCCCTTTCCCAGCTCCCCAAATACCTTGAAGGCGATCCATGCATTTTAACATTGATAAACACAGGCCGGATTGCTTACCACATACTCTGCATGAATTTATATTCATACCAAGATTAAAGTCTATGCAAGGGCTGATCTCATACCCTTACCAACTCTATTACTCTTTGAAACAAGCTAATAATGTGCTTTACGGAAACTTTTTATTCCACTTTCATGCATATGTGGGGGGTATGTGTATGAATGTGCAGGCTTCTGTGCATGGGGAGGGAAGTGATATCAGGAATCATCCTCCATTGTTTTTCACTTATTCTTTAGAATCTGAGTGTCTAATTAAAACCAGAGATTGACCTACAAGGTTAGTTTGGCTACCAGCTTGCCCTGGGGATTCCCAGTGTTTACCTTCTGGGTGTCGAAATCACAGATGGGCCAGCACACCTGCCTGGCACGGAGACCCTCCTTGGACCTGTCACAAGTACTACTTAGAGTACAATTTCCTAAATACTTTACTTGTGAACCAGTGTTACTGAAGAAATTTTCACTCATGGACTGGGGTTAAAACTTTCGGCTCACAAGCAAAAGGAGTTCGGATGCCCAGATCCCACATAAAAAAGCCAGGCAGAAATGGTGGCAGCCTGTACTTCTAGCCCTGGAAGGCAGAGCCTAGGAAACTCCAGGGAAAAGCAATAAGGAGGCAGAGCAATCCAGGATGATTTCCAATGTTAACATTGGGCCACCACAGGCACAAACACTCAAACACACTTGTACACCCGCCTACATGCAAAACACACTTACATGTATGTGGGGAAAAAAAAGAAAGAAAAAGAAAAGTAAATTTCACTCAACCCCAACTATATAGGCATATAAAAGAGGTACAGAAATCAAACAGTTATTCGTAATAAATCATAAAAAATATTTAAAATAATTATTTGGTATACATATAACCTTACCATCTAGTTAAAAAAGAGAGAGAAAGAAAACATTCATACTGGTGAGATAGATGAGCCTGTTTAGTTTTACATGAAGAGTTAACTCCTGGCTAAAATACTTGATACTATAGGACATGGCATATTTTTAATGTTCGTGATAGATTTTAAATTTACAGGTGTCAAATTTACAATAGAAGGCAGCATTCTTGGGCACAGTTGTGAAGAATTAGTAATTAAGGCAAATCCTGAGCAAAGTTGCAGTAGACTGTCTGACTGATGTGGGAAGAACCAACCATGCGCGTGAAACCATTCCCTGAATGGATGCACAAGATGGAGGCAGCTAGTTCAGTAAGTTGGCGTTCTTCAGCTTGCTGTCTAGCGAGTGAAGTGCTGACCCCTCTCTCACAAGCCTGTGGACATGGCGTGGCCAGTTTTCTCAGCCCCTGGTTTTGGTATGTGTTAGGCATGTTTGTTAAAGCCCAAAATGGCTCACGCTGCCCCCGCCGCTTCCTGCAATGTAGGATGTACGTGTCCAAAGGCCACTTCCCAGCTTGCGTAGATAAGGACAGCTGCACAGCCCTCAGCCCGTCTGCAACTTCTCCACAGCCCGCCCACCTGCGACAAAGATAAACTGGCACATTCATCCAAGGACTTTTCCCCACCCCAGGGTGAGCCCCCCTTTCCATCCCAATATTTTCCCAACTACATGCCCTTGGCCTATAGTCCATGCTCCTGCCCCCATGGTCACATGCCCATGCCTATAAAAGACCCCCGAGTTAGATTTTCACTGATTCAGAGACAGCCATCCTATGTTGTTTGCTAATGAAATCTCCTGTGTGCACATGCTGGTGAGTGTATGTGTGAGTCTTGCTGTACCCAAACAATCTGAGGTGGGGGGAGGGGCATTCTCAGGAGCCCCTCCGCAGTATGAACTCTCTCGCTAAGCTGAACTAAAAACTGTAACTGAGAATTGTAGGAAAGAATAAAACTCCCTTGTTCACCTAAACTCTTTGGTGGTAAATTTATCAGCAAGGTGAAGATAAAACCTATGTTTCTCAGAGCTGGCTGATATGTTGACTTTGCCATCATTAACGCTGAGAATACCACTTTACGTGAATGAGTGGGACCAAATAGCAGAAGTATGTTTAGAGCCATTTTAGAAATTGTTGAAAATTCAGTCCTTATCCCAAGCCAAAATTCCTTTTTTTTTTTAAAAATAAAACCCTAGTCAGCACAAGCAACAATCATAAAAGCAAATGTTCTAATGCAATAAGATCTAGATATATCAATATGATAATTGCTGAGGTAACAAAATATTAAGTCTATATTTTCACAATTAAACCGTTATGTTCCTACAGGAGCAGATAACTTTATATGTATAGCAAAAATACTACAATTCCTAAATACAGTCGTCTCAAATATGAGCTGACTCACAAGCCATGTTTGTTGGCATCTCCTGGCTTGTGGGGCAGTGTTTGTTGGCATCTCCTGGCTTGAACCAAGACTGTGGACCCAGTGCAGAGCGTGTGCTCAGAACCAGAGCTGCGGTGAAGCAATGCAATTCAACACACGCAAGCGCTGCAGGGGCCTCGGGATTTATCGACTTACTTTTGAATAAAATTTTGCTTTTTGTGGGTACTAAAGCTTTTTACTGTTGTCAACATTTTTTCAGGATTCCCCACAGTGGATTACAAGACTGCATATGAGGTTGTGACCCATAGTTTAAAAAGCTGGGACTTAGAAGATGTCTGCATGCTTTCCTAAAATAGATTTAAAGTAGATACAGAATATACCTGTTGGCAGAACTGGTGAACTAACAACCGCACATCTGTCATTCTAAGGGTTTTAGGTGAGAAAATCTGGCAGACGAGGTGGCAGATCACAGATGCTGATGTCTCGTCTGACTCTGGGAGAGGCAGACAGTCCAAGGTTTTGGTGAAGGACTTTGCATGAGTCAAAGTGAAAACATTCTGAATGGTGAGACTGTGTGAGTGGTCGGAGGTCTGGGGACTCAGTTACAAGTGAAGCAACACAAATATGCTGCAGAGACTGAGAATCATATGCGTAAAATCCATTAGAGGGGAAAAAATGCACCATTAAGGCCCAAGACACAAGATTTTGCAGGGTTGTTTGCGTAAGGTTTTGCCCCCCAAACACGCCATATCACAGACAAGACAGAAGCTTTAAAGATGTTCCAGAACCTCCTGGTCAAATGGAAAAAGAGAGAAAAGCTGGGGTAAAGGGGATGGGGGGGGGCGTTGTGCAGAAGGGTTGTGGTAAAGGGGGAAGTATGTCCCTTTGTAAGGTAATATCCTGAACTCTTGTCCAGACCAGGAAGTGTGTGGTCCCCTTCTGATCCTGTCTTCCCTCCCCCACCCCACTAAGGACTGGGTAAGCGTTGGCGCTTGCAAGTACCGACTGGCTATTAGGGGGCAGGGACCAACAAGCAGAAGCTCTGTCCTGAGGATGAGGCTAGTGGAAAAGGAATTCCATCAGTTTGATTTGCAAATCTCCTAACATCTGGCTTAATACAAGTCAACTGGATTCTCAGTTTCTGCATTCCAGTCTGTTCTGGAATTTAATTAAGGTAAATGAAGATTTCACTTCATAGAAATTTGTGGCAAGTATATTAATAGCTTTTCATATCAGTGTGACCATTATTCTCAGTTACCACAACAAAATTTAACAGCTGACAGCAAATACTTCACTTCTCCTTCTTTCAGACAGGGTCTTCCTATATAGTCTAGGATGACCTAGAACTCTTAGGTCCTGCCTGTACTTCCGGATGCTAGGATTATAGGCATGAGCCAGCCATGCCTAACTTTAACAAATGATAGCTTCTGAAAGGTTAATAGTAGTAGGTACATTAGGACAATGTCAATCATCTTTTTATATTCTATGACATTAAAAATTCATGTTTTTCTTGCTACTGGAATAAATACTTTACCTAGATATTATGATTTCATAACATCATACATAGATCCTTTGGAAAATACTGGTTCATCAAATATAGTATTTTAAAATTAGTTCTAAATAGTCTTGGATATGTCTATCTTTAACAGGTTCGACCTAAGTCACTATCCTTAACTGTAGCCTGCACAGCAGTGATTTGTTTCTAATGTGGTTTCTGAGGATTGATCATAAATTATATTGAGGGTTCAGTCTTGCTTCTCTTGGATCATATGCTCTGGGCAAAGCTAGCTTTCTTGATGTGATGATTCTCGAAGCCTTGTTGAAGAGGTCCTTATGGTGAAGAACTCTAGCCTCCTGGCGATAACCATGTAAGTTTGTCACCAAATAACGGCAGCCCGGCAGACACCTTCATTACAACTGCATGTCAGACCCACTCAGATGACAAATATTTCGCTTTAAGTCACTATATTTGGGGGTAATTTGTTATGCAAGAAAAATAATTTACTACACTGCCACATGCTGTCACTTTCCATTATGTAATGTTTATTTTTAAAAAAAAAAAAAACCTTTCTATGCCACCATTCAGATATTGCTGAGAAAAAAAAATAGTATATTGGAAACTGTCAAGTCCATGGCAGACACATTTTTTGAAATTCATTTTTAAAATATTTTGTATATATATTGCAAAAGGGAAAGGGAGAAAGAGAAAGAAAAGAGAGAAGAGGAGAGTGGAGGGGAGGGGACGGGAGCCGAGGGGTGGGGAGGAGAGGGGCGGGGAGGGGAGGGGACGGGAGTGCCATGGCACACAGTGGCATCCAGAGAACAAGTTTTCAGAAGTCAGTTCTTTTCTTCCACCACGTGGGCTTCAGGAGTAAACTCAGATTGCCAGATTTTTTTTTTTTTTTTACTTTATTTGCTGAGCCTCTCGCCAGCCCCATGTTTTTCAAAATTCTACATTTTCTTTAATCTTTAAATTTTCTCATTGGCATTAAAAAAATCCATGAGCTGACTTTGCTCATTTTCTGCAAAATGTCTACCAAACTACCCAAGCCCACACAATCATATGCCTGTCAGCTGTTCAAATAAAAGCTGTTTTGTAGAAGAGTCTAATTTAGCTGGCAACCTAAGCGACCACAGAATTGCTTTTACTCAAGAAATGTCTTGGTGTACAGATTTGCTTCGTATACTTCCCACTTTGACACACAGAATATTAAAGGTTCAAATGAATACAGCTCATTAAGGATATTCTTAAGTGAAATAAGCTACCTTATATGCCACCTCTACAAGCACATTGGTGAAAGATACAACTGCAAATACAGTTCATTGCTCCTGCCCTGGTTCATTTATGCCAAGGTATGGACATGCTTATCTGATACTCTGAATGTAAATGTCAATCTAGTTGAAGGTGCAAATAACAGTATTACCATGAAAATGAGCCTTTTCTTTTTTGGGGGGGGGTATAGTGCATTGAGACAGGGTCTCATGTAGCCCAGATTTACCTCAAACTCACTATGTAGTTGAGGATGACCTTAAATGCTTCATCCTCCTGTCCTTTCTACCAATTACAAATGTTACAACCCATCTCACTAAAACAGTTTGACCTTGTTGATTTCCTAACAGAGTCTGAGAGACCTTCACAGAGTATGAGGAATGGAGCAACCCGGGAGAAGTGCCAATACCTCAAGAAGTCTGTGCTTCACCACTGACTTCTAATCTGTCTCCTAAACCGGGCACCAGTATTCCAAGCTCCCTAGAAGGGGTTGGGGAAAGTTGCAATTCAAAATGTTTAGAACAAAACTGAATCGCTAATGAAATGGTGACCTTCATGTAAAATGTTTCTTTAAGTAGTGACCTTCACATAAATGTTTTCCTCATCCAGTTTTCTGTCTCTGTAACCTACTCTACTTAGCCGCAGCCTTAAGAAGCCAGGGCCTCCTGCGAAAGAGGAGAGTTTGGGGCTGTTTGGGCAAGAATTATCAAGGACAGGAAGGAACACTACTCCTTCCCAGTAAACAAAGAACAGTGTCCAGTTTTCAGAGAAAGAAAGTCTCCCCAGGCCAAGTGCCCTGTGAGTAAACCTTGCAGTTCTATGTACCTCCAAGTGCTGATTTTTGTTTGTTTGTTTGTAATGCTATGGTTTGTATAAACATAAAGAAACAGTTTTGGGTACAGAATATCATTCAATGGCAAAATGCTTCCCATTTCCAGGATGGGAAGAAGGGTTTTAAAGGGGGTGGGGGGGTGTTGATGAGTTAAAAGCAGGGTCATGACTATTATCCAGCACACAGTAGGCCAGGTTCAGGGTGCTATCACGTTCCTCTTTTGTGATACATATATTTCTTTTGAGACTATGAAAAATAGTCCTCATTCTGGCTCACTACTTCTGCATCTAAACCCTCCCATTTTGCTCTAGTAACTTTCTGGCCCTCTCGCATCCTGAAGGCTTCAGTCTACTCCTAACTTTCCATTTTCCTCTTCCTCCAAATGCTCCAGTTCTTGTGTTCCAATTCCAGGGCTTTGCTTGCAGGGGAAAGATGAAATGGGCCCTGCCCAGACTTTTTGTAGTCTGAGGATGAGGCTGGAAGTGGAGGGTATTAGAAAGGAGGTGCTATGGTGTCTGTGCTGTTGGAAGGCTGGACTCTGGGAGGTCTTGGAGGAAATTGTCTTGACTGCTTTAATTGAAACGGGAAGACTTGTCCAATGTGCACAGCACCATTCCCTGGGTTTCAAGTAGATTGTGAATAAAAGGAGAAAGGGAGGAGCGCAAATGTAGGCCTGTGTTCATCCCTTGCTTTCTGCTCTTAACTATGGATGTGAGGTGATGTCAAGCTCCTGCCACCGTGACATCCTATAACCTGGAATTGCGAGCTGGAATACCACTCCTTCCCTTGATTTGCTTTTGCTGGGCATCTGTCAGAGCAATGAGATGAGTCACAAAGACAGAGGTATTTAAGGGTATGAGCTGCACAAGTCAGCGATTCCTCCTGCCAATACTGTGCACACAAGATCACACTGCCCTGGTCTCTTCCTGAGACCACCAGCGAAGCAGGAACAGAGCGGAGTGAAAGTCTATGGGCTTTGCACTAAGGGTCAAGTGCGAGACAGAATGGAAATAAGGGGGACCGAGAATCATCCAGCTACCCGTCTCTACTGCTAGAGACACCCAGGACTAACTAGGAAAAAGCAAGAACAGCCCCCAGGACGGCGAAGGCCAGGCCGAGGCCGGCCTCCAGCGCCCAGCCAGCCAGCCTGGGCTGCTCTGACTTACCAGCGACCCCTGGAGGCTGGCACTGGCAAGGCGCCGGCCAGCCACGCCTCTAGCAGGGCTAAGTCGCCTTGAACGCGCTCAATCTTCTGTTCTCCAATCACAGGGTTCTGGGAAAGCTGAGCTTTCTGGGAAATGGAGTCCTAGTCGAGAGGATTCTGGGAGTCGTAGTTCTTGTTGGTCCCTGTGCGCAAGAGCATTTTTCTGCTCCATTCATGACTGCCACTCGCTCACTACTCTTGAGAGATGAAGGTTGGGGAGTTGAGGGGTGAGGTGGAGAGTTGAGGGGTGGGGCAGGTTCCAGGCTCTGGCTGACCTGTGGCCCCTTGGACTCTGAGTGGGAATAGACTAGATCCCCTTTGGAATCATAAATCAAATAAATCTTCCTTAAGTTGTGTTGGAAAACCGTTCAACAGTGCCTTTAGTAGCCACTATCGGCCACCTCTGGGTCTGACCTAATATCCTTTCGACTATCAGGTGAAACCTTTTGGAATGTATTAACAGACCACTAGCTTCCACCAACGGAAAAGCTGAGATTGGTGTCAGATAGCATTTAAGACAAATAACAGAGATTTCCCTGCTTTCATAGCATGCCAATCAGATAGCCCACCAATGTGGCCTTTAAATATTTTTTATTTATGACTCTCTTTTGTTTCGGAACTATAAAAACTTCATGAAACCACTTCCACATGCTATTTGGGGGGAACTCTGGCCATTCCCTTTGAGGTAAGAGCCGTGTTCTGCATTGACAATGCCCAACACTCTACCAAGATGGTGCCACTTAAACCAAAATTGTTAATAATAACCGCTTTTCACACACATATGTTCCTATTATGATCCTCATTGTTTAGCACAAATTAGATGTGCCTAAGCACTTTACATTCTGAGTAGTGCCAGGCTTAATAACTCAGAACTAAATATTGGTCACCTAGAAGAATCCAATGCTATGGTGAAAGCAATCATCATAACTAGACTATTTCATAAATAGCAAAATTTTCTCCAGAATTTTAAGCATGGCTGTTTTTTTTAAACATTTTTTATTATTATTTCCGCTCATACAAACTTAATAGGTAGACTAGTTCCCTCTCCCCCTCCTCCCCCTGAACCCCCTGCTCCCCTTCCCTCCCTGTCTCCCAGTGCCTCCCCCCCAATTCCCAGAGAGTCCTTTATTGTGTATGCCTAACTCTCCTCTTGGTCCTCCTCTCCGATGACGTACAAGGACCCAGTGGCATTTCCCTGAACCCTTTCTCGTGTTCCCCTTAAGCATAGGAACACTACTGTGGCTGTCAATCCCTTGCCTCCAAGGATCTTGGTGCCTTTAGCCGATGCTAGACTTTGTGAGATCAATAGTGTGTTGGACATTGCGCAGGGTAAGCATGGCTGTTTCTAAGTCTTTGCCATTCATAGTTCTGATTCTGTAAAGCACTTAAGATCAAACTCTCGGGAGTGACTAATAGGTGTTTACTTTTTTCAAGTTAACTTTTCTTTAAATATTTGCTTTTGTTAATTGTGTTTTGTTTTCATCTTAAAGCTTTATAGTTATTGCCTGTTGATATTCTGTTACCGAAAAAGAGACCAAAAGACTCACTGCTTTCAGTAACACGGTGTATTTAATATACATTGTAAGACTAGGAATTTAAAACTGACCTCCTAAGAGAAAGGGCAAGAAAAAGCTTCTGCCCTATAGTTTGTCAAAGGAATTCATAAGGGAGACAAAACCCTGTCAGATGCACAAAGAGCCAGGATCTTTCCATGAGAGAATCGATGTTCTCGGGAGTAGCATGCAGATAAGCTCAGCCTAGTAGCCCTTCACTCTAGACTTCCTACTCGCCTGAATTTGGCCAATGAGAATAATTTTTGTTCCTGGCTCCCTGACTACCTTCCACTCCTCCTCAATATGGGATCAGACAAACATGGAAAAATATTTCCAACATGGCAAGGAGGGACAGTTATAACCAAACCTCAAGATGGCTAATAGTGATGTCTTCAGAGAAAGTTGTGGAGAAATGATGGGAGAAACGGAACCATCTATGCCAGTCCCTACAGAGGAACTAAGATGTAAGCGAGTAAAGATATTCTAAGGGAGACATCCGTGCCCCTCCCTTTGACTGTCAATTGAAACGATGGTCCCAAGGAATTGACATCCCACACCACCTTCCCAGGAACCTCGCGCTAGGAAAGGAGACGCTGAGGCTTGTTTCTAGAAAGAGATTTCACAGCTTTCTGACAACTAGTCAGACCGTCTTGCAGGAGACTGGAGTGGAGACAATGGAGCGCTGATCCAGTCCTTGACTAGGACTTCTCAGTTAACATACCTCTTGCTCTTCAAACATCATGTCAAGACATTAAACATAAAGTTCATGTCAGCGCCCCACAGATGGCCTTGAGGGTCACTGGGCCTTTTGGTTTTGTCTGCTTTCCAGTGCAGCCACACTGTGTAAGTCTCTTTTCTCAATTTTGCACTATTACTGTTCTGACTGATCCGAATTATTGAGGTGGCCAGGGCCCAGATTCTGGCTCTAACTCTGTTAAGAAAGAGATTACAGATTCTTCGGCTATCATTGAGAAAAAGAAATTCTGGCGAGTGACAGATTCCCTTTCCTCCAACAGCTATATTCAGATCCAAAGCTCTGCTTGCTGGTCCCTGTCCCCCCAGTGGCCAGTCGGCGCTTGCAATGCCTGATCCTTAGTCACGTAGGTCATGGGTACAGGGGCTGGGATGGGAGCTGATGACTCACTCCCCTCTCTGTCCTTCGCCTGCCCACAAGCCTTAATCAATAAACTTTAAATCCCTTGTCCATGGCGTGTTTGGACTTTTTATCTCACAGTGAAGATGTGGATGGACAAAGAGGAACCATTATTCTCTTGGTGTCACTGTAAGACAAACAACCTGAATGTGTCATGCCTTGGACAAGGGATGAAAAGAGCTTATTAAATACACGGTGACAGAGCTGATTCTCAGAAGGGAGAAGCAGCGTCTGAAGCGGAGTGGCGGTTTGTAGTTCCTGGGCTCGTGGGCGGGGTGAAGAACAGATGGACATGACGTGACTTATCCCTGTCCTCATGAAGGACATGACTGAGCATAGGCTTTGCAAGTGCCTGCTGCCCACTGGGGCGTGGGGGGTTAGTGACCAGCAAGCAGAGCGTTTGCTCTGAATGAGGGGTTTGGAAGAAAGGGAATCAATCATTCCAGCCTTTTATTGATGAAAAGGGGCAATGCATTCACTCTTTACTACTTCCTGCTGGACGGGGTTGGAGTGGGAAAGGTTCGGTTCCCCATGGTGAAGAGGAGCACTGGGAATTCAGAACTCGATGGGTCTTAACCTAGGAGAGACAAGACTGACAAGAAGGTTCAGAAGGCAGCGTCCACATACACGTGCTAAAAATCCTATAATCGAGGGTTTGGTCAAGGGTAGGAAAGGGGCTATGTTGAGCTTGTCAATTATCTGGTTTCGCTTGTCTAATAACATGTAATAGTCGTCAGAAGGTCAGATCACACACAGAGAATGGCGGTAAATGGCAATTAGGGGCTAAAATGGACCCAAGATAATCTGGCTCATTGGATGTTCTAATTAAGACAATCAGACTTGGGCTGGAGAGGTGGCTCAGGGGTTAAGCCTCCGCCTTGCAGGCGGAAGGTCCTGAGTTCGGATCCCAGATCCCACGTATAGACGCCAGGCGGAAGCAGGGGCGGCCTGCGCTTCTGGCCCTGGTAGGGCGGAGCCTGTGAATCCCAGGGCTGAAGGAGGTAGAGGCGTCCATGGTGGTTCGCGAATTCGTCCGTGGTTCTACCTACACACACACACACACACACACACACACACACACACATATGTGCACAGTTGAATAAATAATAATAATAAAAAAAAGACAATCAGACTTACGAGTTTAGCAGTGTCTTTCCAGGAACTTACATTTAGTGAGTTAGCCAAACTCACAGTTTTGTGCATGCACATTCCACATACAGTTGCTTACAGAAAGTCAGTGTCCCATGTAGCTAGGAAGTCTCATTCCTAGTGAATCGTGTAGATGAGGCTGAGTAGCAGGCAGAGGAGCAGTCTTCAGGAGAAAGAGGTCTTGTTAACTAATTGACAGAGACATTAAGAAAGAAATTCCTGGATCATATTAAACCTATTAGCTATGATGATCTGGACCTGTTGTAGTTTTTGCTCTCTATATCTGATATAACATTTGCATGTGACCTGTGATCAGATACATATATAAAATTAAAGTAATTGTTTCAGTCTGCCTGCATAGTTGCTGATAAATGACCATCAAATGGCTTAAGGGAACAAGGGATAATTTTCTCTTATGATTACTGGTTACAGTTCTTAGTCCAGCTTGATGGGAGAGCACGCACCAACACAGGGGCCAAGGGAATTGGCCACACCATCACCACATAACAACTGAGAGAGGGACGATCCTTACTTGCCAGAGCAGCATGTCTGGCCAAGTATACAGAAGGATGCCAACTCTTTCAACCAGCTCTCCATGATTTATTCCAGAGCATTCTAATCCCACCCACCATAGGCTGGGCCTTCCCCATCAGCTAGACAATCTCCTGTAGGTTTGCTCTGGGCTTAATTCAACCACTAATTCTTTGTAAATGTGCCCCGAGCTCCAACCCTTAACTATCAAGTTGACACCTGTGCCTAACTATGACAGTAATCAATTGTATGGTCTGGCCCAGTGAGGTGAAGATAATGGTGAGGGAAACAAGCATTATATTTGTAGCATTTACCTTCAGGCCAGCTTGACATTAGCTAAAATCCTATGTTCATGGTCGTGTCCATTTTTGGAAGCTCAAGGCTTTTTTTCTTTAACATACAGTGTTTAAACCATCACAAACCTCCTACAACATACTTTAAACCTTCTAAGTCCATTCCCATCTATTTCCATTTTTGGAACAAATTTTACCTTCTCATACAAAAGCATTTTTTCTCATCAACAATATATCTTGTATCTACAACCTTCATATGTCTTTCCCTCTATTTGATGGTTCCCTTCTGTTTCAACATGTTTAGACAGACCTTGAAGAATGTCATGGTTTGAAATGTGTCCTCCACAGTCTCATGTGTTCGGGAAGGTCATGGCACCTTGAAAGGTGGAGCCTTGCTGGAGGAAGGCAGTCACAAGGGGTGGGCTTGAGGTGGATTAGTCTCACTTTACCTCCAAGAGAAGTCTGCCTTTGCTGCAAGCAGTCTGGCAGCTCTTAGCCTCCAAAATGTCTGCGGCGACTTAGCTATCTCCAGCTTTGACCAGCCAGCCATGCCACCTCCGCTTTGAGAGACTGTTTCTCCCCTCTGGAACCGTAAGCTGAATAAATCTCTCTTTCTCCTTTAAGTTGCTTGACTTTTGGGTGCTCTCTCACAGCAATAGTTAAGTAACTGTTACAGAAATTTAAGAGTAACCCTTACAAAGAGCAAGTCTTTTAAAAAGGGCAGGAGCAGCAAACCTCATCCTTAAAAGAAATAAAGATTTGGGCTTAATTTGGCACACATAAATTAATTTGGGACCATATAAATGATAAAAATATTCTAGCATTAAGCAGTCCTTAAAATTCGTATCTTTAAAATGCATGACCTTTAATAAAATCACAGTAGAAAACTGGTCAAGATAAGAACTTTGAGTTTAAATGATAATTGCTAGGGTTATGTCTTCTAAGTCCCCACTTTGAAAGGACTTAGCATAACACTTTTAAACATCAAATGAACAATATAAGCACATAGAGGGTAAATCCTTCAAGTTTTCTTTAGAATTCACAAGGCAGTAGAAACATTCAGAAATCATTACATCTGAATGAAACTAGCATAGTTCCAACAGAAAACAGGAGTACACACCAGGGACATGCAGTTAGAGAATCAGATTGGAGTAAAGAAATTGATGGTCTCATCCCAGAAAGGAAGCCCATAGATCTTACTGCAACGGGAACACTCTCTAGGAGTCTGTATGTATCCAGGTTCTTGTGTTTGGAGTCGAAGATTGAAACCAGAGCATGTGTAGAGGCTTAAGGTAGAGTCTATTAGAGGAGAGAAAGAACGGAACTCAGAGACTAGACGTGGAGTACCATGAGGGGCAGGCACCTGGAGAACTCATGGGCTCCAGGAATGGAATCCACGAGGGGCAATGAGCTGGAAAAGAACTCATGACCTCCAGTGTGGAGTGCCATGAGGGTAAGCGCCAAAATGGTTGCCAAGGTCAGGTGTATTTATACTCTTGGGGATGGGGCGGCTTTTCCTCATTGGTTAGATCACATTGGGACCCAACCCAGTTGATCTTGTGCCCACCTCAAGGTGAAGCCTGTCTGTAAAGGAGAGCAAGGGGTTGGGGGAAGTTAACTGTCTCTGTGGAGAATTAAAATCAGTTCCTCCCTATCCTGCAGAAGGTGTTCCTCTGGGGTAATCCCAGCTGTGGGGGACGACCTTCCAAGATCCTTGGAGACCGTCCCAGCATGGCTGCTCTAAAGCTGCCTAATTACCACGAGAACAATGAGGAAATTCCAATGAATTGCTCAGAAGACATTTGTATTTTTTTGGGTGCTAGATCTGCTGGGCCAAGATCTCATTAAAGTGGTGGGAGGAATGAGCAAGTTTAACCAATGTTCATAGTAGCTTCGCTATGTTAGGAACACACCGACAATCTTGAAAGAAATCACAGTGACACTGGAACACTGGCAGGAAGGCACAGTCCTGAGGGCACTGCAGCCCTGCCAGAAGGGCGGAGTCTTGAGCCCTTCAAGACCTTGCCGAGAGCACGAAGACATCTTTATTTGCAGCCTCATTAAAATGAAAACCAAGCAAGATAATTTTTCATGAAAGGAAACTTAAAATTTACTAACAACAGTTTTAATAGACTTAAAATTTTAATTATATTAGAGTGTTGAAGTCGGTTTGTCTTAGGCCTTTCAATGGTACCAAAATTATTCATTTTAAGTACGCATACATGTATTTTAATGAGCATGCAAAAAAATTAGTGCACAATAGAAATGAGAGGGAAAAAATTGAATTGGCTACAAATTTGTTACTTAGAAACACAAAACACACAAACTTAGCTGTTAGACACATGACATGATTACATGAAATTCAGGTAACTATAAATGTAATATGATATAGATTAAACAACACAGCTCTAAGTCCTATGGAATTGTTTGCTTAATAATAAAACAATTTCTTTCCAGTTCATCAGGTTTCTGCAACTCATTCCAATTCTCTAAATCCCCTTGAATGTCTTTATCTAAGTGCACAAAATAAGCCAAGTTAGAGATCATAAGTTATTTCTTAAAGAAAGTCATCTTTAGTTAGACCTTCCAAAGGCTTATAAATTGAAAATGCTGTACCTAGAGGCTGTCTCCTTTCTCCTTTGAAATTGGAGAAGTTTCAGGAGATAAGTAGATGGACAGACACCAAACGCAACAGGACTCCCTGCCTGCGGTCTGTGAGTTCTTGGCGGCTCTCCTGACCTTCACGGAATCCATGTCCTGAGTTCTGTCCTTTCTCTTCTCTATGAACTCTGCCTTAATCCTAAACGTGTGTTCTGGTTTCAGGCTTTAACTTCTGAACACAAGAACTTGGAGACATAAAAGAACCCAGGAGATCCTGTATCAGTCTCTCATTCTGGGAAAGAAGCTTATGCCTCAATATTGGGGGAACCTGTACCCCAAGAAGGAGGTAATGGGGGAGATGATGTATAAAGAGGCTACTTGTTTCAGTTTCATCTTCCTGCTACTGAGTGAGATCAAGAACAACTTACGAGAGCAAAAGGTTTATTTTTTCTCACAATTCTCCATTACAGTACCACAAGAGAGTGGATACCAAAATCAGCAGCCAAGGCTCAGGGACACCGTAGAAGAGGGGCAGAAAGACCTTAAGATCTGATGATGGGAAGGACTGTTCCGAGACTATTTTGTGACACAACAGTACTGTTGCACCCACGAAGCTGCGGCAGTAATGGTTATCTGCACTAGAACAGCATGAAACTGGCCCCATAAACATCCTGCCATGCTTGCGGGAGGGGCTTACAAGACCTCACCCCTCTGTGATGTACATTATACTGGTAAATTGTCACTTACTGTTTGAATTCACTGAGAAGCGGTCTCTGGAAATTTGGGTTGCTCCCCCCTCCCAACTTCAGAAACCCAAGCATGTTTATGTCACCTGTCTTCCAAAACTCCTTGTCCTGGGTCAGGCTGGTCCTCTGGCTCCGTAACAGGAGTGAGAAAAGCAGCAAAGAGCCAAGGACATTAAAGATGTTGTGTCCCTGAGAACAGCTACAAGGTAAATCATTTCCAACAGATGTTACTGTTTGTTGTTTATTGCACGATATAAAAATGTTCACAGTGGGAGAGAAAAGCTGGCAGTTCAGCTGTGGAGAGAACATGATGCTCTTCCCAGGAGTTTCTCAGTTGGTCTGACTGCCTTGACAGGGATTCCCCACTTGATTTCTGCTGGACGATTGTAAGCGCCCGGTCTGATGGTGTTATCTATGTGCTACATTTGTTCTGTTCTTCGGAAGTCTTGGCCAAGAGAAGACCATCTGCCTGGGACCCTCTTCAGCTACTCAAGGTCCAGCTGATTTGTTTTCCCTACCACCCTCTCCCCCACCTCCCACCTCTCCAATCTCCCCACATTTCTCCCTTGGTTGCTCTTGTTTCTGTGGCTTATCTGATAGTTTACTATCTTCTACTTATTCATTTACTCCTGCTTACTAGATTCTCAATCAACTCACCCATTTGAAGCAGAAAGCGTGACTATTGTGAATCATTGTCTGGGGAGAACACCTCTTGGGAGCCTCAGGCAGTTCATGGCTGGGAAGGAGAAGTCATTTTCCTCTGTGACGTAGCCACTGCTAAGTGGTACTTGTTCAAGTAAGCAACCCATCCATGTTCATGTAGACAGCCTAACTAAACGCTTCAATCCATGTGCATGAGTGTGCGCGCGTGCACACAAAGTCGGGGGGAGATTTATGAAGAAAAAGTTTAGCAGGAAGAGGAAGGATAAAAGAGATAATGGTGGGGAATGTGATCAAAGATGTGTATTTATGAAAGAAAGGAGAGAGAAGCAGGTAGGGAGAGAGGGAGGGAAGGAAGGAAGGGAGGGAGGGAAGGAGGAAAGAAGGAAGGAAGGAAGGGAGGAAGGGAGGAAGGAAGGAAGGAAGAAAAAGAAAGAAAGAAAGAAAGAAAGAAAGAAAGAAAGAAAAGAAAAAGAGAGAAAGAGAAAGAGAGAAAGAGAGAAAGAGAAAGAAAGAAAAAGACAAAATATTCTTATACACAGTACACAAGACTAACTTGAATCCTACTCTATTGTCATTAGGGTTTGGTGAATACCTCTGAAGGAACCCTGAAGGAATTCTGGGGTCTTGTGTTCCTGTGTTAGGGACTAAGCCCCATTTCCACTCTCCCACCTATCACTAGAATGAAGTCGTAAGTTAACTTGGGTCTGTCAATCACCTGGCCTATAGTCAGTCTACTCTGCCATACCTTCGTGGAATGTCTGAAGTGTTCTCTCTCTCTCTCTCTCTCTCTCTCTCCTCGTCAGTGGACATGGACCGGAGTAAAGAGTTCGAAACTGCCACTCTAAGCCATATGCTCTCCAAGTTTTGAAAAACTCAAAGTGCAAACAAAATCTTTCTCTTCTGTGCTTTTCTCGAAACTTCTAAAAGTGAAACATGCTTTCCCTAATATTTGGGACTTTTTGCTGTTTCTCTGAGGATTTTGACTTCTTCGCCACGAGGGTGCTTCCCAGCCTCTAAGCGCGCTTCTTCCCGGCAGCCGTATGACTTCCCAGCCCGCGTAGCCAGAGCCTCCATCTTGTTACTTTCATGAGTACCCTCAACTCTTTCCCATTAAGTGGCTCATTATTTTATTTCAAAATGAATCTAAGAACCCCTAGAACAGTATCTCATGGATGAGGAGTTGGGCAGAGACTTACATAGTTGCAGCAGAAGCACAGACAGTGTGTTAAGAAGGTTGGAAGAAGACGTTTAGTAGTTCACTGCCACACAAAGAATCGGGACCTTTAAGCCATATGGGCTTTTGGAGTCACTTGCATAGCACATGCTCCTCCATGCATAGCACATGCTCCTCCATGCATGCCATGTTACATGTAGCTCTCCATACACTTCTACGAATCACCTGTCTACGTGCAATTATTAATAGTCAATGATTTCTACATATAGTTCCATGAATCACATGTCTCGCTAGCATTTGGAATCTCTACTCCGGGGCAGGTGTTTTTAGCACTGTGATGATCCACAGGCATGTTCAAACACTGGGGGAGAGAGATGTTCTGGTGGCCAGACTTAGTTAGCCTCAGCTGGAGATTTCCCAGCTGTCTGTTCTCTCCAACTCTTTTTCTTCTTCTTTTTTTTCATATGCTAGTTTTGAACCACATTGGGGAGAACAACAAAAAAGGTTCGCTATCACCGAGTTCACCTTCGAAGTCTTGCCATGAGGTTTAGACCTCGTTTATACAGAGGGCAGGAGGCGTGTCTAAGGAGTAAGATCGGTCAGAAGGTAAGATGGCACGCAGCGTCTCGGTGCCAGGGTTTCCTGCAAGGCTGTGGCAGGGTAATAGAGACAGGGGGAAAAAGATGCATCTACATTAACACATGAGAGAAGTTTGCAGAGAAAGACTGGAAGTCTTCCTCACTGGGTTTCATGTACGGAGCAGGAACAGCAAGCAGGAGGAAAGTACCAACTGGACAAATGTGGGAGGGGCAAAAACTGTGTATAAAGTCAAGCCGTTCATGGCTCGCTGCTTTAAGTGCCTATTTTCCCCCCAGCTTATTAGCATACTTCTATTCTGTGAAGTGATTTAAAAACAAAACCAAAAACCCCTCTATTTCTGTTTCTAGTCACATGTCCCTTTGCAGTGCTTTGTCCTGAGGCACAATGCCTGGAATCAGGTGACACTCTGAACTTTCTCAGTGTTTCTTTGAAGACCCCCCCCCCACCATACAGCTCCTTGCCAACATCCATTGCAAAATAGACCTGCTTTCTTGGCCCTAATTCAAAAGGGTATGACTTTCTCTCTTTCTGTCTTCCTCCTTCTGAAAGCTGCTGCAGATTTATCGCTTTCCTGTCTGGTTGTTTTTCTTTCAAATTCAAATAAAATGGTCCTCAGCTTCTTGGGCGTCCGTTTTAAAACTCTTTCATGAAGGCAGCTAAGAACCCACATAAGGAAACTGAGTCTTGTGTAGCAGGGTGGTCTCTCGAGCTGTTAGAACCATGTAAAAATCTCTTTCCGGAGACCAGTTTCTCTGGCTGGCACAAAGCTCAGCTTTTTCCTTTTCCCCACATGAGACTTTTAGGGAAATTCCAGTTTCTTGGGATCCACTGTTATAGTCATGGAGTCGAAGGGAGCGGTGCAAGTGTCTCCTTAGAATGCCTTTATTCCTGACAAGATGGTTAAGAGTCTCCTTCTTTGCAGAGGGACAAAAACCGTTTTTCTAGAACATCACGGAGGGCAGTTCTTTTCCAGTGCCCAGGTTTTCCTGGTGCCCCCTTGGAATTCTCCTGGGGTTGTTCTGAAGGAGGCAGATAATTATTATATCTGACTAGAGAAATGTGTTTTTCCTCAGGACTTACGCTTGGGCTTGCTATGTTGGTATCACTTTCCCGGGAGCATCTGGACTGTCTCATTTTACCTCTGCTGTTGACAACCCCCAGAGTCAACCTGGAGCGTTTAGACCACACCAGCTCCTTGCTCAGCTTCCTCCTCATATCTGGAGTAGACTGACTGATGAAATAAACACCTAGCAAAAGTCTGACTTTATGTGAGCAACCTTCAACTGTAGTAGACGTATTCTGTTATGGCGAGACGTCTTCCAGAATAAAGACCGTGCAGCATAGTTAGGGTGCAGGCATAACCTAATCAAAGGTTTCACGACAAGGTCGGAGTGTGAAGCATAGTTAATGCACACGTGTAATCTTATGGCAACTTGTGAAACGTATAATTACCATATATGGGAGACAAAGAAACTAGACTATGAGAGGAAGTAACAAGGGGTATAAAAGGTTGTATTTTCCTTATTCAAGATTCTGTCTTTTGGGTACAAACGTAGAGAGTCTTATGCACAGGTGGAACTACGTCCTAGAAGACAGCTTCAGTGTCTTCCCTTCTCTATGCAAGATCTTGTTACAATTCCATATCTATGATTTTCCATATCTCCTTTTTTAAAAAAAAATAAATCAATAGTTCTTTCCTATCTTGTTCATCTTTGCTTTAACCTGCCTTTAAAAGAATTTCTTTCTTGAAAAAATTACAGTCTGATAACAAAAACATTGTATGTGAAACAGAGGCAGAACATGTTACCAGCCCTGAAAGGCAATATAAAAGTTTGGCACATCTGGCTTGGTGAGGTGGTGCAGTGGGCAAAGCCACTTGGAGCTAAATCTGACAACTTGAGTTTGATCCCCAGAGTCACATGGTAGACAGAGGAAAGCAACTTTCACAAGATGTCCTTGGACTTTCACTCACTGTGGCCTTCACATGCGTGTGTGTGTGTGTGTGTGTGTGTGTGTGTGTGTGTGTGTGTGTGTGTGTCACATGCACGCACGCGTTAAGTAAACAAATAATGTAAAAAACAAATTTGAAAAGTCTGTGTTAAATTTTCTTTTCAAAATAGGGATTTAAAAGACAAGCTCAAACAGCTTGGTCTACTTAGCCTTGTCAGTAGTCATGTTGGGCTTTATATCCTAAGTCAAAAGTTTTATGCTGCACTTATATTAAAGGTCATGTATTTTAAAGATACAAATTTTAAAGATTGCTTAATGCTACAGTAAATAGAGAAATTAGAATATTAACTTAATTGACAAATGATAAGCTTGAGTGAGAGAAGCAGAATCTTGGATTTTAAAATATAAATTTATAAATGACTATGTATGGATTTGCACTATTGACATGTGATTGAGTATGTCTTTTTTTATTCAATTGTGCGTGTGCGCGCGTGTGTATGTATGTGTGTGTGTATGTGTGTGTGTGTGTGTGTGTGTAGAACCACAATGGACCGCCTCCACCTCCTCCTTGTTTACTCTGCCGGAGATTCACAGGCTCTGCCCTACCAGGACCAGAAACGCAGGCTGCCCCCGCTTCTGCCCTGCAGTCTATACGTCTATACGTGGGTTCTAGGATCCGAACTCCGAACTTTCCGCCTGCAAGGCAGAGGCTTAACCCCTGAGCCACTTCTCCAGCCCCCAAGTGTGTCTTAATATCACTGACATCATACCAAATTGATTTACAATTGCTAAATGCAGCCCAACTCTTTATTTCTTTTAAAGATTGCTACTGTCTCTTTTTAAAAGACATGCTTCTAAAGTGTCTGAATGTAATAAAACAGAAGGGTACCATCAAGGAAATATGAATGTGATAGTTAATCCTGTGTGTCAACTTGACCACACCTGGCATTGACTAAGATCAGCTGTCAGACTACTTGAAGAGATTATCCAGATCAATACATTTGCAATACAAAGACCAGCCGCAGATCTGATTGGAACCTCCCTGTAGTGGACCAGATAAAAGGAACCACAGAACAGAAGACTGGGAAGAGAGACTCTTGGAAGCTGTGCTAGAAAACTCTCTTCCGTCCTGCTGCCTGGCTTCTTCTCTTCTTCAACTCTTCAGGAATCCTCAAGCCTTCAGCCGTCACCCACTGGCCTACTGGACTGAGCAATTCTGAGCCTCCAGGATGTTTGCAGTGACTTAGCTGCCTCCAGCTTCAGCCACCAGCCATGTCACCTCCACCATGAAAGACTGTTTCTCCCCTCTGGAACTGTAAGATGAATAAATCCCCCTTTCTCTCTTAAGTTGTTTGACTTTAGGTGTTCTCTCATAGCAACAGTTAAGAGTAACTATTACAATGAAGGTTGTAAATATGAGATATAAAAATGGTTTTGATGAGAAAGAGTTCTGTAAGGTAAAGCTTGTTCCAAAAATGAAAAAGGATGGAAACGAACTTAGAAGGTTAAAGTAAGTTGTAGAAAGATCATAATAATTAAAATACTATAGATTATAAAAATTGAGCTTCAGAAACATATCTGCTAAGAACTGAGCTTCATATTTTAAGAAGAATTCAAGTGTTTTTCACTGTCTCTGTAAATTTTTCCTCAATTCTGGTATAATCTAAAAATAGAAATATACATGCTATTTCATCTATCGAGACCTAATTTATCTTGATTAGACAAAGATTTGGCAATGCCCACAAGACTTATAAAGCCCTAATTCCTAACCAGTCTAATTGCTTGCTTTGTGGGATAATGGAATATTATTAGAAGGTCTTAATACAATGCTATAGATTATAAAAATGTCAAGCTGCCCTGAAAGTAAAATGCCACAAATATAATGCTTGTTTCCTTCTCACCATTACCTTTGTCTAACTAGACCAGACAATGAAATTAACTTCTTTAACTTTCTATAACATTTCTAATGACAGGTCACATGTGAATGGCATATCAGATACACAGATACACATATATATATGAAACCGCTCTGGATCATTTTGCTGGTAGATTTAATATGAAGATTCTTTCTTAATGCCTCTGCCAGCTATTTCTCTCTCCTGAAGACTGCTTTCCGCCCACGACTCAGCCTCAACACACATCCTAGCCATGAGCCTTCCTAGCTCCATGGGAAACGGACTGAATGAGGCCTCTGAATCCATAAAACTGATGTTCGGCCAACGTGGAACCGAACGTAAGTTCCTGAACAGAAGCTTTGAAGCTGATTGACTTGGTTGGAGCCGGGACATTGCAGGTCCAGAACCAGATTGACTCGGTCCCTCTTAGCCCTCTAATTGCCAGTACTGCCGCCTTCTGTATGTGACCTAATAGCCTGATGACTATTAGCTACATTCTTTGGAACATATAAACAGACTCCCTGGTTTCTACTAACCAGGAGGTTAAGAATGTTATTAGATAAGCTGAACAAGATAGTTGACAAGTTCAAAGCAGCCTCTTCCCTACCATCCTGGGTACAGTAGTTTATGCCTCAGATCAAACCCTTGATTATATTATTTTCAGTCCTTGTGTGTAGACACTGCCTTATTAACCTTCTTGTCAGTTTTGTCCCTTCTAGGTTAAGGCCCATTAAGCCTCAAATTCTCGATGCCTCTCTTTGCCATGGGTGCACAGAGATAGGACTCTATCTCTCGGGCCTTAACGTTTCCCACTCCAGCCTTGGCCAGCAGGAAGTAGTTAAGATGAATAAGCTGCTGGGGGATGAAATAATTACAAGCCCCACCAAAGGCATGAGATCTGTAAGTTGCAATGTAAATCACCATGGCAACAGGTGACCACCAGTGTAGTAGTGGCATGAGCATCAAGGAGACAACCAGCAGCTTTCTGATTGGATTCAAAGACCTGCTTGTCAGAATGGTGCCCATCCCTGTTACTTTAAACTAGAACAAGGACCTAAAAAGGAAAGGAAAAAGATCAGCAGAAAAAACAGCCAATAAACCTATAGGTAGGAAGACAGTACCTCAAACTGCTCTGTTGGTAGCTGTTATTATACCCACAGAATGGGCACTTAGACTGAAAACCTTTGGGTCTAAAGCTGGATGAGTGAAGGGAAATGCACGTATCAGTGGTGTGGCCTGAAGAGAGGCGACTTGATGTATCACCGAGGCTTGAGCCTCCGCAGGAGGAGATGAGCCAGTGTGAACAACGGAGTCCATAAAAGCACACAGGTGGAAGGGTTAGAAGGGAATGGTGAAGGGAAGGGAGGGGACAGACAGGATTGGGGAGGGGAGGAAGCTGGGATGAATACTCAAATGCTTATAAAAGAAAAATAAATTTAAAAAAGAACGAATATGTTGCCCCTTATTGTCAGTAAAAGGCTGGAATAAAGGAATTTCCCTTTCCTCCATTCCCGGTATTCAGAGCCAAACTTCTGCCTGTTGGTTGCTGCCCCCTAGGGGACGGCCGCATTTGCAAAAGCCCGCACTTAACGATGCTTCATCAGGCACCTCGTGGAGATGGGGGCTGCGGCAGGCAGACAGCTCACTCCCCTTTGTTCTTTACCCCACCCACAAGTTCAAAGACTATGAATAAATTCCCCATCTCCCTCAGATGTTGTTCTTTCTCCCTTGGAGAATTAGTCTGAGGTGATATGTAACAACCAGTAAACTTCCATCCCTTGTAAACGAGCCGCGGCGTGGCTTGTTTAGGGGCTACACCTTACAGTCTGTGTATCTGCTTCTGTGTTTGCCTCCTTTGCTTCTCCTTTCTGTTGCCTGTTCTATTTCGCACACGAGTGTGTGAAACACACAGAGAAGTTGTCTTTCCTAAGGCACTAAACAGACTCTAGAGGCGGCAACAGTTTATTTTTAATAGACCTTTTGTTTTCTTTAGTTCCAAATTGGCCATGATAAAGACCTTGAAAAGCCTGTTGTTCAAGGAGTCAGGCAGACGGGCATTAGCTCCTAATACTATAATTGCAAACTTAAAATCATCCTAAAATGTTTGTATTCACACATACACATGCACACACACACACACACAGACACAGACACACACAGAGACACAGACACACGCATGCACAGCACTTAAATCAGACCTGCTAACAGTAATTTTAGCATACAATACAATATAAAAAACGAAGTAGCCACAGCTCTTTGTTACTGTTATTTTCAGGATCTCTAGGGGCAGATTAAGTTTTGTCCCATGCTGTTTTGGACACAAAGTGACACCTAAAAACAATTACATGAAAAGAATTCTCATGAACATGCATGACAAAATTACATTAGAGTACACTCAGGAAAAACATAGTAGAAAAAAACATAGTAGAAAGAAGATGTAAGAAAGAACCTAGTGACAAAATACAGGTGGTGAAGCTGTATTTTTATGTGCAGATTTATGTTAATAATGTTCCATGTTAGGTGATAAATAGTTAATAGGAGCCTGCTGCAGTGACCTTAGTTTTACAAAGTCCTCAACTAGACTGTCGAGAAAGAGGGCAGGATTCTCTCCTTCAAGTAACGTCTCCGATTCTGTGTGTGTGTGTGTATGGGATGCATGCATGTGTGTATGAGCAATTTGCATATATGTAGATACACACACACACACATACACACACACACATATATATATATATATATAGAGAGAGAGAGAGACCTGAGTGTCACCAGGAATCATCCTCAATCACTCTTTCACATGACTGTGGTGAGGATGGGTCTCTAAATTCAGAGCTCACTGCTACGACTAGTCTGGCTAGACAGCTTTCTCTGGAGAGTTCCAAACTCAACTTTCTAAGGAGGGCTGCCATGCCCACCTGGCATTTTACATGGGATCTGTCTGTGGATTTGAACTCCAGTCCTTTTGCTTGTTTTGCTTGTGCAGCAAGTAGGTAACCATCAAACTATCTCCCCAGTTCTTAACAGGTTTGGTAATGACAGTTTTTATCCATGCAAGTTCTCCAATCATCAACCTCTGCTTATAGGTCCTTGCTGTATTTGTCCAGTCCCAGGCAGTGGGTTCTTGAAATGGCAGGGTCTGTGCTCTAGGAAGATGGTCAATAAGGTGTGTGTGTGTGTGTGTGTGTGTGTGTGTGTGTGTGTGTGTGTGGCGTATGTGTGTCTGTGTCCATTTTGTATTTTGCCTTTAGTAGCCATGGTAACTAAACAGAACAATGCAGTAGAAGGTCAGATGTTACAGTGGACTTTGGTATGTAGTGGGTTCCTCCAAATAGAAGCATTCCCTCCAGGAAGGAGGAGGAGGCTCATAGACTCCGGAAGTAAACAAACCTCCCAAGTCTGGAAAGAAATTAATTAGAATCACAAGACACACATCTCCTCCCCCCAGTGAAGGAGCAGTAAACAACTGCAGAGGGAGGAAACTTTACCTCCTGCTGATCTTCAGAGGCTCTGATTAACACAGCCCACTGCAAGTGGTGCGGAGCTTCCTGTAGCTTTCATGAGTCAGAACCCATCTTCCGGTAGGCTTTTCTGCGGTGTAGCTGCCTCTAAGTCATCTCTGCTGCAGTAAGTAAGCTTCACCTATATGTCTGTAAGTAAGGCCAATACATTCATTGGCTTCGCAGCATTCCAGCCTCTTCACATCACTGAGGCACTAATCAGTCAATCAGCCCTGCTGGTGCAGCTTCCTTCCAGAAGTTCCATCCAAGGAGGGAAGGAAAGGAAGACAGGCAGAAGGGAGGGATTGCCTACTTACGGGGCAGGGAAGAAGGGAAAACATTCCAGGCTCCTTTGAGGTCATGGATCGTCCTTACCATGGAGCTGCTGTGGGATGTGCTTTTACATTGTGCCTTGGTTCATGAACAACTTCTTGCATCTTTTCAGGGCTACTTTCCAACCTCAGTTCACAGCCATTGATGGTCATGTTGTCAGAGTTGCTAGGATCAGAGCCTGACCCTGAAAACCCTAACAATGCAGGCATCACCGCCTATCATAAGCCAATTAGACTCAAGTAAAATGAAGAGCAGAGAGAGGATGTTTGTTAAATACAGCCACATTCAGAGGAGAAACAAAGAGGTCCCCCAAACAACCCCCCAAGCCCATCTTCAGGGTCACAGCATGAGGTTTACAGCTTAGAAAGAAAGTGTGCAAACCTAAGAAGTTCTGCTCATGATGCGGTTCAACCCAACATCGATCCATCGTTGCCTTTCACTCCAGTTTCTCCTGCAAGGTTTTCTGACAAATTGTCAGAACTATGCGAAATCTCTTTGGAGAAACAAGTTCCTTCTCTGGCTGGCACCAGACTCCAGCCATTTTTTTCTCCAGGCATAAGACTGCTCCCCTCAATACTGTTGTGTTAAGGGACCAATTTCTTGGGGACCATTGTTTCAATGGTCTGCTAGTCACAGGGAGATTATCTTCATTCTTGCCAAAGGGTTCCACGGTCTTGGGAATCGCTCAGTTGTGGATTCCTTCATGGCATTTAAGTACCCTCCCTGTCTGTGCCCTCAGTTTGAAGTTGGGTCTTCTCTGGAGCTCTTGAAACCAGGGACGAGTTTAGAAGGATTCCAAGTTCTTTGTCCCCAAACAAGGAATTGAGCAGAGACACACACACATGCAGCAGAAGCAGACACAGTTTGTAAAGATACGCTTCCAAGGGAGGAAAGCGCCCGACCGCAGAGCGTGTAGCTCAAGCGGCCGTGCTGCACCAAGGTGGGGCTTTGACGTCACACAGCACGGGCGGCTTGTGTAGTGTGTCCTTTGCTACACTCTGATACGGTAGCTCACATATGGCTTCATGCATTGCAACTTAAATCTCTCCCCGGGGCTGTGGGGTTTTTTTACAGTATTTTTTTAAGTATTATAGTAAACGATAGGTCATCTTTAGACTCTCTGGAGTGCAGCAGTAGTGAGATTTAGTGTACTTTGGGAATGGAGGATATTCCAACTCTCCTTTTTCTCGTTTAATTGGCTTTTAATTATCAAGCATGGGTAGCTGAATCTGACCTGTTAGGACGCGAGCCATCACCCTAGGTCCGGTAACAAACTTAGCAAAAGACCCGAGGTTCTCCGAGTGAGCGCACAAGTGCATCTCTGTTCACAAGATGTACACTAACCTTGGAGTCATTCATGCGCCTAGTCAGACGGCTCACAGTGACACCTACACTTGGCTTTGCTTGGAAGTTCATGTGCTGGGAACTTAGCTCTCAATAGTATCGAGGGGAGTAGTCTCATAAGAGGTGGCTGACGTCACGAGGCTCCGCTCTCATGAATGCGTTAGTGTCAGAGGGCGTAGTTATCTTCAGAGTGGATCTATTACACTGGCGAGTTTGGAGAACGTGACCGTGAGGTGGCGTGGAAGCAGCTGCGAGGATTGAGGAGGGGCACGGAGGGGCTGGTCCTTTGCTGGGGTTTGGAGAAGTGTTTATTCAGTGAGATCACAGCGGCCACACCGCCAGCTCCAGACCAAGTTCCCATGGAGCTGGAGAACAGGATTTACAGACAACAGTGTGGGAAAAAAAAAAATGTAACTCAAGCTTTATGAAGAAGCAAAGAAGCATGGGGGTCAATCAGACTCTGAAGCCTGTTTGACTAGTTTAACGGCACATACTGGCTTCTTAAGCATGAAAAGTGATTTTGAGAACATTCTGGAGAAAGTCTCCAAATATATTCCAGAACAGAACGAGAAGATAGATGCTCCCCAAGGCTTCCTCCTGACAGAGCCCACTGAGCTACTGAACTTACCATCTATGAAGACAGGAGCGTGACCAGTGGACCCCTGTCTGTCCACTGGCTGATGGCGGGGTGAGCCTATCTCCTCTCTTGAGAGTCGATGCTGGTATGTGCTGCCAGGGCTGTGGTCACTAGCTTTCTACTGCCCACACCTGGAAGGACTACTCCAGCCACTTAGCATCTACCCCGTGTCTGGACACTGTAATTTTTCTCAGAAAACACACCACAACATTTCACTTTTTTAAAAATTTGTTTGTGCACAGCTTTATTGAGGACCCAAGGGGCTCGGACTTCCGTGGGAGCTTCCTCTTTGAGGTCAGCTCACTGCTCAGCTCCCCTGGTTTCTCTTGGCAGAGATGTGCGTCCCCACTCCCCTTGTTCTTGGAAACCTTCAGCAGGTCCTTGACACTGGGCTCAGACTTGTAGTAGCCGGGTTAGAAAATGGCGGCCAGCATGTTAAGTAAACTAAACGGGAGAAACACTGGGCGTCCACTTCTAGGGATTACTCCTAGCTTAGCATAGGATGTCAGAAATACATTGCTTATAAAATAGCTGCTGATCTTAGCTTCTGCAAATCATTGCGTTCACTCAGGGTCTCCATGTAGGTGACAGAATTGCCGTTACCACCTGATAACATGGACAGATGTGCAATTAGCGTTGATGTGATTTTAGCCTCTGTATCACTTGCCCAAGGTCATGATGCATGTGACAGAGTTGATGTCACTGACAAGGTTGCCTGACCAAATATCCAATTAGGGTGTGATTTTTGCCTTAAGAACTCTGTATCCCTGCTTTTCTATATACCTGCTTCACACTGGGATTCCAACTTAGTGGCGCACAGCAGCTGATCAGCTTCAATAAAGCCTCCCCATTTGATAAAGCTTCTGGACTCGGTGTGGTGAAATCCTGAGCGGCCTCAGACCCGTAAAAGACCCGTAAGATACGAAGCTGCAAACCACCTGGATCGTACCCCAAAGGAACCTGATGTGCTTGGTGAGGTCCCCTCAGAATCGGCTATGCCTGCCCTAGTCTCAAGGTCTTTATCACTTTGCAGCCCTTGAGGCCCATGTGCAGAGTCATGGCTGCCTTAGTGCAGCGCAGCTTTGAATGCTGGGATATCCGCTGCCTCATCTTTTGCTTCTTGTTTTTTAATCAAATACTTTTCAAAGTGATCAGTTATTCGGCTTGTCGCAAAGTCTGTTTCCTACCTGCTACCAGTACTGTTGGTTTCCTTCACTCCTTGGGCCGCTCTCCAGATGGTCCTGGCCTAGCCAAAGTTCAGGCTTGTACCCCAAGTAATAAAAGGCAATTTCTCTAGGTGAAGGTGTGTATCATGTCTGTGGTTTTGATATCATAATCCCTAAATTTCAAAGGACTGGTAGTTTTGCTATGATTCATATCTTAAGATTTATTCCTACCGTTTAGTTTTTCAGGGTGAAGCTCATTGAAAAAAATAATGTGCGATGTTGTTTTATCATAGCAATTATTCCCAATTAAAGCAGTGTTTAATGCAATTTACAGTTATTTACTTTGGAGACTTTTATGTTAGGATTGCATTATCTTGAATGTTGGGAGATATAATATATGCTGTTTGCCTATTACACAATTAAGCAAGCCCAGTAAAGAGATGCCCAGCCATCAAACACATGCCCCTGCCCTTCCTTAATGTGTAATTATCAAGTGTCATAAACATTTTAATTACAGTTTCATTGTTAAAAAATAAGCTATGAGAAACATTTGATAAGAAGAGTACTGTATATTGCTAATTTTTAACCCTTCTGGCAAACTTTATGATCCAAAGACTCCTCAAGTTATAGTCAACCCCAGAGAGTTGTGTATGATGCAGAGTGGGTGGGGGGGCTTCCTGTCTGGCCAGGAAGTCATTGTGGTTCTAATAACCGACAATTACAAGAGGAGTTATTTGGAAACAATATGGCTCCTGCCATGTCCCTGCAGCTTCACATTCTCTTTCTGCTGGGGGGCACTGTTATGTTTTCAGACAAGGAATGAAGTCCAAGACCCTAGAGACCCCTCATCTGGACTTGAACTTTGTCAGTATGGTTCCCAAGCTCTGTCCCTTTCTGGGAGGTCCCAGTGACTGAAGCAGGGCAGGAAGGAGAGTGACAGGCTAGGAGGCTGCCAGGCCACAGGGAAGATTATCCAGGGGCTCTGCTCTGGAAGATCCTTCTCTGAGGTCCTGCAAATCTGGGGTCCTGTATGGTGACACTAAGACTCTTATTCTGTCCTCCAAATAGGCAGGAAATGCTCAGCCACTGCGGCCATGTGCAACCCACCATCCTTGAGCTTATTGCAGGTAATAAAGCTGGAGAGGTAGGTGGGATCCAGCCTTGTATGACCCTTTTCCTTCTGGCATAACGTGATGCTGTCTTGGATTTTGACCCTGGTCCATCCTAAGAAGACTGTCATGTAGTACAAAGTTTATCCAGGAGAAAGGCTATGAGACTGCAAAGGTAAATAGCTCATTAAGTTTCAGAAACCAACAGGATTCAGGGAATGAAGGGCTCTCCTGCAGAAAAGAAAAGGAGTTAACAACTGTGTGTATGTGGGGGGGGACACTTCCTAACTAGTCCTGCAGTCTGGAGGAGCCTGTTCAGGTTCAGGTGCAGTAGCTTCCATGAATCTCATCCAGAATGGGTGCTGAGCTGCCTTTGCAAAGTCTTCCTCCTATAGAAGACCTGACCCATAGTCCTGTAAGTAACCCCAATGAAATCATTGCTTTGCCAAGTTTGTCTTGGAATAATTTTACTTTGGTTACTTCAACTGCTGTTGAATCCCTCTTTGGGGCAAATAGATTGTGCGGCATTTCCCCAGGAAAGTATCCCATAATACTTGGGACCTTGCATTTTTATCAAAAGACAGTAGAGGACTAAGCAAGATTTTGAGATGGTTTGAGTTATAGTGCCACGAATGTACAATCTACAGCTGCCAGAGAGAATCACTGCATAAGAGTGAGAAGCCACACGTATTTTCCCTGTGAGGGTCACTCAAAGTGCATAGCCATTCCGAGCGAGGGCTCAGTGGTCGGGCTGCACGCACGCCAGCGGTGAGGGCTGCGCAACGTCTTCCTCTGTCTCCTCGTCCTAGAAGTGATGAGTTAATTTTCTTTGTTTTTTTTTTTTTTTTTAAAGCAGGGTTTCCCATTAGATCAGGCAGACCTGGAATGGCTGTGTAGCCCAAAACGGCCTCAGATCACAGAGATCCTCCTGTCCGCCTGCAGAGCGCTAGGATTCTCGGCACGTGCTACCATGCAGCTTGATAATTTTTGAGTCTCAGTGGTACTGTGAGGATGGATCTAGTCATGCATTCGGGCCACAGTCCAGCTCAGCAGAAAATACGAAGACCGTGACTCATTCTGTGTCACAGTGAAACTACAATGCAGGGACAAAGACATTCAGAGAAACACTAGTGGGTCCCTCCCTCTGGCTATCTGGACTGTTGACACAAGGCACCCCAGGAGATTAGAATTTCCTCCCAGGAACCTCATGCTGGAGCAAGAAAAGGCCTGATGCTAGCCAGAGGGAGAAGAGATTTCACGAAGTGCTGGAAACTCATATCGCCTTACAGGACAGTCTGGCACCAAGATAGCCATGGGTCAGGGGTGAGCAGGGCCTCTCACTTATACCTGTCTCTTGCCCTCCGTTGAACTCCTGCCCTCAAACTAGGAATGTAGCTGGGTCTCTATATCCAATGTGGCCCATTGAACAAATCTTTTTTTTTAAATCACCTTAATTTGATTTTTTAATTGTTTTATCACGTATGGATGGCCCGGATTAGGCAGTTTTAGAGCAGCCATGCTGGGACAGTCTCTGAAGGTCTTTGAAGGTCATCTTCTAGGGCTGGGATTACCCTAAAGAAACACACCCCATTTTGATCCTCCAGAGATAAGGTCACCAACTTTCTCCAACCCTCCTCCTTCATGAAAGGATATGGAGATTAGTTCTCCATTGTAGACAAGCCCTGCCAAGAAGTTGGCCACAGGATCAACTGGGTTGGGCCCCAATATGAATAGATCAATGAGATGTAGAGGACCAAAAGCTCCAATCAGGTTTGCAGAAACTAGAGCTAACCACATGAGATCTTTAAGTTGCAATATAAATCACCATGACAACAGGTGACCACCAGTGTAATAGTGGCATGAGTATCAAGGAGACACCAACAGCTTTCCTGATTGGACTCAAGAGCCTACTTGTCAGAAGGGTACATTTCCCTGTTAACTATAAACTAGAACAAGAACCTATTTTTTAAAAAAGGCAAGGAAAAAGATCAGTAGGGAAGACAACTAATAAACCTATAGTTAGGAAGACAGTACATCAAACTGCTCTCTTGGTAACTGTTATTATATCCATAGAATGAGCACTTACAGTGGAAACCTTTGGGTCTAAAGCTGGATTAGTGAAGGGAAATGCACTTATCAGTGGAGTGGCCTGAAGAGAGGTAATTGATATATCACGGAGGCCTGAGCACCCACAGGAGTAGACAGGTCAGAATGACAGGCAGAAGGGTGGGAGGAGGTAGGAGAGAATGGTGAAGGGAAGGGAGGGTAGAGGGAAGGGAGGGAAGCTGGGATGAATACCCAATGTGCTTATCAAAGGAGAGAGAGAGAGAGACAGAGACAGGGACAGAGACAGACACAGAGAGAAACTAGAGCTACCTAGTGAGAAAAAACCATGTTCCCAGGCTTGCCTAACCCTACAAATATATCTGACCCTGGCAGCCATCTTTGATTTCCTTGCCTCTTATGGGACTCTATGTCTGGAGTCTGTGAGTTCTTTTCCACCTCTTTGCCCCTCCTGGAATCCATGCCTAAAGTCTGATTTCTTGGGGGCTCTCTTGCCTTTCACAGATTCATATTTGTGAGTTACATTCTTTCTCTCCTCTAATAATATATGTTCTGGTTTCAATCTTTGATTCCTGAGCACAAGAACCTGGAAACATAAAGACCCAAGAAGGACCCCGTAACATGGAGAAGGATGATTCTTGACTACAGCCTCAGTACCAAGTTTTACTCACTCATTGGTGTGGGGAGATGGTATGTATCATGGTGTAATAGGGGAAAGGAAGTGGTATGCTACTGGGTCTTGAAAGAGCTTTACTCCAGTCATGGCTCAGTTACCTTCTGTCGATTATGTGATCCTGGGTACATATTTACCCCCCGAATCTTAGTTTCTTTATTTGTAAAATGGGGATAATAAATGCTACTCACTCTGTGACATTTAGGGTTTATGTAAGTGAGAGGCTCAGCCTAGTGTCTAGGCCACAGTATATGTTCAGTGAGTGGTGAGTCTTTGTATAACAGTTCATTAGCTTCCAACTGAACACAATCAATTTCTCCTACTTCATCACTCAGTATCCATGGGGGAAGGGTTGGTTTTCTAGATATCACAATGTGTGGATGCTCATTATATAAAATGGTGTCATATTTGTGTATGATGTATTTATATTCTTTTCTATACTTAGTCTCTAGATAATACATAATACCTAACACAATATAAATGCTATGCAAGCAATTGCTCTATTGTTCAGGGAATAATGACAAGGAAAAGGTATGCACATGCTCAGGACTTTTTTTTCCCTCCCTCCCAATATTTCTGGTCCCCTGTTGGTGGAACCTGCGGTTGGCAGGAGCTACTGTTATGGAAGGCTGATCATTCTTAGCTTCCACAATAAAAAACAGCAGATCTCTCCAAAGCAGATGCAGGAGGAGGAATGTGTGATCCGGAGTCCTCTTTTCCTTTTCCTATAATGACTCCAGTTTTCCTGCCCGGCCGAGCAGAGACCTTGGCCCCTGTGATATGTTCACCCCCCACAGTCAGTCCTAGGAACATCCTCAGAGGTAGGCTGTGTATGCAGAAGTTACAGGAGTGCTGTGGAATCTACTCTGAGGGGAACGGGGAAGCAGAAGTAGTGCAGTGATTCAGTCACAAGGCCTCTGCTGCCCCATGGGAACTCTGGTGTTCAGATAACTTTCAGAGGTGCCATTCCCATTCTGACCAATCCATGTATGTGGTTACCCTGGTGTAACAGTTACTCTTCTGTTGCTATGGAGAGCACCCAGAGTCAAACAACTTAAGGGAGAAAAGGAGATTTATTCAGCTTATGGTTCCAGAGGGGAGAAACAGTCTTTCCTGGTGGACGTGGCATGGCTGGCTGGTGGAAGCTGGAGGAAGCTAAGTCACTGCAGACATCTTGGAGGCTGAGAGCTGCAAGACTCCTGCTGCAAAAGCAGACTTCTCCAGGAGGTAGGGTGGGACTCATCCACCTCAAGGTCCATCCTCCAGCAAGGCTGCACCTCTCAAAGGTACCATGACCTTCCCAAACACATGAGACTGTGGGGGACACATTTCAAACCATGATACCTTGGAAGGAGGCTTGTCTTTGAAGGGACAGTGCACTCCACCTGAACAATTCCCAGAAAAGACTGGTGGCCCGGTGCTGCCAGCAAGGGAGGAAAGAGATCTTTCAGTGGGGAACAGGATGATACAGCGCTCAGCACAGCCTTAGTTCTAGCTGGGTATCCACTCCCTCTTAGAAAGAGAAGGCTGATTTTGCTTGCAGCAGTCATGGACCTAATAAAGTCTCATTTTCCTAAGCTTCTTTGCGATGGAGGTGGGCCAAGGAGCCCTGTTCTGACTCATGAGGTGACAGGATCTGGGTTCCTGATGACACCCTGGAACCATGGCAAAGGGTGAAAAGATTTATGTGCTTAAGCGGCTGCAATCAGGTTTGGGTGGTGTGCAACCTAACACAGACCCGAGTTGTTCAGAGAGACATGATGAGTCGTCCTGCTTAAGAAGCAGATAGAGCTTAAGGGAAGTGGACACAGCTAGAGTCCCAGCTCTGCTGCATGCCAGGCAGCCAAGTGGCACCTAAGGTAAATCGCTCCATCATGCTTTCCTATAAAATGGGAACACCGCAGTACACCTGCCTTAACAGAAAGCTAGAGACGCCCCCCTTGTTCCAACTTCTTGGGACTTTCTTGGTTGTTAGCACTGAAAATCATGTCTGTGGAAACTTCTCAGTGGCATGTGAACTGGCATTGCTGGTTAACCTACTGCAACGCGACCTGTAGCCCTTCGAATTCAGATGCAGCCCAAAGACAAGAAGTTTGTGTGATGCTGCCCTCTCGTGGTTGAGTGTATCACAGCTTGCCTCAAAGATAATTTTTTATCGTTTTCTTACCAAGAAAATAACAAGCCCAGATGATTAAAGGTAGAGTGAGAATATTTCCTAACTTTAAATTCATGGCTCACGTAACCCTACTGTTCTATTAATTCATTGTTATTCTCCAGCAAGTATGGTATCTGGCAGGACAACTGCAAAGATTTCACGGCATGGAGGGAAAGCCCTCTCTTTTCCTTGGCCTCTCAGTCTCTTCCTGGGCATATCCTGGTAAGTGCTCTTTAAAATTCACTGTTAACCTGCACTAGACTCTAGATGCCAACTTGACTCTGTTTGTAAAAGCACAATTCCCTTCCTGTTTTCTCTCTTGTATTTTCTTCTTCTTCTTCTTTTTTTTTTTGCATGTGTAGGTAGGTGTGTGTGTGTGTGTGTGTGTGTGCACGTACGTGTGCATGTGCATGTGTACACAGAAAAGAGCAGTGTATATACCTGTGGCGACCCAAGGGTGACTTTGGGAATCATCTTGGATTGCTCTACCTCCTTTCTTGCTTTTTTGCTCTGGGGTTTCCCAAGCTCCACCTTCCAAGGTTGGAATTTCAGGCTGCCACCATTTCTGCCATTTTTTTTTTTTTTTTAAATATGGGATCCAGGATCTCAAGTTGAGGAGAACCATCTAGGAGAAAGTGTAACTGAATAGTGCCTGATGAAAATGAAGTCTTATCCTTGGTAAAGTGTGGAAGGCTGAGAGGTTAAAAGCACGAGCTTTCCATGGAAGACGGAAGCACAGAAACCCACTGGCATCTAACCCACTAGCATTTTTCTGGAGCCCTATCGGAACAAGTCCATAGCTTGAAACCTTAGGGTTTCCTGTTTGACTGGAAATGTCTCATGTACTTAACTATTTCTCTCTGGCTTATGCTGGATATCTGGACGCCTTTGATTCGCTGGCTCAGGCTGGCAATCCAAGAATGGGCTAAAAGCTTGGAAATTTTCCCATAATCCTACCTCTCCTTCCTACCAATCAGAAGTTCTGTGCCCGGATTTGCATAGATTCCCAATCCCCTGATAATAAATAAAGTCTGGGGGACTGGGCGGGGTCTTCTTACTGTTCTCCCTCTGGGAGGTGGTAGGATTTCTCACCTGGTTCATACTCTCACCTGTTCTCTGTATTTCTGTCTCTGTGAATTCTTTTACCTACCTTTCATATTCCCCACAGGGCAGCTTCATAGCTTGTTGCCTATGGCATATTTTAATGGAATTTTTGAAAGAGTAAAAGCCTGGGAAATGAGCTCAGGTCTTTTTGGCTTGTGAGGCAAAGGCTTAACCCTGAGCCATGTGCTCAGCCCCCTCTCTTATATTCCAGGGGGATTTTCCTCAGAGCTGCAATCTGTGGAGCTCTGTTGTCAGTATCCAGAAATTAGACCTAAGGCCTTCTTCTGCGCAGTGTTATGCTCTGCAAGAGGCCCGCTCCTCTTGGTGACACTTTTCCCTCGCCAAGTTCAAGGTCAGCAGGCAGCGGGCCCAAGACCAGGAGGGTCTGACCAGCCACTCTGATGTATTCGGTTGGTTCTTGAGCAGACTGGGTCCTCGCTAGAGCTTGCTTCTGCGCAGCCACTAACATGGGTAAAAACCAAACACTCAGGTGGCCCCCCCAGCAAAGTGAGTAGTGTTCAGGCCACCACCCTGTTGACCACTGTTAAAGTCAGAGCTGCAGAGAGAAGCCCAGATGTTTTCTGCTGGTATTTTCAGTTGCGTTTGCTCGCACTAGGGCATCCCACCCACGCTGGCCTGGACTGCTGAACCGGGGTCTTTGCGATGACTCAGCAACAGCAGCTCCCACCCTGCCCACCCGGCCTCGGTCTCAAGTCCTAGGAAGAGGAGTCACCTAAATCGTCCGCAAGCTGATTTCTGTTGTGCCCACGAGGACCGTCAGATAGTTCAGTGGCCTCTTCGTTACTAATGATAATTACGATAGGCCTGGTGGCTCGGGTTCGTACTTGGGAGGCCGAGGTGGGAGGGTCATAAGGTCAAAACCTGATTGAGGGGTGAAGACAGAGTTCAAGACTAGCCAGGGAACGTTACTAAGACTATGACTCAAAAAAAAAGAAAATTAAAAAAAAATTTAAAGGGTTTTAGAGATATAACGCATGTGAGGCTCTAGGTTCAATTCCCAGGACCATAAAAAGGAAACAATTAACAGTCTATTAATTAAGCTCCTTGGCGGCTCAAAGTAAAGCCAGAGAAAGAATATTCAGCCTGGTGTGCAGGCACACACTCATATTCTCAGTTCTGGGGAGACTGAGGCAGGAGAATTCCACATTTGAGAATGGCCTGCCTATACAAGGAAATTCTGTGAGAGAGAAAGAACGCAGGAAGAGAAATGGGGAGAAAAAGTTCCTGGGTCCACAATGAAAAAGTCTCAACTTTTTCATGTTTAGAAAACCATGCTGGGAAACCATGACTACCAGTGGGATAGTTCATTCTGGGTGTCAGCTTGACACACCTGGCATTAACTGAGATCAGCTGAGACGCCTGAAGAGATTATCTGGATCAACAGATTTCCAGTACAAAGACCAGCCCTAGATCTGATTGGAACCTTCCAGTAGAAGGAACAGAAGGAGAGAGACTCTCCAAGGATGTTTGCAGTGACTTTAGCTGCCTCCAGCCATGTCACTTCTGCCACGAAGGACTGTCTCTCCCCTCTGGGACCGTAAGCTGAATAAATCTCCCTTTCTCCTTAAGTTGTTTGACTTTGGGTGTTCTCACACAGCAATAGTTAAGAATAACTGCTACAACTAGCTTGTGCTTTGTTCTCTGAAAAGTCCTACAAGGTTCTGGAGCTGATGAGCAGGCTTAGTGGGTAAGGACCTGTGGGTAAAGCCCAGAGCCCACGAGGTAGAAGGAAACCAACTCCCCAAAGGTGACCTCTGGCCTCCACATGCATTTCTCCCTCCCCTATAAACAAATCTTATAGCTCTGTTTTAGTATGTTAGCTTTAAATTCCAATTAAATTTATGCATTTTAAATGATTCACATGACTCTGCAATTTATAGTCTATAAAAGCTGTTTATGTCTGTGTGTATCTCAAGATGGAAATGCCTCCAAGGTATGCTGTTAAAAAACTTCTAAGACACACTGTTAAAGGAAATGAAGTTAATAAAATATTTTTAAAAGCAAGTTCCAGAAGAAGAAGTCTAAGATAACCGTGTTAAAAATTGCATGTCTAGGCTGAAGAGATGGCTCAGGGGATAAGACTTTGTCTCCCAAGCAGAAGGTCCTGAGTTCGGATCCCAGATCCCATGCAAAAAAATGCCAGGTGGAAATGACAGTTGCCTGTTGTCATTGCAGGGTAGGGCCTGGGAAATCCCAGAGTGAAGCAAGGAGGTTGAAGCAATCCAGGATGATTCCCAAAGTCACTCTTGGTCCTCCACAGGGATGCGCGCCGCACACACACACACACACACACACAAACACACACACGCACACATACACACACACACACAAATACATTAAATAAATATTTTTTTAAATCGCATTTGTGTTAGTTCAGAGGTATTATCATTTCCCCATAAAAAACCCTTGGGCATGCAGATGATTTGCCTTTTTGCATCCTCCAGTGAGGCAGCTTGATATGGCAGCTCCTAGCTGGCTCCCAGTGGAAAGACCAAAACACCACCAGAGGGTGGAACTCAGTCCCATCCCCCAGCCACAGAGAAAGGTTGAAGGTCAAATTAATCATCAATGGGCAATGATGTGTCGAGGCAATGAAATGTCATGAAAAACCCAAAGGACATTGTCAGGTGGCATAATCCTTACTTCTTCCCGCTCTTGGGCGGCGGACAGAATATGACTACTGGAGTTTGCATGATACGTAATTTACGTCTCTACGTAACTAAGACTTGCAAGACCCTGATTGCTCCATATCTGACTCTCTGATGTTCTTAAAGAAAAAATACATCCAAAAGACAGGTTTGGAAAGTTTCTGGCTAGCCGAGCACACGGAGGTTAATCGACCCGACAGGACCTAGAAGCTGAGCGCCTCTCTTCCCCCCACTTCTTGCATCTTTGTCTGCAGCTTACTGCTTAATAAACTGGAAAATGTGTTTCCTGAACTCTGTGCCCACTTGAGCAGATTAAACCTGAAGTGTGTGAGTGGGTGGTGAAGTGAGGGGAGGGAATTAGAAACCTGATTTTGTGGACAGTTGGTCAGAGGCACTGGTAAAACCATGTGGGATTTGGGATTGGCCCCGGAGGTGTGGAGCTTGCTCGTGCGTGCCCGTGTGTGCTCATGTGTGCGTGTGTGTGTGTGTGTGTGTGTGTGTGTGTGTGTGTGTGTCTTGGGGACTGAGCCCTCAGTTTCAGTGGTCTGAGTATCCATCTCAGGACAGAACTGGAAGACATCCAGCTACAGAACTGAGTATTTGCCCCCCTGTGGGGGAAGTGCTCACCTGGTGTCTAAGTGGGCAGGGAGGACAGTGGGAGAAAGGGAGTTTGAGGCCTAAGTTTTGTTCTTTCCCTCTAATGCTGAGCTTCGTTTTTGAAGTTGTTTTTAGCACTGTTGTCTAGAATGCATGTATTCATTTTTCTACAAAACATAAAGACATATGCGCATCTCAGACCTGTCATGAGTGAAGCCACTAGATGAGTTCCCAGAGCCCAAGGATGACGGCCAGAACTTCAGCTCAGCAGTCCCTGTGGAATGATGCTTCTCAGACCATGAGATTCCAGCGTCTTAGGAGGTGACACCTCCATGTGGAATTTTAAAATATTTGTTTTATTTATTTGTTTGTGGTGTGTGTGTGTGTGTGTGTGTGTGTGTGTGCGTATCAGAGGGCACTATGTGTCTCTCTGGAGGATAGAGTGACTTCAGGAATCATCCTGGATTGCTTCACTCCCTTTTTGATTTGCTCTGGGATTTCCCAGGCTCTGCCCACTAGGGCCGGAAGTGTAGCTGCTGCTGTTTCCACTTATGTGGGACCTGGGATCTGAACCCAGGACCTTCTGCTTGTGAGGCAGAGTCTTAACCCCTGAGCCATGTCTCCAGCCCTAAATGTGTGTGTGTGTGTGTGTGTGTGTGTGTGTGTGTGTGTGTGCACGCATGATGCACCCTATCCTCTTGTGTGTGAATGCAGGCGCATGTATGCCACGGCCCCATGTGGAGCAAGGACCTCGGGATTGGTCTTTGCTTCCAACCTGCTTGAGACGGGGTCTCTGCTGCTTTTCTGCCATACCTGCCGCTGGTCTGTGACCACCAAGGAACCGTCCTGTCTCCATCTCTCACCTTTGTAGAAGCGCTGGGGTTACAGAGGCTCCTGCTGCATATCCAGCTGTTCCATGAATGCTGGGGATTCAAACTCACGTCCTCACCTTGTGCAGCGAGTGCTTTTACCCAGCGGCCTCATTTACACACAGAATATTTACTTTTACCAACAGATGCCACCGATGGACGCTTTAAAGAGCCTTATTTTTATTTTTAAATCAAGCTGTGTTTAATGGTTCTGAATTTGACAGATTATGAGTGGGAACAAGAAACCTGAATAGACTTTAAATGAGGAGGGGGGGTGGGGATTGATTTTTAGCATTAAACAAAAGATAAAATTTTAAAATATTTTTTTTAACTTGAAAAGAACTGGAATGACTCAAGGGTATGTACCACTGAGGTACAGGGTAAGAATCCTTCAAAAATTTATTTATATAAACAGCTGTGTTCAACACAACACTGGACAGAAAGGAAAAGTCTGGAATGCCAAGGACACTGGAGAATCCTACTTGCATTTTCCATTTCTTCAAAAGAACAAGCACCTTAATCTAGGAATCACAGATTTACTCAGAACTGCACCTAAGATACAAAATACCTTAGAAAGATTATTCAACAATCAAATAACAAAGTTCTTCTAGAAACAGATTTAAAAATCAATTGGGATTTGCCATTCAGAAAGGATGAAAATGTTTAAAAATTGATCCAATTCTACAGCTTGTCAAAAGGAATGACTCCTCAGTGGATTTAAAAACAAATTTTTCTTTGTGTGTGCCTGTGTGTGCGTGCACGTTCGAGTGTGTGTAGTGCCTGAATTAAACTTCTAAATTCAGCTTCTCATCTCTCACCCATCAAACAGGTGCAGAAAATCGAGTATTTCTATAGGAATAAGAACACATCTAAAACTGGTCTCAGAAAATACTTCCCTAGACTATAAAAATACTAAATGGAATACAAAACTTTCAGCCTATACAGTAAACAGATGACAGCAGACATATTTCAAATACACTCAAAACTAGTCTGTACCACAATCATTATGAACATCAAGTAGTATCTAATCATTGTCTATTTCTCCTTAAGTTTGGTCCTGTGTCAGATACAGACCAAATTCTGTGTTTCTAGCAGAGATCACCGGAGGACCTATTGAATCAGTTTTGCTGTTCAGTAGCTCTCAAAGTGCTGGAAGTGCGGCTGGAGCAATCCGCTTTTAGAAATGGGGTCAGCAAAGAGGTGAGAGTCAAAGCTGACCAAGCTGCTTTGTCTGGCCTGGAAATACAATCATACTCAACACTGTCTACGTCACTAGAGCACAGACTAGTAACCGGGGCGCCAACTATGTGCACACACAGCCTAGAACACTCACCACCAAGTCCTTTCAGAAAAAGGTTGCCAACATCCACATCCAACTAACTACTGGGGAAATTTCTCAGCTGCAGCACAAGGTCAAGGTAAAAGTGACCAAGATTAAGAAAATTTTGGCAGTTGCTGGTTGGTTCCATGGCAGGCCAAGAGGACAGGAACCCAGCCTGGCAGCTCTGGAAAGTGAACAGAATCCTTGCATCCTAAGCGGTCTGTGGCTGTGATACCTTCTTTTCTCTGTGAACTGGCCACTTGGTACCGAGTAACCCAAGTACTATTTTACAGCTCTGTGCTTCCTGGTTAGAACCAAACCACCTTCGGGCTCCCAGACACAATCTGGAGCCTGCAGGAAAGGTGCCACAGCACGGCTACGCGCGGGCAGTACGGTGCCCTGTCCGAGCGCCTTTCACACCCCGTCCCCGTGGCACGCATCATAGTAATTAGTACTGCTGCTGTCCAGGGTCGTGAACATGTCCCTTCTGACGAACTGGACCAAGTTCTCCAGGGGACACATGGGCTTGGAGGGTCGCTTGTGGTAGTCCTGGCAGAAAGAGGTGTGGAAGGTGACGTCGACCCCGTTATAGAGGACGCGGACGGAATGTTCGCTGGGCTTCTCCCTGTCCTGCCAGAGCTCGAAGATCAGCCTGGCCGCAAACCTGGGGAACCTGGCCTCGGAGAGCCCCAGGGCGCTGAGGACGGGTGACAGCGTGACGTCGTGAGCCGAGTAGAGGGCGAAGAGCTCGTCGCTCCTGCCCTCGGCCGCGCGCCGCATGCGATCGACGGTTTGGTTGAGGACGGGGTGCGCCCCGAGGAGCGCGTACCCGAAGTACAGCTTCTTCTCGCGCCGCTCGCGCTCGTCGTCCAGCTGGTGGGTCTTGAGCACCTTGAAGTGCTCCAGGTGGAGGCAGCCGCTCCTGGTGCAGGGGAAGCTGACGTTGTGGCAGAAGTGGCACAGCATGGAGTCGACGGGGTTGGCGGCGCGCAGCTGCTTGGTGGGGACGTCCACGATGCGGGCCATGTCCTCGTAGGTCCTCTCCAGCAGCCCGTTCTTCAGCCGCAGCAGGTACTGCCGCCGCTGCTCCTTCTCCAGGAGCTGGTTTCGCAGCGGGCAGTAGCAGCTTCCCGAGCAGAACAGCGGGCTCGGCTGGTGCCGGAAATAAACCTTCCTCCAGTCAAAGTCTGGGAGGAAGCCGTAGAGCAGGGCCAGCCCGCTCTGGAGGGTGCGGCTCTTCCCGGTGGTCTCCAGGTAAAGCTGGTCCGAGGACCAGTTGTTGGGCAGGAGTTTGTGCTTCTTCAGGTAGATGTCTCTCAGCAGCTGGCCGTTCTGCAGGTGCTGCACGACGCCTGAAACACGGGGGACACCAGCCTTCCTTACTGCGCGCTCAGAAGGAACAGCGAGAGGGTCCGCGAGGGCTCGCTCTGGGGTATGTGGGACCCTGGAAGAGGACAGGACGAAGCCTGTCTGCCCCTCGGGTGGTGGAAGTTGTAAGGACGGATTGGTAGGATTGTGAAGGGACATGGGAAAATGGGGATGGAGTTTGTCACCCACCCACTTGGCCCGACCTGTCTCCAGAGGTGGCAGAGTAGGAATCACACAGCTGGTGCTGGTGAAGTGGTCATAGCATGCGCCAAGACCGCTTTCTGCCTCCTACGGGAACACAGCTCTTCTCGGAGCTCCATGAACTCCATCCTGCCTGCCATTGCTGACTCGCTGCTTGGGCCACTTAACTGGGGGACGCTCCTTCCTGAGTCCTGTTTCTCTTGCAACGCCTCCTGTAACCTCGTATGAATCATAATTCCTCCTCCAGTGAGCCTATAGGCCTCCACGACAAGACCCATGTTCCCTGCGAATCTATCACAGGATATTCCCAGGCACGGCACTCAGCACATTTAACCCACTAGTGTCCCTGTGGAAGAGACTCTGGTCTAACAGGTCTGTCTGACACAAGACCTACATTGCTTTTTGAAGACCTTGAAGCTTCTAATGTTACAGGTGTCTCCGTGCACACTGCCCCACTGTACTGCTGCCTCGGGCCCCTTAAGGACAGAAGGGAAAGATCTTACTTAGATAATTCCCACATATAGCCACTGCAAGGGCCTTTTGAACAGAGAAGGCATGAATGAATAACCTCATAGAGTCGCTAGAAAGGAATGCTTTGAGTCTATTATGAATGATGATTATGACAATTTAAAATGACATTTAAAATAGAAGACACATGCAACTATTAAGCAGAGACTGAGAGGACTGCGGCAAGCTGTGTTATAAACATGATTTCTAGAGCAATACCAATTTAGAATACTAATTTAGGAACTATAGAGATAATGCATCACTTGAGAAGTCCAAATGAGTGATTATATTTCAATGTCTGGGACGTATCAACTCTGCCAAACACACGCTATGGGCAGCAGGAAATGGGGATGTGCTTCTCTCCCTGACCTCTTGCATATATAAAAACTATTAGATAGGGCAAGGGGGTATGGCTCGGTGGTAAAGCACTTTTCTAGCATGTGTGAGGCCCTGGTTTGAGCTTCAGAACCACAAAACTAAAATAAGCAAAACAAAATGAAACTACTAGGAATTTGACTTGAAAGGTCTAAGAACATGAGATTTGTTTAAAAAAAATGATGGCCCATCTTAGTGAAATAATATACAACCATCACAAGGACTCCGATGAACATTAATTCATGGGAAACAGTGTATATTCTTGGGGAAGATGATATAGTCTCATATGAAAAATGTGTTACAGAGGCAAGAGTTTAGTAGGACACTAGCACATGTGTAGCATCATATGGGCATACACAGAAATACTGGGAGAAAGGTTAGTAACACAGGTAGAGTTACCAAGGACAGTAACTTGCACTGTAAACACATTCTGCTTTTGGAACAAGAAAGATAATTTTTTAATTGTAAGAAAGCAGACTTTTAATTGGATATCTTGGGGTCCCTATGCTCCTCGAGGTTCATAAGAGACAGCTCTGGGGATCAACCTCGCTGTGGAGTACTGATGCAGAAGTTAATCATGGCTAAGTGTTTGTTACAAATGCTATAAGGATGGCTAGTTCTGTGCCTTTGTTTGTTTTAAGTATTATTTATCTGTACGTATAGATCAGAGGACAAGTTCTGGGAGTTGGTTCTCTCCTCCTGCCTTGCAGGCCCTGGGCTCAGGTCTCTGGGTGTGTGGCTGGACCCACCGAGGCACCTCGCCAGCCTTGGTGTTGAGATTTTGCTAAGTCTTTACTAATTTTTTTGTGAACATCCTTTAATGTTTAATGAATGATTAAAGTTGTCAGGAGCAGGCCCCTCTGGCAATCATCCTTGATGGCCTCACTGTAGGACACAGTATGGTCACTATGAGGACCACCGCTGCAGACCTGCTCTGTCTGTCCAGGTCTCCAAGCAAGACAAACCTCAGTGCCTCTCCAGATGACCCCACAGCCATTTTCCAGGCCAGAGGAAGAACAGTTTCCTTGGTGGCCAGAAGGCTTGTGATTGGTGCAAGCACACTCCTTCATTTGCGGGAAGAGCCACTATCATTAGTTCAAAACATCCTTGCCTGATAAACTCACTTTTCCATCAGCTGGGAGACACGCTCCTGTGCTGCCCCCTGGTGATGAATCCCCGAGGCTCAACAAAAAGCCTCTGCCTACTGTGGATCTTCATGATTGGTGGAGCCAGCTGAGCTGCCAGCACCAAGCGCAGTAGCAGCCAAGGTGGCGCCACTGAGTCACCACCTGGGCTGTGGCAGGTGCAGGAGCGAGAGCAGTAAGGACCAGAGTGCACTGAGGGTGTGGAGAGCAGGCGGAGAGCTTTAGAAAGAGAAGACTATAAGGGTCAGAGGCTAGAAGCTGCAGGCCCTGGTTGCTGGGAAGTTCCAGAAAACTGGCAGCCCTTACGGGTCTCAGCCTCTCTGGGTCTGGCTGCTAACACCCTTCACTGTGGGGTCAGTCTCGGTAGCCTAGGTCTGTTTAAGAGCCGTGACCCTCGAAGGCGCAGTTTACTGCTACTTGTTATTCACTGTAGTTGAAGCCAAAGATTGCAACAGCTGCCAAGTGCTACTGCTGCTAGCAATTCCGCCCAGAGCCATCACCCTCGCATTGACCAAGGCTTGGGGTCCTGAGCCTCTAGGTTTGCCCGGGTTCTAGGCCCTAAGCATCCAAGGGCCCAGGACAGCCAGCACCAAAAGCTTTCCTAGAGCTGCTTGGGATTTTTATCCAGAGCTACTTGGGATGTTTATCCCAAGTAACCAACTGGAATTGTGTTAAGTCCCTTCTGAGTTCCACAGCCGCTGATCCAGAAAACCAGCTCTGACGTATACCAACGAAGGCACAGTGCTTCGGTGGGATTTACACATACCTGTCTGTGTGAGCTCGCCCATCTCACACAGAGGATGGTTGGGGTAGAGAGGAAGGGTATTTAAGGGGCTTTCAAAAGAGGCTCCGGATCCTTTAGCCATGTGACTGACAAAAGCTTCCAGTTTTGGGTGATATGGTTTCCTAAAAAGACAACACAGAGAATCAGTGGTTAGGATGCTCCCAGACATCAAACTGCAGCATATAAAATCCTATGATTTCCCTTACCCACAGTAACAGGTTCTGACTCCATCATTTTAAAATCCTGATTTCATTATGGCTTGCCTACTGACACCTACACATGTACTGGAAGTCAGTCAGTGTGCCTAACCTCTGCTGGGTATGGGATGCAGCAAGTCTGTCCGCATGTCTCACCCTTGTCGCCTCTGGACTCTTGCTGGGAGGCCACCAATGCCCTAGAAGTCATGTCCTAGGCTGAGTTGTCCTGGTTTTTCCCTCCCACCCCTTACCCGTATCACTTGTCCTCCAGTTTTGTAGACACTTCAACTTACAGCTTCTCCATCTGCTCTTCATCCTTGCTTCTGGCCTCAGGGAATTTTTTCTCCCTATTTTCACGTGTATGTGTATAGTACATGTATGCATGTTTGCCTATGTGTAAGTGCGCGAGTGTGTGTGTGTGTGCATGCATGTGGAGGCCCAAATTGACTGTTAGAACCTTCAATTGTTCTTCCACCTTAATCTTTTGAGGCAGGGTCTCTAATCAAACACGGAACTCATCAGTAGGCCTCGCTAGTCTTGCTAGCCAGCTTGCTCTGGGGATTCCAAGTCATGGGTCTGGAGATCTGAACTCTGGTCCTCTTGCTTACACAGCAAGTACTGTGACCACTGAACCATCTCCCCAGTCCATCAAGCAACTTTCACCTGGACCAGTGTCCCCTTTACTGGGCTGTCCCACAGCCAGAAGGAATCAGCTGTGACATATCAGTCCATATTTTAGAAAAGGCTATGCACAGCTGGTTACTTTGGTCTGACCACCCCACCCCCACCCGAGGCTTCCTCCTACCATGTGATACACTATATACTTGATCCTTCTTCTCCCTGTCCTCTGAAGCCTGCCTAACCCTTACTACTTCTGAACTCTGGGGAAAAAAAAAATCATAACTGGATGAGCTAAAACAAGAGCTATTTCTACAGCTGTTTACAGTTCGCCAAGTATTTGGCACATGAACTATTTCATGTAACATGAGGTGGTAATGAATACCTTAAAAAGTTAATAAAACCTGAGATGACCTGTTTCTGCTACTAGGAATGGATGGTAAGACAAGAATAAAATTTATTTTCCACAACACTAATATACAATTTCCCCAAATAATGACGACCAATGACTGCAAATGCATTTTTCTTTTGAGTAATGACACCTATGAATATTCATGCCTTTCTTTGAATAATAAAACTGCTCACCAACATGTCTGAGCTGAAGTGGATAGATGGAGCCCTGTTCACAAAAAAACTGCGTGCAAATCGACTTGAAAAAGCAGTAAAGATAGACTGTTCGAATGGCAAACTCCTGCTGAGCAAAAGCTTGATTAACTCTGGCAGTATTTTAAACACTGATGCCAAAGTGAATTTGTATCTTTCAAAAACACGAAGCCGAAAAAGAAAACCCTATCTTTTAAAAATAACATTTTTAAAATTAGAGAATGCTAATCCTGACACGCAGGGAGTCTCATAAACCCCCTGGACAGCTGCAGGGAATTGTGTCTTCCCATAAAAGGCAGGACATTAGATTGTGCCTGAGGCTAAGCACATACATGTTTATAAATTAGGAAATAAAATGCCCATGCAGGAACATGAGACTGCCAGTATGAATTCCCGACAACAAAGGCCATCATCCATCAGGACGATTCAAATCTTCGGTTCCCAGCCATTAATTCAAGTTGGTGATTTCCGAGGATCTGAGAATGCTCTGCTGCCAATTTTAGAGATGGAATTTCACAACTGGATGTGTTTGCCGAGATGTCTCAGGCTCTCAGGGCATCTGACTGCTTACTGATGCGGTGATATCTAATGTATTCATTACGATGTTTTTCTTTCCTTTTCCTTTTTCTCTTTTTGCAGTGTTGAAGACTGAACCAGAGCATCACACAGACTAGGCATGACACTCGCGCACGCACACACACGCACACACACACACACACTTTCTCTCTCTCTCTCTCTCTCTCTCTACTACTACTACTGGGGCTAGATTCCTAGTCATTTTATTACAACTTTTTTTTAATGGGATGGAAATATGAAAATTTATAGAAGACGAACATTTACAGAACAGGTAAGTAATGGCTGTATCTTTAACGTGGCAGGAGAACTAGGCATCCGCCTCATCCACCTGCCAAGGCCAGAGCACACCCAGCGCGTGGCGGATGCGCCAGAGAACTGACTTCAAGTGTGCAGTGTTCCGTCCTTAGGTGTTTTGTGAAAAACAGCCTGACCTTCCTAACTGGAGCAAAGGCTAGTATAAATCCCCATGGCAATTATTAAAATATGTGCATTTTATGGGGTTATTAAAAATAAAGACTGTTGGGGTGAGGCCATTAGTTGTACGCTGACATCGATTCTTTGTTCTGGCAACTTGGCCAGATCCCATCCTGAGGTCTAGAGGTGAGGGCGAGCCGCGGGACTAGGTTCCTGCGGATGGAACGGAAGGACAGATGCTACTTCTGGGTTTGGGTCCTTTCCGGTTCTATGCTTGGTGTCTGGCAACTACTTAGACACAACAGCACCCCAAGGCAGCTATTAGACACCCCAGGAAGGTGGTGAGTGAACCTCCAGTTCTGAATGGCCAGGTACTGCCAAGTCACATGGATTTCACACCTTCATACAAAGAGGAGACAGAAATCCTCCTTACAAGGAAGTGTCTCCTCGCGTCTCATTGTTTCAATAGTCTGAACCGTCCTCTCTGAGGATGACTTTTCCCTCTTCTGCGTCACGAGGAACAATATTACTATAAACTTTCAAGCCGTTTACTCCAGCGGTTTGATTTTTTCTTTCACATTTTTAGACGCACCATTCGAAGGCATTGAGCTTTGGGGAGAACGCCACAGCCAGTCTACACAGTCACGACAAAACAGCACTTCAGTGACAACCTGAGGCACTTCTGAGTGCATAGAACTGCATAGAACTACAGCAGCCAACAGGTTTGATGAGCAGTGGTTGGCTTTCAAAAAAGCTCATGGACTGGGAACATCACTTCAAAGTAACTAATTAACCAACTAACTAACTAACTAACTAACTAACTAACTAGTTAACTAACTAACTAACTAACAAAAACTTAAACCAATTAAAGAACTGGTCATTTCCAATCTCAACAAAATGAACTTCTACAAAGATAAGCCCTGTGTGCTTTTCTCTGCCAGCTTCCTGGGCCTTTTTGCTTCACCATGTGACCGACCACAGCTTATCCTCAGCTCCCTGATGCTCCTTCTGAAATCCCCTTTTCACCTGTGCACGCTTCTCAAGGCTCCGGTTGGTCCTTCCTGACTCCACAGGTTCTGTCCGGTACGTTCCAGCCCCAGCTTCCATAGCTGCCTGACGCTGCTGACTGCGCACACACACCTGTGTGGCACTGCGCATGCCCAAAGCGCGCCCTTCAATGTCGAGAGGGCTCACGGGTAGCAGCGAAGCCCTGGCCACAGCTTCCTTCCACGCCTCCCTCCTCTGGGTGGCTGCAGGGAGGCGCCACACATGACCTCCCCCCTTTTCACACCCTACCGAGGGGGGCCACTTGCAGGGCCGGCTCCTGCTCCCAGTGAGTCCCTGGAGCCGCTACCTATTGGCATGAACCCGCTGCCCTTATCCCCGGTCATAGCCATCAGGGGTCTGAGCCGTCTTATTCCTCGGCCCAGATCTCGACCTTCAAGCAGGAGCCACCGAGGGGGTCTACTTCTCACCACATACCCAAGCCTATGAGACGAACTCCAAGGCCCTCAGGTGCCACGTTTCCCAGCAGCCGGCTGCCCCGGTGGGTCTTGCTGCTGAAAGATCCACTTCACATCTGGTCCTTTTCTCAGAACGGCCGCCCTGACTTATCCCTTTGCTTCCTGCCCCGCCCCAAGCTGATCGAGGCTACTGGTCTGGCTCAGATCTGCCAGCAAAGCCGCCCCCACTTGCCCCTCCTGCTCTTCCATTTGCAGAGAACTGACCAAGCATGAGCATCGGGCCGGCTTTCCAGAGGCGAGGGGCTCCCTGAAGTCAGGACAGCACGCCCTGTGAGGCCTGCCCCTTCAGTCCTGCTGTTCCGCACACTTGGCCTTGCTGCCCCCCATTTGGCGCTCCCTTGGTCCTCAAGGGCTGGCCTGACTACATGTGTCATCTGCTCGCAGTTACCCTGCGACTTGTTCATGTGTCTGGTGCAGGAAAGGATCAGACACCTAAGGCGTGTGGCACAAACACCCGACAGGAACATTTTCTTTCTTGGATGTAGAAAAGCAGGGTTTGTACTTTTGAATATGAAAAAAAGACAGAGAACATGGTGCACAAACGGTTAATTACTTTCCAGCTGAGTAGCTGTAGCAACTAGGAGGTGCTGCTTCAACCTCTCACAATAAAACACCTGGCATTCAGAGAGAGGCAGCTTTGACTGTAAAGACTCTGGGGCCCCACGGGACGCAGCACTGTGGGTGGGCACTTTGGGGCATGGATATTTATGGACACCACCCGCTCACATCTGCTGGCCCAGATATCCCCTTTCCTGGACCAGAGTAATGGGCACCCTGCAGCCTCACTACCTAGTGGCAGGGCACAAGATTACTACTCTATGAGCTGAAGCCACAGCTGGGAAGACAGCAGGCTCTGCCGGGGGCCTGGATCTCACAATTCCACGGTAGCTGGTGGTCCGGAGCAGGTCCACACACTGCAAGGCTGCTAGGTTCCTCTAAGTACATGTCCGCAGTGATAAGCGAATTACTGCTGTATTCAAAAATGGCATTGAACGGGAGCAGTGCCTCTTTATCTGCAGGGGATGCCGGGAGCCATAGAAAGCACAGAATTCTGTGTCGATGGTGCTCTTTCCTGTGTACATGAATGCTCATGATAAGACTTAATTTATAAGTTAGACACAGCCGGAGATTAAACAATAGCTGGCGATAAAGCAGAACAGCTACGGCAACACACTGCCCTGTAATTTATGGGGTTGTGGTCTCCTGCTTGTGTCTGGAGTTTTCCACTTAATATTCCTAGACTGCTGCTTAACCACAGGTAAGTGAGACTTGGAGAGGAAACCTCAATGGGAAGACAGCTACTGTAATTACATGTGTGTAGAGCATGCTCGCCACAGAAGATTCCAGATGGCTCCTGCGAGACAGGCTAAGGTAGCTGAGGGGTGAGGCTGCCGGGACACCAGGTCCCAGGGACTGAGACTCTCCAGAGGGGGCTCCAGAAAGGGCCCCACTAGAGGCTCCTGCCCTTGCAACACTACAGAGATGGACAGTCTGGGGCCAGGCGGTCTCCAGGCTGTTGTGGGCAGTGAGTGACACATCACCACGCACGGGGCTTCCGTGTGGATCAGGCCGCAGTGCTTCATTCCGTCACTTTATTTAGACCTCATAGGCTGCTATACGTGAACACTGACCATCTCTGTGTTCTCTAACGGTATAGCGCTCCTAGGGGAGAAAAGATGTACCCAGATGTCAAGCAGCTGCAAAGGCCCCCAGGGATTGATTCTATGGTACAGGCTTAAATCTATCACAATGAACGCGGCAGAGGGAACAGGCACTCGTGACCTGTGAATTCATTCTGCAGCGCTGTCAAAATCTAGGCAGACTCGGTGATGGGGGAGCAACTGGACTGTGGGAGGGTAGAGTCGAGGCCTCTGGGGTGATGAGCTGCAGGACACCCAGTGAACTCCACTGACCCAAGTGGCTCTGCCAGTGGGCCCCTTCTCTGCAACAGTCAGAGCGGCCTCCCCAGTGACTTTCTAGTAGCAGCTGGCTGGTTTGAGCAGGTTAAATTCTGCTGTGAATGTGACCCCTCATTAGAGAAATGGGGTGCAGGCTCTGGGAGCTGCTCAAGGTCCATGCTACTGTCCATGGAGCCTGGAGGCTGCCCCCTCACCCCCAGTTCAGAAGCCTGGTGGCCCCTCTGTCCCCAGGCTGTTCAGGGAGCCAACATCAGTGGGCAGTAGTAGGGCTCTGCCAACTGAACACACAGATGCGCTGCTGTGCCCGGTGGAGAAAAGCCATTTCCCTGAGTTGCCCCTCTTCCACTCGAAATATCCTAGCATGGCCCCAGGGTCCAGAAAAAAAAGGGTTAATGCCCAGCATAGCACAGCTTTCACCTTTGCTCCAGTCCCAAGACCAGCTGTGACCTGTTACACCAGGTGACCAGCTGTTAAACACTATGGCCCCTCTTGCCTGTCCTGACACCCTCCCATACTCCCCTTCCCCTCTGCAGTGGGAAGTGCATTATCCATACCCCATACAGCCACAGAGCCTCCGCAGTGTATCGTAAATGGGGGAGGGAGGACAGAGAAGGGGCATCTCAAGAGGTCTTGAAGACACTGTACAAGTGGGCTGAGCTGGAAGGGGACAAGGACGCACAGTGGATTACCAAGGGGTAAGTTCTACAAGGAGTGGGGTGCTAGGCATTCGAGACACTCAGCAAAATTTGAGCAACAGGAGGCTCAGGCCCAAGGAGGAGAGCCCGTGCCGCCAGGGTCTTGTGACATGAGACACTCCCTGTTTGTTGAATGTCGGAAGGGGACACGATCCCCCAGGCGGTCAGCACGGTGACCTCCAGTACTCGAGAGAAAGCGCAGAAGAACCTCAAGATGGTTTTACAAAAAATGCTTCCTTTAACATTCCTCACACTACCAGCTGCCGAGAAAGCTTGGGATATGAAGAGTTAACTTGAAATTGTCTTTACAGAGCAGCCCTGGCGGCAGGCAGACAATGCACGGCTCCGCCAGGCCAGCCCTGCCCAAGCAGGCTGGCACCACAGGGGCATTCCATCAAAGTGACGTCTTCCCTACTGGGCACTTCCCTGCACCTCCTGGCCTCGTTCGCTAAGCCCTGCGCAGGATGCTGTGTCCCAGACAGGCTGGCCGAGGCCAAACCATCATTTATTGCTAACCTGCTTCTAATTTTAGGGCTGTGTCATTTCCCTATGTGAGGTTTCCATCCGCTGTTCCGCTTGACTGCTTTGCATCCTAAGGACTTTCAATCTAGACCACTGTCTCTGCTACTGTGAAAAATTAAAGGGCTGAATGCTTTTGTTGATAATACTTTGCAACTGCGAATACGCCTTCCCAGGAATCATCAGTCCTTGGTCAACCCTGCATGACAAGCAGCAGTATCCCCATTTCAGGGGTGGGTGGCTGGGCTCAGAGAGACTGAGGGTCTTGCCACTTTTGGGCTCCTAGAACAGTGCTCACTACACTTCATCCCAATTTTCTCAAACCTAACAACAGCACGGGAGAGTTGGCTTCAGACTGAACCAAGCTCAAACCTTAGTGTATCTGCCATGTTGCTGAAATAGATTCTAGGGTCTTTCTTTGGCTTTGACTTTTATTATTGTAGCTATTTCCTCTGAATTTCTTCTTAGAGGGTTTCAGGATGCATGTTCATATGTCTCAGGAAGTTAAATGAAACTTGCCAGGCAAATAAAACTTCCAGGACTTGGGAAGCTCAGAGAGTTACAAGATTCACAAGGTCCCTTCACAAGGTTATAAAAGCGGAGACAAAGCTACGTGGCTGCAGCAATCATGAACCACAGCAGAGGTGGTTACTGGCACCAAGTCTGCAGTGAACCTACTCGCCACCGGGCGCCTAGGAACACAGGAGAAACCTATGTATGGGTCCCACAGAGACCTGATGAATAGTGGGCAACCAATAGATTGGGGAGGGGCTGTGTACTCTTGGGGGAGTCGAGGCTATAGGAGACAGTCCCAAGCGCAGGTCACACAAAAGGCCCTGGTTAGATCCAGTAGGACACAAAACAAAACACAAGTGCATGAATATTGAAGGAAGACTTAGGGAAGGGGGGCTGGCTGTGGTGGGAGGGAGATCATAAAAGGGCAGAAAGGAGAATAACCCAAATGTATTACGTACATGCATGAAATTGCCAAAGAACAATATTCAATCTGTAAAGAAAAGTGGAAACAAGCAAAACAAAGAGAATATCTGCTAAGGATAGAGGTGCCTCTCAGATGGGGATGCCTGCATGTAGCGCAGGAAGCTCCAAAAGCAGTCTCTGAGACCCCAGTCATAGGGGAGCAGGCCTTTTGGTAGCGCAACAGCCTTTGAACTATCCACAGTCCTGGAAGTGATCCCAGTAGATTCTCCACGCTGCATGGTGTCCTAATGGGTTTTACCGACGCTTGTTCACATCCCCCCACGAACTCACACAACGGCAAGCAGTGCAAGGCTGCAAACAATCTGAAGGTCGGGCTCCTCCAAACAGAACGGTCTCACTAAACGTAAACCTCTCTCCCCGTTCTGCAATTTTCCAGGGCACAGGATCTAGCAGATTTCTTAAAAAAAAAGACTTGTAGAAAAAGTGCAATTTACCTGTTAGGCACCAGAGTGCAGTCAATTTCTGGTCGCTTTGTTTTGGGAATGGCGTACAGGGGGTACCTGTCCCCATGCCGAATGAACACGTGCACAGAGACCAGCTTGAAATGATGTGGGGCGTGACCTGGGAGAGAGAAGCAATCGGCACTCAGTATGTGACAGCATTTTAGCAGGGGGTGGGGCACACCTGTGCTGGGACTGGGAGATGGCAGTGGGGGTCGCCCGAAGGTTGCAGAGCTGCTTTTAGGGGGCTGGAACCTTGGGAAGGATCACCGAGCTGGGTGGCAGCTGTTGAACAGGCAAGGTGGAAGGTTCATGGGAGGACTGGACAGGGCCCGGATCTCTGAAAACAGCTGGCTGAAGGCCACTGTGACAACTCACATGGGGAGACTTGGGGAGGCCACAGAAATCCTGGAAACAATGACTTCTGCTTTAAATCGTTTGTGAAACATGGCAGGACACAAATAGACGTGATTCACCCCGTTCTTTATACACGTTCAGGAAAGAAAAAACTCAATGGGGGCATTTTCACCTACTGTATGGCAGGACGCCAGCAGGGCCCCCGGGAGACATAAGCATATCCCAAAGCTTACCCTAAAAAAGCAGGGTGACTGATCTAGATGCGGCCGCCCTTCTGGCTTGTCCACATCTCACCAGGGATCTTTTTCAGGGTGGTTCCTGCATTCTCACCCAGGGGCACTGCCAGCTAACCCCATTTCAGAAAGGAGTGTGTTATACCCAGGGTCTGGCCTGGAGGCAGCTGCAGGATCTGAATTCTCCCCAACCCCCACTGTGTGCTGCTGCTTGGACAGGGGGGGGTCTACCTGGGCACCGAGTCCCAGGCCACCAAGGCTGAGATGGGCCCCAAGTCAGACTAAGGCTGAGATGGCCGCATGCCAGACCTACCTTCCATGCTGCGCTCGGCCACACTAGGGATGTTGCAGTATAGGAGAGCTTCGTAAACTGGGTCTGTCACGGGGGGTTCTGTCGCCGGGTCAGGCATGATTCTCTTTCGACTCTTGCTGCTCACTCCATTCTTTGCTGTGGACACTGGGATCAAGTGGACTGCAAGGAACAAGGAAAGCAGAGTGGGTGAAGACAAGATAGTCACTGGGGTGACAGGCCAGCTGCTGTGCCCCGAAGGTGAGTTGAACAGTGCCTTGACTCAAGCTCATTCCTCTGCCCGGGCTACTCTCCCCACCGCTGCCGTTGAGTATCAAGTGCGGGTCTATCAATTTGCTACGTTAGTCCATCTGGCACCTGTTTTCTAACATGGCTCTCAAGGGGCTTGGGTAAGCTGTCAATCATAGCATCACATATGGCCAGCGTCAGTAAGGAGGGGAGGGACATCCACAGTCCTTTTCCTCATGGGAGGAATATTCAGATGCTGGAAGACTATCTTATCTCCCTGTTCTCTGAGCAGCAATATGCGCTGCCCATGCCATCTGTCTGTCTCTCTGTGGACAGCCTGTCTCTGAAGTCCCCAGTCCCTCCATGCTTGGGAAAATGTCTTTGCAGCATCAGTTTCTGGAGATCCCTGCACAGAAACAATCACATTTTAAGCATCTACCCAATGGGAGACACGCTCGTCAACAAGTGAGCCCGTGAGTCTTTCCAACAGGTTTAGCAGTCAGCGTGATATATACACACCTCCAAACAATAGCTGGGACAGAAACCAAGCAGCAGTCTAAATTAGCTTACATTCTCTGATTTCTTCTATACAAACATTGAAAACTTCCCCTTGGCAAACAGATGCCAAAACCAAAGATGAAAGGCAAATAATAACTGAGAGAAAAATATTTGCAACATTCATAACAAAAATGATTGATATCCAAAGTGCACAACAGTCCCACAACTGAGAAATCATTAAAGGATACAAATAGACTAATTACAGTAAAACAAATGTCAAAGGCCAGTACATGAACAAATGGATGCTCAAGTTAATCATAACTAAGGGAATGCAATATAAAACCACCGAAAGATAGGAGCTCCTCCATCAGGTTAGACAATCATGTTCTACCATTACCACCAATATTGCCAAAGGATGACCGTTATACACTCTGGAGGAGAGAGTGGAAAGCGAAAGAATCTTTCAAGAGTGTGTTGGCCTTGATCTCACTATTCTGTGCTTTGGAATCTAGACTAAAAAAAGAAGCAATCTCTATGCTTAATGATGTATGAACAAAGAGATTCATTGAAGTGTTACAAGAAGTAAGGGAAATAATCTAAAGGTCTCTTAGTAGCCAAAGAGAATGTCCATAATGGAGAACAGTCTGTTTCAGTTAAAAAGAACAGAAAAGAGTCAAAGATAAATGAAGTCAGTGAGCCAAATCACCAGGTATTGATAGAATCCTCTCTGCATAAAGAAGAAAAAAAATCCAGCCTACAAATGAAGGAATATATTAGTTACTTGTCTCATTGCTTTCAAAAATACCTGACAAAAGTATCTAGGGAGGAAGGTTTATTTTGGTTTCCAGTTCCAGGGGACATAGTCCATCGTGGCTGGGAATGGATGGTGGAAGAAGCGCCGGCTGGTCCACAGTCAGGAAGCAAAGCACGATGAATACTTGCATTCAACCTCACTTTCTCCTTTTATTCCATTGCAGGACCCCGAGTAGGTACCATTCACATTTAGGGTGGATCTTCCCATCTCATTAACCTGACCTAGACATACTCAGAGATTTGTCTCCATGGTGATTTTAAATTACATCAAGTTGACAATCGAAATTAACCATCACAGCTCTATTGGCTGACAAAGACATCACTCTTAAGTCACCCTTTGTCTCACAGCCTCACGGCCATCTCATTAATGTCAAATGTATTCAGTCCAACTTCAAAAGCCCCTTCAGTCGTCAGCAAAAAGAAGGATGGAAATGCATCAATGAGCAGACCAAAGAAAGATGAAACCTGCCGGGAAAATACCAATCCTGCAACCCATACCCGGCATCTGGAGAGAATGATGGAATCCTCTGGGCTCCAAGGGGTTTGGGCTGCTCTCCTCTCCAGCTCTGCCCACCGAAGCACACACAGCCTCTCTCTTGGGTGGGTTTCACTCTGTTTGCAGCTTTCCTTAGTAGAAGTCCCAAGGTCCTGAGATCTCCAACATCTACCCCATTGCAGCTCAGGCTTCACTTTCACAGCTGCATGAAGTAGCCTCTCAGGTTCTCCTTGAAAAGACTTCAACCCTGCCACACATTTCTTACCTCAGGAGTATAAATTCCATGGCTACTCTCAATCTGATTTATTTTTTTAATAGTGTGTGTGTGTGTGTGTGTGTGTATGTGTGTGTGTGTGTATCAGAGGGCACCGTGTGTCCCTGTGGGGGACCAAGGGTGACTTCGGGAGTCATCCTGGATTGCTTCTACCTCCTTCTTGCTTCCCTCTGGGATTTCCCAGGCTCCACCCACCAGGGCCAGAAGTGCAGGCCACCGCCATTTTTCCCCCTAGCATTTTTACGTAGGACTTGGGATCTGAACTCAGGACCTTCTGCTTGAGAGGCAGAATCTTATCCCTGAGCCATTTCTCTAGCCCCAATCTGAATTCTTTCATGTCTACAAAACTAGTAGCATGTGTGACGCTGCCAAGTTCCACTGTCAGTGTGGAATGGAGCCCAACACTCTGGGAACCCAGTTCAGCAACATTCTGTTTAGACTCCTTCCTTCCAGATGAATTTGCATTTTCCCAAGAAGTCTCTGATGGGTGGTCTTGCCCTGTCCTGTAGTCTCAGTGCAGAGTGGGTTTCTCTTTAGTGTCTTAATTGCTTCTAATATTACAGCTGTTTTCTCATCACCTGCCTTTTCTACACTTTTAAACTCCCTCCTTTAATTGCCAAGCAGCACACTCTGCATATATATTTTTTTTCTCTACTTGTTGTTTGTCTCACCATAGACCCAGTTAAGAATACTGAGCAGTACCCATGACACAGTTTGAATATTATCCTGTCTTGAAACTTCGTCTGCCAAACTAGTCCCTTTCTTTTAAATTCAGTCTCACTCAAGCTCTGGGGACATGCGCAGAATTCGGCCGGATTCTGTTAGAGCATCACATGAATGGGCTGTCGCTGGCAGAATCCTTGTCCCCTCTGAAACCTCAGGAGCTGGGGCTCCACCTTTTGCATTTTTCTCAATATTCTTATTTTCCAGGCTCCCACCAGGGCAGTCCATAATTTCTGTTTATAGTTACAAGGTCTTTTCTAGCCCAGAGTTCCAAACTCTTCACATTCTTCCCACAAAATAGTTCCAAAGGCCTAAGACTCATGTGGTCAGATTTATCACAGCATCACTTCTTGGCCCCATTTTTTTCTGCATTATTTACTTGCTTCACTGCTGTGGCAAAACACCTGACAAAAGCAGCTGAAGGAAAGGGTCTGTTTAGGCTTTCAGATCTAGGGGACGTACCCCATGACGGCAGGAAAGGCATAGCGGCAGGAGCAGGAGACCGATGGTCACACCGCGTCATAGTGAGGAAGCAAGAGAGTGATGAGCACAAGCGCTCAGCTCACTCTCTCCTTCTTATTCAGTGCAGGACTCCAGCCCATAGAATGCACCACCCACATTTAGGGTGGGCATTCCTGCCTCAATTAACCTAATCTGGATAATCCCTCGCAAACATGCCCAGAAACCTGTTGCCATGGTAATTCTAAATCCCATCAGACCGACAAACAAGATTAGCCCTCATCAAGAATGTTCACATACTTGTTTCTAAGAGCCAGGCAGCACAGCTAGGAAGACATGTACGACTATGGTATTGTTCTGGGGGATGGAGGGATAAGTGCGAGCAAATATTCTATAATATAGATATATAAAATATCTATGCCGGTTTATAGACCCATTGCCCACGTGGACACATGTGCAGAGGAGGCATGTTTTACATACACCCCATATATATAGAAATAATGTCCCTATGTCTTGATACAGATGTGTGAACTGACAGGCATTTCTTGTGCTACTCAAACAGCAATCAGAAACCTTTGGAGCTGGCCCTTCCCCAGCCCAGAACTTGGGCTGCAGCCGGGGCGCTTTTCTTCTACAGCTGGAGGGAACACACGGCTCGGCTGTCTGGAGCTGGTTTACTATGTGAGGGGGAGACTGGCAGCAGAGTAGCAGATGTCCCACAGGGCATCTTCTGGCCAGATGGTGACTTCAGTATTTCATTCTGCCTTCTTTAAAATCATCAAATCCTGGTCCCAGGCCGCTTCCGGTCACTTCCTCTTCAGGGTCAGGGCAAGGCACAGCTATGGAGACACCATAATGCAAACGAACTGATAAGGGCAGAGTGTGGGTTCCTTTGTGGCTTCGGGCTGCCACTGGAGAGCCCCAGGGACTGGGTCCAAGTGCCCCGGCTGACTCAAGAAAGCAGCGTTTGAAAGCCGCAGATAAAGATCAGGTCATGATCTGAAGGGGACACTGTACCCATAAAGCTCTTATCTGCTGGTCCTCTGGCACTAGGCTGCTAGGCTTAGTCCATTTGCCGAAATCACTCTGTGCTTTTGTTCCTTTTGAGTGACCTGGACAAGATGCTCACATTCACAGAGCTCTTCAAGGGGTCCTCCAGATGCCAGGCATTCATAAGGCTGTGAGGGGGGACAGGGACCGCCCTGGCTCCATCCTTTCTGTCACCACTTAGTTCTCATGGCTCTGGTATGCTCCGAGTCTCCCCCATCCCCAGTGCATCCTGCTTGCAAGTAACTCTACCCACTTGACTCCTGCTCTCCACATCTCCAGAAGTCACCTCCTCTGGAAGTCCACCCAGCGTTTCCGGATCCCTCTTCCCCGCATCCACCTGGTTCCTACTGCTATTGGACACTCACTGAACACATGCAAGCGCGTTGGGGTTGCCCCGTGTGTCACTCCACTACCCCAAACGCCTACAAGGCTGAGACCATGCCTTTCACATTCATATACCCTACCGACTGACAGACAGGACACGGCCTTTCCAAAAGTGCTTGCTGACCTGAAGGTCTGTACTACGCGTGTGCGCGCGCGTGCGTGTAAATGTGTGTGCGCGCCTGCTGCAAGGGCATGTGATGTCCAGAGGAAAAGCTGGTATAGATCCTCATCTTTTCACCTTATTTGAGGCAGGGCCTCTTCTCTGCTGTGTAAACCAGCCTATTTGGCCTGTGCGAGTCCAATATCTACTTCCTGTAGGCACCCTGGGATTACAGACACTTGCACCACTTCCTACCGCTTTTATGTGGCTTTCGGGGATCTGGATTCAAGACGTGGGATCAGAACTCAGGTCATCAGGCCTGCGCGGCAAGCACTCTTACCCGCAGAATCATCTCCTCGGCCTTGCTCTGTGCTTTTTGATCATAGCTCATTGATTTTTCAGGGGAGACGGATTTACCTAAGCTGACCAGAGTGTGGATCGCCAGAGAATCTCTCCTGGGCCTGGGGGCAGCAGGCCCAGACAACACAGCAGACACCTCGGATCCCCAGGAGACCCAGTCAATTAGCCCGGGAGGGGTGGTGCGCAGCGAGCGGGGCTGGCTCAGGAAGGGGCCTGGAGGAAGGCAGAGCCGACCCTGCCCTGGCACAGCGCCACATGCCACGTGAGTTCTTGGGGTGCGTCCTTGCAGAGCTGCACACCGGAGGCAGGCTCAGAGGATGGGGGGCAGACACATTGTCTGGGACCTGGGACTTGTCCCCCAATACGCTCCGCTCAGTTCTCTGTAACTTCACTTGCCTCCTGCGACAACTAGAAACTCTGCTGCCCCCAAGAAGAGGACAGAAACTCAGACCACAAAGGGAAAGGGACCGCGGAGGCGGCTGGAACGAGGGTGGGCGGGCGCGCGCACAGATGGAAGGATATCAGTTCCACTGCGTAGGTGGAAAAACACTTGAATTTCAGTGAGTACCCCGGGGCCAGGGCGCCACCTCGGCTCGAGTGCATGACAAAGTAGAGACCCAGCTCACTGATAACTAGCTGCCAACGGGTAGGCACTTTCTCTGTGGCATAATCAGCAAGTAGAAGGGAAATTTCCCATCAGCCACCATTGCTTTCATCCCGCGCCACACTTCTGTGGTGCTTGAATAAAGATGTCAACAGGATCTCAAAGACATGGCAGAGAACATTACCTCATAGACTCTTCTTAAGCTGCCCCCCCATGCACACATACACATGATCTCAGAAGCAACTTTTTAGGATCATGTGGGTAACAACAACAGGCTGTTCCCCACACGCCCCTCCCTACCACCTCTGTGCACCCCAGCTACCCAGTCACAGCAGATGTGTTCACAGGCATTATCAGCAGCCAGAGCCACAGCTGTGACTAGGCTACCAGCCAATGGGTCTTTCGGTGTCTTCCGGCTGTGGCCCTAATCTAGGCAGGGCACAGTCAGCCACCAGGTGCACTGTTACGCAGCAGGAGGCGACCGGGGCTTCCTGAGGGTGCAGCCTGTAAGCCCCTTTCTAACTCCCCAGGATGGCAGCTACACTGTGTTCACCAGCCATTGTCAAGGAAAAGGGAGCGGAGAGCATTTAAACCTATTTTTTGGGGGGAGCATTATAGTGACCTCCTCAGTCATGGCATCTTTTCCACCCCTGGTCACTGGTTTGGAGGGTGCAGGAACAACAACAGGGGAGACTTCGTCATGGGAGAATGTTGAGGGGTCATCGCAAGAGGCTACCAGCAGGTCAACCTGAACTCCCCAATCCGTCTTGACCCACATTCAGTACTGTGAACTTGCCTGGAGAAGGTTTTCTCATCCGATGAAGATTTCATTTTTAAATTTTGTTTATTCTGCTGATGGTCCTCACAAGGCAGAAGGATCCCAGAGTTCGGGTCAGACCCTAACTTCCCGGCACAGGCCACTAGGCACCACCTCGGTTATTCCTACAGTCTCCGAAACACGCAGGTCCGCAGGCGTGTAAGGAACAGGTGTCTCACTCTTTGGGACTCTTCCCCCCACAGTGCCACCCCTTCTCCTCCTAGCAAGCCGCCTGATCCCTGCTGCCCTGGTCTGAATCGGAAATGTCCCCACAGGCTCCTATCTGGACGCTTGTTCTGGCAATGCTTTGGGGGACTGGGGAACCTATAAGAAGTGGGGCTTGACTCCAGGAAGTAGGGTGCCAAAGGCAGTCCTTTGAGATTAAAGACAGCCTTGGACCCAGTCTGGCTTTCTGCTTCCCTGATCGTTCATGATGCGAACAGCTACTTTCTGTTCCTACACTGATGACAGAGCTTACCAAGCCTCTGCCACAAGCACCAGCCACCAGGCCTTCCTCACTATGGTGGACCAAAACCTCTCTAAACCATGAGCCAAAAAAAAAAAAAAAAAACCTCTTCCCTCCTTGGGTTCAGGTGTTTGGTGACAGTGACACAGAAGTAACGAATACACCGACCTTCATCCATTCTAGCATTGGTCTGTTGCACGTAAACCCCTCACAGATGCCTTGAACCTGCTTCAATGGGATGCCACATGTAGCAAGGGCAGCGGCTCAGTGAGAAGCCCAAGCCGCAATGGGGACAGCCACGGTGCCCACACCAACTCCATGGCCTGTTGGGGCTGCCAGGCTGCTTCTCTGGGGCTCTGTCCTTGCAATGCTAACTGGTCCCAGGATGAGACCTGACTATCAGCAGGTCCAACAGGGACCCTGTAGAGGAAAGATAGTTACCCCATGCGGAAGACAGTTTTGCAGTGGGGACAGGAGGCTGCCAGACACTACCCCCCCACCTTCATGTGCATGTTGCAGTTTGTCTACATCTGGCCGATAAATTAACAACCAAGGACCATAGGGGAGCAGGAGGCTTATTCTACTTACAATAGTCCAGCTTGGCAGGAGAGTACTACCAACACCAGATGCTGAGGAGGCCATATCATATCCTCAGAAGTTGCTGAGAGAGGAACAGATCTCACCTGTAAGTCTGCAAGTGTGCCGGAGCATGCCAAGGCACTGAGGCACGTCCCCTCGACTCACCCTCCTGCCAGGGAATGCTCCCGCCCACCAGGGTCGGGCTTCCCACATCGACTAGATATTCTCCCAGGCCTGCTCAGGCTTGCCCTAACTATCAATCCTTCACAGGTGCTTGCATGCAGCCTGGGCTGGGGACCGTGAGTGTAAAGTGAAGACACGGGTTCTAGTCCTGGCTCTGCTCTGACTCTGGCAAGTATCTCTACCTTTCGCTGGCAGGGTGGAAGGTCACAGTCACGGGCCTGGACTGTCCTTAGGGTCACATCTGTTCCCCGAATGTGTTTACTCCTGATTATATAAGGTCTTAAAAGGCATTCCCTTTGATGGGGATTGGGAAGGGACACTGTTCTAGTGCCCCTGTCTGTCACCCCAACTTGAGTAGCCTCCCTGATTTTTCACACTTGATTCGTCTGAATCAGGTCTTCTCTGAACCACCCAGCTCTGCACCTCATTTCTTTCATTTCTTTCTCCCAACAACCGAAACCACCTGGGATTCTCTCTTTTTTATCCATCTGCCAAGGAGTAATGATTTGTCCTGACAGTCAATTCCCTCAATTCCCTTAGCGCTCCTCGGCCCACAAAATTATCTTAAACGCTCACCTGCCCTCACCTGTACTGGATCAAAAAACATCTGCTGTAATTGCCAGTGGAAGCCAGAACCGCAACAAAGAGCCCGCAGTCCTGGTATCTGCCTTTGGTCCCTGGCATCAATACTGGGCGGGATCGTGTTATACAGGAGAGGTGAGGAGAGTCAAGTCCACGTGTGAAGAGGACTCAGAGATACTTGGTTTCACGCAGACAAGACTGATCAAACGGTTGAATCCCAAGTACCTTCTGAAAATTCTAGCCATTTTAATGTTGCCTCGTGGTGGGCAACATGGTATTTGCTGAGTGGCCACAGAATAAAGGCTACTGACTCATCCTGAAAGAAGATCTCATACGCAGTCTTTTAAATTTAATTTTGGGGGTGGAGGGCAGGAGGTTTCAGGACCCTTGCAACCAGGATGGGTTCAGGCTAAAAGCATCACATTCTCAGGAAACAAGTCTCCAATGTTAGCAGCTTGGAGAAGACTATTAATGCCTTTTTCCTTCTTCAAATAAAAAGGGATCTTTACGCTTCATCTGATCACGCGCTCATCCTCAAATAGTCATTCAACACCAAGGCATACAAAGAACGGGGCAAGCAGCCATGTTCCTGCACTCAGAGAAGCCACATTGCAATGACCTATGCAGCTGAGTGTCGGCTAGGACTCAGGCTTGCGCTTCCATCCCTGGACACCGGGCCCTGCTCCTCCAAGAGAAGCGGATGAACACTGCGTCAGAGGCTGCCACCTCAATCATCCAGACAGGCGGCGGGCGGGCTATCTTCTGTGTCAAGGCTCGACAGGCAAAGCTGGCCAAGTGGATGGAGAATCTGGGAGAAATGCGTAGCTGAGAGCAGACACGGCCCTCCCACCAGGTCACCCCACCTTCTGGCTGGGTTCCAGCCCCCCAGTTGACAGAGAAAAGGGGCAGTCGTGGCGAGGCAAGAGGTGGTGACCTAACCCGTCTCTCACAGTTGTTCACCAAGGCCAACCCCTGGTTCCCTCCTGCCCCCCCTCGCCCCCTGGCCTAGGAAGCAGGAGTATGGTCTGCCACATGTGCTACAGCCACTGGTGGGAAGGGCAGGGCAGGGCATAGAGATGGTCCCAGAGGTCTCTACTGTCCCCTCTGACTTCATCCCCCCCATCAGTCTCCTCCTACATCAGTCTCTTCAGCCGCACAGTGGGTTCCAGTGAAGACCACCATTCCGCTGATGACCACTCCTTCACTTCCAGGTCACAGCAGGGGCAGAAGCCGCAACCCCAAGACATCAGGGAGGGAGGTCTGACCTGCGGTGCAGCCTGGGCACACCTTACCAGGTCAGATTCCAGCTGTGGCCCCAGTTCACACCCCTTTGGTGGCTATGACAGTTTGCACACAGAGTGGGTTTCTTTCTCTTGGTCTCTACTGGGTCATGCGATCTACAGATTCTCCCCAGAGCTCACCGACTACATTTACTAATGTGATTGTTGCTAACTCACTAATTCTGTTGACTATCCCTAAAGGAATCACTTCTCTCTCCCGCTGTCTATTCCCAACACGAAATGGCTGATGCATACTCTTAGTTAATAGGTTACAAACAATCCTCTAAGGAATGAAGGCACGTTTACACAGTGTCCTGGCTGCAGAAGACCTTACTGTTAGACAAGATGGTCATCTTTCCTTTTGTTTCCTGTTTATATAAACAATGCTGTAATAAAATATCTTTTAAGTATACATCTCTGTCTTCTTATCTAATTATGAGACATTCTCTAAGATTAAAAACTAAAAGTAAGAGAAGAGAGTATGGGAGGGGGACAGAAGGAGAAGCAGAATGAAACTTCCAAAAAAAAATTTAAAGAAAAGGATCCAAATTAATTAAATGTTTCAAAACTTTGGTGATAATGACAGGATAGAGTTCTGACAGAAATGTGAGGTCTCATCACTTTCCAATAAGCATGCAGAAAGCAAACAAAAGGAAAAAAAGAGAAAAAGAAGGGAAGGAAGGAAGAGAAAGAGAGAGAGAAAGAATAAGGGAGGGAGGAAGGCAGGGAGGAAAGGAGTGAAGGAGAGAAGAAAAAAGAGGCTCAGGAAAAAAAATTCACTGTGCTTTTTGGTGCAAAGTATCTCTAATCTGAAAATCCAGAAGAGCAGGCTGAGGCTGAGGAAGCAAGAATCTGAAGAGCCAATGTCTCTGCACCCTGCTCCTGTCTTGGCTCCTCCCTTCCCTGTTCATTGGCAGCTCTGGCTCATACGAGGGTCTACCAAAGGTTGTTACAATCTTTCCCAGTGGATCTCAGATCCCAGGTATTACAGGACATAAACAAAGTATGTAACAGAGATGTTAACGGAATCACACACTACACAGGGGAACAAAGAGGTTTTATTCCGGCTTACAGGTTCTTGGTTGCAGTTCCTTGCCCAGCTTGGCAGGGCAGCTCACATCAGTACCAAGGGATGAGGGAACTGGCCACGCCATCTCCACAAGACTGCTGGGAGGGGCAATCCTCACTTGCCAGAGAGTATGTCTGGCCAAGTATACAAAGGATATCAATTTTCTCACCTGTCCAGAAAACAGCCCCACCCACCATGGGCTGAGCCCACCTCATCAATCAACAATCTCGCAGACTTGCTCAGGTCTTAACTACAAATTCTTCACCAATGTGTCCAGAGCACCGAGTCCTCAGCCATCAAGTTGACACCTGTATCTAACTACAACACTCTCCACCCCACTCCCCAGATCTAGCTAAACAGCTCCCCACCTGCGATTCCCAGAAGGCCACCTATCTCGGCTGCTACTAGACTGCCCCAGTCTAAGCAGCTCCACCAGTTGTTACTGTCCGTCTTCATTCTCTCTGGTTCTGGGGATTTCATCTTTGCCCCCTCTATTTTCCCAGGAAAAAATTCAGATGCCGATGTGACTGGGGGTCTCAGATGCTACAGAGAAGAACTTAAGGAAGGGTTGGATGTTTATGTGAAATCAGTAAATAATTGCAAGAGTCCGCAAACGCTGGCTAAACCAAACCAAGCTCCCTCGCTGAGGCAGCCTCTGCATGCTCCAAGTCCTTTCCAGTCCCTGCCCAGTGAACACAAAGCCGACCCCGCTTTCGCAGGACTGAGACCCAGATCTGCTTCATGTGAGACCTGGACCCATGGGGCGCTCGGGTGCCTCCAGCAACCTGCGCACCCTGCCACTCCTCTTCTGGGTTCCTTCCCGCTTCTCTTGCGGCCCTGAGCACGCCCCCTGTCCAGACCAGATAGCCACCAGCCCGGCCCTGCTGCCCTATCTGCCAATCATTTCCTCCAGCCTGTCACACCCTCTTCCCAGATATTTTTGTGAATGAACTCATGGATGAACAAAGCATCTAGCAACTGCCAGAGCAAGATTCTGTCACTGCAGTTGCCCGGCGCCGGAACACCTCCCAATTGGCTATAAAGCCCCACGATGGGCGGTGACACAATGGGCTGTGACAGGTAGGGGCTTTGCTTCTTCCTTTCAGAGCCAACATCTCCACCTGGGCCACGGCTGCCGGGTGAAACAGGGAGGACAAACTTCTTTGCTGTTCTCTGGGGACATGCATTTCAAAAGCACTCCCTAGGAGCTCAGGTGCCCACACTTCAGGAAACAGAACCTCTCCCCTCTAGAACCTAAGCCAAAGAATAAATCTTTTCTCCCTCAAGTTATATGGATCAGAGGATCTTATCACAGCAACAAAAATGTAATTGGAATACACACCCACCTCCATCTGCCAGGGTACCTTCCCTAGCAACGCTCCTCTTTCAACTCCTAGTGTCTATCAAGAAAGACTTCAGAGGTCACCTGACTGCCCAGACTGGACAGGGTTCTTGCCTTAATACAACTGCCATACAACGCTGACATAAATAATCTCTAATCCATTTGATTTCACACACATACATCGGGATTATTATGTGATTTGGAAACACTGGCTTACTGAATCATCCACCAATCACATTCCACAGAGGTAGAAACAGAGGTAAAGAAACAAACGATGTGCCCAAGTTCCTAAAGCTGGTTAGTTTCAGGACGAAGATTTGGTCTGTTGTCTAGCTCCAGGTCACACGCTCCCCACCTCTCTCTGCTGCGCTCCTATCCCTTACCTGCCCAGCACCCTGCACACTGCAATCCAAGTGTCTGTTCATGATGCTCCGCTACCAGTCAAAGAGTTACCTGAGGGTCTGGAGGGACAAGACCCCTGGTCCAGGTGAAAACTTGAACATGTGCTAAAGAACAAAACTGCACTTATTCTTATTGGCACTAGATCAATAAGCGAAGGTAAAATTCATAAAACCGTCAAGACACAAAATGAGGCCCAATGATCTGATTCTGAACTCCTCATATTGCTGGAGTTACTCTGGAATAATTTTTCAGATAGTAATTAGGTGGAAGAGAGGAGCTTGATTCACCAGTTGCCTAGAGCCAAGATCGCTCTCCAACGACTCCAGTCCCCAGTTTAACTAGTACTTTCATTTTATACTAAAGCAGGGCAGAGGTGGAGTAAGTAAAGCAGGACTTTCCAGAAGCAAAGGCAAAGTTATTAAGCGTCAGCAGGGCAGGCTGACTGCAGATGGCCCAAGACCTTGAATCTTATCAGACAGTAGCACAGGCCCCAGGGATGGGTGGCCTCATGGATGGGGGCGGGGGATGTCTCAGGGTCTCAGTAGTTTTCCATCTCAACTTAAGCTTAGCAGTAACTTTGGCAGTGTACATGTCTTCACCCACTGGAGGAGTGACCCTCCGTGGGCCTCCTCTGAGGAAAGCACACGCCTGCTCCCTTTTGCCACGGATACCTCTTAAGCTCCAGCTCGTGCTTAATGCAACTGTGTTTCAGGACAGCTCCCCTCCTAGAGAAGGCGCTCCAGTCACTGAAGACAACCCTGCATCTCACAACTGTAGATGAATCTTGCTCTGGCCCAAGAAAAGGACCTTGAGATATGGGTACCCCTGCTACAGTCAATGTACTTTGGTTGAAAAAAATACATGGATGTTATATTTCAGATTGTCCTTTACCAAGCGGCTGAAGTCATGTACACTCTGGCAGTATTCTGGGATACGTGATGGTGCATTTTGATTGGACTCTGGTTTGCTTCCAAGATTTATGTTGGCTGTGCTTCGACGAGCCAAGGGTTTTCCCACAAAGTCTCAGTTCTCAGCAAACCTTGGAAAACAACAGTAATTAACTCTATTTTACAGAAGAAAGAAAGGAGCCAAGGGTTTTCCCAAAAATCTATGTTCTCAGACTAGCTTTCAAAGGAGCAGAAGTAACTCTTACAAGAACAGGGGCTTTGTGAGCCAAGGGTTTTTCCAAAAGTGTCTGCTCTCACACCAGTCTCGAAAAACTGAAACAGTAACTCAGCTTTATGGAAGAAGAAGCAGGACCCGAGTGCTGAGTAAGAAAGCTAACGTTCAAACCAAGTCCAGCGCCCCGAGCCTACACACCATTTGTAATACAGGGAATGAACACAAAATCCACGTTAAAGAATGGGGAAGTGGTGATGAGAAATGAGCAAAACAAGCAGAAACAAGTCATGACTCATATGTCCTCAAACCCAACAGTCTTTCCCCACTGCGGCACAAAGTCCTGCAATGTGAGAAGCTGTTTTTCCACGCACAGTTATACTTCAAGGACTTGAAACTATGAAACACAAGTAACTTCTTCGATTATTAGCATACAGTAAGATATGAGGATCACCTAAGATGAGATGATATGAGAAAATATAACTAGTACTTTAATCTCTCCGTATCTCTTCCCTAACGGCCGTCCACGCTAGCTACCCTCACACCAACACGTAGACACTAAGTAAAGCAATGCACGTGGGACCCCGACACACTTTCTTTGCCCAGAAGAACAGATGCATATTCAAATAATCTCCCTTCTGAATCATAACTTGGGTCGTAACTTTTTTCATATTCAGAACAAGAAAACTATCAGCAAGATGTAATAAAATGCAGTCATTTCAGGAAACAAACTATACACCTTAGTTAAAATATGCACACACACACACACCAAACTATATTGAATAATCTTGAATATATTACTTAAAACAATTATATGTGCCACTGTGGTATTCAGAAATTAGTTATAAGGAAATAAAGAAAAAGTCCATGCATTTTGGGGTAACAAAAACAAGAGTGATACTTCAATCCTTCATTTGTGAATCAGTAAAATGTCTCATAGTATAATAAGTAATCAATAAGGCAATTAAATAAAGTAACTAAATTCCATTTCTACAGATTTAAGGATATTCCAAAGTTAAAATTTACCGAGAAGTAGAAGAGAAGCAAAGAAGTCCATCTCTTAATGTCTTTCAGACTCCAGCATATCCCAGAATAAAGAGCTCAGGCCTAGCCAGTCCAATTTATTCTGCAAAATTTTCCTTAAAAAAAAGTGCGGCTGAAAACTGGCTCTCCTAAAACAGAGGTACTTTCAGAAGAGTTATATAAGCAAGACACACAGGGCCATTCAGTGACGCAGCAGCCAACTCATGTGAGAGAAACGCAGTGAACACAAGTGTTGGACGGTGTTTTTCCTCTGGGTGCAGCATGATGCATTCTTCCCATCCCCCAGCTTTAGCCAAAGGAGGTTGTTGTGTAACGGTTTAAATATCCTCTCCTGGAGAAAGGTTCTACATGCAGAAAGTGAACAGTTCATAAATTCTTTTACACTAATAAGATTCACAAGACCCCCCTCTTCCCAAAATGAAGAAAGCTGCAAACAACTGTTGGGGAGGTGTGGGGGGGAAGACTTCCCAAGCAACCCAGGAATCTGGAGGAGGCTCTCCCACGACCTGAGCGGGGTGCAAGTCATGCAGTGACCTCCAGAGCTGCAACTGCCTCTGAGTCGCACCCACACTGGCGTGGGCTTTCTGGTGACATAGCTGCCTTTGTGTCCTTTCCTCTCTAAGAACCCTCGCCCCTACTCTCCAATAAAGTAACTGATTTGCCAAGGTAGATTCTGTTCCAGCGGTACTTCAGTCTTCGTTAAATTCCTATCTGGGGTGAACAGATGTTTGTGAGGCGTCTCCCTTGGAAAAAAATGTCACATAGGGAGTAAGCTACATTCACGTCTCAGAACCTGCCAGGGTTTGGGGATGAAACTCCAGGTTGATTATAAATCCCACGTCCCTCACTAAATAAGATTTTTTTTTCCAATGAAAAAAAATTTTTTTAATTTTTTATTATTATTTATTCAATTGTGTGTGTGCACGCGTGCGTGTATGTGTAGAACCACGGACGAATTCGGGAACCACCATGGACGCCTCCACCTCCTCCTTGTTTACTCTGCCCCGGGATTCACAGGCTCCGCTCTACCAGGACCAGAAACGAAGGCCTCCCCCGCTTCCGCCCGGCGTCTATACGTGGGGTCTAGGATCCGAACTCAGGACCTTCCGCCTACAAGGCAGAGGCTTAACCCCTGAGCCACCTCTCCAGCCCCGAAAAAAAATTTTTTTAAAGTAATTAAACTTCTGAAAGTCAAACCACCACTTTTTGGAAAGGATTTATGTTTTTTGCAGTTGATTAACCATCTGGAGTATTTTTAACCTTCCGTGGCCACTTTCCCTTAACCATTTCTAATTCTGGAAGGACAGAGTGAGTATTTTTAATTCTCTTCACTGTTAGAATGGCCTCGCATGCGCGCCAGAGGTGTGCCTAGCAGTGTGGCGCTCTGGAGATGAATCAGGCAAAGCCTCTTTTCTCCAAACCACCCATTCCTGATGCCACGTCTCCCCACCCTCCTCTGCACTCACTGCATCCCCTTCACCATCACCTGCTCTTCCTTCCTGCACCTCAAACCGCAGAGATCCTGGGTGGTGAAGGGGGCCAAACACTTGTCTCCCACCCACGGGGGTGAGGAGGTGAAACTGAGAAGCAAATACGTAACCCCTGTCTCATGCAGGTGGGCTCTCAGCTGCCAGCACACAGAATCAGAAGGAAGGAGACATGGGGGTCCGCCTGCTTTTCAGCAGACAAGGCTTTATTTATTCAACCTATGGGGATCGTCAAGGCCTAAGCCTGCTCTAGAGAACGGATGCACTAGCATCTGGAATAGACAGCTGTTAGGCTGGATTCCTCCCTCTGGGAGTTGAGTTTGTCTCCTGCCTGTATGAACAGTGGCAGACTGGATTCCTCCCTGTGGGAGCTGAGTTGCTTCCTGTCTGTTCTCAGACGGCTTTTGTTCTTCTCAGAACTGGCAAGGCTGAAACTTCTCCTAGAAATTTCTTCCTGGTGCATTTGAGACCATTAAATATGCTAATACGTGAATCACAAGATTATGTACTTATCACAGTAACCAGGTAGCTCTGCTTTGAGACATTCACTGTCCATTCCCTTTTAGCAACTAAGTGTCATGCCTACTTTTAACTCTACCTGGAGTCTGGTCCCACACAGCAAGTAGATATCACTCCTGCCTTTTCTTTGCTAGCCTGGAATGTGTACATTTAACATAATCCTGTAAAGAATTTGACCCTGTTGTTCTTTGATTTTTTTTCCTATAAATACTCATGTATGCTATAATAAAATTGGCTTAGATGGTGGAAGACATCCTAGGCGCCCTCTGACCCGATGCCTGATCAATTTCTACCACTCCCACTTCTGTTTCCTGCATGCAAGTCTGGGTTTATGCTGGTTCATGGGCCCAGGCACAACCAACGTTCAAGTGATGCCCACTGTGTGTTGGCCACATGGGGTATGGAAGGAAACAGTCCAGTCCCTGCTGCCAAAGAGCAGAGAGTCCCGGAGATGACCCAGACTGGGAAATGCCAACACCATGTGCAGAAAAGGAGGCAAGTTCAGGAATGCGGATGTCCGTCACACAAGACTCAGACCCTCTAGAGCCGCGGAAGGCGGCTGGCGGCGAAGCAGCCAGGGCTGGAGGTCAGGAGGGAGTGGAGGAGAGCGCTGTCCCGTGAAGGTGGCAGGAGTGGGCGCAGAGATAGTGGGCCACCACTGAGTGTTAGGAGAGTGGGTCCTGCTCCCAGTCTTGGCAGTAACACTAGAAAGGAGACTGAATTCTGAGACCTGACTCAGCTGGGTCTGCAAATCAGCTGGCCAAAGGGATGGGAGGAGCCTTTTTATCCCCTCCCCAGCAGCTCTCCCTCTACTTCCTCTCCCGTTGTAGTTGTATGTAAATTATAAGCAGCTTTAAAGAGCTCAAAGAACAAAACTTTCTCTTCTGTGCTCTTGTCAAAACTTCTAAAATCGAAACATATTTTTCCTTAATAGGACTGTTTTTGCTGTTTCTCTGATTCTGACTTCTTATGTGGCCATATCGCAGTGTCTAAGCATACCTCTTCCAGGCAGCTCTGCAACTGAGAACACCAATAATGAAAAGACCCCATATTTTAAACCACACCAATCATTTAAAATCCAAAGTTTTGCAGGTTCCCCCCCCCCACTGCCCGAAAATTCAGACCACCTGCTTCCCAGCGAGGCCCCCAACTGGCCTGCCATCCTCCTCCCACCCCGGTACTTACAGAACTGCAGACTGAGGCTCAGGAAGGCCAGCAGGGCAGCCAGGGCCAGCAGCAGCAAGAAGCGGTTGCGGAAAAGCATTATTATCTGTTCTATTTTCTCTTCATGGTCTCACCTCAAATCAGGAAATGGGACTGCGAAGAAAGCAAAGGCAATGAATGCAAGCTCCAGGGTAAAGCCAGGTTTGTCAGCCAAACATAATCCAGTTAGCCCAGTCTCCTGGCATGAGCCCCAACTGCAGAGGCAACCAGCTTGTTCTGTGATCAGTAAATCTTTGCACACACACACGCACACACACACTCTCTCTCTCCAGGCCAATCCAAGTTGAGACCCGCTCCCAAATGAAAAGAGGGAGGCAATTCACAAATGCTTTCTTTATCAGCCATCAACAGAAGGTGGAATACCTTACAGACCTGACATTTCCCAAGAAAAATTTACCGAGCATGTACAACACATCAGACAATGAAACTTTTCCACGGACCAGCCCGCCCTGCTGTGAACTCTAACCTTTTAAGTCTTTTTAAAAACTTTTTGATGGGCAGTTTTGCCAACATGATGTGATGGTCTTCTTTAGCTCCATCACAGTTTGAACATCAGCCGTTGTAATGTGTCTTGCAGAGATGTTTTCAAGGATGGCTAGTTGAGTCAGGGAATTGTCTCTACATAACCAGCCTCGCCTACTACTTACAGCTTTCTCTCATTCTGGACCACCGAGCTTATTTCAGCCATAGCCACAGATCTTCCTGCAGCCCCACCCACCCATGTTAATTTCTTCTGACCATATTAGAACCATACAATATGGCATTCAAAAAACGCTGAATAAGACCTGACATTTTCATCATTTTTCATTCATTTATTATTTATTTTGCACGGTGTGTGTGTGTGTGTGTGTGTGTGTGTGTGTGTGTGTGTGTATACACATATCAGAAGACCAAGGATGACTTTGGAGATCATCCTGGATTCCTTCTACCTTCTTTTTGCTTTGCTCTGGGATTTCCCAGGCTCCACCCACCAGGGCTAGAAGTGCAAGGCACCGTCATTTCCATCTGGTATTTTTCCATGGGACCTGGGATCTGAACTCAGGACCCTCTGCTTGGAAAGTAGAGTCTTAACCCCTGAGCCATCTCTCCAGCCTAAGACCCAACATTTTCAAAAACCATAAAGAGTATTATAATTTATCTGATCATCCTTACCTACCAAACCTCACTGGGGTTTTAAGTAGAACTTGAAAAACTACAGTTTCTTTAGAAATGGTCCTTAAACTACAGGAAGATTATAACAGTTATTTCAAATCTGAGTCTTTCCCTACTTCAAATACTATCTCCCACAGAGTTCAGATAGACAAAATCAGATAAAAGCTCTTCTGCTTATGTGGTAAAGATTGCATGTCTTTGAATATATCAAAGGCAGCGGAACTATACCAGTGGGGTAAACTGCCTGGTGTGTAAATCATGTTCCCGAGAGCTGTTTTCTGTAGAAACCCATGCGCTGGGAATGAAAGGGAGAGGGGCAGAGCCCTGCAGCACTAGATGCCCACCCTCTCTCCCAAGCCCTGTCCTACTCCCTTAGAAAGAGGCTTGTCAGATTTTACCAAAGGAGAACGTGTGCGGAAAGATTGATGAAATGAACACGCCTGCATTGCACAAGTGCGTGGAACACCGGTACCCTCTATGGAGTCCTTGGTAGTCTCTTGCCAGGCTGCTCCAGCCTTGTTCTGTTCTTCCAGGAGCCAGGGACTTCTCACTCTTCACAACCACCTATTTCCAGAGATTTCTAATCACCGAGCACAGTGCCCTGGTGCCACATGTCAAGAGTAGCTGTGGCAAGTGTTATGCAGGCCTGGCTGACTACTGATGTTGTGACGTGTATTGGGTCAGCAGCCAGATGCTGCCTAGGGCCCTGGGTTCAATCCCCGCAGCTGCTAGCGGGGTATAGTGGGGGAATCGCCGTGGCTCTGAAGTTCTTCCTATGGGTTACAGTGTCGTCCTACAAGCTGATTCTAGTCGAAGCCTGTCAACCAACAAGGGTCAAGTTCATGCTCAATGTGAGAAGTCTCTGCAGCTGTGCTTCTTCGGCGACCACGGGTTTCAGGGCTCCTGGGCCCTCCCGTTGCTCCTGATGGCGCATTCTATCAGTGACCCAATATGACGATCCTTAGGTTTTGTGGGGAATGTTGCTCCTCCTGCTTCCGCCTATAGAACACTGGGAAAGAGATGGGTGTCAGCACGTGTGGCCTGGTGATCCTTTTACTTTGGGGAGATGGAGAGAGAAGATCTTGGAACAGGAAAGACCCCTTGGAACGAAGGCAATCCTTTTGGTGTCTCTGAATGGTCATCAAGCACGCTGGGGCTTTTCTTCCGGGTTTCTCCCGCCATCTTCTTATGTGGCTGATGCCGTCTTTGAGCATGCTCACTCTCTTCTACGTCAACACCTAGAGGTCCTGCCTGAGAGGCAGCACTCAGGGTCTCTCGCAGCCCGCAGGCCTGGCTGACTAATGATGTCGTGACCTGCACTGTGTCCGCAGCCAGAGGCGGAGAGAGGCCCAGTGCTGGGGGGTCAGATGGATGACAAGCTCCGCGACTGGGCCAACTACTGATGCTCCCCGAGGCAGTTTTCTACTTGGAAATTTGGACTAATTATCTCAGGGGCTGGTGCTGTTGGACTTTCCTTTTTCATGTATGTGTGGGTGTACGTGCGGGAGAGGTGTTTGTACACGAATGCCCTTGAGTGTGTGTGCCTGTGGAGGCCCAGGGGTGATATCAGAAATTAACCTTGATTGCTTTTCTACCTTATTGTTGTGAGCCTGGGTCTCTAATTAAACCCAGAGGGCACCATTAGGGCTAGACTGGCTAGTCAGCTGGCTATGGGGATTCCCAGGCTCCACCTTCCAGGGCTAGAATTACAGGTCAGCTTCCATCCCACCCTATATGGATCAGGTCTCCTTGCTTTAACATCTGAGCCATCTTCCCAGCCCAGTCTCAGGGTGTTGTAAGGACCAAATTCAAGTCTAAGTACAAATCAGGGCATAAAAGAGATGTTATGGGAAAAATGGCTGTCATTGCCTGCCTTACCTACTCAAGGAAACAGTACTTAGAATAGAAAATGTGGACTTTTTTTTGGTCCCTCTTAGTAGGTAAATACTTACGTGTTCTCACTCACATTCCTCTCTCTGCAGCTCTGCCTCAAATCTGGTCTTCTGGTCTCTTACTCTGGAAGATCACTGTGCTGATCCAGGGATCCCCCCCCCCACCATCTCCAGGGGTATCTTGCTCTCCAACACCTAGGAGGTGTTTGAATGCAGGAAGCGTGCTTTTCTTTATCTGGCCCTTCAATCATTTCCTGATTTCAGTCTCTTGGGGGATTTCCCACTTCAGTGACTGGCAGAAGAGGTTGCCAGAACTGTGGTCTGTTCTTCTATGGTTTTATCTGACACTGTCTTTTCATAAGGGATTTGCTACAGTGGCTCAGCTCTTCAGAGCTGTCTTGCCCTGCTTCCCCTGAACATCAGGTAGAAAAAATTGCTACTTTCTACTGAATTAAATTTCAGGCTGATAGCCTGATGGGTTTCTTGTAGTAATGGGCTCCAACTTGTTTGTGCTTTTCTGTGTCCATGGCTTTATGCAGTCTCCTCCCATACTGACTCTCAATTTAGCAAAGACACGTGGCCTGTGTTAGGATTCGCTAGAGGAACAGAACGTGTGTGTGTATGTGTGTGTGTGTGTGTGTGTATGTGTGTGTGTTGAGAGAGAGAGAGAGAGAGAGAGATAGAGATAGAGAGATTTAATGGATTGGCTTACGAGATAAGATCTAGGTAGTCCAAAAGCGGATGCGTGTAGCTGCTCAGTTCATGAGCTGAGTATCAGTCCCACTCTGGTACTGAAGGCTGGAAGATTCCTGGAGAGTCTCTGGGTTCTGATGTCAGCAAAGAATGGTGGCAGCATAAAGACAAGCTTGCCAGCACAAGGAAAGAGAGAGTTTTTCTTTCTTCTACTTCTTTTCATCTGCTGTGCTACTGGAAGGTGAAACCCACACGTAGGGTCAGTCATTGTATTTCAAATATCTTAATCCAGATAATCTCTTCAGGTAGTTTGATGACTGATCTTTAATCCCAGGTCCAGTCAGATTGACAATGGAGATTAGCCGTCAGGAGCCCGACTCTTGTAATTTTGATACCAAATCACATATCCTTATATCATTCTTATTATTTTCATGGAAACAATAACAGGGTCATAACATTACCTAGTGTGATATAACTATTCTATGTACAACCACAAATGCATTATTTTCCCCTCCATGACAGGTGACAAAGTCTATTAGGAAATGCACAGTCTTTAGGATAGCATAACACAATATCACAATATAGATTATAACACTTAACCACTTAACTTTGTATATTATCACAATTAACATGACATTAAGAAATAGAAGAAAGACAGCATAGATATCTGCTTAATGTATGTGTATACACATGAGCATATTCCTAATAGAAAGAACAGAAGCTCTCACAGACATTATTATCCTCATTTCTATACCTGGCCATGAAGCCTCAGCTGACACGCATAACTACTTTCCTCCACTACCCATTCTGTATTTCCTCCACCTTCAGCAAGCCCAGGTCTTGGCTTTACCTTCGGTCCTCTTCAGGCCATTTACCACCTGCCTGTACTGGGTTTTTGCAGTTGCCCATTGATCTTAATCACAAGCACTAAGAGATGTCCTCCTGCCTACAGGCATGCTCTGCCTCACCTCCACTCTAGAGTAGTCTGATTTCTCCCTAGTAGTCTTCAGAACTGTCTTCCCCTAAGCATCAGGTGGAAAAACATGGCTACTTCTAATGAATTAAATTTCAGGTTGATAGTATGATAGATTTCTTATGGTGATGGTCTTCAACTTACTTGTACTTTACAGTATCTCTTACAGAGTCTCCTCCCTTAGATACTCTCAATTTGGCAAAAAGATTTGGTATAGCCAAAAGGACAACAGGAAGTGTTGCAAGTAGAGTTTTGAAATGTACTTATGAGTAGGGTCTGTCATCCTTAGCTAGTTGTGGAATGCAGAGCTACTAGAGAGCGTCCAAGATGAGAGACCATGTGGGACCAAGGCAAGCAGCTGTCACTGGGGCTCACTTCAACCAGCCTGCCAATCCTTATACACACAAGCAAAGACCCAAACCATCCAACGCTAACCAAGCCACAAGAAGACTATCAGGAGAGTCTGCCCAGACTACAAGAAACACACAGCCAGTCCAAAAACTCACAAGCAACTACAATGGTTGCTGTTTTAAGCCAGTATGCTTTGGCACGAAGCAAAGAGAATAAATGCTTTGGCATGAAGCAAAGCTGATACCAAAGAGAAGAAATGCTTTGTGTCTTCACCAGGCAACCAAGCCAGGATCTGGGCCTTACAACTCCATCTGCAGAAACCGCACGTGATCCTCCATCTTGTCGACATTCCTCAATATGCTCAGTGCTTTTGGAGAAAGGGACTATATTTAGGATTTAGATGCTAAATGAGGCTTTGTTGGGTTAACCAGATGGCTGGGCTCATGCGACTGCTTATAGTTTCTCATTTGGACTTCTGCCATTTCTATCTGCCTGTGGCTTTTTACTCGATACTCAGTGGGAAGAGCCACTGTTTCCCCTTCATGCCTTCTGGGTTTTTGTGCCCAACTCTCCTTTGACAGTTTGTAGCTGGTCAGAGTTTTGTTAGCGCCGCTTAAGCTGGGGACAAAGTAGTGGGATCGTCCCCTAGGGAGGTGGACTAGTTCAGCCAGAGGAGACTGAACCCTGGGGCACACACGGGTCAACTTTGGGGCCATTTCATTTCCTGGCATGCACTTCACTAGAAGACTTGGGGATGAGGCTATGCTTTGCTCTTAGTTTTAAAATAATGTTGACAGAACTCCCAGATTCACAGAGATTTGAAGAAGCTGGTTTGCAGCAGGAACTCGGATACCGAAGTGTCGGTGTCTGCATGCATGTGCATGTGTGTGTGTGTGTGTGTGTGTGTGCGCGCGCGCGCGTGCTTGCTCAACATGGGAACTGCAGGCTGGGAGTATCTCTCCACTGATATCCACACCTCTTCAGTGGAAGGAACTGCAGGGGTCGCGCCTACAGTGGACAGGAGGCGGCTCTGGAGACCTACCTCTGTCCCTTCTTTTCCACATGCTCTAAAAGAATCTTCACTTCTCTGAGGTCATGACTTGTTTTTCTTTTCCTGTTTTCACGTGTTTGCATATGTGCATGTATGTTCTCGTGTGTGCATGTGTGCGTGCACGTGTATGCACATGCACGTGGAAACCTAACTAACACTAATAGCAGAAATCATCCTCACTCGCTCTTCCACCTTCTTCCTGCAGGGCTAGCTGGCTTGCTCTGAGGATTCTTGTCTCCACCTTCCGGGGCCAGAATTACAGGCAGGCTGCCATACCCACATGCCATGCCACACTCTGAAACCATGACTTTTAAGTAAGCCCGGGGTAAGCACGTGACAGAGCAGGAGGCATGAGGAGCAGACAGTGAGGTGAGCAGACCCCTGGCGCACAGTGGAGATGTGTCACATTCGACTCTGTTTCCAGAAGAGTCGCCTAGACTGCATGGTCATCAAAGCACAAAGCTTCATTTTCTCCAGAACCGCGGCTCCTGCTCCATGCTATGCTTTCTTTTCAAAGTCCTTGCCACCGACCACGCCCCTGCTCATTGGCCCCAGCCCCATCCATCAGGGCTGGCAGCCAAATCTGCAGCCACGTCCGTGGCTCCTCTTCCACAGTCTTCAACTCAGTAGCTGTGTCCACCTTGCTGCAGACTTTTCAGCTTGGAACACGGACCTCAGCTCTTAAGGCTTTGTGGTCCAGGCTCAAACCTTGTTATGATTAGGTGTGGGTGTCAACTTGACAGTTGAGGGTCTGAACTCTGAGCACATTTGTAGCGAATTAGTGGTTGAGTTAAGCCCAGAGCAAGCCTGCAGGAGATTGTCTAGTTGATGGGGAAGGCCCAGCCCATGGTGGGTGGGGCTAGGCCCTGGAATAAAATACAAAGAGCTGGTTGAGAGAGTCGGCATCCTTGTATACACCTGGCCAGACATGCTGGTCTGGCAAGTAAGGATCGTCCCTCTCTCAGACATTTGTAGTGATGGTGTGGCCAGTTCCCTCGGCCCTGGTGTTGGTGTGAGCTCTCCTGTCAAGCTGGACTGAGAACTGTAACTGGACTATTGTAAGAAAATAAACTCCTTGTTCCTTTAGCCGTTTGATGGTGATTTATCAGCAACCATGCAGGCAGACTGCAACAAACCTCTTCTCCGGAGCTCTCTCGACACATGCAGCTGCACGATGCAGTTACACCACCCTTGGATTCCTTCCTGCCACCCGCCTGCATGTCCCACCCTGGGAGCTGTGAAAGTTCCTCCAGACACCCCATCACACTCCTACAAGCCATGCTCGTCCTAGCCAGGACTCTGAGCCTCACAGCTCAGAAAACAAAATCCATGAGATGACTCACTGCTGCGCTAGCAGGGTGAGCTGCTGCGGAGAGATTACAGTTCCCAGTTTCCTAGTCCCCAGCGTCTCTCAGGTCCTGTCACCTTCCAGGGAAAAGATGCTCTTGGCTCACTGGCATCAAGAGCAAACCCAATTCCCACAAATCCTGCCGTGGAAACAATTGTTACCTGTCCAAACTGAACATAGTAGGACAGTTACCCATTGCCAGGTAGCCAGTGCATAGCGGTGGTCCCTGGGCTAAACCCATGGGTAAAAATATCTCAAGCCCAGAAATGGAATTATTATATTGATTTCTTGATTAAACAGACAAACGGAAAAATTCTGCTAACTTTCTACTCTCTTCAATCTTACCAGAAATCTACGCAGAAAAAGAAAAGACTGTAGAATATAATTTTAAAAATGGAGCAAGTTAATAAGCAGATCTCCTTACATTATGGTAAACACCACTTCCGAAATAAAAAGAAGAAGGAACATGTCAAAGGCATTTTTCCAGACTAATGTTCCAATGCCAGAGGTTTCCAGAGCCCAAGCTCTGGGCTATTTTTTACCTTGTCTAAGAACTGAAATGCCACGTCAAGCAACAGAGCCTGGCCTCCCCCTCAAAGGGCATATGAATTTAGGTTTAAGCCAAGCATGGCTATTTGAAAGAAAATATGCATTCAATTATCTTTCATCTGTGCAGCTAAAGTACTATTACCAGGAATAGAAAGATGAAATTAAATAAAGAAAATGCTTTGAATGTATTCTATACTCTGAATTTTTTTTTTCGGTCATAATCATTTTGGCCCAAGTAAATACAGCATGATAATTTTTAGAAATCATGTAACTGGAAGCTAAATAGGCACTGAGCAAAAGTAAAAGCTGCAGCTTTAAGAATCCTCCCTCTCCAAGGTCACCTCAGAGTGGAGTTTCACTGCAAAATTAAAGATGCTTGGCTAAGAACAGGACAGCCTTGGAGTCTGATGAAGATGGATGGAGGCCAGGGCTGTCTGGAAGGCCCACGCTATGGGATGGGCATGTAGGATGGGGGCACTATGACCTCACAGCATCAGTTAGGGAACAAGGTTCTCCAGCTGCCTTGCAGGCTTGGATCTAAAGCCAAAGCCAACTGACTAATTCATTCATTCTTGCATTCGTTTGTTCGTTGTTCATTCTTCATTCCAATATAACGTAGTTCCTAAATACCAAAGGTGCCAGATACCAGTCTAAGTGGAAAAGGCACTGGACTACAGAACAGAGAGTACTTCCACAGGAGTGAGTGTGTGTGTGTGTGCGCGCAGGCTATGTCTTAAAGCTCAGAGCAAGCTGAAATTCTCTGAAGTATTTACAGCAAATAGAATACAAGACTAGGATTTACTTCATAATGTTCTAGGGGTCTGATGAGAGAAACAAAGGATGAGGGAACTGGACAGGCAAAGCGCCGACAAGTGTTACATGGATGGCGAGAGTTCACCACACGATCCCTCTGCTTCTGCGAATGCCCAGGGTTAAAAGTTTGTTTTTTTTTTTTAAAAAGCACCATGCACAGTTTTTAAAAAGTTATTTATTATTCATTGTGTGTGTGTACGAGTGTATGTGTGTTGCGTCTACCTGTGTGTATCAGAGAGCACTATGTGTCCCTGTGGAAGCTCAAGAGTGATTACAAGAATCATCCTGGATTGCTCCTTTTTGCTTTGCTCTGGGATTTCCCAGGCTCTATCTTCCAGAGTCAAAAGTGCAGCCTGCCACCATTTCCACTGGCTGTTTTTACATGGGACCTGGGATCCGAACTCAGATCCTTCTGCTTTCGAGGCAGAGTCTTAACCCCTGAGCCATCTCTCCAGCCCAAACATTTATCTTTAAAAAATATGAAGCTTAGGAGCTGGAGAGATGGCTCAGGGGTTAAGACTCTGTCTCAAAAACAGAAGGTCCTCAGTTCAGATCCCAGGTCCCATGTAAAACCGCCAGGTGGGAATGGTGGCAGGCTATACTTCCAGCTTTGGTGGGTGGAGCCTGGGAAATCCCAAAGTGAAGCAAGAAGGAGGTAGAAGCAATCCAGGATGATCCCTGAAGTCACCCTTGGTCCCCTGTAAAACACATACATACACACACACACACACACACACACACACACACACACACACAATGAATGAATAAATAAAGTTTAAAAAAGCAAGGGCTGGAAAAGTGGCTCAGATGGAGAGCTCGTGCTTAGCATGCTTAAGCACTTGGCTTTGACCTTCAGCACCTCATGGAGGAGGGGGATAAAGTAAGAAGTGCAGTGAGAAATGGCAAACTACAGCTGCAGATGTTGGGGGAAACAACTGATGTGAATCGAACTAGGAAACATCTTTGAAAAAAAAAATGAAGTTCGGAGTCTGGCCAACAACATAACGACTAAGTCCATCGTTAAGCAGAGGAAGCCAGAGCCTCAGAAGTGGTGGAGCAGGAGAGGGGAGCGCGGAGACCATAACATATCCAGACCGGGAGATGGCGGGTCAGCTCTCTGGAAGAAGATGCGGAACAGCCTTAAAGAGCAGACTGCAGTTGGTGCTTTTGAGATTGTACTTTACGAAAACAAAGCAGCAGGATATATGAGGTCAGGTTGCCTCGGCTGTGTGTGGCGAGGTGGAGTGTTGACGATTGTGAGGAGCAGAGAAATGAGTCCAGGCCTCTCCCAACAGTGAAATCTGCTGGAAGCCACTGTGCTGGGCCAAGTTGGCTACGCAGATCCTCTGCGGAGACGTGATGGGGAGCCCTTGTCTCGTGTGGATCTTCTCCAAGAAGAGGGCAGGTCTATAGCCCAGCAGCGCCAGAGGCAAGAGAAACAGTCATAACGCTCACTCCTGCTACCTACGCGACTGACCCGCTCACTGGCCCAAGAAGTCCTCCGTCAGTGGGACCACACAACTTGCCCCCAGCTTCGCACTCTTCTAGGTGTACTCGATGGGCACAGGGCTGACCGATCAGATGTGGCAGCAGGAGCCTAGCGTCCATGCCACCAAGCAGTACCAGCTGGAAGGACAGACTTGCTTTGTAATCCGACCCTCCGGCACATGTTCTACAGGAGCAGGTTCAGAGGCCACTCTGCCTGCTCAGTCACGGCGACCGCTCACTGGGCCCTTAGGAGCTCTGAGGCATGTGGCATGCGGCGAACACCTGCACTCTGCTCCGTCACTGGTTTTCCAGGTACCCCGCTCACCTGGGGGTGCCTACAGGAACAACACAACTCAAGATGACGAGACGACGTCCTGCCCAGAAACAGCAAAGCTACATTCCGGCTGGGGTACAACTGCAAATCAGTTTCCAAGCAGATCACTGGGGTCACCCCGGATCCAGGGCTCTTCTTACTTTCAGCACCTGCTTATGATCTGTCCGCACCCCTAAATTCTACCTCACTTACAGTTCTTCCCAGGGGGAGGACCTATGGCCAGGTGACTAGGTTTAGAGTTCTTCTCTACTCCTTAGTGAGCTGCAGTTTCTCCATTAGGGAATGTGATTAACCACTTGGCCATCTGGTTCATCACGTTCAACGTGACACTTGAGGATTTGAGATCTGCGGACATTTTTAAAGAAATGGTAGGTGAGTTAAGGCCTGAGCAAGCCGACAGGAGATTGTCTGATTGATGGGGGGACCAACCAATGGTGGGGGCCAGTCCCTGGGCAAGCAAGTAAGATGGAGGGAATTGCTAAGGAAGCTGGCATCCTTGGTATACGTGGCCAGACATGCCGGTCTGGCAAGGACAGACTATCCCTCTCGTCAGTCCTGTGGATTTGGGGTGGTCAGTCCCCTTACCTGCTGCTGTTGTGGGCTCTCCTGCCAAGCTAAACAATCATAAGCTAAAATAAAACCTCTTGGGGCTGGAGAGATGGCTCAGGGTTAAGACTGTCTTGCAAGCAGAAGGTCCTGAGTTCGGATCCCAGTTCTCATGTAAAAAACACCAGTTGGAAATGGGGGTGGCCTGCACTTCTGGTCCTAGTGGGCAGAGCCTGGGAAATCCCAGAGCAAAGCAAGAAGGAGGTAGAAGCAATCCAGGATGATTCTCGAAGTCACCCTTGGTCCTCTACAGGGACACACAGTGCCATCTGATACACACACACACACACACACACACACACACACACTAAACAAATAAAATATTTTTTAAAAAACCCTCTTGTTTCCTTAAGCCCCTTGGCTATGCAAGCAAACCACAACAAGGGTTTCGGGGCAACAAGGGTTTTGGGGTGAATACATGTAGGGTGAACAAACAGTCGTTAGCTCCCAAGAAGCTCTTCATAAGCACCAGCCCACCAGCCTCGTGGGAAGGGCCCACCTACTTCCTGTCAAGGCTCACTCTCTCCAGTAACGCCCACTGGAAACATCAAAGAAAGCCATAGTCTAGACAGGTTTTAAACATCTGGCTCAAGGCCAAGACAGGGCAAAACTGGCACGAGGCCCCAGGATGTTCACACAGCCAGGCTTGGGATGCCCGCATCGGGCCATTTGCGAGGTCACCAGCGCTCTGCTCTTGGACCCTTTCCGTGCACGGCGGCAGACACACTGCTCCTCCTTCGAACGGATTCCTCCCCTCCAGGCTCGCGGGACAGGCAGGCCGACAGCTGGGGACAGTCTTTTCCAGACTCCTTTGCTACTAGTCTTGAACAAGTGATACAGCTCTGGCCATGACTGTGCTCAGACACAGAATGGCAATTTCAGATCAAAAGGAACAGTCTGCCCCAGCCCACCAGATTGTTCTCCTCCACGCCTTCCCAGGCTTTCCAGCCCTGAGATGATGAGGACCGAGCTACTCTATGGCTGAGGAACATTCTGGTAGACGCAAGGAAAGAACTCTGGGTGACTCCAAGGGGTAAAGCTATCCATTCCCTTGATTGCTTATCAGCTCAAGTTAGGAAAAAAAAAATCAGAACCCTCCGAAGCTATCATTTGACTTATTACAGCTTGTAAGTGTGCATTGCTATGTTACCAGAAGCAGGGAAGTATCCCCCTCAAACCCCCAACAGATTTCCTCTCTGTTCCTGGGCAGAAATGAATCACATGCCCAGGTCCACCCAATCAATGGCACAGGAATGGACCATAGCAATTGTTAGTGAAAGCAACCAAAATTCACTTCTGGGAAGAGACCCAAGCAGGAAGGGCAAGGGTCCAGGCTAGAACAGAAGCGGGGTTCTCTTAGGAAGCAGAAAGCCAGAAGATTTCTATCACAATCTACACCTGGAGAAAGTATGACAACATGCGCAATTATCCCCAGGAATGATTCCCAAACTCGGTCATCTGTTGACGGCGCGCACTTGTCAGATCTAGCCACCAGAGCACATCCCGTCGTAATGACACAGCGAAGAAACTTCGGTGCCAGTTTGCTCAGGTACAATCAGCAGCGACGACAGAGCAGCCTGCAGCCTGCGCATGTTCCACTAACAAGGCCTTTCGTTCCAAATTTTGCATTTCTAAAATATGCAGCATGAATTATTTATCTGTAATTTTTTTTCTGTGATTTTTTCTCCAAGAAGAATCTGAAGCTAATGATCTGCAGATTTAGTATTTTTAAATCCATGAAATATTAAAGAATTTTTTTCTTCATTTGTCAGTGACACATTCCAACCACTCTCTCCTTAGGATTTTTTTTTTTTTTTTCCCAACCAGGCTAAACTTGTCAGGGCAGCTGGTCATTTTTTTCTGGGCCAGAGCAGACTGAAAAAACTATATCATGCCAGGATTTTTACTGTTAGCTATGCTTCAGTTTCCTCTCCCCCCCCCCACGACGTTCTGGAGAATTCTGTGTTCCATCCAACTGTACCACTTTGCTCTTTCTTAAGTTTTTGGAGAAGCTGTATGTGAACCTGGCATCCTCATTTCAGAATGTCAAGAGCACGGATCGGTACCTCAACGAGAAGGAGGGCATGCACTTGGCTTGGTTGACTCACAAAGTCACTTTAAAAATACAGCTTGCTTTTAAATTTTTATTTTGCAAGCAAACTGTGTCAATTAAAAGTTTCTTAAAATGTCAAGGAAAGCACGAGAGAACTGAAAAGGGAGGCTGTAAAACTGGAGTTGTGAGTGATACAGAATGAAGGTGTGATAAAAGTCACATTTTTCAAGAAAAAAAAAAAAAGAAAGCTTCCAAAACCCCAAGAATCACAGATGCATAGTGTGACTCAGATCCAAGGAAAGTGAGGGTTGCCAAGTCCACTTATGTCTTGATGCTGCACTTCTATGATAACTGTGACACACAGTCAGAACTCTGCTTTGGGTGGAGGAGGAGTAGATGGCAATCCACATGCCAGTCGCTGCCAGCCCTTCGCCTTGTTGGACCATCTGTGACCCAATCACGATTGACAGGACCCTACACACCAGATACTCCATGGCTGTCATCACCACCCGTGTTATAGACAAGGGATTCCTTCGTAGTTTCAAACTGTGCTCCGGAAACCACAACCTCACTCCATGCGCGGCAGGCCGTGCCAGTGTCAATACAGAACGAACCTTCTGATGGGTAGAGCTGGTCAGAGGTAGATGAGCCGATAGGGGAGCCAGCATCCAAGGATCCCCTGACTCAGATCCCTACGGGTTCTTAGAAACATTTCTCGAATAAGTTGTACTATAAGCACCATAATGACTCATGTTCACAGATGCTGCTTAGTTTGAGAAAGAACATGAACTATTAAACTTTGTGCCAGTCCCCCAGCCAAGAAAGTGGGGAAGAACACTACTACACACGCTAACACGCTAATCAGAGGAGCACTAATGCAATGTGAGGCCCGAGGTCCTTAAGGAGAAATGTGGGAGAAGCAGCGTAGACACAAGTAGTTTGGAGAATGCAAAGCAGCAGGGTAGACTGAGACCCTTTTCACTCACCTGCTTCCATAGACATAAGCCAAACAAGTGGTAGTTTTGTATTATCATCCTAAGTTGATATAAATTGAATTTCTTCGTGCATACACTAATGGACAAAGAACAGTCCCACAACAGATAGAGGCTTGTACCAGGCTATCTTCCAAGATCTGCCGAGTTATAGGTTGGACGCTGTTGTATGTGGTATGTAAAGTGTTTGCTATAGACTGCGCTAAGTATACCGCTGTGAACGCTGATGGTCACAGAGATTTGTCTGTGCTCACTATCTCTGTGGTAATTAACCACAGAATGCCCTGTCACTGACCTTGCTTGGTATAAGTGATTCAATCAGGATAAAAATCTATACTTCTCTTTGGCCTAAGAATGAACTGAAAGCCATCTATCCTAAGATAAATCATTGTAACAGATCAAGAAGAGCTATCTTCTGAAAGGAAGAAAAAGTAATAATGGACACTATCGCCAGATGCAATTCCCAGAAATTGTAGGTGATTAAACAAAACTTCCAGTACAGGTGTGGGATACCTCCATATGGCTTGTTAGTTCAGGAGATCACAAACAACACTGGACATTGTCATTGCTCTTGGTGGGTTACCAGAATCTAATATTGCTGAAGACTTCCCACCCTTCAGTCACAGGGCATAGAGAAATCAAGACCTGAAGTTAGCTTTCATGGTATACCTATCGGTGCAACAGTGACATGTATGCTTTGTGGGCAACCGATTACTTTCCAATTGACTTGAAGTCCTGCTTCAGAGAAAGGAACTCATGTCTGGTACTGTACAGCACACTAAGAATTCATGGATGGGTAGGCCATAAGCCCTATAGGAGAATCTACCACTATTGTTTTGCTGAATGGACTAAACTGCCTTCTTAATACTTACACATTGACTAATGAAGCATCCAGAAGTTTCTTTTTGCAACAGATGGCAGTCAGTAGAAAATAGATGGCTGTGGAGCTTTTGGCTCTAGGTGGGACAGCTAACCCTCTCAAAGATCAAGGAATATCCCAGGAGAGGAAGCAGAAAGAGTACAAAGGCTGCTCTCAGCTTTAAGCAGGGAAACCTCTTGCTGCAGTGACCGAAGGAGAACACAGAGACCATGGTTGTACAAGATGCAGAGATTAAATGAATGTTGAGGATCCAGTCCAGCATGACATATATGCTACCCCTAGAGGCTCAAGGACCATTGTGGAAGACGGGATAGGAAGAATGAGCCAGCAGACAAGGGAAAAGATATAAAATTTCATCCTCCCAAAATGATACAGATACAATCATGAACTCACAACAGACGTAGTTACTGAACTAGTGAACCTGCCTGGCCAATAGGCAGCTATGAAATGAGGAAAAAAACCTATGGGATCCTACATATTGATGGACAACTGACAGATTTGGAAGGGGACAAAAATATGGGGGGAAGGGTGACAACTAGACTCTGAGAGCTAATCCCAAGTAGGGATCGCACAAAAGGCCCTGGTTGAACCCAGTGGAGCACAAAAGGACTTGAATATCAGAGGAAGATTTGCAGATAGGGGTGGCTGGTAAGAGCTGGGAATGAAGATAATAAAAGTTAGAGAGTAATCAGAATATATTATATACATGGATGGAATTGTCAAAGATCAAAGTTTATCAATAAAGTGGGAAGCCAATAAATAGACAAAAAACTTACTGGTTCACCCACCTGGACTTTAGTATAACCATACTTTGGTCTGCCATTGAATCGCTGCCTGGGGTGAATAGATGTGTGTGTGGCAGCTCCCCAGGGAAAGTGTCACAGATAGTATCTCCTTCCAACATTCCAGGCAACACGGAATCTGAAGTATAATTCGGGTAACACAGAGCTGCTCAGGTTCGCACTGAGTCCACCAGCAGCAGCCAGGGTTCTGGAATGCCAGGCACAACATACCATACAGACGAAGGCCGCAGCGACCCAGACTGGAAATAAAAGTATCCTGGGCTGGAGTGAGCAGAAAGGGCTAGTGAGAGAGGGAGTCGCTGTGTGAAACTGAGGGGCAGGAGGGGACCGAGGGGCCTTCCAAGGAAGATCAGCATGGGCAGTGGCACAGGGGTCTGAAGTCCACGTCTCTGCTGATGACGGGCTTTACGTAGTGACTCATCGGAACAGAAGACAGGTGGGATCAGCGTGGGCTCCCACGGGAGTAGGGAGCCACTGAACACTGCTGCGCACGAGTCTGACAAGACGGAAGTGGAATTGTGAGAACGATATTGAAGTCGCCGAGGGACACACTCCGCGAGGCACAGCAAGGCTCTTGCTCACAGCTCGAAGATGCCCTCTGTCCTTCTGGGCTCTGACGCAGGGGCTCACAGCTCCGGCTCCTACACTAGGCAAGGCTGTGCCTCCTATAGTGCCATTCTGAATCCAAGGAGCCCGTCATGCAGGGGTGACGAGCTGCGGTCACCAAGTCACAGCTCTGCCACTTCCCCAGGGCGTCGCTCTGAGCCGCAGTTGCTTCTCTTGTAAATGGAGATTTCACTCGTTCATTCAGTACGAGTTTACTGAGCAGCTGCTCCGTATCCGGTAGTTGCAGAAGCTGGGATTAGTACCCGAAATCAGCACCAAGTCCCTGTTCTGGTGGAACCCCTTGTTCTAGGGAAACAAACATTACCTTCTTCTTGGGGTTGTGAAAAGGAGTCGGTAGTGTCCTGGGGCCGCTGATGCAGTGATGGCCCTCCTCTTCCTCATTATCACCTGCATTCTCTGTAGCACTCGACCACTGCACCCGCAGCTGGCCAGGGCTTCCAGCCACCGAGGCAGACTAACCTCCAGCAAAGTGCAAGGAGCATTCAGCTAACTGGAGGTTCCTCTCTCTCTGTTCCCCGGGGCCCCCACACTGTCTTGCTTATTGTCCATGGCAATAAATAAGGCTGGGAGGGAGAATGAACAAAGCTGCCCCTGGGGCCATTCATCACCATGCGGGCAGCTGACAGCTTTGCTGAACTCTGGCTCAGCCCTCACTTCCCTGCGGAGAGCAAGCCCGGAGCTGGTAGCGGTGCCGGGGAGACCTGCGATCTCCTCAGGCTGACTGACCACAGCCTCAGGGATGGGACACCAAGGGAAGACAGGGCCCCATCGAGAGAGCTGGATATCAAACCAAGCCAGCGTGTCGCAAGGTAGGTCTCTCGCATTTGGTGGGCTTCGGAGTCAGTCTGGGTGTCCAAGGTATGGATGTACAAACCTGAGGGGGTGGGTAACAAGCACAACCAAGGCTCATCTGAGCGGTGACCCCAATTACTGATATGAGTCCAAGGCAAAAAAAAAAAAAAAAAAAAAAAAAAAAGGTAAGCCAACTTTAGACCCTCCTCCCCAGGGCTCTAAGAAAGTGCTCTCTGGCGAGTGTCTTGATATGTGATGACAGCTCCGGCTTTCTCACCAGCTTCACGCTGGTGCTCTGGTGCCAGGCTCTATTTTTACAGCCTGAGTAATTCCTGGGCTAGGGACTAGACAAGAATTGAGACAGAGGCACGGGGCACGAGAGGTGACAGCGTCACTGACAAGGCCCGCATCCTGCTCCACTCCCAAGGAACCTTTGCAGCAGAGTCCAGAACAGTGGCCACATCCTGCTCTGCCTCTCCACTGGTGACCTCACCGCCCACAGCCCCGAGTGCTGCTGTTCTGTTCCGATCTGTCTGTCCGGTGCTGCAACCATGGGGTGCTGAGGCACGGCAGTGCTGGACCATGACCATTGCCCACAGCAACTCTGGCCCACAAGAGCACAAGAACCTCATGGGCCCTCATTTCATGACTCAGCGTCTGGGTCAGAGCCGCCGCTCTCAACCTACTTTAATGAAGTTTGAGTGAAAGGTTTTCAGAGGCAAGGCTGATAGGCAGAGAACGATTCCCCCTAGTGTTCCACGGACTAGGGTTCAGCCACACCCTCTGCCAGGGAGACTTGGAAATGCCGTCAGATGTCCTCCTCCTTGGAAGCCTTCCCTGAGCCCTGGGTGGGTGATGTCATCCAGTGCTGGGGAACGACGTCCCCGAACCTACTCTCCCACCATACACACTTACAGTACAGGATCGTAGCAGTTTCCCTGCCAGGCCCTCCAGGTTGCAGGGAACTCAGCAGATGCCAAGGAAGTGACAAAAGGAGGTATCAGGGAGGAGGCTGTGCTGTGGGAATCTGAGCAGGTCGAGGAGGCAGAACCAGGAAGTGAAGTTTATTTGATGGGCCCCAAGTGCCCAGGGCCCTGAGCGCTCTGCAGGGTTAAGTCTTGGGCTGTATACGCTTTTCTTACAAAGTGGATTACAGAGCATTTCAGCGGTATCTGACAGGGTTACAGACAGTAGTAAGACGTGAAGAAAGGCCAAGGAAAAGAGACTGCAATGCAGCAAGTAATTAGAAGCAGACAAGCGGCGATAGATGGAAGCCCTGATTAAGGCTCCTTCCAGCCCCTTCCACAATGGCTGCAAACCGAGATAAGTAGGATTGGGGCTGCTCTTAACTTGTAACTGGACTTCTAAACTGAAGGGAAATAGCTATTTGCCTTTTAGGGGCTAATAGACTATGGGGGTGTGCAATCTCATTACAATCCCACTAACCTACAACAAACTGAAGAAAAGCGCTAAACATCATCCGATCGATGACCACTTATCAATGTTTACTGAGAAATATTACCAGGCAATAGTGATTTGGAATGGGAAGGTTCCTCTTTGCCGTATCCCTCCTGTCCAGGCTTGAACTGGATGGAGGGGGGCTTTTCTTTGGAGGCTCCTTCATGCTCCTCTTGCCTTCAGGTTTGTCCCAGTTCCCATAGTGCAGATAATTTCACGACCGAACAGCTTAGGGGAAGAAGGAGTTTTATTGTGGTTTATAAAAGCCCAGCTACAGTTCTTCATCCAGTTTGTCAGGAGAACTCCCACCAACACCAGGAGCCTAGGGAACTGGACACACCATATCTATAGGGATTGCTAGGCGAGAGGGAAACCCCACTTGCTGAATAGCATGTCTGTCTAAGTGTGCGGAAGAATAGCAAGTACTGAACCAGCTCCCTCCCTTTTATCCTCCTGCCCGAGGAATGGTCCCACCGACCATGGATTGGGTCTTCCACATCCATAGTGGACAGGCTTGCCTAGGGCCCAACTATCAGTTCTTCACAGCTGTGTCCGAAGATCAGCCTGCAACTGTCAAGTGACATCTATATACCTATCACGAGGGCTGAAGGTCATTTCCCTTAGGATAAACTCCAGTTACAGAAATGAATCAAACAAGAGCTAGTGCCTAAGGCTGCCCTTAGCCCTGAAGTGGGGATAATGAGGATCTTGCATTCTCTTCCTGGATTACCCGACCAATTCCTAAAGGTGGGAAAGCCGGTGGGGCAGACATTTCCCAACAAGGACCCACTTTAGCTCAAGCCTTCCTGGCAGTCTTTCGCTCTAAGGGTGACACTTAAGTGACCCTCAACATCTTTTCTTTCTAAGAGCGTCCTATTTTTGAGGGTACAGTTATTACAGTGTGGCTAATTGTGAACCTCATTTCCAAGTCTGTCTGTCAGGTGGACACTAGGGGGCAGTAGTTCGCCCTCCCACACGGCCCTCTGCTGCAGACTGCTCCAAGTGAGCAAAGTAGCCTGAAGAGCCTGGGTCTCTGTTGCCTCCTGAAGGAGAGCCACCTCCACGCCCAGGACAGCCATGGAACGGCCATGTGGGTCTGGTAGGGAAGTTTGCTTTCCTGGTAAAAGCCAGCTTGGCACCTCCTCCTTCTGAAGGAGCCAGCTCAGTTCAAGCACGGGCGATGTCCTCCAACACTGCGAAGTCTCAGAGCCTGAGACCTACCCCCCACAGTATCAGTTTCCCTGCCAGCCACCTCCTGTGTTGGGGGGCGACTGAGAGCTGCACGGGACTCAGCAAGGCTCAGCAGGGGCCAGGGAAAGCAGGGAAGAAGAGGATGGAACGAGGAAACCAGGAAGGACGCCATGGATGGAGAAGCACCTGCCCCAGTAACCCACAATAAACTCAAGGATGAGGAAGGGTCATGGGGCTGACAGACAGACATCAGCTGCTGAAACCCGCAACCTCCCCAGCTTCGGGTCTCTCATTAACCCTCATGTGCTTAGGCACCGAGAAGTGTTTTGTGCTCTTGCAGCTAAGCACACTCACCGTTGACTCCTTCGCACCGGTCATCACTTACTATGCACCAGGTTCTATCGAGCCCGTCTATCCGCTAAGGGAGCCGGGTGGAGTCCCTCCCTCCTCGGTCCCAGACAAGCTGAGGGAAGACAGGCTCTGAGCAGCCGACGCGAGTGCATCAAGAACAGATGCTACCATGACACATGGTGTCTCCGGGGGCTGTGAGCACTGGACAGTGGGCTGCAGCCCAAGTGAAGAGTTGCCAACTGTCTTGCCTGCACAGTTTGCTTGCATCCAGCGTAAACACTTCTCCAGTCAAAAATCAGGAGAAAGGATGCACCAGCATCAGGCAGGCCAACCGCAATTACTTACTGTAAGCAGAGTCGTTAAACACCATCAATTAATGCAGCTGCTTGGGGATAATCAGGAGTCATTAGAGCGAGATGCAAAAGAGGAGAAAATCAAAAAGCATTTGCCGCTAACTCTGAAATGCTGGAGATGATGTGAATGAGGGTGGGCCGGGCTTGCTCAGTCTGCTGACGTTAGTCATCTCCTAAAATATACTTTCTTTCTCAAGAAGACAATAATTTTTCACCTTGAAGACAGAGCCAAAAAAAAAAAAAAAAACATCTAGTCCATGACCTTTAGTCATAAATGCCCAGGCTTTGATTTTTCAAGTCTGTGTTTCCATTAAGAACTGGGACAGAGAGACAGACAGGTTGGCGGCAAAAGAGGAGCCGGGCTGGGAAAATCAAGAAGAGAACCACAGAAGTTAGAGCTCCTTGACCAGAGGGAAGGAGACCACCCGCTTAGAATTCAATTCTTTGGACATGAATGACATCATTTGTCATTTCTGTGTTTTCCAAAAATAGAACAACTGCTTCTTAAAGACAAAAAACCTCAGTCATTTGAAATTAAAATAATTGAAAAGGGAATTAAAATGAGCAGGCTGCCCATGAAGATAAGCAAGGACCAGCGCTAAGCGCACATCCTCGGAGAGTCTGGGAAGCACTCAGGTTTCTGAGAGTAGCTGCAGCGGGTTTCCCAGGGCCCAGCCACACAGAGCTTCCTAACGATCAATTCTTCACAGCAGTGCCCAAAGTTCAGCCTGCAACTATCAAGGCGACATCTGTATCTAACTATCACAGCTGGGTTCTGTGTCGACAGCTTTGCTGGGCGGGACCTGGATGTGGCAAGCAGTAGGATGCGCACAGCAAAGGAGGCGGCGGGACAGGATGCGCCTCCCTTCCCCGGGCCAGTCAGAGGACCCGAGCAAACAACACGGTTTCTCAGGTCAAGAAGTAGATTCAGGAAACCCAGTGGTCTGGTTGCCCCCTCTGCTTCATTCCCTCGCCTCAAAGCAACTCTGTGCCATTCCTCATCAGAGAACTAGGCTTCTGGAGAGCTTCGGGGATGCCAACTGGGACCAAGAGTCACACTTAATACGTAAGCGGCGAGGAAATACTGAATATATGGTCTCTTGTCTTGTGATAACATGGGCCTGGGCGAGACACAGACCAACCCAAATGAGCTTACATCAAGATCATATAAAACCAGTGAGGAGCTGAAGATTTCCAGTCTTTCCTTACTCTACCCTAATCATAGCCAGCTCCTACCATGCCATAGCCCAGCCTCTTGTGGCCATGACTGGTGGGTGTCTACAGACAGGCCTTCATCATCAGGATGAGGGGTAACCTTCTTGGCTCCACTGGGATGGAGGCCACATGTATTTTGTTCACTATATGCAACATGTTGGGCTGGGCATGTGGCTCAGTGAAGAACACTTGCCTAACATGCTTACAGCTCTTGGTTTGATTACCCAGCACACGTCCTCAAAATTTAAAGCTATTTCTATATTCGGTGCCGTCATCTGGCACCTAAAATGTCGTTTTATGGACGGAATGAACAGTAATAGCAGTCAACATTTGTTAAGCATATATCAGGTGCTAGACACTGCTCTAAACCCTTAGCATATATATCTCATTGAGGCTACGTGATACTGTGAAGCAGGTATCAGCACCACCCCAATTCTGCAAATGAGGATAACCGAGGTGCAGAGAAGGTAAGCACTTAAGGCTACGAGGCTAGTGAGGGCAGGTCCAGTTCGGCCTTAGAGGTCACTGTTGTGGGCTGAGTACACAACCAAACTCAGGGACCCGAGCTGAAGGAAATCAGCAACAGAGACCCCGGCATCCACAAATCTGGTAAATCATCTTAGGTGATTGCTGCGCATACAGTTTTGTTTGACTTGCAGAATGTTCTGAAGAAAGCCAACTCCCAATTTTACCCCCACACAAGAGGCCACCTGCAATTTTCAAATAACCATGTAATCACATCTGATTATCAAATAACTGAACAGCTGTAGCAGGCTTATCCAAATCAATAAAGTAATTCCCTGCTCAAGAGATCTGAATTCTGAAGGAAACCTTCAAGACAGCTGTGCTTTTCAGATGCAGTCTCACTACGTAGTCCAGACTAGCCTTGAATTTGCAGTTCCCTGCCTCAGTCTCCCATACACTGGGATTATAGGCGTGTACCTCCATTTTCAGCTCTACCAGAGGTCTTTTAACAACTCTGACTCCCATTTACCCATGAAATCATGGCCATAGCAAACATGGTAAAGTACTACATAAATACAATGCATAAGTGTAACACTATATGCTTCAACAAGAATCTAGAATCCAAATTTCTACACTAACTAGTCTATACTAGCTAAAATGTCTACACTTTTCCTACATTTTTCAGGGAGCTCAGATTTATCGCTCTCCATGTTTTAGTAATGACATTTAAAGCACAAGAGTTTGCTTCTATAAAACCATGGCCTTCCATGATTATTTCTGAGTCTATAAACATTTCTGGTGCAACTTTTTTTGTAAATATAACTTTTTAAGTGGAATCCAACTGTCTCATTTTAGAAACAAAAAGAGTTAACAAGACAGGGAATATTTCATTCAAACTGCAGGTTCTCCTGCATTTGCAAATAACAAAATTATCGAGATTTTCATTTGATTTTACAGTAAAAATGCTCACAATGATATCCATCTATCCTTAAAGGTCAATGTTGGGACTTAGAAAGAAAGAGACAGGCTTAGGAAAGCAAAGTATGGTTTTGCTGGTTAAAAAAGACATCTCTCCAAATATTTGAAGGGGAAGAACAAAACAGTATTTAAACTTTTTGTAAATTTGGTATAAATGATGATTCACCTCACAAGCAACGGTGGAGAAGAGGGAAGAGAAAGGGAGAAAGGCAGTGAAAACTAGGAGGAAGACAAGAACTGACATCCAGGTGGTCTGGCCTATATGCCTACATATAACACACACACACACACACACACACACACACACATCTCTCTCTCTCTCTCTCTCTCTCTCTCTCTCTCAATAATAATAATAAAGAATGCAATCAGTTCTAATTTCAGTCTGCTTTTTGAAAATCTGATCTCTATGCTACTGGCTATTGATCTCCCTGAGGAATTGTGTCGCACAGAGGCACAGAGGGTAGAAGCAGACCACCAAAGAGTGCCTTGCAAACAGAAACATAAATTGCACCTTGGGGAAGTGACTCTGCAAACACAGAAAGAAATTTCAAGTTATTACAGTTTTCTACTATCTGGAGGGGGCAGGAGACAAAATAGGAGAATATTACAGGTCTTGAAAATGCAGAAAAGTAGAATTCAGCCCCAGGACATGCTCCGGACAGGCCCTTTAGTTGGTAGGTAAGGAAAATTGCTCACGTGCTGAAACAGGGGTTACCATTAGATAGTATCTATTATTAGAACAGGGGTTACCATTAGATAGTATCTATTATTAGAACAGGGGTTACCATTAGATAGTATCTATTATTAGAACAGGGGTTACCATTAGTATCTATTATTAGAACAGGGGTTACCATTAGATAGTATCTATTATTAGAACAGGGGTTACCATTAGATAGTATCTATTATTAGATGCCTCAGTCCCCACAGACTCTTCTCCAATCCAGAGCTCTTAACACATTGGTGACTCCACCAATACACAGATGGGTGAGGAAAGGTGGGGGGATGTGTGTGTGGGTGCAATGCACGTGTGGAGGGATGACCCAGCTAAACAGAAGGGGTGAAGTCTGTCTCCTTGTGCAGGAATTCCTCAACCAGGCTCATTCAAGCTCTCTCTCTCTCTCTCTCTCTCTCTCTCTCAATGACTTTTAATCATTAACTTCTTCCATTCCTGTTTTCATTAGAAATACATCTTTTTCCAAAGTCAGTGTAGCTTCTCATCCAAGACGGGTCAGAACAGCCTGAAGGTTGAGAGGCAGGTACACACATGATAGGGACACTGAGTCAGTGAGGCAAACAGGAGAGTCTGTCTTTGAATTCAGAGCTGACTCTGTAATTTTTCTGGTTCGAAGGTGCCTCCTTGGGGATGACTTGCAATAGGTCAAGGTTGAGGGGCTTCACGGGGCTCTGTCCTATGCGCAAAACTGCCTGGTGGTCCAAGAAGGGTGCTCAGAATGCTGCTTCTCTCACCCACTAAGAGCCCCTCTGAGCCGCTCTTGTTGACGCCCTCTTCCTTGGGCTCACTCTCCAGCATCTCGCAGGTGAGAGGGTCTCCCAGGCCAGTCTCCAGACCAACTGTGACTCAACAGACCCGCTCCCCAGGGGCATACTCCTCGCACAGAAGTTAAAACAGCCGAGTGACCAACCCGCCCCCCCAACCCTCCCTGCCAAGCCCAGTTCTCAGCTGGCTGGCCACGCTTCCCAAGAACTAGATGGTGGGCCCAGCAAACCATTCAGGTTATCATGGAGTCATTTTTTTTCCTATATCAGTGACTTTGCTTCTAACAGGAACCCCTATAATCACATGCAGACACACCCACCGACTAAGAGTCTTTCCTGTCCCAAGCAGGTCTTGGCGTTGAAATCTCCCATCTGGATTCCCAGGACTCCATCCTTCTATCTTTTCTCCTGCTCACTACAAATAGTTCATCTCTCTTTCTCTTTCCACCTCCCTTTCTCTTTCCCTCATAAACTGCAGGCATTAATTAAACCTCTTCTAGAAAACAGATTTTTGCAGGAATTCTGGGTAAAAGCCAGACCTGAAGACAGAGACAGTCTGTGTGAGAAAGATAAGCTCAGGACAGAAAGGGGTTATGCAGGTTCCCAGAGCCAAGTGACACTGTGAATTCTGCCTGTCCCCAGATTCCTAAGCAGGGGGGAAAAGAGACCCTAGTTTTCACATGGACAGAAAAGATGGACTTTGCCTCTCTCTCTCTCTCTCTCTCTCTCTCTCTTTCTGCCAATGTGGGTACTTCTGAGAAATAAAAGCATATCCTGGGCACTAACTTCTCCCCTCCCCCAGCCAAATTGCAAAGCACATTGTCGGAAATGCACAAGGCTCTGCCAGGCTGCACAGAGAGCAGGTCTGGAGTGGGCAGCACCCGCTGGCATGAAAGGCACACAACCCGTAACTCTCTGCGAGTGAGCCTGTCTTCCCAGCAGCTTCCTCCACAAGCAGCCGGGCCACCAGTCAGGGTCTGCAGCCTAAGCCCTGGTGGACTCACCTCTCAGCAGCCAGCCTTACAGCACACCCCACCACCTCCCACTCTCACTTGGGGAATGAACCCAATTATTTCCTTCCTGGAAATCCTGGAGTCCCTAAGGAAGGGCAGGCTGAGCTGTCAGAGCCTGACCTGGAAATTGAGTTCTTTATTCCCCTCTGTCCCTTGACACCTTCTGCCCTACCAACACGCAAGTGAGTCTGTCGCTAGTAAGAGACATTTCAAACATAAACACGTATGTCCAAATATGTTGAATTTAGGGATAGTGCTTTGAAAACACTGTAGCACATGGGTGGTGACGTCACTAATTCAAAAGGGGACCCATTTCTTTACTAACACTTTATTACTCATCATTAACCAGGAAGGAGGTACAGGCAAAGACCCCACCATGTCCCCGCAGGTATTCCTGACCAGCTGGAATCCTGACATAAGTAAGGACAAGGAGAGATGAGCCCTACTGAGCCCACTGGCAAGCTGCTGATGGTAGGAATATTGAACTAGTCACTAGTGAAGTCATCATGGGAAAAACAGAGATGCAGAGAGGGCAGGTTCTCCATAAGCTGAGTGATCCGCCCTGACGCAGGTACCAAAGTGCAACCTCCCAAGGTATCTGCAAAGGGTGGGCTGCCCAAGAACCAATGCTAAAAGGGAAATACGCCCGCACATGTTCTTTTTCTGAATAGACAATCTAATCCAAGCCTTAATGAAAGACCCCCAGAAGGGATGGGGGCGAAGCACACACCGGCTTTCAGCCTGTCACCACACATCACCTCTCTCCAGAGACCAGGAGCCTGTCTAAGCCATCTGCTTTAAAATCTCTTCCCCCAGATGTCCTGAGTGGGCACCGACACCTCTGAGCAGGGGAACCGTTGCCAAGCCCGCCCGCAGTCAGGTCACGTTCCAGAGGGTAGGTTGGATTCAGCACTATCGACTCCACACTCAGAGTCTATCCTGGGCCTGCTGCAAAGAGTAACAATTGTCCTAAGTGGTGGGACTCTCCCACAGTTCCCCACTCTCACCCCTGCCGCCCCTAGGCACCTTGGTCGTTCAGCCCACAATTCTCAATTCACACTAGATCCAGTTCCACAGTTCTCCTGGCTTTACTTGTTGAATGCTTAGAAAGCATCTTAGCCTTTCCACAAAGACACTGGCCGAATCTACTGTGTCCCCCACAGCAGAAAAGACAGATACACGCCTCTACGTCCCCCTGCACCGCCAATCCTCCACCGTCCACAGGTACAACTTGAAAGCTGGCTGCCGCCGCCGAGAAAAGAGACCTGCACTATATAAATCCATTTTTGTGTGAGTGACAAAGCCGGCTTCCTTTCAGAAATCGCGATCCATTCAAGTTCACCAGCAAAAGCAACGCCGCGAGGTCTGACCGCACGGTCCTAAGCTGAGCGTTCAGGAAGGTTAACCTGGGTGCATGGAGCGGCCCTCCGGCCCGGGACTCCGGAGCTGCCCCGCGGTGGCAGGTAGCTGGGGAGCAGCCCGCTCACCCCCAGGCAGGCCGCGAAGTTGGCGCCGCCTCTTACCTGGAGACCAGCAGGTTCTGGGCAGCCAGGAAATGGGGATCCCGGAGCGCGAGTTCCAGCTGGAAAGGGCGGCGGGAGCGCGGGGGCAGACCCCGAGCGGGCTGGGGTGGCGGTGGGGCCCCGGAGCGAGGTGGGCGGGAGACACCCGAGAGGAGGCAGCGGGGCGGGGGCGGGGGCGGGGGGAATGTGGGCTTTGGGGAGCGCTGGGGATTTGCAGGCGGGGTTCCAGGGCGCAGGGTTGAGAGAGGGGCCGGGAGGTCCGAAGGCGGAGACAGGGACTGGGGCGCGCGGGGGAGTGGTTTGGAGACCGGGCGCAGGACAGCGTGCACTGGCAGGAAAAAGGGCTTAGAGGTGGGGTTCACACCGGCTGCTTGGAAGCTCGCCCTAGCTCCACCCGCGTCAGGGCCACCGGGACAGTCTTTCTACCCGGGACCAGGACGGCCTTCTGCCTGGAGCCTCCCCGACCCTCAGATCCCAGGACATCCACCCCAGCCCCGGAGCGCGCCGCACTCACCGCCCATGGTCCCGGCAGGCTCCGGCCCGGACTCCGCACTGATCGCCCGGCTCGCCGCCCGCAGCCAGCTCCTCCCGGCGGGAGTGGAGGCGAGGGCCGCGCGCTGGCCGCCCGGAGAACCGCAGCGCCCTCTGCCGACCCCGCCGCGCCTCAGGCGCTCCGGAGCTTTGCCGGTGTGTGTGTGGGATCCCTGCGGGGCGGGCCGGCTGCGGCGATCCGCGGCGAGGGCCTCGGGAGGGGACTCGGCCTCGGAGCGGTCCACGCAGCTCGCAGGAGCCCGCCGGCCTGCGGAGATCCGGGCGTGGAAGACGCGCGCTCTTGGAGAGTGCAGAGGCCTGCGAGCCTCTCGACTGCCGATTTGGGTCGGGACGCGCGCCGAGGCCGGGGACACTGTCCTAGACCGGCCCCGGGACCCTGGTGCGGGTGCTTTGGGACTGTGTGCCTGGCCCGGCGCCGCCGATCCCGTCGCCGAGGTGGGCGCGCGGATGTGAGGTCCCCGGGTGCCTCATGGACTCCAACTGTCGTGATCCTCGCCACGGTGTACCCTCCACCCCCGCGCCTGTCCCACGCCGCGCTTCCGGCGCGGGCCACATCCGGCCTGTGTCAACTCCAGGACATCGTGCTGTTCAGTTCCCCCAACGGCTGGACCGCCCCGGGTAGAGATCGCGGCCGGGGCAGGCCCCCTCCCCACCCCTTATAGCCCGAGAAGGATCTGCTCCCCAAGATCCGCACGGCACTAACTGAAGAATTCTGCAACGATGTTAGAATCTAATAGACGCGCGGTTGTGTTCTAGCTGATCATGTATTAATAGGTATTTTCTTGAGAATAAGGTTGCTCCGTGGTCACTACCTGACCAATGGTGACTGACAAAGAGGCCTTTGCTGTCCGTTCGAGGTATACCGTGACCCCTGTGTGCCTTGCTGAGCTGACCCTGGGCAAAACAGGCACTGCTGGCCACTGTTTACTGTGAAGTGCCATCCAAAGGGAGCACATAGCTTCTTATTGATGGTGCCCAACTCCACACATTTTGCCCAGATATTTTACTCGTCTTTTCCATTTACTTTAAATCAGCATATCGTCATATTCTGCCTCTCCCCTGCTCTGTACTCCATTTACCTCTGAGGCCCAAGACACCTGCTAATGCTGCTCTGCTCACACAAAATCTCCGCACTGTTCCCCTAAGTGTCACTTCAAATGTCCACCTGGCTTCCGAAGACCCCCGCGGTCCAGGCCTCTTCCCTCCCGAGTCTCTTCTGGCTGGCCTGGCTCACTCAGGTTCTGCTCCTTCACAGGTGTCCAGAGCACTTTCTGCTGTGACAGCAGCCGCCTCCACAGCAGCTCAAAGAAACACTGATTGTCTTCTGGAAGTGACACAGGACTGGGCCTGTGTCCTAAGTAGGCACAGGTGTCAACTTGACAGTTGAGGGTTTGAGCTCTGGGCACATTTGTGGAGAATTAGTGGTTGGGTTAAGCCCAGAGCCAACCTGAAGGAGATTGTCTAGCTGATGGGGAAGGCCCAGCCCATGGTGGGTGGGATTAGGCCCTGGAATAAATCACAGAGAGCTGGTTGAGAGAGTTGGCATCTTTCTGTTCACTTTGCCAGACATGCTGGTCTGGCAAGTAAGGATCATCCCCCTCTCAGCCATTGTGTAGAGAATGTGTGGTCAGTTCCCTCGACCCTGGTGTTGGTGCGTGCTCAAGCCGGACTGAGAACTGTAACTAGTAATCGTAAGAGAAAATAAATCCTTGTTCCCTTAAGCCATTTGATGGTGATTTATCAGCAACCATGCAGGTGGACTGTAACAACCTGGTTCCAGGTCTCAGGGACTTTAGGTCTCAACTTTGTCTTCTCCGAAGGGTACTGTTTTTGCAGGTACACGTTAAGACTCCAGTAGATCCAGGGTCACAATTCAGTTACTGGGGAACTGAAGCAGCCCCTCTCTCTGCCAGCTACTCCAGGGACCCTCAAGTTCTACAGCATTGGCCCCCTATCCATGCTGTCTCCCAGCCACTGCGGGCCTTGGGGGGTTGGTTTCCTTTCTTGTTGGTTCCTTGTGGAGGTTGGGAGAAGGAAAAGGCTGAAGCGTGGTGCCAGGCAGAGGAGGAGTTTGCCTCTGGAAAGGGGAAGGGTGGTGCACGGTGCACTCACAAATGCTGACAACTTGTCAAACCGCCCTACTGGAAAAACTGACGCCAAGACAATGATGAGCCAGTGGTGGGGTGGACCACACCTTGACCAAGACCGCTTCGTTACCCCTATCTCTTGCCTCCTGTTTAAACCTTACCCTTATATGAGGACAGTGAAGATGGACTTGTGGCGAGTGGCCACTGGATCTGTCTTCACAAGGTGGAATAAATCTTTTTCTACTCTTGATTATTAATTTGGCTTCTTGAGGGGGCACAGGCTGTGACCCTCAGCCCGGTCCAACACCACAGTGAAGGCAGAGACTAGAAGTGAGGCTCAGACTTTCTGTGCTTCGTCTTCCTCCTTTACCCATTCGGGATTTCTGGTCTTGGCACCATCCTCCACCCTAAGTTAAACTTGATGACAGGATGACCTGGGGCTTCACAGGGATCACATCTGATGTCGCACTCTTAAAATCTAGTTTCCCTCCCTCAGCCTCTCTCCCCCCAGGGCTGCGTTCTGGAGAGGGAATCCTGCCTCCTTCCAAGGGCCACGGGGAGGACAAAGTTTTATGTGGTAAATATATAGGGTAAGCTTCTTGAGACCACTGCGCACATCAATTCTCCTTCCTCTGTGGGTATTGAAGAGGTGAGGAGGACAAGAGACAAACTAGTTGACAGTTCTAGGGTAGGGACTCCCCAAAAGAGTAGTTTTTTCCTTAGCTAAAAGCCAGAAATATCCTTGACCCTATTGATGGTAGTCCTGCCCTTGCCAGAATCAAAGATTCCAGAAACGTCTTTAGTTCTGCCCAGAGATGCCAGAAAGGAAGTCTGATTTCTCTGTATTATGTGTGAGAAACTGAGGGAGCCTGGACTGACCACCTCGCCATGCCTTACCCCAGTGTCTTATAAAAGCCCTAGATTAACAGCTCCCACTTCCTGGAGCCGCCTCTGCTCTCCTGGAGCCTTTCTTCAGCTTCGCATTCGTGATTCTCTCTGTACATCTCAATCGATATAACACTAGATTCGCGCCCCACCCCCACCCCCACGCCCATGAATTTCATTCTTCAAATTCGCAGGACAAGAACTGAGAGGTCACTGACTCATTGGAAGTATTCTAACTGTGAGCATCTGACATCCTAACTCCTCAGCCAATGACCCTCTGAGATACGGAAACCGCTTTTGAACTCAAAGACACCCCACTTTTCGCAACTGTAGGGTGTGAACCTGAGGTACAGTGGCCACCTGGCTGGTTCTTCTACAGAGAGGTATCTTCCATCACCCTGGAAATCAACGCAGCCTTGGTTGTTCAACTTCATATTTTTAAAAAGCCCCTGACTTTCCTCCAAGCAAAGCAGCAATTGTTTTGTCTGTGTCTTTTGACCAAGGGACAGGCCCATCACATGGTGCCAGGCATACAATTCCTGCAGAAAAGTAGCTGCCGTCCGTCAATCACTCTTCCTCTGCTAGAGCAGCGAGCCGCGCCCCCAGATGAGCGCCGAGCAGGGGGAGAACAAGCGCCGTGCCACCATTCGCAGCCTTTCTCTTCTCTGCTTTCAGCGCCTTTGTGTCCACACTGGCATCTTGGCCTCCAGGGAAACCCTGGAGATTCATCGGAAGCCGAGCCCACCCATCTTATGAAAACAGTCCCAGCTTGCCCCAAGTCATGAATATTCTGCTGGGCACACGCGGCTGTTTTGCAACAGCAGTCCCAGCCGGATTCAACAGCCAGTGGCAGATACGTGCCTTCCAGTCAGCCTCCACCCATGCAGCAAAAAGTGTGCAAATATTTGCACAATCTTCTTTGTCCTGTACTGTGGACTTAGGGAAACAGTGCTGTCTGTCCCCCTCAGGGAGACTTTGCCATGGGGTGACGATGAGAAGCCCAGGGAGAGACTATGAACAGAGGCCTCCACGGGCGGCGGACAGGGTGGCTTATCTGAACCAGTTTCTAAGTTGCAAAAACCTGGGTTGCCCCCAGCTCTGCTCTTATAACACAACTTAATCACCCCACCAAATATTCCTGTGGTGCCCACAAAAATGCCCAGACGATAAGTACTATTTTTCAAATCCTATTTACAAAAGATTCTGTTTCTCTGATTATAAAGGAGTGAGTGCCCATTTACGGTAAAAATCTGGAAAATGTTGAATAAAGTCCTGAAAATAAAGGGTAAAATAAGATTTATCCCTGAGATAGTTGTATCAATTCATGCAATCGAAAACACCAGCCTGAGATATTTATCTCTTGCAGGGAAGACTGTCTTGTCTACGCCACACCTGGTAACCCTCCTCCCCCACACACTTCAGAGAGCTATCTGGCAAAAGGTCAAAGGTCATTTCTTAGGCTCCTGAAGGGCCCTTTTCCTAACACAGAGACTAATTTTTCAAAAGGCAGCCCAGGCCTCCAGCTCCAGGGTGGTCTGTCCTCATTTATGCATGCATGATTCTCTTTCCTAACCACCAGCTGCCCCTCCTTCTCCCCCACCCCCAAACAGGCTTATTATAAAGCGCCCCTCCTGAGAGCAGCTAGGGAGGCTGAGCTCATTTTCTCATCTATCTCAGTGGAATTTAATTAGAAAGGCAAATCTGAAAGAGCAGAACGCAAAATAACCACATTAAATAAAAATAAAGGAGGGCTTGGAACCTGACCTGGATCTAAAAATATATAAATAATTAAAAGCTTGCAGGAATCATAGGTCTAAATATTCATTTTCGTCCTCTAAACTCTGAGTCTAACTAAAATGTTTTTAAGGACAAAAGAAATAAGCACCAGATAAACTTACCGAAATCACATTTAGAAATCATAAAAGGACAATAAGGGCTGTGGGTTTTTTCTTTTTTAATCTGAAGCAGTGCCTGGAGCATAGTAGGTACTTTATAAACGCTGGGTGAGTGGATGGATGGATTGATGGATACCTAGCACTCTCGTTTCATCATCAGAAGCCAATCGCAAAGGAGAGGAGAGACACTGGGAACTTTCTGCACAACTTTTCTGCCCTTGATGGTGACCATGGGCAAGAACCCCTGGAATTGATAGTAAAGAAAGAAATGGTCCTGTGGCTGGAGAGATGGCTCGGGAGTTAAGACTGCCTCACAGGCAAAAGGACCATGAAAAAATTCCAGCTAGAAATGGTGGCAGACTCTCCTGGCTCTGGAAGGCAAATGCTAGGTGATATAGATCTGGAAACCAGACTTCAAAACCAGAGACCCCACCTGATAGATCTGAGATCAGAAACAGATCTCCACCTGAGATCCCACCAAGAATGTTAACAGGATCTGATAAGGAAAACGGACAACTGGACAGATGGCTACAGGAGCTAACCACTCAAACTGAGACTCCTCCCACTCTGCGTTTAAAGCTTGCACCCCGGACTGCAAATCAGTAGCAATTTCCATCTCGTGGGGAAGTTGCTGCCCCCTTGCTGGAGTTTTGGAGGAGCTCCCCAATAAACTTCAGCCTTGCTGGATGAAGCCTGGGTTGGAGTTCTGTCTCCCTTTCTACCCCCTCTCTTCTTTTTCTAACACTGAGAAAACCCAGAGCAGGTAGAAATAATCCATAATGATCCCCAAAGTCACCCTTGAGCCTCCACACTTACATACAGTGCTCTCTCTCTCTCTCTCTTTCTCTCTCTCTGTCTCTCTCTCTCTCACACACACACAGAAGAGAGAGAGAGAGAGCGAACACAGGCGAAAGTCCAAACTTCCACTTAGGATCCAAAGGAGAAAGGATGAAAGCTCAGTTAATGCAAAAGGCATCACCAATACATGCAGAAACCTATGTCCCAAGGAAAAGCAGGTGGCTGAGAATAACCAACTCGACCCACGTCACTCACTAAGTGAGACAGTGGGAGAACCAAGACTAGAACACAGGTCCTCTGGACATTTCGGAGTCCTTTCATTGAACTAAAGTGTTTTGGAGATGAAAGGAAAACCAAACTTCTCAGCAGCTGTGAAGAGGAGCCAAGCAGATTTAGCTGACAGTTCCTTTGAAGTTTTCAAAAACTGCATTCAAAGCCACTTGTGTGTTCAGGTCATTTATATTCCTGAGCACTGGCTGAGTTGCATTGTGACATCCTTTGCCTCCAGCCAGGACTCCCTGGTGAGGAACAGACCAGAGGATCCACTTTATTCAGCGATTCCACTTCAATTCTTCAAAGCGTCACAAATCTGTCAGGTCCCAAGTTGGAACGATCTTCCCAGTTTTGGAGAACAACACCTCTACACCTGCCTTCCTCTGACACTAGAAATAGGAACGCTACGGTTTGGTTACGAAGCATGCCATTCTCTCCCCCACCCCCCAAGACTCATCAACGAATTAGTCCACTGATGAGTCGTCCATTGCCAAATGACCTCCTGGGAGGAAAAGGCTTAAGCAAATTAGTTCATTGGTGGCTTGACCGTGGAGCTCTATCTTCCTGGTTATCTTCTTCTTCTCTTTGTTTCCCGGTCACCATGAATTCTCTCTGCCATGAGGTTCTGTCTCACCATGGACCAGTGTTGCAGTCGCCTGCATGGTTGCTGATAAATGACCATCAAACGGCTTAAGGGAACAAGGGGCTTATTTTCTTAACGATAGTCCAGTTACAGTCTGTCCAGCTTGACAGGAGAGCATGCACCAACACCAGGGCCAAGGAAACTGGTCACACCATCACCATATAACGGCTCAGAGATGGACGATCCTTACTTGCCAGACCAGTATATCTGGCCAAGTGTACAGAAGGATGCCAACTCCTTCAACCAGTCCCTCTGTCTTTTATTCCAGGGCTTAATCCCACCTATCATTGGCTGGGCCTTCCCCATCAGCTAGATAGTCTCTGGTAGGTTTGCTCTGGGCCCAACTCAACTACTAATTCTCCACAAATATGCCCAGAGCTCAAACCCTCAACCATGTCCTAACTATGACAATCAGAAACAATGGAGCCAGCCAACCATAGACTGACAACCATGAGCCCAAATAAATGCTTCCTCTTAAGCTCTTTTCCCTCAGGTATTTTTTTGTCATAAGGATGAAAGTTACTAACCCAGAAAATGTATACTAAAAGAGGAGGATTGTTGCTGTAACTATACTCACCCATGTGGTTTGGAAGCATTTGGAACTGTGTAGAAGGAATTTGGAAAAATTGGGAGTAGTAGTCCAGAAACATCTTTGAATGCGGTAAAGAGAGCCAAAGGGATGATTCTGGCGGAAATGGTGCACCTAGAGAGAAGCCAAGCAAATTTGCATTGAATATAATAAGAAAGATACCTTGAAGGCATCTCAGGGATTGTCTAGTCCCTTCCCATGCAGGGAGATGGAAGTAAAAGTCTATACTTCTTTGAAGGACTTTCCTTTGAATAGATAGCACCCTACTCACGCAGGGCTGCCCAATGAGTTGATACCCAAGGAGTCATTTTGCATGCTTAGGCATTCAGGCACTAAGAGGCTGCTGTAGCTGTGATCCTAAGAAGGGTCTAGCTGCTGCCACTCCCGGTAGCAGACCTGGAAACTGTTATGTGATCGTGTATCTGCAGGTGTGCAGAATATGAGAGTGGTAGACAGTCACGGAGGCTACCGCCCAGATTCCCAAGGATGGCTTTTGGAGGCCATGCATTGTGTCCTGAGATTGGGAAGCCCCGTGAATGTGGAGACAATTCATGAAGCTGTGAGACTAAAACCAAAGATGTGGTAGTGATCTCAGGAAGTAGAAGGTGCTAGGAATTTAGAACGTCTATTGAGAAAAACCATGGGTACCGAGCAGAAACAGTCTGAGACCACCTGGGCTGCAGCAGGCAAGACCATGGGGGCAGAATTGCTCCAAGTGCTTTGGGTCATGTCACATCTGGTAAGGTTGTAAGATACACGGTTAATATACAAATTATATTCTTATCTATTATATATATTATATTATATATATTATATTATATATATTATATTATATATATTATATATTCAATTATATTCGTATCTATTAATACCACCAATGAACAGTTGGAAATAGTTCAAAACAGTACCAGGAGTTTATCCAAGATAGTGGATTAGAAGCAAACAGAATTTTCTGTTGGCCATAGCCTCGCCATTTCGGGAAGCTTCCTCTAACCTGGTTGGAAGGTACAATCCTCCAAACCCAACCACATACCTTACATGCCTGACATCACCCCAATGACCTTGAGAAAGGACTATCTTTCACATGACATTCTTTCACCCTGCAGCCTGCACTGTCCTGTTTCCCTAGCAACTGCTGAGCAACATCTGAAGGCTGTGAAAGACAGACAGACACCTACCATCTTTTGTCCGGAGCCCTGTAGGTGCCTCCGCCATACTGTTCATGGTGCTGCTCTCCCTCCCTGTCTTTACTGACTTGTAGCTATCGCTTCTCTTCGAACGCTCTCACCGTGCGGCCATGGTTTTCTTAGCCAGCCTCAACTGTAATATATCTCGTATTGCTAAGTCTCCCCCTCATGTTAGGTCCCCTTTTTTTACATTTTTTTATTATTTATTATTTATTCAATTGTGCGTGTATGCGTGATTGCGTGTGTGTGTGTGTAGAACCACGGACAAATTCGGGAACCACCATGGACGCCTCCACCTCCTCCTTGTTTACTCTGCCCCCGGATTCACAGGCTCTGCCCTACCAGGACCAGAAATGCAGGCCGCCCCCGCTTCCGCCTGGCGTCTATATGTGGGGTCTGGGATCCGAACTCAGGACCTTCTGCCTGCAAGGCAGAGGCTTACCCCCTGAGCCACCTCTCCAGCCCTGAAGTTCGTAATTCTACAGAGACTTGTAAACATTCTGTTTATTAGAACTATTAGAACGATAACCAGAACAGAAAGCAGAAAGAGTCGATCGGTGCTAACCCCGTTGTGTCATGTTCACTTGCGCGTGGGTGGGTGTATGTGAATGTGTGCATGAGAAAGCCTGAGTGTTAACTGTAGCCATGTCGTTTTGTATAACCTCTTCCACAAAGGTTTGAATGGCGATTCTAAGAATCAACCACCGGGCCATCCAATCCACTTCCGACTTATTTTCCCAACTCCCTGACTTTCCTACTCTGATGGCTGTAAGAAGAGAATCTTTAAATGACATCTTCAAAAGGTCATGAGATTTGCCCAGGGCTTTGTCAGTCTCTCTCTCTCTCTCTCTCTCTCTCTCTCTCTCTCTCTCTTTCTCTCTGTCTTCCCCCCACCCAGGGCTCTCTTCAAGATGCTTCCCACCATGCTGTCCGTGGTGACTCTCTGGCTTTAAATTCTCTCTTCTGCGCTAATGTCTCCTGAACAACTATGTTCCCTTGGCCACCAGGCTTTGGCTGCAATAAAACCTGTTTTCTTAGTTTCTCTTTATTAATGAACTCCCATGTTGACCTGACACATTGTTGGATTCACTCTCTGCCAATCTAATCCTAAAGTCGTGGTCAAGAATTTTCCTTGATCACTCGAAAGTGAACTTGCCAATAACCAGCTTGTCCGAGGAGTTGCCCGTCTCCACCTTTACACCCATGTGGTGTTTATGTGGGTTCTAAGAGATCCAAACTGTGGCTTATTGCTTGTGATTCAAACGCTCTGACTGCTAAGTCATATCCATAGTCTACCACGAAAACATGTGATACACATTTTCAGTAAAATAGCAGAATGCAAAATTAACTTGCAAAAACAATAGCTTTTTTATTTTTTATTTTATTTTATAAAAAAGCTATACACCACATAATTACAAATTTACAACAAAACAAAACAGGAAAATAAACTCATTTGCATTAGGGTCAAAAAGAGTAAAATACGCAAGAATAAAACTGGCCAAGGAAATGAGACACCTCTGTGATGAAAACTGTAAAATAGCAAAGAAGGAAATGGAAGAAGATACTAGGAAATGAAGGATTTCTGCCAGTTTCTTTTCTGACTGTGACTAAGTGCTTGCAAGAAGCAAGTTTAAGGGAGAAAGGACTTCTTTGGCTTGGGATTCCAGGTAACAGTCCTTTGTTTAGTTTCGGGTGTGTGTGTGTGGCGGGGGTGGGGGGTGTGGGGGGTGTCACAGCAGGCAGAGCTGGAAACAGCTGCTCAGATCACATCCACAAACAAGAACAAAGAGCCATGAATTTATGCATGACTGCCTGTGCTCAGCTGGCTGCCACCAATTTATACATCTGGATCCTCTGCTTTGGGAATGGTCCCACCCACAACGGAAAGATCTTCCCACCTCCATCAAAGCAGCCCAGGCACTGCCTGGAGCTCACCCTTAAGCTAAAGAGTTTCATTCAGGGGGCCGAGGATTGGCCTCCTGGGTGTCAGGTGGACAATTAATAACAACCTTCCTCACGGACCAGCAAAATTAACATTGTAAAAATGGTCATATTGCTGAAGGCAAGCCAAAAGTCAGTGTAATCCCACCAAGACAACGATGACATTCTGCACAGACCTAGAAAAAAAATGCTATTATAATATCCACAGGGAAGTAGGAAACACCCTGAAAACCAAAACACTCCTGAGTGAAAAAAGCAATGCTGGTAGTATCCTAACACCATACTATGAGATGGTTACAAAACCAGCAGGATGTTGGTGTAAAACAGACACATGAATCTTAGAACAGTGAGGACTCAGAGAGAAACCTGAGCCCTGATGCTTAACAAAGGTGATGAAACCATGCTGGAAAACAATAGCCTTCATTAATTGGCGCTGGAAAGCAGGAGAGCCACACATAGAAAGCCAAAAAGTACAACAATCGATTCAAAAATAAATCAAGGACCAGGTTAGGGAAATGGCTGAGGGGTTAAAGCAAAAAAGTCTCACAAGCAAAAGAATCGGAGTTTCAAAGACCTGAGTTTAAATCCCCAAATCCAACGTAAAAATGTCAGGCAGATATGGTATATGGTGGTGGCCCATGATTCTGGCTTCGAAAGGTAGAGCCTGGAAAACCCCAAAGCAGAGCAATAAGGAGGTTAAGCAATCCAGAATGATTCCTGATATCTCTCTTGGGTTTCCAAGGCATACCCTCAAATGCACACAGACAGACAGACAGATAAGACAGACAGACAGACACACAAACACACACACACACATACACACACGCACACGCACAAATGAAGAACCTTGATATAAGATGTGAAACACTGAACTGCCACAGGAAAAGACAGGGGAAACACTTCAGGAGCTAGCAACAGGCAATGACTTCCTGAGTAGGATGCCTATAGCATGTCAGGAAACAGCAAGAGCGGATGAACTGGATGGTTGCAAACCAAGCCCTTCTGACGGCAAAGCAAAGTATCTGTTCTACTAAACAGGAGAAAATCTTTGGCATCTAGCTATCTGACAGAAGATTCATAGCTGCGATACAGAAACCATTCAAAAGCTTGAACGTTAGTAGGACAAATAAGGGGCTGGGGGGGGTGTCTGAGGGAGTAAAGACACTTGTTGCACAAGTAGAGCTTGTTAAACTGGATGAGGCAGAGCGCATGTGTAATCCGAATGCTCTCATGGGAAGATAGGAGGTGGACGCAGAAGAATCTCTGGACGCTCACAGGCCAGCTAGCCTGGAGAATGCAGAGGCAAACAAGAGCCCCTGTCTCAAGTAAGGTAGAGGCAAGATTGTATTTTGACCTTCATGTGTACACTGTGGCACAAGTGTACCTAGAGAGAGAGAGAGAAAGAGAGAGAGAGAGAAAGAGAGAGAGAGAGAAAGAGAGAGAGAGAGAAAGAGAGAGAGAGAGAGAGAGATTTTTTAAAAAGGACACATAGAGGCTGGAGAGATGACTCAAGGAGTCAAGCCCTTCCACGCATGCATGAGGACCTGAGTAGAATCTACGTAGAGCCAGCCAGGCACGTAAGCTGAGCATTTGCAATCCCAGCGCCCCTGTGGCGAGATGGGAGGTGAAGCCCAGCAGCTTTGAGACAGACAGCCAAGCATACACGATGGAAAAAAAACGAGGAGAATCCGTCTCGAAGCAAAGTGACAGTGAGGCCTGACCCTGAAGATTGTCCTCTGACCTCCACACCTGTGCTGTGACATATGGGTGCTCCCATACGTTGTCATGTACACACATGCACAAAACACTTGAGACAGTCAATAGATAGGCAAATGAGCTGGGAAGTTTTCCAAAGAAGAAATAAAAATAGTCAATAAATACATGAAAAAAATGTTCAGCGTCTTTAGCTATCAGAGAAATGTGAATAGGTGTTCTGGGCATACCCATCCCAATACCAGTATGCGAAGTCACAAAACGTTCTTTTCTTTTTCAAGTGGCTGGTCAACTTGCCCAGATTTAGAGTCACTCGGGAGATACACCTCTAGACCCAGGTATGAAGGTGTTTCTAGCAATGTTTAACTGAGAAGGGAAATCCCACCCTGAAAGTGGGTAAAATCGCCCACCTATGGATTGGGGTCCAGGACTGAATAAAAAGGCAAAAACAGGTCTGGAGAGATGACTCAGGAGTTAAGGCTCTGCCCTGTAAACAAAGGAAGGACCTGAGTTTGCATCCTGGATCCCATGTAAAAACATCAGGCAGAAATGACAGTAATTTACACTTCTGACTCTTGAAGGTGGAGCCTGAGAAATCCTAGAGTGAAGGTAAAGCAATCCAGGATAATTCCTGCAGTTACCTTTGCTACTCCCCAGGGACATACAGTGCCTTCTGATAAACACACACACAAAAAGTGAAAACTAGACTGTGCACTAGCATTCATCTCGCTCTGCCCTGATCTGCCCAGATGTGAATGAGCTGCCTCACACCCCTGCCGCCATGCCTTCCCTGCCAAGACAAAGTATACCTTCACAATCTGTAAGCCAGATTATGGCTTCCAGATTCTCTTCCCTTAAATTGTTTCCTGACAGGTATTTATTTAATCATGATAATGAGAAAGGAACAAATATACCTGCCATATGATGCAGTCATACTATTTCCATTAACACAAAAGCAATGAAACCATGTGTCCATTGGTACATGAACCATTATTTGTACACAAACACTCATAGTAGCTTTGTGATAGTCCAGGCTGGAAATGACCAAATATTTACTACAGGTGAATCAGGAAACAATCTTTTAGCAATGAAAGCAATTTATTGATATAGGCATCAATGTGCATGAATCTCACACTAATTGTGCTAAGTGGAAAAAAAAAAACAGTAAAAAGCATGCACGTTACATGATTTAATTTACATATAATCCTGGGAAAATGTCCGTTACTCCACAGAGGTAGAAAGCAGGTCAGTAGTTTGGGCTACCACGATGGTGGAGAGGAGAAAAAGTGGGCAAACTGGGTAGATATTTGAAGAGAAATGACTAACAAAAGAGGGAAAAAACAGATGTTGTTCCCTGAGGGAAAGGGATGAGTTGCCCTGGGATGTCTGCTACGTTTAGTAACATTTCGTTGTTGTGACAGGGTAAGAAAATAGAGAGAAAATATACAGGGCCCATAGTTTCAGAAAATTCAGCCCATGTTTGACTTGTGTGAGAAAATTAGGTATTTTCTACTAAACCAAAGTGCTTCCATTTGGGATTTGGCTTCTAGGGCTGGATTATAGGTCACTGGCATTTTTATGTGGATCGAACTCAGGTTCTTTCATTTGTTAGGCAAAGAGTTCAACCCCTGATTCATCTACCCAGCCCATGGTTCTTATTTTTAATGGAGTTAGTTAGTGGTATGGTTTTCCTTGTAATCCTCTGAATCCCCCAAATCCTGATGTGCTGTTTTCATTTGCATCTAATTCATAATGTTTATAATTTCTCTTTTGACTTCTTCTTTGGGCCATACACTGTTAAATAATGTCTCCATTGGTTTCCAAACAAGTGGGATTTCCAGCATCTTTCTGTCAGCACATTTAAAGTCCTTCCTGACCATAGAGCTTACTTAGTACGATTTTACTTTTTTTCTAAATTTATTGTGACTTATTTTGTGATTCATCATAGAATCTAGTGATAAATACTCTATGTATGATTGAAAAGACTATATTTCCCCCTTTTTTGGTAAAGAATATGTAATGTGAATTGATTCAGATATTTTTGTGGTTTTTTGCAACAATTCCAGTGCCTGACTGATTTTTTTCCTGTCAATTATTGAGTGAAAAGATGATATCTCCTGCTGTCATTGTGAAATTGTCTTTCTCCTTTCATTTTGTTCAGGTTTTACTTCGAGTATTTTTTGTATCTGATTTTTTTGTGTGTGTATACACAAGCACATGCATGCATGCATGTTTGTGGGAAAAAAGAGATAGTTTCTAAAAATCTCCATTTGTGCATATGTACATGGTATGCATATGTGTGTGCATGCATGCTTATATACATGCAAGTGCATTGTGTGCGCAGGTCTGAGTTTGATGTCAGAAATCATTCTCAATTGCTGCTCCACCTTATTCTGAAAAACAGAGTCTCTAATCAAACCAAATGTTTGCCAACAGAGCAAATCTGACTAGCCAGCTTGTTCTAGGGATTCCCAATCTGACTAGCCAGCTTGTTCTAGGGATTCCCAGTCTCCATCTTCCAAGGATAGAATTAAAGGTGGGATACCACAACTATGCAGCATTTTTGTGGGATCCGGGGATCTGAACTCTAGTCGTTTGTTTGCTCAGCAAGTACTTTAAATACTTGCAATTTGTCTCATGTTGTTGATGAGTCCATGACCAAACAAATTAGGGGAGTGAGGGGTTTTATTCTTGCTTATGATTCTAGTTTCAGTTCATGTTTTAGCTTGGCAAGAGAGTTCATGTCAACATCAGGGAGTAAAGGAACTGGTCATACCATATCCACAGGAGTTGCTGAGAAAGGAAAAACTTCAATTTGCTAGACTGCAAGTCTACCAGAGTACATTGAAGTATACCCAACTTCTGAACTAACTCTCTCCATCTTATCTACGCATCCAGGAATGGCCCTTGAGCTGGGCCTTCCCACATAAATTAGATAATCTCCCGCAGACTTGCTTAAGGGGAGATTTTCTTTTTTTTAGCTACTCATTTTTCAAAGGTTTGCCTAGAGCTCAGTCTTTAATTGTCAAGTGGACACCTATATCTAACCAGCACATTCCATACCTTGTTGACTTGACACAAGCACACTGTTTTTTTTTTTATACACTACTTTTTAAGCTGTAATTTTTCAACCCTTAACTCCATAGTTGTTTCATTCAGTAATTATACTTTTAAAAGTTCTCATAGTTCACGACTAAAAGTTTTCATAGTCCAGAGCTCAAAATTACTTAACTATAAAGTCCTGTTAAATAAAAACAAGTTAGGGGCTGGAGAGGTGGCTCAGGGGTTAAGCCTCTGCCTTGCAGGCAGAAGGTCCTGAGTTCGAATCCTAGACCCCACGTATAGACACCAGGTAGAAGCTGGGCGGCCTGCATTTCTGGTCCTGGTTGGGCGGAGCCTGTGAATCCCTGGACAGAGTAAACAAGGAGGAGGTGGAGGTGGTTCATGGTGGTTCCTGAATTCGTCCGTGGTTCTATACATACACACGCATACACGCACAATTGAATAAATAATAAAAAATAAAAAAATAAAAAAAGTTAAATACTTTATCACAGAATAAATATTAAAATGGAAACATCAGAATGCAGCAAGGAGACACCAAGTCAAAGTTAAGACCACAATCAAATCAAACCTAGTACAAAAGATAGCAACTTAAATACGCCTGGACATTCCATTGTTCCAGCTTTAGAGCTCCCGAGGCAAATAGTTTTTCTCTGGACCCATTTTGATGTGTACACGCAACCTTCTTTGCACATGTCTAATGGTTCTGGCATTTCCAACATTCGCTACTGCAACTAGAAGCTTCACCTTTTGCAGTAATTCTAAACCTGCTTAATGGTGCCAAGCTTCAACTTCTCTTCATAAACCCCCTCAATCTTGTGTCAATACCATACCCCTGATGATGCTGCCAACTGAAGGCAAAATTGAGATATAGCCTAGCTCACTCAAACCACAGCCATATCAATTTCTATGTGCTCACCTTGGAAAACCCTGTATAGGCAGCCAAAACTTTTGAAGAACAAGAAATTGCTTCTGTTTGAGCTTCCTTCCTCTAAATGAATCTAGGTTTCCACAACATGGGATCTACATAGGGTAGAATTCATCTCCTCTATCATCCTAGTGCAAAGCCCTAGATTTCTTTCTAAAGATGTTAATCTCTCCATTAATCACAGCTGCTCCAAAGACTTCCCTTTTCTGATCAAAAATGTCAGGTCAGTTAATATATTTCTCCTCTCCCAAGCAAACCAGTCCATTGTTTTTAAATTCAACTTTGCCAATGTTCTCGATTCTCTTATTATAAGCCAGATCTAAACTTTTCATGCCTCTCTTAGCATCACTATTTTCCAAATGATCCACTAATCTCTGCTCAACAGTTTTTGTAGCCCAGAGTCTTAAAATCTTCAAACATTTCCACAGTTCTCCAGCGAAACCATCAAAATCCACGAAAGCCACATAGTGATATTTACCAGCAAAAGTCCACTTCTCTGGCACCAGATTCTATTATTTGTCTGCATGTTGCTGATAAATTCGTGACCAAACAACTTAAGGGAGCAAGGATTTTTATTCTTGGTTATAATTATAGTAACAATTCATAGTCCAACTTGGCAAGAAAGTCCATATAATACCAGGAACTAAGGGAACTGGCCACATTTCCACAGGAATTGCTAAGAGAGGGACAAACTCACTTGCTAAACTGAGAGTCTACCAGTGTATGCTGAGGCATGCCACACTACTGAACCACTGCTCCACATCTCATCTACCTGCCAAAGGAAAGGCTCCACCATCATCGGCTGGGCCTTCCCACATTAATTAGATAATCCTTTGTAGACTTTTTTAGGGCTTGTCTTACCTACTCTTTCTTCAAAGATGTGCCTAGATCTTAGCTGTTAATTCCCAAGTTGACATCTATATCTTACTAGCATACCATCTCCTCAGCCTAAGAGGTAGATTTTTTTTTTTTTGAGAAAAAGTATTTTACTGAACATCGAGCTCACCAATTCAGTTAGACAGGCTGCCAATAAGCTTCAGAACTCTGCCTCTCTCTGCCTCTCCAGTTCTGGAATTACAGTTGAGCATTAGTGTGCACCCTTTTTAATGTAGATGCTGGAGATCTGAACTCAGGTCTTCTTGCTTGCATAACACTTTACTGACTGAGCTGTGTCCCCAGCCCTGCTTCACGTATTTTTATACTATTATTAGTGCACAAATCCATAGGATTATTACAAAAGCTTGATAAAGCGTATGCTATCACAGTGAACTGACCTTTATCCCTTTTCAACATTAATATTCTTTGATCTGAAATGCACTTCAGCTATCAACACAGTCACTCCAGCTTTATTTGAATTAATGTAAGCATGATGCATGTTTTTTCTTTTAACCTCTATACGTCTACTTATTTAATGTGTGTATTTGCACATATTTCTGTAACAGCTACTCTTTACTATTGCTGTGAGAGAACACTCAAAGTCAATCAACTTAAGGGAGAAAGGGAGGTTTATTCAGCTTACGGTTCCAGAGGGAAGGTACAATCTCTCACAGCAGAGGTGGCATGGCTGGCTGGCCAAAGCTGGAGGAGGCTAAGTCACCACAGACGTCTTGGAAGCTGAGAGCTGCAGACTGCATGCAGCAAAGGCAGACTTCTCCTGGAGGTAGGCTGGGACTAATCCACCTCAAGGCCCACCTCTTGTGACTGCCTTCCTCCAGCAAAGCTCCACCTCTCATGACCTTGCCAAACACATGAGACTGTGGGGGACACATTGCAAACCATGACAACCAATGTTCTTGTGTGTGTGGAGTGTATATACATGATTACATGATTCACTTAAGTGTGTGTGCCCAATTCCCAAATTCTTATGGTGGGACCTAGCACCCATATGATATGTGGAGACAAGGCCTTTGAGAAGTGTACTAATCTTCATCGTCATGACAAATGACTGAGAGAACAACTTAAAAAGCAAGAATGTTGTTGTTTGTCTGTTCCTCAAGGTTTCAATCTGTGGTAACATGGTTTAATTGCGTCTTAGTTGTGAGGCAGAGCACTGTGGTGGAGAGAGTACAGAGGGGCAGAGGTTTTGCTTCCTGGCAGAGGGCTCAAAGATAAGCCCCTTAATGACCGACTATCGTCAACAGATCCTCAGAGAGTGTCCATCACTTCCCTCCCCCCCAAAAATGCCATCAAGCTCCTTATCCATTTGTGGATGAATCTGTTGATTAGGTCAAACCTAGTCATCTCTCAATGATCCATCACCATCTGGCGACCAAACCTTTAACACATTAGCTTTGTTGGGAGCCAGTTCTATCTAAACCTGAGCATGAAGTATTAGGTGATGAAGTTACAGCCCTCATAAGTGGGATTAGTACTCTCAGAAAAGAGACCCTAAACTGCACACAATTCAAAACTTTCACACCAAAGAAAAACTGAGAAGAGAGAATCTACAAGATAGTGCGCTCTAGTCTTTGCCAGCTACCATCTGAATACATCAAGAGTAGGTAAGGAACTCACAAAATTAAACCTTTTAAAATGCCAAAAAAATCAACCAAAAAATGAGCAAATAAATTGAACAGAGAGTTCTCAAAAGAAGTAAGCATGGCTGGTACTTGCATGACAAATGTTCACCATCCTCAGTCATCAGGGAAAGGCCAACAAAAATTATATGAAAATTCTCTGTGCCACCTCAGTTAGAATGGCTGGCATCAAGGAAACAAGAGCTGGTGAGGATGTGAAGATAAGAAAAAAAACTTTCGTATGGTGGGAGTACAAAGTAGTGCAGACACTGTGGAAATAAGTATGGAGGCGCCTCAGAAAACTAAAAATAGAACCACCCTATGATTCAGCTATTCCACTGTTGGACATATACCCAAAGAACTCAAGGCCAGTGATCACAGAGATACTTATACATCTACATTTATTATGGTGACAGTCACAATAGCTAAGCTATGGAATCAGCTTAGATTCCCATCAACCAGTGAATGGACGAAGGCAATATGGCGCAAATATTTGTATAGACACACATACACATACACATGTACACATACAGAGAAGAGAGAGCATTTTATTCAGCCATAAAGGAGAATGAAATCCTGCCATTTTTCAGGAAAAGGGATGGAACTTAAGACTATCAAGATAGGTGAAAAAGGACAGACACAGAAAGACAAAAATCACGTGTGTTCTCTAATATGTGGAAAAATTGTAAAAAGACATGAAAGTAGAAGGGAGACTATTTGAGAAAAGAGACCAAGAGGAGGGGTGCAGGGGGACAAAAGAAGGTAAGGGGCTTGAATAGGAACAAAGTGCATGATATTCATGTATGCAAATGTCCTAGCAAACTCATCGTTTTTGCAATGAATTCATACTGATACGTAAAAAGATAAATAAAACAAAAAGGACTTCAGAGGGTTTCCTAGCTTCTTTTGTCACAAAAGGAGAAGTGAGAACGTGACCATCAGTGAGCCATACATGCCTGTGATCACATGATATCTGAGTCTGTGAGCAACTTCATCGTGGACTCCACAGCCCCTGAAACTGTAAGAAATGAGCAGCCTGTGACATTTTGTTACAGCATCTCAGACTGAGACATGCATCGACTGTCTCTGGAGTTCTTTATTACTCTGTGAAGATCCACATTTCTCTTATCTCTTCTGCCCAAAAGACTCCCTCGAACATTGTCTTTCCCATCTGTTGGCTAAATGAGTGATTACATAATTCTCTCTAAGCGGAGCCTTTCCTAACCCTCACCCTGCTTCTCCTTTCTCTGGGCAGGCTCCAGCTTGGGCAGCACCCCAGAGCGCTCGCTGGAATGCGCTTTTCAAGCTCACAATGGAGATTTGTTTTCAGGAACTGGAGGGGACGCAGGTGGGGCCAGAGAGGTGCCTGTGCTGAGAAGTGTCAGCAGGTGGAGAACGAGTGTCCCCTTTGTTTGGGGGAGTAGGCACCGTGGTCGCATTTCTCAGGGTTATTGCTAACGCTGTTCAGGAGGTCTCAGGGTGGGTCCAGTGCCACGAACAGGATGATGGGAGATGCCAACAGCAGGTAAGGACACTGTGAGGGCAATGTAGGTGGAAAAGGGGTCTTTGATAAGAAGGAATGGGGAGGGTTGAAGGTTGACAGACTGAGGGTGAGGACAGCATCTTCCAGTCCCCCATTCCATTCCAACCCTCCATCAGGCAGATGTCCTGTGCTCCAGGGTCTGGCCAGAAGGCCAGGGCAGCAGGGTACCCCAAGTGCTGGACAAGGCCGGCGGGTGCCTCACCGTGGGACCGGGGAGAGTGTGCTCGCGATGGAGAGGCGCTGCGCTGGCGGCTCTTTCCCCACGGTCCAGGGCTGTGTGCGAGCCGCACAGGACTGTGACCACCACCAGAGGTCCAGAATCACAAGCCGCGCCACACACAAACACAGTCACCGAGAACCTCTGCTAAGGACCAGGGCCAGCGGCCACAGGGACAGCTCTTTCTCCCTGTACCCACGACACACGACCCAGGCAGAGAAGAGAGAACACTGACTGGGAGGAGGCCGAACTGCAGCCGGTTGTGAGCTAGGAAACGCGCAAGCAATGTGGATGCTTGGTTCAAGAGGAGCCAGGAGCCAGGCGCTTCCTGCCACCCCGGCATTGGAGGGGGGAGGGTGTCACTGAGCTGGAAACCCAACGCCTTAGTCAGCTGGGCTTCTCTCCCAAGCACCTCTGATGCCGGCTCCTGGTATTTCTCTGGGTTCGAGAGACCCTTCTGCCTTTTCCTCCTGTCCAGCCCAAGGGGAGCCGTCCTGAAGTCTGCCCTTCTTGGCACTGAGAAGGGAGCCAGCCCTGTCCTGGCCAGCACAGGCCTTTGCTTTTCTGGCTTAGTGCTGCTCAGCAGAGGAAGCCACGACTCAATTTCATGTACAGGATGCTAGTAGAGGCCAAAGAGGTGAAGCCCAAGGTAGTTTTTTTTTTTTTTCCTATCCCATCTTGGGGCCTTTTGTCTGGTCCGGCTTTGAGGAATCAGGTACAAGGCGCTTGCAGGGCATGATGTCTTCATTCCTTCCCAGCGGCTTTACACAGGACTCACGTCTCAGGCCCCCAGTGCAGAAGGCCCCCTGTGGGTCTTGCTCCCTTGAGTGGCTGTGACTTGTCACAGTAGGAGCCTTGTTGGCTGCCCAGATAGCGATGCCCCCGAATGCCCCAGAGTGTTTTGCACATGCTGAGGATCAGTAAATGTCTGCGAATCGAGTTTCCATTAATGAATGGCGACGGCTTCATCGTGAATATTGATGGATTGGGACTCCGGCTCAGTCTGGACACAAAGGTGGGGCTTTTGCCAAGGAAGGCAAAGAAGTATTCCCGATAAGCTGAATGCATCCAAAGCCCCATGTAGACAAATCTGTAATTGATTCAGGGATGGGGTATTTCTCTGTTGTCATGGTGACTCTTAAAAAAAGATTGTTCTTTAAGAGCATCCCAGACATCAGGACTCTGAAGTAATAGCCCTTTTAAAGTTGAATCGTATTAGTAAGACTTACCCGAATGCATGCGGCCTTTTTTCTTGCGATGCATTATTAACATGGCTAGCTCAAGACCTCATAAATGAGAAGTGCCCATTCAATAAGAGCACCACTTCTAACCTGGGCTGTAAGATACGTGCAACTCATCGACTCCGCAGGTCCTAGTAGACCAGGAACAAGGTGTGCTGAATGCTGATCTTCAAGTGTATGTTCTTGGGTCTTTCTCTTTTCTGTGTGTGTGTGTGTGTGTGTGTGTGTGTGTGTGTGTGTGTTCTTGGAGGGAGTCCTATAGCTTGGGGCAACTGGGTGACCTCAAGACCGGCCTGGCCAGCAAACTTCAGAGCAGAGCTGGAAGAAGGATAGGATCAGAAAGTCAGATGCCTTGCTGTGGCTGCATTGTAGACAGACCCTGGACAATCAACTGAGGGTGGACACGGTAGGGGTATCTGAGCAGAGAACTGAAGAAGCTGGCATCTCTGAGGGAAGAAGCTTCCAGAGAGAGGGTGCTGGACAAGGTAGGACTCATTCCAGTCCACGGAGGGCGCGTCCTCAGAGATGAGCTCAGAGAGGGCCTTGCTGCCCCAGGGAGGACTTTGGTTAGATCTGCCACGCGAAGAAGCTTGTAGAATCTTCTGAGCAGGTGTACGATACGAACCAGCCCGAGTGTAAGAATGTCTGCAAAGATGATCCTCTTTCAACGGTCGCAGTGGGTGTGACAGATGACAAAGGCCTCCCACTCCAGCGTTCTCCACGGATTCTTCTAGAAGGCCTGTCGGGTAGATGGGTGAAAACGGAATCTCTCCTAACTTTGTAGGTCTTTTCTTTACAGCGCTGGTCCACGTGGCTCAACCTTTTCTCACACTCGTTCTGAGCTGTCAGAACGGAAGCAGGCCGCTGCTTCGGCCATGACTGAGCTGGGATGTCACCAGTCGGGACCTGAGCCGTGACATCAAGTGGGCTCTGAATGTCTGCTGGGTAACGCAGACGGGAACCTGCCCCCAGATGTACATCATTTGTTGCAGGGCAGGTGAATGTGTACAAATCTTTCTTTCTTCTTTCTTTACAGGCATCTTTTGAAATTTGAGAGGAGGATCCAGAAAACATTTCTCACGAATGAATTACATCGCGTCGCTATTACTAACCTAAGATCTGAAAAATGCCTTTGAGATGGTGCTGTCGCGAGTGAAATTCTTATTGCTGTTTTGTTTTAAAGGCTGTAGAAGTTCAAAGAGGTGTTTTACACATCCACATGCATTATTAATCCCTCAACCTTATTGCTTTTTCTGTCAGCTTTGAGACTTGCGTCTACAGCTTCTTGTTACTCTAGCATAAACATTGTTGTCGTGAGAGAAATCTGTATTATTTTTCCAAAGATGAATTCCAAAGATGAAATAGAGGGCCTACATGTTTTCATGGTGGGTCCTGCTGGCTTGAGGCCCGGGGCAGGCAAGGTAGCCGTTCTCATCATATTACATGACATGTGATTGAAAATTACCCTGCTCTGCATCCACCCTGTCCTCTATCCATCCACCCACCTATCATCCACTCCTTTATGCACTCATTTGATAATCCATATTTATTGGCCAAACATTGCAAGTCACATGTAGCCTAGGTCCTCACATCAAGTTCAAATTGTTTCCTCTCCCTTCATGAGCCCTTGCTTACACAGCCACACGCTGAGGCGGGAGAAACAGACAAACATTGCTTTTCATTCCTGAAGTCCAAAGGACACCTCTGCCCCCAAGCATTCCCATCGTACAAGGTCTGCCCTTGTGTCCAAAATGGATACTGTTGGGGCTGATCATCCAAGATCTCCAACCCTGACACAAAGCCTCCCCAAATCTGACTCAAAGGTGCTGCTGCTAATAGCCTGGAAACATCCTGGAACAAATTTCAAGTGTACAGAATTATCACACTGGTAGGATTGATGAGCACGTTCCTATTTTCAAAAAGCCCACGGTTAGGGCTGGAGACAGAGCTAAGCTGGTAAAGTGCTTGAGAAGATGAATTTGAGTCCCAGAACCCATGTTTTTTGTTTGGTTTCGTTTTGTTTTAAAAAGCTGGCGTGATGCTGCGTGCTGGTGATCCCAGAGCTGATAGGGTAGAGGTGGGCGGGTCCCGGGGGCTCACTGGCCAGCCCGCCTAGTCTACTTGGAGGGCTCCAGACCAATGATAGACCCCACCTCACAAAAAGAGGTGCATGATGCTTAAGGACCAACACCCAAGGTTGTCCTTTGACCTGCACACACAGGTACACACGTGTACATGCATACTAGACTCGTTCATTCTTTTCAGCCTCCTCTCTCTCCCTCTTGAGGAGGATTAGCTCACTCTCTCCCTGAACCTCCTACAAGTCTGATTTCACAAGAAACAAACTCCCTTCATCCTCTCTATCTCAGATTTTCAGTATCCACCTTCGCTGCCCGGCCCCCAGGACAGCGCGGTGTGATCTCTCCAGTACTGGCAGCTTGACTTTCTCCTTGCCTGACACCCCAGAACCCCTCCCTGCTCCTCAGGTCACCTTTCCAAACCTCCCTCGGGGGTTCTGCCTATGGCCTGCTCACTACTGACCGCCTGCCCTTCCTTCCTGTGAGCCTCTCAAAGACTCCATTGCCTCCAGGGCCCACCCGTTCCACAACCCAGCCACTTGGGCTTGGAGCACACATTTGTATTGGTGGAAGTTTCATTTTTTTTTTTTTTTCATAAAGTCTCGGGTCATTTGGAAGCTTGACGGGCCCAGACTGGCTCGGCATCTTGTCCAGTGTTCTTCTAGTGTCCAAAGAAGCTGCTGTGTCACCTGCGCAGGTGGGAGGAGCCGCTTCCATCACCTGAGCAGGCAGCGTTGACCCTGCGCAGGTAGGCTGAGCACCGAAGGACTTTACCCAGCACAGGTCTGGCAGAGTCTGCTGGGACCTGCTAATGTCAGGAGATAGCTGTGGCCTTTTTATTCCTGCACAGTGTTGGTGTCAGGGACTTGACGTCTCTGTGCATTAGACCAGGTTTGGTCTCCACCCCAAACAGAGGTGACACTACAGTGCCACACTGGCCCCAAGCCAGTCCCTGCTTGGATATTTCTATGAGCTGTTTGGGTTTCATTGCACGTTGCCACAACAACATATCTGACCCAAAGGGGTTTTTATTAGTTCACAGTTCCAAGTTGTCATAGTTAGATACAGGTGTCAACTTGATGGTTGGCAGTTTGAGCTCTGGGCACATTTGTAGAGAATTAGTGGTTGGGTTAAGGCCAGAGCAAACCTGCAGGAGATTGTGTAGCTGATAGGGAAGGCCCAGCCTATGGTGGGTGGGACTAGGCCCTGGAATAAAATACTGAGAGCTGATTGAGAAAGTCAACATCTTTCTGTTCACTTGGCCTAGACATGCTGGTCTGGCAAGTCAGGACTGTCTCTCTCTCAGCTGTTATGTGGTGATGGTGTGGCCATTTCCCTCGGCCCTGGTGTTGGTGCGTGCTCTCCTGTCAACCTGGACTGAGAACTGTAACCAGGAATCGTAAGAGAGAATAAACCCTTGTTCCCTTAAGCCGTTTGATGGTCATTTATCAGCAACCATGCAGGCGGACTGCAACACAAGTCATAGCCCATCACTGTGGAGAAGCCGCAGTGGCAGGAACTGAGAGCAGCTGCTCACAGCCCATGCATAGGTCAGCCACAGAGGGACCGTGTGCACGCACACTCCCTTACTCGCTTAGCTTCCCGCAGCCCCCTCCCCTAAGTCCAGGATGCGGTCCACCCGCAGCAGGCTGAGTCCTCCCACGGGGATAAATGCGATCGAGACCATTCCTCACAGGCCTCCTCAGAGGCGTCTCTTCTCAGGAGGCGTCTCCTAGATGTCAGGCTGCTACAGAACTCTCTCCTTTCCTGGAGGAAAGGGAGGTCTTTAGCGTCTTCCATTCTTCAGATCCCAGCCCAGCCGACACACTCCCCTCCACACAGTCCTCCTTGACTGGTCTGTCCCACACTCCTTTCTGGTACTGCTGGAATACTTGACGTTGTCTAACCATCCACCCGGCTATCTGTCTGTCTGTCCATTTACCCATCCTGTCTTGTGATCTGCACTTCCATCCTGTCTACTCTGCCTTAATCATGGGAACAGGGGTCAAGCTTGCCCTTGAGGCTTTCTATGAAATTGACAATCAGTTTGAAATATCTTAATCATGTTTGATTTCATTTTTTTTAACCTCATGAGGAGAGGGAATCTACCCAACCCTAGCTATTTTAGCTTGGTTATCTTTTTCTCACAGAATTCCTGTGACAAAATGTATATATAGCCATTTGCCGATGAGAAAACCAGCATTTGAGGGAGCTGTGACATGGCCAAGGCCTCACAGCTGGTAAATTCTGGCTTGCAGAAGTGAGATCCCGCTATGAGGGCTTCACTATTTCTTATGTGAGCTTTGCAAGTGCTAGTAACTGTCACTAGATGGCGCTGTGAAGAAACCGTGAGCCTGCGGGAAGGCCGGTGGGAGACTGTGATCCCCACATTTACCACCAGGGGGCAGGCTGGGGAAAGAAATGGCCCAGTGCCTAAGATGTCCACTGAGCAGTCAAGGACTGGAGACGCCCCTCCCCTCGAGGCTGGGAAGGCCACAGGGACTCCTTGATTATCTTAGCTTTCTAAATACTGCAGACCCCAAAACATGCTCTTAAAAGAATTTAATCTTTCCTGATAATTAAATGAAAGACATCAGCATGGTTGTAGAAAGCACAGAATCCAGTCCCTACAACTTCCTGGGTTGGGCAACGAGATGAACCACTATTAACTACCTCCTGTTTGCCAGTCCTTCACAGGCAGTCTGGTTTAATCCTGAGGTCTTTGGGAGGTTCAGAGAGTGAGGTAACTTGCCTGAGGATGCACACCAGAACCAGGATTTTGATCCAGTCTGCCCAACCTCCAAATTCCCTAGTCTCTTGGTGTCTTAATAGTGGCTTCTGTCAAATGGGCTCAGTCAGGACAGAGCCTGCCTCGCAGTTGAACACCATGTGCAGGGCTCAGAGAGTGGAGAGCTCTGGACAAAGGGAGAGAAGGCGGTTCCCGCAGGTCTGAGGCAGTGAAATCTGATGAAAGTCCACACGCACGATGCCCCTTCTGCACACCGACAGCAGTTCAGGTTCTCGTGGCCGGTGATTTCACGTCTGATTTCCATGGAGAAATACTCTGTGTGGAAACAGCTGGGCTCCCAGCTGTCTAGTGCTGGCCAGTTCCTCCTGGCAGACATTTTTGGCTTTTGACAGTGGATCAGACCTGTGCTAGGCACTGGGATAATGGACTCTGATATTGTTTCTACCTTCGGGTGTTTGCCATCGAGGGAAAGATTGGTTGTTGTGCCAGTCATTCCCCACTGCCTTATGTGATATCACCTTCTTTTCAATCATCTACTCATTGACCTTTCTATGAAGGTAATTCATTCATCCATCCATTATATCCACACGCCCTTCTGCTTACCTACTTATCCACCATCCATCCATCCATCCATCCATCCATCCATCCATCCATCCATCCATCCACCTCCCCATCCACTTAACCATCTACCTCATACCTGCCTGCATGTCTATGCGTTGAGTTGCTTACATGTTCTTTCTTCTAGGGAAGTGCATCATCAGGGCTTCCATAGTCATTTGTGCTTCTGTTGATCACAGCACTGAACAAGCTGTCTCTGTAACGGTGCTTGTTCAATTAAATGTCAGTGTCCAAAGTGGGAGCTGGATGCTTCAAGACTCTGGCACTGTGGGTACTTAGATTTTGTAATTCTTGCTTACTTTTGCAGCTTTCTGAGGTGGGGGGTTACAGCAGAGTCCACCTTAGAGAGGAAGAAGTTGAAGTTTGGGGAGATCAAACAACTTTATTAAAACCGCAAGGCAAAGAAAAAAAAAAACAGGACTGGGGCTTTTAACACTGGTGGTCTCCACTCCAGAAGCCCAGCTGTTTCCACAGAGGTCCGTAATGACGCTGTCCACCCTGGAGGATTGGCGCTCATTTCAGAGCCTTAGATAAATGCTCAACTAAAACACTCTGTCCAATGCTAGAAGAGCTGAGGACAGGAGACCTGGGCTCAAGAACCATCTTGCAGGTTGGTGAGATAGCCCAGTGGTTAAGGTCACTGCTCGCAAACCTGGCAGCCTCGAGCCTGGAGCCCCACTGTACTATGTATGCTCTCTCTCTCTCTCTCTCTCTCTCTCTCTCTAAGATTCACTTTGCAGGGGTGTTTCAGGCGAGTCTCTTTCTCTCATCTATGGACTGAAAATGGCAATGGAATTCCCCTGGCATTTTACACGGCGTCTGAAGGTCTGAACTCCTGGTGTTTTTGTTTGCACGGCAAGCACTTAACCACTCGGCCATCTTGCCAGCCAGAATTCTACGTTTCCCTGAAAATATTAATGTTTTGACTTTTCTATGATAAACTTGGAAATGATGCCCTTTTCTTTCATATATCAGAACACTTTCTTTTCAGTGAGTATGTTTCTTCTTACTGCTTGTGCCAGAACACTTCCTTATTAAGTAATGTTGTATTGTAATTCCACTTTCAGGTTTTCTGTAAATTTAGAGATAGATTCTTCATCTGAATATATTTGAGAGGTAAGTTGTTTAGTTGTTCCAAATTTTCATTGTGCCATACCAGGTTATTTATTTTGCATGTGTGTTTTGCATGTGGGTGGATCCACAAGTGTGTGTGGGTGTGTATAGAAGAGAACACTTGAGGGTGTGTGCCTGTGAAGGTCCAAGGGTGACATCAGGGATCATCCTGGATTACTCTACCTGCTTATTGCTTGCTTTAGGGATTTCCAGGCTCCACTTTCTAGGACTGGAATTACAAGTTGCGCCAAATCTGCCCAACATTTTAAAAAAACATTTTATTTTATTTTTAAAAAATATTTATTTATTGTGTGTGTGTGTGTGTGTGTGTGTGTGTGTGAGGGCACTGTGTGTCCCTGTGGAGGACCAAGCGTGACTCCATCCTTGATTGCTTCTACCTCCTGCTTGCTTTGCTCTGGGATTTCCCAGGCTCAGACCACGAAGGCTGAAAGTACAAGCCACCTTGGTTTCTGCCTGGCGTTTTTATGTGGGACATGGGATCCGAACTCAGGACTTTCTGTTTGCTGAGATAAGAGTCTTAACTCCTGAACCATGTCTCTAGTCTCCTGGCATTTTTACATGGGGTCTGGGAATCTGAACTCAGGTCCTTTGGTTTGCAAGGCAAAGGTTTTAACCTCGGAGCCATCTATCCAGGTCACACTGGGTTATTTGATGACCCAGTCACATAACATGAGCAAATCCCACAGAAAACTGTAAGCATCTAACCCATATGTCCTGAACACTTGCTGTTTACTAGGTTTTGGCATATGGAAAGGCTAGGAGACATGGGAAAAGCCAGGTGCTGCAGCACTCGTATCAATAATACCAGAGCCGGGGACCCAGGAACAAATGGGTGCTTGAAACTCGTTGACCAGTCAGTCCAGCCAAATCAGGGAGAGGTCATGTCTCAAAACATAAGGTAGATGGGGACTGAGGAAGCAGTGTTGATTTCTGGCCTCCATACATACATGCATATACACACACACAGACACACGCACGCACACGTATACAAACAAAAGAATAAGCAAAACAAAACAAAACAAACGTCCCACTGACTTACATTGGGTTTTTAAACTTTATTTACTTTGTGTGTGTGTGTGTGTGTGTGTGTGTGTGTGTGTGTGTATGTGTGTATACATACATACATATGTGTGGGACCACTGTATATCCCTGTGGAAGACCGAAGGTGACCTTCAGGAATCACCCAGGATTGCTTCTACTTCCTTTTTGCTTTGCTCTGGGATTTTTCCAGACTCTACCCACCAGGGCCAGAAGCACAGGCCTTCTCTCACCCTTCCCCCCCTCCTCTGCCCCCTTTCAACCTGGTGTCTTTTACATGGGACCTGGGTCCCAACTCAGGACCTTCTGCTTGGGAGGCAGAGTCTTAACCCCTGAGCCATCTCTCCAGCCTTTGCATTGGGTTTTTAGCAGATAGAACTAACAGAGTCCTGACTAATTTCACTAGTGGATTTTGATCGGTGTGGGGACACACACTTGGTGGAAAGTTTGCGGATGTGCTGTGGATTCAGTGGATTTGGGGTTTGGTTGTTAACTGGCCCACCATCTCACTGCTTGATTTTCAGGTGTTAGAATAGGTGATTCTTGGGAGTCTCCTCCAAGATTCTCCTCCAAGATTCCTCTTCCTCCTCCCAGATTCTCTTCCTGAAGATTTTGTAGAAGTACAAGGAAAGGTAAATTTTCTGTTGACTTGAGTAAGATTCCAGGCTGCCAATCTAGAGTCTCTGTGGGATGGGCTGTGGGAATTTATATTTCTTAGCGCGATGTCCCAGTCATGTTGGTACGCAACCAGGTTCGGGAAGCACTCATATGCCACTCAGACAATCATGTGACGGGAATTTATTGAGCACCTACTGTGTGTCAGTGGCACCTTCCTTTGACAAAGGCCTCCTTGTAGGATGGAGAGAATGACCTTCAGGCTCACACCAGACTTCCTGTGAAGTCCCAGCCCGAGCTCTGAGGAAAAACATACATTACTGGCCGCACGCTTCCTCCCGTCACTTGACTGCTCCATCCGTGGCATTTGGGACTTTAAGCCATGAATAAGCCATTCAGTGTCCCGGCGGCTCCCTTATAAACAGCGCGTGAATGAACGTGAGCCTTTATGCGGTGCTTGCTGTTGATTCTCATTTAAAACCTTAACAAGGCCACGCCATGGCAACCGTGGCTCACACGTTGCTAGAATTCAAATGGCTTATTATCAAGATCAACATTTATGATGTTAAGGTATGCGATATTAGTGTCATATTTTATACATGGCTCCTTGTAGCATAGTTCAGCTTGGGGCCAGTACCACATTGAATTATTTAAAGCCATTTCTCCCTGGGTTATTAAAAAGTTCAGTAAAAAATATATTGGTGCATAAAAGTTTAATGCATCGGTCACATTGCAGTGTTTGCAAGCCCCGCGGCCTTTGGAGGCCAAACAGACCGTGTCTTTGAGAAGCTCCCACGGGAGCCAACAGGCTTCACCGGTCCTCGGCAGTGACTTCAAGGCTCTGTGTGCGAGTACTACTCAGTGATTGGAGCTCCTGGCCACGTGGCACAGGGAAGGAACTGGAATTGTCTGTGCTCTCTGGGACCCTGTGGCTCCTGTATTAGTGACTCTTCTCGTAGCAAGACTCGGAAAACCTGGCAGAAGCAGCTTAAGGAAGGAAAGCACAGTTCCTCGTGGTGAGGGGCACGTGGCAGAGATCAGGGCGCAGGAGCGTGTAGCAGAGGCGCCTCCATCACGTGGAGCAGGAGCCCGAGCGTTTAGAGCGTTTAGAGCGTCCTCGTCCAAGCCCCGCCCCTAATGACTTGTTTCCATTGGCCAGACCCTGGGGCCCAAGCATTCACACATGAGCCTGTGGGGGACTCCTCAGATTCAGCCCCCCAGGTCCTCACAGTTGCCTGCCCTGTTCTCCAGGGCTCCTCTTTCTTTTCAGGGTCACACTTTCTCTGGGGGGGCTGAGTGGGGCTGCCGGGAGTGGTTTAATCAATCCCAGCCAAGGCAGACAAGACTTGTTTCAGGATTGCTTGCTACACCCAAGCTCCCTTTCCCACCACGAATTTCCCCCCTCAGTGGGGTAGTTAGACCTCCTGGTCAGTGTTCAATCCCACGGAAATTGGCCTAGATAACTCTTTCATTTTGTCTTTAGGTCACTGATAAAGTCATGACCACACAAGAGAACAAGGGTTTCTGTTTGTTTGTTTGTTTGTTTCTTGTTTAGGCTCTGGTTATTCCGCACAGTCTAACTGGGCCGGAGAGTTCACACCCACATCAGGAGCTAAGGAACTCGGCTCAGTATATCCACAGAAATTGCTGAGTTGGGTAAACCTCACCTCACAGACCACGAGTCTGCCAAAGTGTCTCTAAAGTATGCCCGAGGACTGAACCAGCTCTCTCATCTTACCCACCCGCCCAGGGAATGGCCCACCACCGTGTTCTGGGTCTTTCTTCATCAGTTAGACTTGCGGGCTTACTAAAGCCTGCCTTAACTCCCAATTCTTCACTACCAAAAATCTGTGAACATTCTTCATTTCTCTTACTCCCTTTGAAGACGCCCAGAAGAAAGAAAAGGTCATTTTTTCTTTCTCTTCTTGCCCGTCTTTAGAGAGAAGGCCGACTAGGCCTGGCTTCCTCGGCCTCCTTGGGGTTTCAGAGCCAGGAGTGCTACATCAGAGTCCTCAGAACAGGTCCCAGGGTGCACATTTGGGATCAGTCCTGTGATAGTTAATCCTGGGTGTCAACTTGACACACCTGGAATCAACTAAAATCAGCTGAGACCGCCTGAAGAGATTATCCGGATCAACACGTGTACAATACAAAGACCACCCCTACTGGAGCCTCCCAGTAGTGGACCAGATAAAAGGAACCACAGGACAGAAGACTGGGAAGAGGAGAGACTCTGTAAAGCTGTGCTAGAAAACGCTCTTCCCTCTTGCCGCCTGGTTTGACCCTTCATCTGTGCAAACCTTTAAGTCTTCAACGTGACTAAAGACTCTAGGAATCCTCCAGCCTTCAGCCATCACCCACAGGACTACTGGACTGAGCAGCTACTGGCAGCCATCGTTGAACTACCTCGGCTATATCTCGTAATAAATTCCCTTTATATATGTTCATTCTGTTGACTCTGTGACTCTAGAGAACCCTGACTAACGCAAGTCCTCTGGGAGGGGAGTAATGTGAGACCAGGAGGGAAGCAGGCGGGGGATGGCTCAGGACGCCCGGGACTCCTTCCCATGCTGACGCCTAGGTGATCATGTAACACAGCTCTCTGTGCTGAGGACACAAGGGGCCAGAAGCTGGTGAGTTCACTAGACAGTCTTCATCGCCGGACCTGGCCGTACCCAGAACATTAACTTGAAGGCGCTCCTGTTCTGCACAGTGGCGAGGGGGCTTCACAGCTGGAGAAGTCCTCAGGCAATGCTCAGGGACTTGTACGAAGGTGCTGTTAGCAGCAGATACCTACACTGACTGCTCTGGTGAGCGCACAGAAGCCCCTCAACTCCCCAGGGAGCAATCTCAACTCCCCAGGGAGCAATGTCAACTCCCCAAGAAGCTGCGGAGATGCTTGGCGTTTGGGTGACTCTGGAGGCAGCTCAACCTCATATCAGGACCTCTGAGGCAGGTGCAAGATGTCAGTGGTTGGACTCTTAAAGGGTGGGACACCAGGATGCAGCAGTGAGCCCACTCTGAGCCAGTCCTAGGCAGGAAGAGGTGATGCGCCTGCTTTATGGGTGAAACTGAAGACCAGAGATGCTCTCCCAAGCTTTTACAGCTGTGTAGTACCCTGGCTTCTTGGAAACCCCTGGAGAAGAGAAGACACCTCTATCAATGAGCAACACTGGGCTGAACTTGGATCAGGGAGAAAGTATGCGCTGCTTCTTGCTCTTGAGCGGTGTGGACGGATTAAACCTGTGTCGGGGGGGAGAGTGGACAGCAGTTCTGAGAGCAAATGTAAGGGGGGTGGGAAGAGCGGGCCGGAAGTGAGCAGGCATCCGGAAAGCCTTGGTGAAAAATATGAGTCATCCCTGAAGGAGGGACAGAGAGAGAGAGAGAGAGAGAGAGAGAGAGAGAGAGAGAATGAGCATCAGAGGGTGATTTTTTAAGTTACATTGACAGGAAGAAAATAACAGGTACTTCTTCCCTCCTTAAAGACTTGCAAAGTGTGCAAAACCACGGGGAAGATGAAGAATCAGTCCTGCAGTGGATGGCAGACGTCTAGGCACAGAGGAGCTGTAAAACACAGAGCAGGAAGTCCCATTCTCCCGGGCACCTTGTCATATTGAGGGATGTCCAGGCTGGAAATGGAGGCAGGTGGAAGGCAGGCTGGAGGCCCTCACGACTCCCACAAAAGGGAGTTAAAGGTGTAAGAGGCCCATCTCTTAAAGGACTCTCCCGAGCGCCACAAAAGCCACCACAGACAGAGGAACGGAATGAAGGGAGGATCTCACAGTCCAGGTGCCAATCACTAAGGACCAGTATGAAAGCAGAAGAAGAGATGGAAAGCAGGCTATTGGTCAACTCAGATGTCTACACTGCATCCCCCCCCCCCGCATGTAGCAGCGTGTCCCAAGGATCCTTCTGCGGGCACTCACAGCATGCTGGGGGGTGGGGGTGGAAGTTCTTTTTGAGGACCTTTTCCTAAGAGGCCTGCCTCACCTCTGCGTGTCTCAGCCCAGACGGAGGTGTTTTGACTCTCGGATGGCCAAGGTGCCCGGCTGGGTCTTGACGGGAGCAGAATCTTCTTGAGAATGAGATGAGCAGAGCCCAGGTACTTCCACCAGGGACAGGACCTGAGGAAAGGGACTGTCCGCCTTGAGAATGAGATGAGCAGAGAGAGCCCAGGTACTTCCACCAGGGACAGGACCTGAGGAAAGGGACTGTCCGCTTGCCTAGGTCCGTCCTGTGCTTTCTCAGAGGGGGGCACTTCATCCCACCTACACGTCACAGTAGTATGTGCGTGTTCCGGGTGAAATGTGACACGGCCCCCGTGGATTTGCATGTTTGGATACTTGGTCCTCAGGTGGAAGGTCGTGGAACCTTTGAGATGTAGGCCTACCTGGAGGGAGTGGTCACGAGCTGACCGGACTAGCTTGGACGCCGCCCTCTACAGGCGATGCATCCTTCTTTTTTTTTTTTTTTTTTTGAGGTTGATTTTTTTTTATTATTATATTATCCTCTTGGTGTGTATGTCCCTGTGTTTTGTGTCCTGGTCCAGACCCTCCATTTGCCGGCTGCTCCTGCAAACCTCTAACAGGGCGGGGTTCCTGCCAACTTTGGCCTTTCCTTGCCACGATGGACAGTGACCCTCGGAAACTGTCCTTTAAGTTGCTTCTGTCAGGTATTTAGTGACAGCGACCTGAAAAGCGACTATCACCGTGGCTGGCTCGTTTCTCGTTTCTTCCAGAAGAAATAGTCAATGTCAGGTGCGGTGCTCAGTGTGGCGTCTGCACACAGCGTTCACCTTAGATGCCCAACACAGCCTCTCCCCAACTCTGAACCTGACCGAGTGTGTAGCATCATTTCTCCGTGTGGCTTTGCTCACGGAGGCTGTGAAAAACTGAGGAGGTGCCTGCATATGCCGCACCTGGCAGTGCCAACCGACCCGTAGATGCTCCTCTCGCTGGGCAGGGAGGGTCTCCCAGCAAAGGTCGGGGTTTGCTGGTCTCTTGTCTGACGGCCTTCGGGGCAGGGTGGTGAGATGCACCACTATAGGCCTGCGTCCTCCAAGCTTTGATGCTGGCAGATGGTGGGGCAGCCATCAGCATGACAGGGTCCCTGCCTCCCTCTTCCCTTTTCGCGCGGAGTCCCACACATAGCACCTTGTCCCCGCACACACAGGTGGCCCGGCTGAGGGGCGTCTGCCGACACTTTGTCCCTAGTGTCCTGAGGGCTCCGAGGCTGCTTCTGAAGCCTGCACATTGGTGGTTCTTGGCTCACAATAAAACACAAGTGCTGGCTGGCTCGGGGCATAAAGTTGAGCATTCACGCATGGATTGGAGGCACTTGGAGCATGACGCCACGACGCCTATTTCTTTACTTCTTAGTGGCAGTGCCGGAGATGCCTAGAGCCTTGAACACGCTAAGCGAGTAGTCTACCACTGTGCTACATCCGGGCACAGTGGGGCTTTTTTATGCTCCTCCCCATTGTTGTGTGTGTGTGTGTGTGTGCATTGTGTGCATATATATGTGTATGCATGCTTGTGTAATTATGTGTGTCGGGGGATATCTGTGTGGGTATCCATGAATGTGCGTGAACGTTTCTTGGAGGCCCGAGGTTGATGTCCGGAATCTTCCTCAATCACTCTTACACCTTATTCTTTTGAGACAGGGTCTCAGTCAAACGCAGAATCGGCCAGCATGACTAGTGTGCTGATGTGGTTCTCTTTGCTGGGAAGCCTCACCCTCGGGTGGGTACTTCCTCGGCCAGACCCCAGATCAGGAGCTCTAGCTGACACTTCAGGGGGCTTTCCCAGCTGATTTTAGCTCGGTGTTTATAAGCCCTGGATTTGATGACATTATTTTTTGCTTGGTTTTTCCGTAGGTCTTCTTCCGGTCCTCTCTGCTGCGTGTGTGAATTGCCTGATTTAATGATATCATCTATCTATTTGCTACCTCTCTGTGCTACTTCTCATTTATTCTTTCACTGTCGCGTGCTACATGCTTACTAAAGTCACTCATTCAAAACCAAGAATTAGTTATTATAGATCATTCTGACAGCATAGAACAAGAGGTATTTCAGTTTGGACCAAAGTCCTATTTCATTTTGTTTTGCATGTGTAAAGATGCTGGTGTGTTCACATGTGGGTATATATAGGTGTGTGTGTGTGTGTGTGTGTGTGTGTGTGTGTGTGTTAAGAAGGCACTGTGTGCCAGTGGAGACTCAAGGATCACACTTGGGAAATCACCCCGAATTGCTCTACTTCCTTATTGCTTCACTTTGGGATGTCCCAGGCTCTGACTTTCAGGGCTATAAGTGCAGTCCACTGCCATTTCCATCCCGTTTTTATATGGAATCTGGGATCCGAACTCAGGTACTTTTGTTTGTTAGGCAAAAATTTAACCCGAGTCACCTCTCTGTGTCTCATATTTATAATTAGAGGATTCAGGTCTTGCAACTTTCTGTGTCCTAAATGAAAACAGAAGTTCCAAGGGAGTTTTTTAAAACTTCATATACATACATACATACATACATACATACATATATATACACATATACATTATTAGTAAACAATTTAATTTCTATACAATAAGGCACACCATTTAGCACACACACCTCAGCTGAGACACAGACTGTCCCCTCCCACTTCTTACTTCCTGGCAATCTATATTCCAGCCCCAGGCAATGAATGTACCACTTTTTATGTTTTCTATGAATTTCATGTAAATGGTACGATACAGAATGACTTTTTAAAGTATGTTCCTTATTCCACATAATAATCTGGGGAGGAGAGTCAATCCATGTTGCCACATGTCAGGTGCAATTCATTCATTTTTACTGCTTACTACAATTCTATTGCACAGCTATATTTTGCATGCTCAGTTTTGAAGGGATTTTAGGTTATTTCCATCTAAGAGAAAGGTTAATTAAAACATCTATAAATATTTGGAATATGCCTTTCTGTTCACATTTTCAATTCTTTTGGGAAAATATTCTGGAGTTGGTATTAGCCAGGGCTCTCTGGAGGAGTGAAACAATAGAAGGAATACATATTAAACAGGGCTTTATTAGACTGGCTTGCACGACAGAGACTGGCTAGTGCAGCAATGGCTGGCTGAACAGTGGAGAGCCACAGAGCCTGGTAGCTGCTCAGACCGTGAAGCCAACACCTCGGCTGTCCTACTCTGTTGTTGGAAGCTTGGAGGATTTCTGGAGAACTGCTGGTCCTGAGTCCATGAGGCCGAAGAAGGTGGATTCTGGTGTCACTGAAAAAACGGCAGCAGCAGTGGCAGCAAAGGACGGATGAATCACCAGCAAGGGCTGACGGTGGGAAAGCAGAAATAGTGATGAGTTTTCCTTTATATCTGAGTCACCTTCAGCAGATACGTCCCACCCTGAAGGAGTCTTCACCCCTGGATTAGTCCTTCCTGCAGCACTGGGGGGAAGTCTCAGGGATTAAACTCTTTGTCATGCAAGCAAGAAGGACCTGGGTTCCAATTCCAAGATTCCATGTAAAAATGCTGGGAGGGCGTGGCTGCCTGCCTGTAATTCTAGCTCTGAACAGCGCAGCCTGGGAATTCCATAACAAACTGGACATTCAGAGTAGTCCTAATGATGTAACCTTGGTTTAAGTAGAGACTCAGGGCTCAACAATAAGATAGAAGAGTGATGCAGGATGATTCCTGATATCACCCTTGGGCCTCCACGGGTATAAACACTCAATTTTACTCATGTACATACACCCATGCACACACACATACACCCACCCACTCATATAAAAAATTTACACACATGTGTGTATATACAAATACATGAAAAATAAAACAACAATTTTCCCTGCAAACGACCTCACAGATCCACTCAGAGGTGTGTCGCTTAATTGACTCCATATCCAATCAAGCTGACAATCAAGATTAACCATCACAGAGTTGAATGACCAGATCAAACAGCAAGATTTTAAAGATTCATAAAGAAATTTCATAAAGTACTTCTAAAAGTTTTCCATTTTACATATCACCGACAGAGTTTCAAGTGATCCATATCCTAACACTGGTTCTTGTGAGCATTTTAAGTTCGCATTCAAATTTTATCTTTCTATTTTATCTTTTCTTTTAATCTACACCTCCCAAGGAGTAAAGAAATTGGCCATTGTGATAATCATGTTTTCTTTTTTTTAATTTTTTATTATTATTCATTCAGTTGTGCATGTGTACGTATGTATATGCGTGTGTGTGTGTGCATGTGTGTGTGTGTGTGTAGAACCACGGACGAATTCGGGAACCACCATGGACGCCTCCACCTCCTTCTGCCCCGGGATTCACAGGCTCCGCCCTACAAGGACTGGAACGCAGGCCGCCTCCGCTTCCGCCTGGCGTCTATACGTGGTCTGGGATCTGAACTCAGGACCTTTCGCCTGCAAGGCAGAGGCTTAACCCCTGAGCCACCTCTCCAGCCCGATAATCATGTTTTCTATCAGTTTGACAAATATCTGGGGGAAAGAACTTAAGGGAGGAAGGTGTTATAGTTAAGCACAGGTGTCAACTTGACTGTTGAGGGTTTGAGCTCTGGGCACAGTTGTAGAGAGTTGATGGTTGAGTTAAGCCCAGAACGAACCTGAAGGAGATTGTCTAGCTGGTGGGGAAGACCCAGCTCATGGTGGGTGGGATTAGGCCCTGGATAAATCACAGAGACTGGTTGAGAGAGTTGGCATCCTTCTCTTCACTTGGCCAGACATGCTGGTCTGGCAAGTAAGGATTGTCCATCTCTCAGCCGTTATGCAGTGATGGTGTGGCCAGTTCCCTAGGCCCTGGTGTTGGTGCGTACTCTCCCATCAAGCTGGACTGAGAACTGTAACCAGGAATTGTAAGAAAATTAAACCCTTTTTCCCTTAAGCCATTTGATGGTCATTTATCCACAACCATGCAGGCTGACTGCAACAGAAGGATACAGTTATTACCCATGATGCAGCTGTCAATATTTCCCGACAGAAGCAACTGAAGGAAGGGAGCGTCTGTTTTGGCTCATGGTGAAGAAGGGACATAGTTTATCGTGGCAGGGAAACATGATCGCAGGAGCTCGATGCAGTTGCTCCCACGGTTTTTGCAGTGAGGAAACAAAGGGTGAGAAATGCCGTTGTTCAGTTCCCCTCTGCCCTTGGATTCCTTCTGGGACCCCCAGCCCGGCAATGATGCCACACGCACGGATTGTCTCAGTATCTACTGTAGAAACTCCTCAGAGGCGTGTTCAGAGGCTTCCATGGTCATTCTAAATCCCGTGAAGTTGGCAATCAAGATTAGCCTTCTATCTCAAAGCATCTATTTGGCTCATGGGTTCAGAAGTTTTATTTGGGCTCATGATTTCAGACGGGCTCAGTCCATCATGAGGAGACATGTAGGGCAAAGCAGAGCAGCTCAGTCAGATGAGAAGAATAAGGAGGAAGAGATGTGAGGAGGGTGCTTTAATATAATCCAATCACTTATCAATCCAATCAAGATCAACCCTCACAAGTTCCCCCCTCATCAATTGGACACTACAAAACATCTCCTTACAATATAAAACTCCATTCCTCTCCCCACACATGTTCAAGTCTATTTCATGATGCAAAATGCATTCGGTCCATTTCCATGTGTCCCTCTAAACTTAGCAGTTCTAGCAGTGTCCAAAAGTCCTAATTCAAAGACCTCTCTTAGATTCAAGGTAAATGCTGTAATATCAAAAAGAAAATCACATACCTCCAATACACCTTGGCACAATTTATTGTTTCTATTCCAAAAGGGAGGAATGTGGGCACAGAAACAAGGGAGCAACCAAGAAAGACTGCAGCCCAGCGAGGAAAACGTGAAAGCATGTAATTTCACATCTGGCTTCTAGGGCGCAGGGTGTGATGATGTGAGCCGCAAAGGGTCCATGTGGCCCACAATGGTTTGCAGCTTTCCTGAGTAGGTTCTGCTGTCAGTCTGAAACGTTCCTGGGCAGATGTTTCACATTCTGTCACATCTGACTTCCTGGGGCTCCATTGTACTTACCCTCAAAAGCTTCACTTTCCTAGGCTTTGCCTCTAGGGGTCCTAACCCTATGGCATAATGTCTTCCTTTCCAGGTCTTATTTTTAAATCTGCACATAAGCCTCCATAACATCCCATATTCATGAATTTTACATAACAGTAAGTTGTGAAAGTTCTTTTTTTATTCTGGCTAGAAGTACTTTCAAAATATATGGATAACGAACATTTTATTTCATTCTGTGATATGTTCTTTTGTTAAAATACATATTTGGGAGGAAAGATTTTGATTTTGATGAAATTCAGCGTATCAACGGTTTTTCTTGCTCTACATTTTGCTTAGTCGAAGGAAGCAAAAATTTTAATTTGTTTTCTAATGTAAGTTAATTTCATGTACAATGAAAAGTAAAAATTGACTTATAGCCCCACTCCATCAAAACACTCTTACATTGGTTCATTGAATTGCTTTGACAATGTTGAAAAGTCAATCAGTGAAGAATTCATCTGGAAAAAAAATGCAGGGAGCCAGAGAGATGACTCAGGGGTTAAGCCTCTGCCTCACAAACAGAAGATCCTGAGTTTGGATCCCAGATCCCATGATAAAATGTTAGGCAGAAATGGTGGCCTGCACTTCCAGCCCTGGAAGGCAGAGCCTGGGAAACTCCAGAGCAAAGCAAATAGGAGGTAGAAGCAATCCAGGATGATTCCCGAAGTCACACGGTGCCCTCTGACACACACACACACACACAAATAATTATATATTATTTATTTATTTTGTGTGTGTGTGTGTGTGTGTGTGTGTGTGTGTGTGTATCAGAAGGCACTGTGTGTCCCTGTGAAGGACCATGTGTAACTTCAGGAATCATCCTGAATTGCTTCTAACTCTTTGCTTTGTTCTGGGATTTTCCAGGCCCTGCCCACCAGCGCCTGAAGTACAGTCAGCCTTGGTTTCTACCTGGTGTTTTTATGGGGGACCTGGGATCTGAACTCAGGACCTAATGCTTGCGGGGCAGAGTCTTAATCCCTGAGCTATCTCACCAGCCTGCACAAAATAACTTTTAAAAAAGTTAAAAAATAATGTAAGGATGGGCACTAAATGACATCTTTGAAGTGCTATACAAAAAAACAATTTGGAAGTCGTTGTCAAAAACATCCTTTAAAAATTAGGCAAAAGGAAACACAAAGGAAATTTTCACATATATGAAAGCCTTCAAAATTAATCACTAACCTACAAGAATGAAGTCCTTTATTCAGAAGTAAAGTGACATCAAGTGAATAGTAGACTACAGCCTGAGCATTTCAATAGTCACAATAAATGTAAGTGGTATAAAACCCAGTTAGAAGGACGACATGTTACTGGATTGGATTAAAAAGCAAGAAACAAAAGAAAAAAACCCAAGAACTAACTACATGCTGCCTACAAGAAATGTACTTTAAATATGAAGCTATAGATTTTTTTCTTCGTGTGTTGCTGTGTGTAGAAGAGGACACTTAAGCGTGTTGCTATGGAGGTTCAAGGGTGACTTCTAGAATCTCCCTGATTGCTCTACCTCCTTTCCTCTTTGCTCTGGAGTTTCCCTGGCTCTGTCTTCCAGGGCTGGAAGTGCAAGCCATGACAATTTTTGCCTTACATGGGATCTGAACTCAGGTCATTTTGCTTGTAAGGCAAAGGTTTAACCCCTGAGCTATCTCTCTAGCCCCTAGGTATTTTTTAAGGATGAAAAAATAAGCTATCCTAACACCAATTAAAATGAAGTTGGAAACTTTTCTGAAAATAAACCTTATTAATAATAATTTCAAAAGAATACTATAATATCTATATTGATATCATTTAATGCAGATTTGAGATCAATGGGTATTATCAAAGATACAGTGGGTCATTTCAGAACATAGCACTTCTAAGCACTTATGTACACAAAAGCAAATTTCCTTTTTTTAAATATATTTTATTTAGTTATCTGAGAGAGAGAGAACACATGTGTACATGCATGCCATAGAGCATGGGTGGAGGTCAGAGGACAACTTTCAGAAGTCAGCTCTTTCCTTCCACCATATGAGCTCCCAGGATTGGAACTCAGGTCCCTAGGTCTCTGAGCAGGCACCTTAGCCACTGAGCTGGGTCACCAGACCAGCAAATTTTAAATACTCAAATATTTCAAATATATGAATTTTTGAATATGTGATTACATGGAAAATATGCATATAAAATATGAACCAAAATCTTCAGGAAAATCAATAAATCCATAATAATTGGTAGAGTAAGCTGTCAGAAAGTCACAAACACATAGTTGGTCCAGTTTTAGTATATGTGCTGCCCAAGTGAGCACAGTAAAGACACAGAAGACATAAACTAATTTGATCTCACTGATATTTATAACACATTCCATAAAGAATAGCAGAATAAACATTCTTCTGAAATGGTTGTGTCACATTTATGAAGATAAATCATACTTTAAACGTGGAATAATGCTCAATTTATTTTAAAAGATTTAAGTTATGGAACATCATGTCAGGAAAAGCAAAATATTTACTTTTCCTCTACTTTCACATCACAGTGCACACAGCAAGCAAACAATTCTATAAGCAGATGCTACCTAGGCAACCTCTGTCCCAATTCAATTTTGGCATCAGTGTCAGATCCAATACAAAGGCTATCCCCCTAAAATGTTCTCTTCTCCCAACAATTTAAATGTCAGTTACCAGTGCAATGTCATTTATTGAATAAAGTTTATTAGTTTAATAATTTTCTTATATTTTGCATATTTATTGTCATAGTTAGGCACAGGTGTCAACTTGATTGTTGAGGGTTTGAGCTCTGGGCACAGTTGTAGAGAGTTGATGGTTAAGCCCAGAGCAAACCTGAAGGAGATTGTCTAGCTGCTGGGGAAGACCCAGCCCATGGTGGGTGGGATTAGGCCCTGGATAAATCACAGAGAGCTGGTTGAGAGAGTTGGCATCCTTCTCTTCACTTGGCCAGACATGCTGGTCTGGCAAGTAAGGATTGTCCATCTCTCAGCCGTTATGCAGTGATGGTGTGACCAGTTCCCTCGGCCCCAGTCTTGGTATGTGCTCTCCCGTCAAGCTGGACTGAGAACTGTAACCCGACTGTCGTAAAAAAGTAAACTTCTTGTTCCCTTAAGGTGTGTGATGGTCATTTATTAGCAACTATGTAGACAAATTGCAACAGAATTTGGTACCAGAAGTGGGGTGTTTCTGATAAAGCTGACTATGTGGATTTTGTGGCTTTTGAACGGTTTTGCTGGACAAAGTTGGAAATGCTTGAAGATTTTTCACTTTGTGGATTACCAATACCGTTCTTCAGCGTGTAGGGGCCAATGTCAGTGCTGAGAGAGTTATGGATTGTTTGGGCCCAATTTCTGATGAGGGGAACAAGGATTTTGTTGAAGTTGAATTTGAACACGATGGACTGGTTTGCTTGATAGAGGAAAGTTGTGGTGGCAGCCTTGAGGATTTGCATGAGGAAAGAGCAGGCAGCTGAATAGCTGGAGAAATGAGCATCAATGAAGGAAAACCTAGTGACTTGCACTGGGACGGTGAAAGACATGAAAACCACTGTACGGCGAGTTCATGGTTTGAAAACCTAGATTCCTTCAGGAGCCAAAAGCCCAAATTAAAGTTGCTTCTTGCCCTTTGCAAGTTTGGGTGCTTAAAAGAGGTTTTTTGGGGCTAGAGAGGTGGCTCAGGGGTTAAGCCTCTGCCTTGCAGGTGGAAGGTCCTGAGTTCGGATCCTAGACCCCATGTATAGATGCCGGGTGGAAGTGGGGGCGGCCTGCATTTCTGGTCCTGGTAGGGTGAAACCTGTGAATCCCAGGGCCGAGTAAATAAGGAGAAGGTGGAAGCAGTCCATGGTGGTTCCCGAATTCATCCGTGGTTCTACACACACACACACACACACACACATACACACACACACACACATTCATACATACACGTGCACACACGCATACATGCACAATTGAATAATAAATAAATAAATAAAAATTAAAAAAAAATAGAAGAGGCTTTTCCAGCATCAACATGTTGAAGTTGGTGCAGCTGTAGCTCCAGTGGACTAAGCTACGTTTCAGCCTCACTTTGGAATCTGGCAGCGTCCCTCAGGTGATACTGGTTTTCGTGTACTAATGAAGTGTTCGTGGAGAGCAGCAAAAGCTTGGCACCAAGTGGCAGACGTAGAGTTCCTGCAAGGAAAGGTGAAGCTTATAGCTGCAGAGGAGAACCCAGAGTGGTGTTTGAGATGCCAGAAGTGTGGGACTGCTGCTGAGGACGACTGTGAGAGGAAATTAAGCCTGGTTCAAGGAACTCTGCTTTTACAACTTCAGGCTGCAAACAGGGACTGGGATTGCCTAGAATCTTTGAGCCACTTTGACTACAGGATGAGCAGCAGAAGATGGACATTGAAGTACAGGATGCCGTGATTTGTTGGACTTTGATCTTTTTAATGTTTTCTTATTGTTTTAAGATCCTTCTGTTTTAACGTTTTATCTGTTTTAAAGTATTTAACTTATTCTAATTTAAGAAACTTGAACATTTAAAATTTTGGAACTAAACTTTTAATGAGAGAACATTTTAAATTTGTCCATGAAATGTATATATATATTTTTTTTCTTTTTTTATTATTATTATTATTTATTCAACTGTGTGCATATGCATGTGTATGTGTGCGCGTGTGTGTGTGTGTGTGTCTGTGTGTCTGTGTATGTGTAGAACCACGAACGAATTCGCGAACCACCGTGGACGCCTCCACCTCCTTCTGCCCCAGGATTCACAGGCTCCGCCCTACCAGGACCAGAAGCGCAGGCCGCCCCCGCTTCCGTCTGGCGTCTATACGTGGGATCTGGGATCCGAACTCCCTTCCGCCTGCAAGGCGGAGGCTTAACCCCTGAGCCACCTCTCCAGCCCCAAAATGTATATATATTTTTAAGATAACTTTTAACATCTATGGGGACAAGGATTGAAAGTTACAGTTTAAAAGTGTTATATTTTTGCGTTAAGTTGACAAGCAATGGAGTATCATAGTTAGGCACAGGTGTCAATTTGACTGTTGAGAGTTTGAGCTCTGGGCACAGTTGTAAAAAGTTGATGGTCGAGTTGAGCCCAGAGTGAACCTGAAGGAGATTGTCTAGCTGATGGGGAAGAGTCAGCCCATGGTGGGTGGGATTAGGCCCTGGATAAATCACAGAGAGCTGGTTGAGAGAGTCGGCATCCTTCTGTATACTTGGCCAGACATGCTGGTCTGGCAAGTAAGGATCATCTCTCTCTCAGCCATTATGTAGAGATGTTGTGGCCAGTTCTCTTGGCCCTGGTATTGGTGTGTGCTTTCCCATCAAGCTGGACTGAGAACTGTAACCGGACTGTCCTAAGAGAGTAAACTACTTGTTCCCTTAAACTGTGTGATAGTCATTTATCAGCAACTATGCAGACGAACTGTAACATTTATGAAGGAGAGAGAGAAAAATGAGAGGAGGAAAAGGAACAGAATGTGAGTAAATTTAAAGCTATGGAAAAGTAGAGCTGGAGAGATGGATGCTTCAAAAGCAGAAGGTCCTGAGTTCAGATTGTAGATCCCACGTTAAAAATTCCAGGCAGTAATAGCAGTGGCCTACACCTCAGATGCTGGAAGGGTGTCCTAAGAAATCCCAGAGCAAAGGAAAGAGAAGGTAGCACAATCCAGAGTGATTCCTAAAGTCACTCTTGGGCCTCCATGAGCACACACACTCAACTGCACTCTGCTACACACACACACACACACACACACACATACATACACGCACACTAAATTAACTTTAAAAAGTTGTGGAAAAGTAGGGTGCAGAGGAAGAAGCTGAGATTAAAGAGATTAACACCAATAAAGGGAAAACACCTGCTCTACACGGAGATGGTAAAGCTGAGCACCCGCCTTCGTCCCTCTGTTTCCTCACTGCACACGCAACGAGCCCAGCCGCCTCATGCTCCTGCTGCCTTGACTCACTGTTATGACGGACTGTGTGACGGTTAGTCTCAGTCATCAACTTGAATCACCCGTGAGAAGGGCCTCTGAAAGATTATCTTGACTACATTAATTGATACGGGAGCACCTACCTCACTTGTGGGTGGGCCATTCCATGGGCAAGGGATCCTGAACAGTGTAAGAAAAGGGGCTGAGAAATAGCAAGTGTGCATGCATTAAACCACTGTTCTCTGTTCTTGACTGTGGGTATCACAGGACCGGCTGCTTCAAGCTCCTGCTAGTGTGACTTCCTCACAATGATGGATTGTAACCTGCACTTGTGGGCAGAACAAGCCCTTTCTCCCTTGAGTCGCTTTTGCCAGGGTATTTTATCACAGTAGCAGAAGAAATTAGCCAGGCTGTTGTCTCAAACCATGAGCCAAAATAAACCTCTCCTGCCTTAAGTTGCCTTTTGTCAGAGCAAAGAGAAAAGTAATGAATAAAGCAGATGCTATGAATAGTGTTGCAAAACAAGGGTGCACGAATATCTGTTGCATGATGATTATGAGTCCCCTAAGAGGGACACTAGATCACTAGTTTTAGTTTTCTGGGGGAACCTCCATACTGATATCCACAGTGGCTGTACTAATTTATATTACTACTAGCAGCGTGTAAGTTTTTCTCCCAGCCCTTCCCTACCAGCATTTGTTTTTCTTCTCTTGATGATAGCTATTTTGACTGGTGTGAGATTGAATTTTTTAATGTAATCTTTGTTTTCTTTATTACCTGATCATAAGGATATCGAACATTTTTCTTGTATTCATGAGCGATTTTTCTTTTGAAAAGGTTCATTTGCCCATTTATTGGTAGATGGTTCTTTTATTGTCTAGTTTCTGGAGCTCTTCACATAGTCTGTATGTATTCTGTCATGAATAGCTACCGAGGACTTTCTTCCACTTCGCGGGCTGTCCACTCACCCTGCTGATTGCTTCCTTTGCTCTGCGGAAGCATTGAAGTTGATGACATCCTGTCTGTCGATTCTTGCTATTATTTCCTGTGCTGTTAGCGTCCTGCTCAGGAAGTTGTTCCCTGTCCCTATATCCTGAAATATTTCCTCTGTGTTTTCCTGTAGTAGTTTCAAAATTTCAGATCTTGCTTTAAAGTCTCTGGTCCATTTTTAGTTGATTTTTGTACAGAGTAAGAGAGGTCTAATTTAATCTTTGTAATATGAGGATATGCTTGTTTTTCTCAAGTATTTTTGGCACTTCTTTCCCAAATCAGATGGCTGTCGATGCTTCTTTATTTCTCAGTCTCTTATTCCGTTGATATACATATCTGTTTTTATTCATTCCAGCACATGTTGTTCTAGTTATTAGGATAATTTAAAGTCAGATGTGTGTTGCCCCAGCATTGCTTTCAAGAGTTCAGGGTTGCCTTTGTGTTTCCATGTGAGCGTCAGGATTATTCTTGCCAGTCCTGTGAAGAATGTCACTGGGCTTTTGATAAGGATTATATTTAATCTCCCATCCCTCAGTGATGCATTACTTCTGTAAATCTGTGAGCATGGTAAATTATTTCATTTTCTGGTGTTTTTATATTTCTTTATTCAGTGCTATATCATTTTCATCACAGAATTACTTTGCTCTTTGCTTAGGTTTTGTCCTAGAAATTTTATTCTTATGAAAATATTGTGAATGAAGTTATTTTCCTGATTTCTTAATTAGTGGATTCTTTGTATTATATATTTATACCACATTATATTATATCATATGCCATATATCATATATCGTATCACATCACATCATATCATATCATAGCTAGTGAATGCGAGTGAGGTGGCTTAGCAGGTCAAGTCATTTACCATACAAGCCTGGTAATCTTTGTTCCATCCCTGGTATCCACATGTCTTGGTTTGATATTCCATTGCTATAATAGATTCATGATCCAAACTATTTAGGCAAACAAGGAGGGTTTATTCATGCTCTCGATTTCAGGTTATAGTTCATAACAGCAGGAGAGCTACCTGCAGAAGTCAAGGAAATTGGTCACACTTATTGACAGGAAGAGCTGAGAGACATTCTTTCTAGATTACCAGTCTGTCCGAGACAACCAGCTCTCTCCATTTTATGCACCTGCCCAATGGTCCCACCCACCCACTTTGGATTGTATTTTCACACAGTAATTAGATAATTTCCTACAAGCTTGCTCGGAAATTTGCCTTAACTAAATACTGCTTCATAGGTACACCTGAAAGTTCAGTTCTCGTCGTCATGTTGACACCTAAAACTAACTGCCGTACCACATAAAAGATGGAGAGAACTGACTCCACAAAATTATTTTTTGACTTCACATACACTCTGTGGCACATACACATTTTTGAACACAGTAATAAATAATAAATAAATGTAATAAATACAAATTTATATTAAGAAGCTAGTGACTTTTTATGGATTAGCTTTATATCCTGTTAGTTTGCTGGATGCGTTTGTCAGATCTAAAAGTATTTTTGATTGAATTTTTAAGATCTTCTAAGTATATGATCATATTGTCTGTATGCAGGGATAATTTGGCTTCTCGCTGTGCTATTTGTATCCTTTTCTTTACATCTCTCGCCTCTTTACAATGATGAAAATGTCAAGTACTTTGCATAAGAAGGGTGAGAGCGGACAACTTTGCCCCATTTCTAATTTTAGAAGAAATGTTTTTAGGAATGGGGAAATGACTCAGTCAAGAAAGTGCTTGCCAGCTGGCCCAAGAACCTGAGTTCGGATCCCCAGCACCCCTATAAAATCCGTGTTGTGGCAGTGTTCACCTGAAATCCCAGAACTGAGGAGATAGAGACAGGGAAATTTCGAGGGGTTACTGGCTAGCTAGTTTAGCCGAATCAGCGAACTCTGGATTTATTGTGCCACCTTGTCTCAGGGATACCAGACATAAAGTCCTTGAGAAAGACACCCAACATTGACCTCTATTCTCCACGAGTACATCTAGCTTCTCACAAACACATACACGTACACACACATAAACACACGCAACATACACGAACAGCGCATACAGGATGATGTTGGCTATGAGTTATTGCAGAGAACATTCAATATGTTGAAGCTTGATCCTGCTCTACCTAATCTTTTAGGATTTTTTTCAGGAAAGATGCTGAATTTTGTTATTGTTTTTTCTGCACCTGTTGAGATGTGATTTTTGTCCTCAGTTCTTTAAGGGCTGCATTCTGTTTATTGATCCGGGTGTGCTGGGTCATCTTTGCATCTCTGGCATGAAGCCAAGTCGATCATGTCATATGACCTTTTTATGAGCTGAGCTCAGTTTGCAAGTATTTTATTGAAGATTATTGTGCCTATGTTTATCAAAGAAATTGGTCTGTAGTTTTCTTTTTCAGTAGTGTCCTTATGCAGTTCTGGTAGCAGCATATTACTGACTTTGTGGATTGAGTTTAGATTTGTTTCTTCCATTTTATTGTTACCAGTCTTTACAAGACTTGGTAAAATTACACGGTGAATCCATCCAATTCTGGGATTTTCTTGGATGGGAGATGGTTCATTGCTATATCAATTATATTATTTTTTATTTATGTATTTAAGTTGTTTATATTCTCTTGGTCTAATTTTGGTAGACTGTTTTTAGAAATGTATCTAATTCTTCTGGATGTTCTGTTTTATTGAAGTGTCATAATCCTACTGATACTTTTCATTCAGTGGTGTGTCCCATAGTACTCTTTTCACTGTAATTTGATTATATCGGGTCCTCTCTCTTTGATTTGTGTAGCTAAAGGCTTGTCAACCTTGTTAATCTTTTTGAGAACCAACTTTTTGTTTTATTGAATCTTTGTCTTGATCTTTTAGTCCCCATTTAATTAATTTCTATTCTGATCTTTATTGCTTCTTTTCTTCCACTGGTTTTGGGCATCGTTTCTTTTGTTTTCTAAGACCGTTTCATTAGTTTATTTATCTGAGATCTTTCTAATTTAATGTAGACACTGATAGCTATTAATGTTCCACTTCCTACTGCCTTTTCTGTACCCTACAGATTCTGGTTATGTTTTTCCCCCATGTTAATTCAATTCTAGGAATTTTTAACCTTCCCCTGACTTCTTTAAAAGATTATTCAAAAGTATGTTACTCAACCATGTGTTTGCAAATTTTTTGTGGTTTCTTCTAATGCGAATTTCATTTCATTCCATTATGACCATAAGTTTTTCATGTGTGCATGGTATGCATGTTCACATGTGTGTAGGTGCATGTGTGTGTAGGTGCATGTGTGTAGGTGCATGTGTGTGTGCACGTACAGGTGAAGGCCTGAGGCTGTTGTGGAGATTGTCTTTGACTGCTCCTCTACATTACTGCATGAGGTTATGTGTCTCAATCAAACTCAGAGTTCACCAATAGAGCTGGTCGTGCTAGCAAGCTTGCTCCTGGTGCACCAGATTCTGATTTTTGAGATTGGAGTTATACATGGGTTGTCGTGCCCACTCAACCTTGGGTTCTAGGAATCTGAACTCCAATTCTTTTGTTTGTGCCACAAACACCTTAACGACTATGCCATCTCCCAAACTCCCATTTCAGATTTTATAATTGTCAAGACTTGTTTTATGGTCTAAGTTATATTTTCAAGATTGTTGAAAGTGTACTCTGTAGTTGTTGGATGGGATATTCTGTATGTCCATTCAGCCCGTTGGTATACAGTTGGGATTTAATACTGATGTTGTTTCTTTGTATTTGGCTTGAATGATCTATCTATTGGTGAGCGTGAGGTATTGACGTCTCTGGCTGACATGTACTTAGGCTATTGTATACCTATTTCCTCCCAATTAAACATGCCCTACTAGAGGGAGGCTCGTAAGATTCAGGAAGTTAATACAACTTACGAGCCTCAAGAAACTCATGAAGTTTATCAAGCTCAGAAAGTTGCAAGATTCACAAGACGCCTCTGCAAGGTTACAAAAGCAGTAAATAACTGCTGGAGGGAGCAGACTCTTGGACCAACCAAGTGGCCTCCAAGTTGTACAGGGGACACCATGGACACAGCGCTTGTGAGCTTGCTGGGTTGGGCTTTTTGGTGATTCAGCTGCCTTTGTGTCACCCAGGCTCCTATAATCTCTCGGCTGTCTCTGTAAATAATCTCACTGGTTCATTCAACTAGATTTCAGAGGGATTTTTTTGTCTGTTGTTGTTGCCCTATATGCAGTGAGTAGGTATCTGTTCATGTTTTCCCAAGAACAGTCACATAACACAATTGAACTGGGATAGACAGAACCAAAGATGAGAGGGAGATGTGTGACCGATGGCTGATATAATGGGTGATGAGACATGAAACTGAGGTGGATCCATTTCATTGTGGAACATCTACTAGGACACCCCTATGTGGCACGGAGCAGCGTGCCTCTTTTCTGGAGTGGTGGCCGCATGCTCCCTGCAACGAGGGAAGAGACATGCAACCAAGAGCAAGCCATTTAAAAGTAAAGTGTCCTTGGGGGGGAATTCTTTATGGTAGCCATCTTCTTCTATGTGGCATGAATAGCGTGCCTCGTTGAAGAATGGGGTCTATTTTGCAAGGATGGGGACATCCTCAAAATGACTGATAGACTAAGGAATGTACCGAAATCTCCCCAAAGTAGTACATATGTGATGGGGTGGTAAGCAAGCTGTGGTAAGTTTTGCTGTTTGTTAGAAGACATGCAACAGATTCAGTTGTCAGCCAAGGAAGAACTAGTCCATACAACAGGTCAAGAGATGCGCAGATTTAGTCTCTGCGAATATTAACCTGTGAGTTGGCAAAGAAAATGGAAAAAGGGATGAGATGGGGATGTTAGCTTGTCACTTTTTCACAGGGCAGAGTGCAAGGGGAAGAGAATGTAAGTTAGATCTCTACTAAAGAGTCTTTCCTGGAGAAAAAAAAAAGTTTTTCTTGGAATGCAAAGACTTGGAACCCATGGAAAGAATCAGTGAAGAAGGAGAGAGCAAGGCAGAAATGCTAGAAGATAACCCACAGGCCCAAAATTTAACACAGAGGAAAGAAAAATCTATGATTCAGCATGCAGGGGGACTCAGAATAGGAAACTACTAATCTGATCTGCTTGGCTTGGGAGAAACTTTAAAAGAAGGAATAAATGACCTCTCACAGGGCTGGAGAGATGGCTCAGGGATTAATATTCTGCCCTGCAAGCAGACGGTCCTGAGTTCGAATCCCAGGTCCCACATAAAAATGCCAGGCAGGAAAAAATGGTGGCACCCTGCATTTCTGGTCCCGGTGGGCAAAGCCTGGAAAATCCCAGAGCAAAGCAAAAATGAGGTAGATGCAATCTAGGATCTACCTTAGTCCTCCACAGGAAAGCACAAGTACCCTCTAATACACATATGAACATACTAATACACACACACACACACACACACAAACACACACATACACACATACTTTAAAAAAAAAAAACGCCCCTCGCAGCCTGGCTAGTGAAGACGTGGGACATGAGGGTACAATTAGTTCGAATGCTGTGGGAGCAGAGAAATCTAGTAATATGCATAATTTGAGGCAACACAATTGAAATAAGTTCTTGATATTGTAGACTCATAAGCCTTTACAGGCACTTGATTATTGTTATCTGAGGTCTGAGATTCCCATGAATATCAGGGAATGGAAGACAACAGAGTAAGGACCGGCCTTACTAAAGGAACTGGATGTGGAGAGGTTGTGTTTGATGCCCAGCTCCCTGGGCTGGATAGCATAGTGCTCACAAGAGAGTTAAGAAAGAGGTTGCTTTGAAAGGGACCTTAGGACTGGTGTGGCTTTAGTAGCTTCCTCGGCCCCCTACTGGAGCATGGTACTTACTAGGTGGGGGAAGATGTGACAGATGTGGATGATCGATGCTGTCTTGTTAATTGCCTTCGTAAAGGATCAAAGAGAGAAAGAACAAAACAGACAAAAGAGTCTGTATGGGGTCATTCAAGGCAAATATGGCAAGACTTGCATTAAGCTAGAGTTCTGAGGAAAAAGTTAACAGAAAGACAAATGTTGTACTAATGAGATTCATGGCTATGTCTAACCTGCAGCGCATGGGCTGCCTGGGGCCAAAAATAGTTATGAATATGGGCAAACACAAAATTTGCAAACTTACTTCAGCTTTATGAGGTTTTTTCATTTTTTAACAATACTAAATAACTTTTAAAAATTAATATAGGACTGGAAAAATAGCTCAGTGGCACAGAACTTACCTGTGTGTGGCCCTAAGATCAACTGCCAGCTATAAACAGAATAAATCTTTGCAATTTTTAAAAAAATTTTTTTTATTTATTCAATTGTATGTGTATGCGTGTGTGTGTGTGTGTGTGTGTGTGTGTGTGTGTGTGTGTGCGCGCGCGCGCGCAGAACAAGGGTGAATTCGGGAACCACCATGGACGCCTTCACCTCCTCCTTGTTTACTCTGCCCCGGGATTCACAGGCTCTGCCCTACCAGGACCAGAAATGCAGGCCGCCCCCGCTTCTGCCCGGCATCTATACGTGGGGTCTAGGATCCGAACTCAGGACCCTCTGCCTGCAAGGCAGAGGCTTAACCCCTGAGCCACCTCTCCAGCCCCCTTTGCAATTTTTTTGTAACTCAATTATGTGGTTCTCAAGCATGAACTCTGTAGGTGAGTACACTGGTCACAGTGTCAAAGGAGGCACTTCTGAAAGCTCACAGCTTGAGCAGCAGTTCAGGGAAGATGTACATGATGGAACAGTGCAGGTAAACGTGATCAAGCTTGTCCTTGGGGTGGGTATTACACTGTGTACATTTATCCCAGGAGAGGTAGAGAGTATTCACCCTGCCTGGAACCTTTTTGACAGAGAGATTGATATGGCTGATGGGAAGGCAAAGCTCATACAGTTCCCTTAGAGTCTTTAAGAGTCGAGGAGCTGGCTCCAGGACAGGCGTGGCAGACTAGAGTTTGTCCCTGCTCTGCTCCGGGCCTGAGTTGGGTGGAACAGCACAAACAAGCCTTTCAGTACTGGGGAGACGCAGTATCCCTGCGGCAGGAGGAGTAGTGTTACCTCCAGAGGATTTCCTGGATGGTTCCGGAAAATTAGTGCATTACAGATAGCTAGCTTCAGGAGTGTCTCTGATCTGGGCTGTTGTAACCAACGTTGATCTTTTGGTGAAAATGTAGGTGATGAGATTGGTTCGTGCTATATAAAACCATGCTAATTCTTTTCAGGATTCTCTCAGCGGCTCAAGACCTACTGACATTGAGCTAAAATGGTCGGCAGTGGGACCTCTGAGACCTCCACCCTCCCAAGAAGATTTCTTTATGTAATGTTAACCCTCAAGTATCTTAGTGATTTGGAAAAGCATCTGGACGAACAGTAAAAATAACAGTTGAGAAATCTGAACAAAGTCATTCTACGTGGATGGAAAATGGGACTCCCAGAAGCCATAAGATTATTGGTTTCAAAGTGCCAGGGATAAGCTACTTTCCTAGGAATTTCTGAGCAATAGTTATTAAGCTTACACACTACTAAGATTATTACCATTGTTTGCATGCCAGAATGAGACCATGAGACACTGTTGCTAAGACATTACACATTTTGGTTGTAGGACATGAAGAAATGAGGGTGGAACTAAACAGGAAGCTCCCTTCCTGCTGGCTGGCCTTCACAGTGCCAGAAGACCCCACAAAGACTGTTGGGGGAACACAGTACTATAAGCCCTACTTGTCTACAGGCTTTGTGTGTTACCAAGAGGTTCCCATGATGCAACAGTGGCACAACCGTTAGAGGTGAATTGAAAATTTTTTATGAATTTAAGAAGACTTTCTTCATGGATATTGTAGATCAAAGTGTACATTCGTGGCTGTGAAAGGTCCTAAATCCCACTGAAGAAGCAATTGATGTTTTGTTAAATAGAACTGATGTGCCTGTCAAATTGCCTTCTAAACATTTGTGTTTAGTGCTATCTGCCCAATCAAGCTTCTTTCCTGTGGAAATGACTATTACAGAGGCTCTGATTAAACTCCCAAGAATAAATGACCGCTGCTGTGGCATGGAAGACAATAACCAGACATCTAGAGTAACCCTGCAAGGTTCAAGGAGCGTCAAGTAAGACAGGGCAGGAAGAATGTCAGACCTGGAGGAAGGCATGGAATGCATTTCCTCTGAGTTAGAACATTCTACCCTTGAGGGAGGAGAGGGACTCATAAAATTTAGGAAGCTAACAAAACTTACAAGCCCAGAAAGCTCATGAAACTTACCAAGCTCAGCAAGTTACAAGATTCACAAGGCCCCTCTGCAAGGTCATTAAAAAAAAGCAGTGAACAATTACTGAGGGGAGGAGACTGTCTGACTAGCTGAGCTGTCTACAAGTGGCCCAGGAGGATACGGTTTTTGTGAATTGCCACCATGCTGGGTTGAGCTTTTTGGTGATTCAGCTGCTTTTAAGTCACCCATGTTGCTGTCACTCCTCTCCTTTGTCTCTGGGTTCACCAAGCTAGTTTAAGTGAAATTGTTTCTTTGGTGCCCTTAGTGAGGGAAATAGACACTAGTACATGTCTCATAAAGGAACATCATTTACTAGTTTCTTTATGCCCAGTGGTGTTTGTTTTATGACCCTGGGCCCACTGACATTCACTGCATGTATATTTGCAACTGTTAGATCTTCTTAATCTATTGCCTCTCTCAACATGTACCTACCTTCTTAGTTACATCACTAGTTTTCGCTTAAAGCATTGCTTTGTAGTACTGGAGCACCAGGATCACTGTTTATAGGTTCGTTTGCTTGGGCGTCTTCTCCATCTTCTCCCTTATAAGTCTGATAGGTCATTGTTTCATAAGAGCAAATGGCCGGGATTTTTAATCAAATCAGCCAGTCTATGTCTTATAATGAGAGAATTAAGTTCATTTACATTATGATCGAAAAACATGTTTTCCATTTGATTTTATAAATTTTAAAAACATCTTTCTTATTTCCCCAATAATCCACCAGTAGGATTTTTAAATTTCCATGTTTGCATATTATATGTAGTTTCCCTTACTATTAAAACTAATTCTTTTCAGTCTCTCTTCTCTCTCTCTCTGTGATCATATTGTGTTGTAGTTGCTCTGTGTATTGCTGATAAATTCACAACGAACAGCTTATGGACGGAGAGATTTTATTCTGGCTTACGAGTGTCTGGTTACAGTTGTTGGTCCGGCTTGGCAGGAAAGCTCACACCAGCCCGAGAGCCAAGGGAGGTTATGCATGTCCTCGGCTATGCATGTCTCGGCAAACGGACTCCCACTCCCCGAGGCTGACTGGCTGCAGCTGGTGCTGGGTGCCAAATCTACCAGCATCGGAGACCAGTCCGCAGAGCCAGGGAACTGGTCACACTATTTCCACTGGACAGTTGAGAGAGGGGCACTCCTCATTTGCCAGACAGCATGTCTGTCCAAGTGTGCCAAAGAATGCCAGCTCAACGAACCAGCTGGACAAGTACGGCAGTGGGTTCACTTCATGGAATTCACTGGTCTTTCCAGCTCAGTTCAGAAAGTGAACATCTCAGCAGTTCCAGTTGGGTGCTGGAGGAGGCCTGACTTTACTACGCCAGCTTCCCCTGTCTTTTCTCCTTCCTAGGGAAGAGTCCCGCCTGCTGTGGGCTGGGTATTGCCCATCAATTAGACAATTCCCTGAAGCCTTGCTCAGAGCTTAACTCAACTAATTCTTTTTTATTTTTACCAGTTTTTATTATTTGTGTGTGTACACGCGTGCGCACGCACATGTGTGCGTGTGTGTGTTTGTGTGTGTGTGTGTGTGTGTGTATCAGAGGGCACTGTGTGTCCCTGTGGAAGGCCAAAGGTGACTTTGGGAATAGTTCTAGATTGCTTCTATCTCCTTTTTGCTTTGCTCTGGGATTTCCCAGGCTCTGAACACCAGGGCTGGAAGTGCAGGCCGCAGCCATTTCCACCGGGAACTGAGATCTGAACTCAGGTCCTTCTGCTTGTGAGGCAGAGTCTTAACCCCTGAGCCGTCACTCCAGCCGTCAACTACTAATTCTTTATAAATGTTCAATCGTCAAGTGGATGCCTGTGTCTAACAGTCAGGAACTGGAACTGAACCTAGAACCTTGTACTGTAAAAGGTAGGGGAGCAGCGTACCATGGTCCTGTATCTCTAGCCCTCTTTCTTACTTTCGGCTTTTTATTCTGAGAGGTCTCACCTAGTTTCCCCGGCTGGCTTTGAATTTGCTCTGCAGCCTAGGCAGGCCTTGAACACTTTATATTCAGGGTCGTCCCCTTACCTTGGCCTCTCAGGTAGCTGAGAGTCTGGGTCCACTCCGCTAGGCCTGACGCTGCTTTTCCCATGTTTAATTCCTTTCTCTATTTTGCTTATTGACACTTCTAAAGTCTTTATTGTGCTCTTACGGCTATTTTCATCTTATTTGTTTGTGCTTAGGATTCTGTCAAGTATCTTCTACAATGCTAGTTCAGTGGTTATTTTATGATTTCCTTTATTTTATTCTTTTTTTTAATATTGCTTCTTTTTTACTTATTTTTTATTATTTATTCAATTGTGTGTGTATGCGTGTGTGCGCGTGTGTGTGTGTGTGTTAGAACCACGGGTGAATTCGGGAACCATCATGGACGCCTCCACCTCCTCCCTGTTTACTGTGCCCCGGGATTCACAGGCTCCGCCCTACCAGGACCAGAAACCCGGGCTCTGCCCACCAGTGCTGGAAGTGCAGGCGCCTGCTGTTCCTGTCTGCCGTTTTTTTTTTTTTTTTTAATACATTTTTTATTATTATTTCAGCTCATACAAACTTAATAGGTACACCAGTTCCCTCCCTCCCTCCTCCTCCCCCCAAACCCCCTACTCTCCCTCCCCTCACCCCTCCCGCCCCATCCCCCCGTGCCTCCCACCCCAATTCCCAGAGTCCTTTCTTGTGCATGCCTGACTCTCCTCTAGGCCCTCCTCTCTGATGACGTACAAGGACCCAGTGGCATTTCCCTGAACCCTTTCCTGTGTTCCCCTTAAGCATAGGAACACTACTGTAGCTGTCAATCCCTTGCCTCCAAGGATCTTGGTGCCTTTAGCAGATGCTACACTTTGTGAGGTCAATAGTGTGTTGGACATTGCGCTGGGCATGCAATGTCCAATTATGATTGCTTCGGCCCTAACTTGTGTGGAGTATCTTGCAAATCATTGCTCCTCCCATCCTTTTGCTCTTACACTCTTACCGCCCCCTCTTCCGCAAATTTCCCTGAGCTTCAGGATGGGGAGAGATTAGTCTGGCCTAGTTCTAGGTGGTTGATATAGAGTCTCTGAAGTTCTGGATAGTGGTTCGTTGATTTTCTTTTGCAGTTTTGTTGCTCCTGCAATGCCCTTCACTCCATCGTGATGGGCACTGTATGTCACCCCCTGGCCAGAGACAGAAAGCTGTTAAACTGGAGTCTTATTATAAGAGCACATTCAAGGGTAGACGTAATACTTATACCCAAAAGTGGAATCGCAGGGTCATATGGCATTTGGCAATGGGAGGGGTCAATCACCCATTTGCAAAATGGTTACTTTTTAATCTGCTGGACTATATGCCCTCCCCTTCTGGTGAGTTCATACCCCCTTAGTTGTAAATGATCAGGAACGAATGTCTGTGAACTTAACCAGGTGTCACATTACTTTCTTGCAGTCCTTGATGGAGGCCTATTTTCTCTACTGTAACATGGTCACTACTCTCCTTGTTTCTGGTGTGGCCCTCCAACCCCATCCCTCCTGTTCATAATCCTTGCAATTACTGTAGGTAATACATAGATTTACCTATGAGTGTCTCAATATGTCTGCCATTTTTTTAAGTGGAACTTGGGATCCAAACTCAGGACCTTCTGCTTACCAGACAGAGTCTTAACCTCCTGAGCTATCTCTTCATCCCCTCTTGTGCCATTTGTACCTGGATGTCCATCTTTCCAAAATTTGAGAAATTTTCTCATATTATTCCATTGAGTGGTTTTTCTATGCCTTTAGTCAGAAACTTCTACATAAAGATGTTTGACCTTTTAATCATGTTCCAGAGGTCTTATATGTTATGTTCATATGCTTTTCTCTCTTACTTCTAAATGTCTAATTCTTTACACTGGTCTTCAAATTCTGAAGCTGTCTTTTCCACTCGCTCTGCCCTGTTGGTGGGACTTTCTCTTGAGGTTTCCATTTGACTTTCTGAGCTTTCCATAGCCAAGATTTCTGTTTGGGTCTTTTTCAGACTCTCCATCTCATCGTTGACCTTCTCATTCATATCCTGTATTTTCTTCCTTAATATATTTAATGGTTTTTCTGTACTTTCTTGGAATTTATTGATCTTTTAAGATATCGTCTTTTTGGAACCAGTGAAGTGGCAAAGTATGTAAAAAGCACTTGCGACACAAGCCTGACGACTTGAGTAAAGATCCCTGAAACCCCCTTAAAAATGGATGGCGAGAGCTGACGCCACCAAGTTGTCCTCTGACCTTCATGTGCATGCCATAGCACGTGCCCCTCCCCATGCTAACATACACACACATGCACACACACACATACATACATGCATACACACACGCACACTCACGCACACATACAGCATGCACATGCACACACAAATAAGTATATAAGTAAATATAGTTTAAAGGTCACTTTTGAATTCTTTATGTAGTATATCATTTACTTCATCATATTCTAAGTTGCTAAAGAATGATGAACTCTTAGAAGAGTTCTGGCGTCTTTTTCATGATTTTTTCCTATTTTCATGTTGAGATTTATGCATCTGTTAGGATAAGTATCTCTTCTACCTCCGAGAGTCTTTTTAGGGACTAGACTTTTCTTGACTATACGTCCTGAAATATCGATTACTGTGAAGTCTTCAGTGTGTTTTCAGTTGGATTTCTTTGTTGCGTAGGTTCTCTATTTGCTGAATGCTGTATTTTTGATGAACATACTGTCTTGGAGTGTGAGTGTGATGCTCTCCCTGAAGGTCTCACAAGAATGTGCTTCTAGCACATCTAGCAACTGTGCTGTAGATAGTAGGTTGTACAAGGTGTGCCATTATGATACCTCCTCTGTGGGAGCTACTGTCCGGAAACAGGGCCTCCGCCATGACTCTTGGACCCCGGTTGCTGGCTGAGCTTAAAATAATCTTCTTTATTCCCAAGTTTAAGTATTATTTAAAGCTTAGGCAGGAATAGGGTCTCTATAGAGCAAGATGTTTTAATTCTACCCAAGTCACCCCCCAGCACTGTGAGAATGGGAAGTTAATAACAGCAGCTTTCATGCACAGCAAAAAAAAAACCAGAAATACAGAAAGGAAGCAAAAGCCAAATATCAACTGTAACATCCATAACTCTGACATTTGGGGGAGAAACAATTCAGCACAAGAGTGTTAGAAAATTTTTGAAAAATAGAGAAATAAATCAGAAAGTGGGGAATGAAATGCAAAAAAAAAAAAAGAATATTCAGAAAGTGAAAAGGGAGAAGAAAGATGGAAAAGGCGAGTTATAATTTTAAAGGGCGAGGGACAAAGCATAAGAATACATTAGAAAACGGAGAAAGAGCAGTAAAATGTGTAAGAAGACAGGGACCCAGGGGGTAGTTCAGCTGGTAAAGCATGAGAACCTGAATTCAGCCCCCAGCACCATATAAGAGCTAGATGTGGCATCATGTTCTTGTAATCCCGGCGCAGGGTGGTGGTGGTGGTGGGGACACAAGACAAGTGGACCCCTGGGGCTTGGCGGCCAGACAGCCTGGCCTAATTGGTGAGTCCAGACCAGTAAGAGTCCAGAGAACTTGTCTCAGAAAGCAGGGTGGCTGGCACAGTAGTGTTGAGGACTGACCCCCAAGGCTGACCAGGGGCCTCCACAAGCAAGTACGCACCTGTGCACACGCACCCCCACACCTATGAACATGTGCACACATCCCATGAAAAAATGTAAAAGGGAAACGGAATGTGTACACATATATTTATATGTAGCATATATTTGAGCAGGTAGGAAATTAAAAAAAAAATCTTAATGAAAAAAAAAAAGACAAGAGAAAACAAAAAACAGGCAAAGTGGTAGCACACCTGTAATCCCGGCACTTGAAGGGTGAGGAGGATGAGTGCTTAGGGTCGGCCTGGGCTGTGAGTCCTAGTCATCCTCAGCTGAATAATTCTCCGTATTAGTGAGATGGTTGGTCCTCCAGCTGGGTTTTTGGCTCGCTCTCCCTCCAAGAATGGTGTTCACAAGCAGTAGGGATGGACAAACAACAGGGGCTTTGATTTACCACGCGGGAGTAACATTTGGACAGGAAAGTCAGAACTCAAATGGGAAAGTGGAATCAGAATGCCAGCCAACGGATGGTAGTTGCCATGCCAACTGAGGGGTTGCCAAGAAGCATTACAGTGCTAAGCTCTCCATGGGCTACAGAGGCCAACGGAGGGCACATGGTGACCGCCTGCAGGAAGCAGAGGGAGCGTGCGGGAAGTGAGGCATGACTTTACGCTAAACCTGCAAGGCCTGCCCCCAGTGACCCGCTTCCTCCATCAAGGCTCCCACTCCAACGAGTTACCACCTTCAGAACATCACCCCGGCTCGGAACCACCAGCCTGCAGAGAACATTTCACGTTCCGACTTCACAATCGGGGTTGTCAGGCCCAAAGCCTGCTCTCTGGATGATTCGGCAGCATCTGAAACGGGCTGTCTCCAGGTGCTCCTTCCCTGGGAGGTTGAGTTTGCCTCTTGTCTGCAAGACAATGGCAGGTCTAACTCCTTCCCTTGGAGGTGGAGTTTATCTCCTGTCCTTCTTGGATCGCTTTTGTTTCTCTTAGAAACTGGCTGGGCTGTTCCTCCCCCAACAGTTCCTTCCTGCTTATCTGAGATATGCTAACGCACAGACCAGGTAACTCTGTTCTGAGGCATACATTGTCCATTCCCTTCTAGCAACAAGTGCCATGCCTGTGTTACTCTACCTGGGGACATTATGTCTGATCCCAAAGCAAGTAGATGTCACTCCTGACTTTTCTTTGTTAACTGGAAAGATATGTTTTACATAATCCCGTAAAGAATTTGGTCCTGCTCTTCTCTGATGTTTCCCTGAATTTGGCCCTGCTCCTTGACTGTTTTCCTGTAAATACTCATATATGTTACAATAAAGTCGGCTTGGATGATGGACATCCTAAGGCTCCCTCTGACCCGATGCCTGATCAGTTCCTACCACTCCCACTTCTGTTTCCTGCACGTAAGTCTGGGTTTATGCTGGTTCCACAGGCCTGGACACACAATGGGACAATGATCTCAAATGCACTGATGCCTTTTACATCTTCCCAACTTCTCAGGAGCTTCTCACTCTCACGGGACCAGATCTGTCGCAAGAGGGAGATTTGTTTGAAAATGAGGCTCCCTGACTGGGACATGGTTTGCCAGGCAAACCAAAAGACCAGACAAGGAGAAAAAAAAAATTACAGGAGCCTCCCTGTAATGCCAGCCCTGCCAGGCAGAGTGTGGGACTCGCCAGAGCACGCTGCCTAGGCAGCCCAGCCCAGTGGGTGAACTCTGGCTGTAGAGACCGTCCTTAAAACAGAGAGCTGGACGAATCACAGAGGCCAAAGCCGTGTCACCGTTGGCCTCTGTAGACACATGCACGGATGTGTCCACACACGTGCAAACAGGCATATATACATGCATGTACCCACAGACACACATGGAGAATAAAAAAGAAAAATAAGTGAAGTTGCTCCTCACAGCTTACCTCTTCCACACACCGCACACGCTCTTTTTGTTTCCGCCCAGAGCCTTCCCTGGGTGGGGCTGCCTCATCTTGGACTTCTCGGGCTCCAGATTCGTGAACTAACGTAAGCCTCTTTCCTCATAAACTACTCTGAATCATACACATGAGAATGTCATAACGAAAAATCCACTGCTTGGAATGCTAACTAAAAATTAATTGGAAAAATTTACTCTGAGGAATTCTGTTATAGCAAGTGAAAAAAAAAGGGTGGTAAGTTTTTTCTTCTTTCATTTGCACTTTTGAGAGCTAAAGAAAACTTACTCTTATACAATAAATTTGCTTTTATCCCATGAATTCTTTTCTATTCATCTGGATCTGATCTGCTGACCTCTTGTTTTTCTCTTTCCCTCTCTGTTTTCTTTCTTTCTTTCTCTCTTTCTTTTCTCTCTTCTTTCTTTCTTTCTCTTCTTCTCTCTTTCTCTTTCGTTCTCTTCCTCCTTTTCCTTCTTCTCTCTCTCCTCTCCTCCCTCCCTTCCCTCCCTCCTCTCTCTTTCCTTCCGCCTCCTTCCTCCTCCTCCCTTCTCCTTCCTTCCTCCTTCCCTCCTTCCTTCCTCCCTCCTTCTTCCTCCCTCCCTCCTTCCTTCCCTCCTTCCCTCCTTCCTCTCTTCCTCCCTCCTTCCTTCCCTCCTCCTCCCTCCCTCCCTCCTCCCTCCCTTTCTTCCTCCTCCCCCTCCTCCCTCCTTCTTCCTTCCCTCCTCCTTCCTCCCTTCCCTCCTTCCTTCCCTCCCTCCCTCCTTCCTCCCTCCTTCCCCTTCCTTCCCTCCTTCCTTCCCTCCCTCCCTCCTTCCTTCCTCCCTCCTTCCTTCCCTCCTCCCTCCTTCCTCCCTTCCTTCCCTCCTTCCTCCTTCCTTCCCTCCTTCCTTCCCTCCCTCCCTCCTTCCCCTCTCCTTCCTCCTCCTTCCTCCTTCCCTCCCTCCTCCTCCTCCTCCTTCCTTCCTTCCCTCCCTCCTTCCTCCCTTCCCTTCTTCTTTCTTTTTCTTTCTTTTCTCTCTCTCTTTCTCTTAGAGACTATCTTTCAGCGGCCTCTGCCATGGCTAAATCCATAACTTCCCGACACGTGTCTCTGGCAGTGCTGTGTACGTGGCAGGTGCTTAGAATGGCTGGGTGTAGCCTTGAGAACACATGGGCCCAGGGCTGTGTACACTACAGCACTGCTCGAGGGCTTCCCTGAGGAATGATTTTCCCATCACAAGTCTTCACTCCTCCGAGGGGCACTTCAGCGCAGAAAGCATCTTAATCTAAGGCCAACGTGACATTTCTTGAGCTTGACAGGGCACTCAGAGGAGATGAGCTGCCTGGAGAAGTCTGGGGAACCCTGTGTCAGCTTACACAGGATTGCCCAACTGACGGCTCAAACTCCGGGAATCTTTCAAGCTATTGATCACGGCCATTATTAAGATTAAATAATATCAACTGATTAATTGATGTGAAAACCAAGGACAATACATACTCCAAACCCATTACCTCTGCATTATTTCCCAGTGCATTTTATACTCTTTGCTTCTCAGACAACTTATATCCATTGCATCTCTGTGGAGATACTATATATGAGGGGTAGTGTAACGATTACTCTTGACCCAAAACCAAACAACTTAAGGGAGATTTATTCACCTCATGGTTCCAGAGGGGAGATACAGTCTTTCATGGCGGAGGTGGCATGGCTGGCTGGCCAAAGCAGGAGACAGGCTACGTCACGTCCCTCCCAGAGGCTCACGGCTGGAAGATTCCTGGAGAGTCTCTCGTCTCCTGTCTTCTGTCCTGTGGTTCCTTTCACCTAGTCCACTGCTGGGAGGTTCTGAAGGGATCTGGGGCTGGTCTTTGTATTGTAAATGTGTTGATCTGGATAATCTCCTCAGGTGGTCTCAGCTGATCTTGGCTAATGCCAGGTGTGTCAAGTTGACACCCAGGATTAACTATCCCAAGTAGCTCCTAGTCATTGCTTCCCAGCCCTGCACTCAGTGATAGTACATTGCAGCTCGAAATTGACCGTGATAGACTTGCACAAAGGAAACCAGCAGACAGTACACTCAGGGCTTTCCGTATGTGTGCAGAGAGCTGCTGTGCCAACCCAGCCTTCCGCGCTCCTCTTTGCTGCGCCGTGCCTTTGGCACACTGACATTTACCGGTATAATTGCTCGTAGTTCTCTCCGCCAGAACAAGGCTTCCTGAAGGCAGAGATTTTGTTTTCTTCATCCTTAGTGTCCGCTGCATCAGCAGCAAGCGCCGTCACATGGCAGACCCCAGGAAAATCTCAGTGAGGGGGTAGGAAAATGTCTTGCAAGTGTCCACACGTCTTCCCAGTCCAACTCCTCCTTTCTGCGCTAGCTCCTTCCCGGACTCTCCTCCTGTGGCCTTCATTCAGCCTCTCTGTTTGCCTGGAGTCTGTGGCCTTTTCTTCCGTTCCCCCACCTCCGTTCTTGCTTGCTCGCTAAGCCTCTCTCCACAGACCCTCCAGGCAAGCTCAGCCTCTGAGTTCCATCCTCAATACTAGAGAAGAGCATTGACAAAACTCACAAGCCAGACCCCCTTGTTCCTGCCTCAAGCTCCCTGTGGCTCCTGCAGCGTCATTTTATAGTAGACTCTCCAGGATTTTATCTCTGTGATTTAGCGAAGTCGAACTTTGAAAAGAACCTTCTTTTTGTCACCCCCTGCCCCACTTATGGAGACCCAAAGGTCACATCGGGAATTATCCTGGATTGCCCTGCTTCCTTTTTGCTTTGCTCTGGGATGTCTTAGGCTCTGCCTTCCAGGGCCAAAATTGCAGGCGACTACCATACCCTCCTAACATTTTTGCATGGAATCTGGAGATCTGAACTCAGGTCCTTTTGCTTGTTAGGCAAAGGCTTTAACCCCCAAAATATCTCCTCAACCCAAGAATTCCTTCTGATGGCAGCCAAGGGTCCGTGGGGGTGCTTCAGCTGTTCTGCGTTAGATAGTTATGTGGATTAAGCTGGAACCCTTGCCTCCATATTTAGGCCAAAGGGGCTTTTATCTACTTGTGCGCTCAGGATACGTAATTTTGTTTATCTTATAAAGTCTGTTGAAAATAGTATTGACACACAGATCCACACTGTCTGAGTTTTCTGCCTCCGTCTGAGTGTAGGAAGCAAGCCTCTGTGAGCCAGACCAATCGGATTCTCTTGACTGCTGATTCAATCAATGGGAGGCACTGACAGGAGACTGGCGTTGAGAGTCTGTATTTCTTGGCTCCCTGCTTGCCTGGCCGGGGTTGACCCTGGCTGTGTTCCACCTCTGATTGCTCTGCTCTTACTCGACAATTCTCTCACACCTAGTTTTCCTTTGTCCAGTTCCTCTTTCTTCTCTTGGAGCGATGAGTCTAGAGATGACGAGAGGCGTTGCCTTCCCAATGTTGCGCGGTGGCCCTGGGCTCTGGGCTTCATTTCTGTGGTCATCCCTTGGCTGCTGAGCCTCTGCAGTCCACCTGGTGCGGACTCAAGCTGCTCCTCCAGGAACCCCGGCTCAGGTCATCACAGATGGAATGTTTATGCGCCCCCACGTGATGGTGTTAGGAGGTGGGTCCCCCGGGAAGCAATGAGGTCAGGTGGGTGGCAGCACACTGTAGACCGGGATGAGTGTCCTTGGAAAGAGGCTCCAGAGAGCTCCCTCAGGGGTCAGCGACCCAGAAGAGACTCTCAGCAGAATCCGATCATGCTAACATCCCGATTCGGGGCTCCCGGAAGTGTGAGGAATGTTTTAATTGCTCTTGTTTATCAGCTACCGAGTGTCTGGTACTTTGTCGTAGCAGTTCCAGCTGACTGAGACACATGCGAGACCCTCGTTCCTCAGTGTGGCTTTCAAGTCCCATCCTTCCTCCCGTATCCTTGCCCCCTGTTACTGAGACCCTCTCACTACCCATCCCACTTCGAGCTCCTCCCATCTTCAGCCACTTGCTCCTGGGCCTTCTTTCCCCCCTCATTGCTCGCACGTCAGCAGGGGGCTGAGGGCAGGCGGTGATGACACCCTTGCTCTGTCACTGAGCTTAGAAGAACCATTTGCTGGTGACTTACGGACAGCGCTTCTTCGAATGCCATCGCCGGGCACATCATCCCCGTGCCATCTCTCTTGGATGCGGTCTCCAAGGACAGGGACGGTGCTTATCAAAGTCTCTCCACTGCCTGGAAGAGTAGGAACTGTGTGCTCTGTCTCTCCAGTCAGAGCAGCCCATCAATACCCGGGCTTCTCCTGGGAAGGGAACCCTGCTTGAGGCAGAGAAAGCAGGTGAGATTGTTGGGGAGACCTGGCTTGCTTTGCTCCCACACCCCTCTGAAGTGGAGGAGGAATGATGACTGTTGGCCTAATAACAATTACTTGTCTTGCTTAAGGAACCTATTGAGAAACACTAGCAAGAAAACCTCCTACAGCCAAAGCCTCACTTGCCGATTCCTCTTTCTATCAAAATGATGCAGCCAACACCAAGTGGCTGAAGCCTTCTCTATACTGGTCACTCTAAGTCCAGCTGCTCATGTCTCTTTTTGAGAAAACCTCCACATAGCGTGGGCATCATAGGGAGAATTGCATAGCATTAGGCAGCTCGATACCACTGGAAAGGCAGGGAGGCCTGGCTGGGCTCCTGTTCTTGGACTCACTGGTGTTGTCTATGGTCAGCCTCCACCCTTCTCTGGAAAGCTGGCAGTCCTGGGGTGGCATACCCTGGCTGAGGATACACAGCCCCGCTAGTACTGCGCACCTCTTCAGGATTACTCATCTGGGCACCCCATCCAGGACTTCCCAGTCCTCACCGCACGTTAGAGTCACCAGGAGCCTAAAGATGCTATGCCTGCCCCCCTCCCCCAACCCTGGACCCGGAGTTCTTCAGGAGGTTCTGACACTGTGACTTTTCATCAAGCTCCTTAAAGCGTGTCTAATGTCCAGCCAGGTCACCTAAATTATCATCCAACTCACCGAAAAGGGACCCTCAGAGTCCTTGTCCTCCGCGGCCTCATGGTCTAGCCAGGGACATGCACATTGTCTTGGTATTAGAGGAAATTCCTAAGTGTCTGTGACGTCAGTAGCTGAGACCAAGAGACACTTCAGAGTCACGTGCAGAACTAGCAACTTCCCCCTCTCACAGCGATGGCTGCTGTTGGGTGTGTGCGCGCGTGCATGTGCGTGTGTGTGTGTGCGCATCTGTGCGTGCATGTGCTTGTGCGTGTGTGCATCTGTGTGTGCATGTGCTTGTGCGTGTGTGCATCTGTGCGTGCGCGCATAGCCCACTGATGTGCATTAATGACCGTGAGGAAGCTGGCACTATGGGAAGGAGAACCATAGGACAGAGGCTCTTCTCCAGAGGCAATCGCTGCTCAGGTTTGGCCAGTATCCGTGAAAGAACGAGGGCTTTGCTTGACCACACCTCCTTGTTTTACAAGCAAGGTCTGAATCAGAATTTGTATGTGGAGTGACTTGACTTTTTTTCATAGGGTCTGATTGATTTTATTACAACACACACACACACACACACACACACACACACACACACACACACACACTCATGAAAGTGGGACAACTTACCTCTCTACAGGCCGAAATGTAACCAGGTCTCCCAGAAATAGAGGGAACAACAGGCCACATCCTTGTGTTGGGGGCAAGGCGGGGAAACCCGGAATTTCCACCTTTAGCCAGGAACCTAAAGAAGAATGTCCCAAGACCCCCCCTATCCAGAGGCAGTGGCTGGGAGCGAAGCCGTGGAGAGCAGGGACGGCGCCTGGTGTAGACCACCCGACATGGTGCAGGGACAAAGTCTTTACTTCTTAGTAAAAAGTGTTCCTTAAAGGAGCCAGCTGTTGATGTAGGTGATAGAGGGAAAGAGGAAGGCTTTTACTAAGAAAGAGGACATGCTAGGTAGGCAAAGAGTGAGTCAGGAGGGCTGGAGAGATGGTTTAGGGTTAAAGCCTTTGCGTCTAAGGCAAAGGGACTTGAGTTTGGATCTTTAGATCACAGGTTTAAAATGTCAGGCAGATGTGGAGCCCGCCTGTAATTCTAGCTCTGGAAGGCAGAGCTGGTTGGCTGGCTAGTTAACCATAATGGGTTTAATTACAGACTTAGGCTCCAAGGATAAGATGAAGAACAATTAAGGATGGTTCCTGATATCACCCTTGGACCTCCACAGGCTCAAGCGTACTTGTGTACATACGCATACTCATGTGCACCCACCCACATGTAAACAGAGATCTACACACACGTGTGTATGCATGCATCCATATGCACGTATATGAAAAAAAGAAGAAAAGAATAAGTCAGGGTACCCAGCAGGAATCAGATCGGGGGTACCATTCCCACAGTGCCTACCACGAGCTGTTTATGTACAGTGAAGAGACAGCCCCAGGTCACAGAGAGAGGGCAGAACTTCAGAGACTATGCCCAAAATGGAAGGGGCTGGTTTATGATAGCTCCCACAGAATTCATAAGGCTCCGGAACATCTAGCAGGGAATAGACACATGTGCATGAGAATGCACTCCTGCATGTGTGCATGAGGATGCGCTCCCGCATGTGTGCATGAGGATGCGCTCCTGCATGTGTGCATGAGGATGCGCTCCTGCATGTGTGCATGAGGATGCGCTCCCGCATGTGTGCATGAGAATGCTCTCCCGTTTGTGTGCATGAGGATGCGCTCCCGCATGTGTGCATGAGAATGCTCTGAGGATGCTCTCCTGCATGTGTGCATGAGAATGCTCTGAGGATGCTCTCCTGCATGTGTGCATGAGGATGCTCTCCTGCATGTGTGCATGAGGATGCTCTCCTGCATGTGTGCATGAGGATGCTCTGAGGATGCTCTCCTGCATGTGTGCATGAGAATGCTCTGAGGATGCTCTCCTGCATGTGTGCATGAGAATGCTCTGAGGATGCTCTCCTGCATGTGTGCATGAGGATGCTCTCCTGCATGTGTGCATGAGGATGCTCTCCTGCATGTGTGCATGAGGATGCTCTCCTGCATGTGTGCATGAGGATGCTCTCCCGCATGTGTGCACGACAATGCGCTCCTGCATGTGTGCACAGGAAGCATGGACAGCTCGGCACTGAGAACATGTGCAGCTCAAGGGCACAGGCATCCAGAGCAGGGCTGGGCCACAGCACCAGCATAGTGACCCTGGCCTTGGCTCAGCTCACTGGGGATGGGGAAGCACCTGTTCTGAGAAGGCGGGAGAGTGAGTGGAAGCACCCCCATGCAGATAGCACCCCTTTCTCTTGCATGTCTGGTTCCTTCTGTTTGCCAGGATTCAGTGACTCCCCCTTCTCAGAGGGCTGACTTGTGTGTGAAAGATGTATGTCTATGCATATATGTATAATGGGTGAGTTATATGTGTGTGATACACAAATATGTGTGTGTGTGTGTGAGAGAGAGAGAGAGAGGGATGGTTATATGTGTGCAATGCTCAAGTATATTGTGTGCACACACAACCTTCACACCACCTTTGGGTGTGCTATTCCTTGCTGTACTACCTTGTTTGAGACCGTGTCTCATAGAGTGCCACTTAGTGAGAAGTAGTTTCTAGGGCACCATCTTGACTTCTCATTGTCTGAGGATATTTGTATCATGGCTGAAGATAGAAAATTATGAATTCTCTATGGAAACAAAAGCACGAAATAGTCTAATCCACTGACACTTTTGGAATCCCTTCTGATCTCAGGCAAAAGCCCAAGGTTTTCCATATATGAGAGATTCATTCAAGACTATGTCTCAGGCGGAACATGCAACCTCAGAAAGGCTGATTTCTCCTGACATCACAGGCCAGTTTCCTGGGCACACACTGTAAGCTAGGAAGTTCATTTCCCCATCTCTCCTAAAATCAGGTATTACACCCAGCCTGCCACTGGATCCTCAGCTCGTTGGCATTCTTGCGTGAAGTTTCAGAACAGCAAGAGACCGTGACCTTTTCCTGGTCCACGAGGCTCCTTTGTTTCTCATGTGATTTGTTCCTCCCATGCAGCCTATATTTCTCTCTGTCCAGAAAGCAGTTTTCTGTGACTATGTCATGTTGGACGTAATTTTCTTTGATAATTGAGTGAGAAAGAAAAGGATTATGTTTTTTAATAATATTTTAAAATTTATTCCTCACAATTTCAAACATATGAAGTTGAGTGATTTTTTAAAAAAGACTTTATTTATTTTGCGTGCATGTGTGTATGTGTGTGTGTGTGTGTGTGTGTGTGTGTGTGTGTGTGTGTGTGTGTGTGTATCTACCTGTGGAGGACCAAGGGTGACTATGAGAATCATCCTGGATTGCTTCTACCTTCTTTTTGCTTCACTCTGGGATTTCCTAGGCTCTGCCCACCAGCAGGAAGTTCTGGCCACAGCTATTTCCACCTGGCATTTTTTTGTGGGACCTGGGATCACAACTCGGGGCCTTCTGCTTGCAAGGCAGAGTCTTCACTCCTGAGCCATCTCTATAGCCCCAAGGATTACATTTTTTAAAGTTAAGTATCTCTTCAGATTAGATGGCCTGCAAACTTCTGGAGAGTCTTCAGGTCTTTGTTTCTCGTGTCCTGTAGTTGAGCTGGTATTAGACACTGAAGTCACTGTCTTTGACTTTTATGTAGTATCTGAGGATCTGAACACAGGCCATCAGGTTGCATCGCATAGCAAGTGCTTTACTCACCGAGACAGGGCTAACCCTTGACCTCCTCCTTCACACACCGTGGAGTTTAAGTTTGCAAACATCTTTGCTGTAAGAGTTGCCTGTATGCACCTTAAAGTGTGCACTCCAGCAGGGCTGGGCCTAGTCTTCTTATTCATTCTGCAGACTAGTACTGTGGGATAGAAGTGAGAAGACAAGAGACACACAAGACGCTGGGGAAAGGTTCTTGGCTTTGCAAGGGCTTCTTTCCCCACCCTCGGAGCTTCCCTTGAAGTCTCCCAGAGCACAGCAGTTATAAAAGGCATCTTGGCACCTTACCTCTGCAGAGTTGATTTGCCTGATCCAGGGTGTGTTGGCAGATGCAGGCACAGGCCTTGCCCTCCAGAGGCCCCAAGCCTGCTCGGCACATGAGGCCAGTGTGAGTGCTGGTGGGGGGGGGCGAAGCAGGCAGAAGCTAGGCCACAGTCAATCTCATCAGTTCCTAAGAAGGTGAAGTAAGGATGGGAAGGGAGGCGTTGGGGTCTTAAAAGGGACAGAAATAAGGCTCGGGAACCAAGGCAAGATGGATGCACCTAGTTGGAAAGTGGTATTGAAGCTGGGACCCCCGGAGCTGGGACAGTCTTTGGTCAGTGGCTATCGGGCCTAACCCTGGTGTGTACCATTGGGAAAGCTGGGACTCAAAGCCAGGCCTCCTGAGCAGACTGTCTTCAGCAACCGCAGCGACTGGCTGAAAGTTCTGGAGGCTGAGCCGCCAGAGATCGGCAGGTTCCGAGTGTGCAGCTCCAGAGAGCATCTTCCTGTCAGCCCGAGCTTCGTCTCCTCACGCTGCACTGTAAATGTCCGCCTTGGTATGTATGGCTGCTATGGCTGAGCGAACGCTATGCTGGTTCTGACCCAGGACCCTTCTGGAATCCTAACCTGCTACCGAACAAATTGGGGCCAGCAGGGCTCTGCCTTGCTCAACCAGCAGCAAGTCGCTCTGTTGCTTGGTGGTGACACACCTTTGTCCCACCCCCAGGTCTACTTGGGTTTACCCTGGCTGCTCAAGTCTCCTCTTACCCTCCCCCCATCTCAGCTCCAGCATCAGGGAATTTGGCTCCTTTGCAGGACTCGGGCACACTGTGTGGTTCGGAGTCTTTGATCATCACAGGGGCTGGGAGATCAAGTAAGGACCACACTTCATACACAGCTCGAGGACAGAATGACAAGCTTTATTAGAATGTCCCTCACTCAGGTCACATTCACATTACAGGGGGGAGGGGGCATATCCCACGCTGTGATGATTTCCAGTTAAAAAGGGGTCTGGGAGGAGCGTATCTGGAACGCTCGGCTCACAAGTGAGATACCAAATGGTGGCGCTGGTAGTGGCATGGGTGGCAGGGCGGTAATGGCGGCGGCGGCCGCGGCAGCAGCAGTAGCGGCAGCAGCAGCATTGAGAAGAGGACAGGTTGGGGAGCAGGCAGAGAATGTATATCCGACACCCACCCTTCCAGTCACAAGGCTGCACCACCCCAGCTGATAAACAAACAGCACATCACACACATACACATTGGAAACAAGAAACAAACCCATGAACGTCTCCTGAAGTGAAAAAATAATTTGCTCAAAGAAAGCTTTGTGTCAGGCAGCCGGGCCTCCCCCTAGATGGACGGCTGCCAGAACCCGAGGCACTCCGAGGGCTCCAGCCCCGGGATGTCTCAGACTTTGAGTCACAAGGCTTCATCCCATTAGCACCTTTGGACCAAGGCCATCCTTCACCACGCTCCTCTTTTTAAAAAAAAATGCAGACGCTATTTGAAATGACCACGTCCAAGAATAAACTCTGTCCCTGGGGCATCCCTGAATAGAGGGGCTGGGACAGCCAGAGGACTCTATCCATGGCTGGCTGGGTGGGGGTGGGGGGGGGTGAGGGAAGGAAACCTGTTGAGAGAGGTAAGTCCAGGCTGCCAAACTCATCTCCCAGAGTGACACAAAGTCCTAAAATGTTGTGATGATTCCTCTACCCCGGCCAGAGAGAGGGGCCTCAAGGAGCTGCTTCCGTCATTCATTATTCAGATGCAATTTTCCCTCCTCGGGCGCATTTCCCCGGCCTGTCTGCATCTGCAGTGAGACACATCTCGCTTGTCTCCTGCCCGAAGGTTCGAATGTTTTATTCATTCTCTGGAATAAGAAGCAGTCTGATCGACTCGGTGGCCACCGTGTGCTGGTCGGCGCAGCGTTTCCAGCCGGGGCAGCCAACGCTGGTGGCGACAAGACGGTCCCTTTCCAAGTCTGTGGCACGTCCTGGGGCTCCAGGGCGAATGTCCTGGAGCGCGGCGGTGCCCCCAGGGACAGCAGGCCCCGCTCACTGGTAGTGCAGGTAGTTTTTGAGCGACTGAGGCAGGGGCAGGGAGTCGATGTCCCGCAGGCGCTGGCGGCCCAGGGCCGCGCGGATCGATCTCCGGCACAGGTCCATGAGCGGCAGGGGCTCAGCTGCAAAGAGAGCAGTGTCAGTGCCTGCAGGCCACCCGCTCACCCCGCTGCCCGGAGCCCGCCTGCGCCCCAGGACCCTTCCCGGCCTTCAGAGGGGAACACAGCCATTCTTGATAAAGGATCTGAAATAACTCGGTGGCCAGCAGTGTTAAAGGACAAGAGCCCCCCCCCCCCCCCCCCGGAGAGACGTTGAAGTGTCTGCTCCTCACCCCAAACATGAGACCTGAGTTCAGATCCTCAGTGCCCACCAAAGCGACTGGTACCATGACTCAGCATTCCTAGAGCTCCTGTCCTGGGGCTGGGGGCAGAGTGGAGACAGGTGGATCCCCAGAGCTTGCTGGTCTGTCAGTCTAGCTAATCGGTGGGCTCTGGGCTCTGTGAGAGACGCTGTCAATAATGTGGAGAGTGATACAGGAAGAGACGGGAGGTCCAGCTCTCTCTCTCTCTCTCTCTCTCACACACACACACATTAAAAGGAAACAGGAAGTAAGGGGAAACTGGGAGTAGCATCCACAGCAAATGTAAGGAGTGTTTCCTGACCCCCTCGTCTCTGGTGCAGGAGCCAGGGTGTCCTGAAGTCCACTCACTGCCAGTAACGACCAATGAGAGAGCTGCACGAGCATGTTGGTCCTGGCTCAATTCACAAGGGAGGGGAATCAACCCAGGCATCTATCAACTGATGAACAGATGACGGAAATGTGAATCATATACATGATGGGATATTATTCAGCTATTAAGAATGAAAACATGAAATCTGCAGAGAAATGGAGAGATCTAGAAAAAACTTACACTGGGCGAGGTAGCCCAGTCATGAAAGACAAAGGCCCCATGTCGTCCCTTATGCGTAGATCTACCTTGGAACCTTTGGATTTGTATGCTTAACTGACAATACTGGAACCTGTAAGGAGGCCACTAAAAAAAGGGGTGGGGAGAAAGATCTTAAGGGAAGGAGGTAAAGGAACGCCCATGATGTGAAGGTGGAAGAGGAGTAATGAGGAGGGTAAAAGAGACTGACTTGGAAACCCAGTTCCTACCCTTGGCCCCGCGGGCTTCTCTGAGCTCACTTTTCTCATCTGTAAAATGCGACAGAAGTGTCCTCATAACTGAAGGCATGACTCAGCCAGTCCCTAACCTCAACGGGTATCATAGTTAGACACAGGTGTCAACTTGGTGGTTGAGGGTTGGAATTCTGGACACATTTGAAGGGAGTTAGTACTGAATCTCTGACAAGTGAGCCTGCAGAAAGATCGTCTAAATGATAGGAAAGACCCAGCCCATGGTGTGGTGGTACTAGTCACCCTGGGCAGGTGAATAAGATGGTCGAGAAAGTTGGTCTCCTTCTGTATAATTGGCCAGACATCATGATCTGTCAAGTAAGGATTGTCCCTCTCTCAACTGTTAGTGGACGTGGTGTGGCCAGTTCCCTCATCCCCTGGTGTTGGTGTGTGTCCTCCTGCTGGACAAGGAACTTACAGTTCCACCAGGAATCATAAGCCAGAATAAAACTCCTTGCTTCTCTATGAGCCCTTCGGTCGTAAATTTACCGGCAACAAAGCAGGGGAACTGCAGCAAAGGAACTCTGCCAGGTTAGAGTTGTTTTACTTCAGCCACTAGCTGAAGACGTACCTTTGAAAAGTGTGGCCACTTGGTCTATTGTATGTCTAAAAATGCCTCCGCTTGCTGTCCTTGACAACGGTGCTCTTCTGTTGATGAAGAGGCACTGCGGGGGGCACCCAAGACAATCCTCGTAAAAGTTCTCTGGCAATTTTCCCTTCATTTCTAACCCTGGACGACTGGGGTGAGCCACGGACTTTCCAGGGACCTGCCTGCCATCCACGCAATGGAAGAGTTAGTTACTATGGTTATGGCAGACAGCGCAGTCCACATGTTAGAGATGGAAATGGGAAGCCCTCCCTCTCTGTGGAGGCCACGTCAAGACATACGGCACTGCCCTACCGTCTCTCCTAGAGTTATAGTTTATGAGAGATCGACCTTGCAAAGTCACAGGGTGAATGCCAGAAAAGGGCAGGCAAATGGCAAAGCATTTGAATGACAGCACTGAAAACTGAACTTCAGCGAAGTGGGCACCATGTTCATTGGCCTGTTTTCAGGAAGAGACATGAGAAGCCACAGGTGCTAGCATACATGCCGTGCCTGAGACTCTGTTAACCGTTTATCCACACATTCTCTAAGAATTGCTTCCAGGTCATCAGGTCTCCCCTTGGGCTGCACCCAGAATGCCCTGCTCGTTCCTACCTGCCAGGAGCCACATTCTTCTAGCCCTCGATCAAGGATTACCTCTTCCCCCAATAGCTTGGCTCCTCTGCCTTGCCGATGTGTTAGGTGTCAATGTGTGCAGGTGTTAGGTGTTGGGTGGCACTGTGTGGGCGGACAGCATGTCATTGCCTGCTCGTTCTCACCAGCCTTGTCTGAGCCAACAGAAACCTCCACTCCCATCAGGAAGCATTGGGAATATGGGGTCTTCTCTTGACAAGCTTGGCTGCTTCCCCTGCAGAAAAGGGCCCACGGGGACACACACTCTGGAGACAGAGCTCGTGCCAGTGAGGTCATCCACCCCGATGGTCCTCACTGCCCAGGTGGGGCCCTCATTCCTTCCTGGGACAGAGTCCTCTCAAGTTACGTCATGTGCATGAGAACTGCCACTCAGGAAAATAGCTCTAAATAATGAATGCATGGTTTCCCCTAGCAACGCTGCAGGATGACGACTGGGGAACCTCTGCCGGCAGGAGCGGGAACTGTCAGTGCTGAAAATCCCATAGGAATCTTGGGAGTGTAGGGATGTGTGAAACGCAGGCAGTGAGCTCTAGGGGGCTCACAGAAAAGACACATACAACTTGAGAGAGGAGAGAGAAAGAGAGAGAATGAGCGGACAGATCCCAGGAAGATCAAAGGTCAACACGGCAGGATGGAAGAGATGTGAATCAGGGAGTATGACAGCCCCATCCACCAATGGCGAGCAAGGCCTCCCAGAGCTCACAGGCACCCCAAGCTCCACGCTAAACATCAGGGGGACCTACCTACAAAGAGCTGCTGCCCGACACTTGGGCCAACAGTGTTCCCATTCCTGCCCCAGCTGAAGCCTGACCCAGTCTCTCTGTTTGAAGGGGCGCCCTTTGGAGCCCCCCCCCCAGTGTGAGGGGCAACTGAGCAGAGCGAGGTGGTGGCACTTGGTGGAAAGAAGGACATGTCTACATAGATAAGAACCCGAGGGCCTGGCCGGCTCCAGTTCCCAGACTCCATAACCAAGAAGAAAGTGCCCAGCAAAACATATTCCCCCACGACGCTAGTTCTCAGGGCAGCAGGGACCTGCCCTGCGGCGGAGCACAAAGCTGCTCCTGTTCAGATGTGTAGGTTCTGGTGGAACAGTCTCTACCCCTGGCCACTGCTTTGCTTGGATGTAAAATATTCCCCACAAGGTCGTGTGTCTGAACCCCAGCTGGTGGGGCTGTTTAAGGCGACCGTGGAACCTTCTGGACAGGGGGCCTAGCTGTTTATGGACTGTAGTCTGGCCCTGACTCCAGCCCAAGTCTCTGTGCCACCAAGACATGAGCGGCTCCCACAGCCGTGAACTCTGCCATGCCTTCCCCACCATGATGGACTGGGCCTCTCGGCCATGAGCCAAAACCCAGCCCTTCCTCCCTGAAGCTGCTTCTTGTCGGGTATGAGGTAAAACCAAGATGAAAATCACCAATACGCTCTTCAAGAGCTACTCCAGCAAAATGCAAAGGGAACCCAAACAACAGACACAGACTTCTTAGAGAGAGAGAGAGAGACGAGATAGATAGATAGATAGATAGATAGAGAGAGAGAGAGAGAGAGAGAGAGAGAGAGAGAGAGAGAAGCAAATGAACTCTGAAGTGAAGGGAAAAGAATGGAAGACTAAGGAGCTCCCAGACAGCTTGAAGCTTGAAGAGTTGCCACGTCTCTCAGAAGCTCCGCTTCCACCATCCTGCACCCTGTGTCTCCCTGACCCTCACCCCACCCAGCAGAGTCCTCGAGACTCAACTCTTCCATGGTGTGACTATGCCCCCCATAGGACACTGCACTGCAGCCTCTCCTCCACCTGACAGAGTTGAGTTTCATCTCCCAGGACCCTGTGCCAATCAGCCTTCTCTGATTTACTCACTGCCAGGTGATGAAGAGGGGCTGGGGTGTGGCACCGCCACTACACATACACACACACGCACACACACACACGCACACACACACACACACTTCTGCACCTCCCATCTACTTAAGAAATCCTACTTCCGGTAAGTGTGGTAGTACACACCTGCAATCCCAGCACTAGGGAGGAAGAAACGGAAGGATTATTGAGTGAGAGAACAGCCTGGGCTACATACAATTACCAGGTGAGGCTGAGACATGTAGCAAGATCCTGTCTCTATAGAGACAAAGCAAAACAATAAAACCCCTGCTGCTCTGTGGCTCCCACTACTTGCCTTAAGCTGCCCCCCCCAGCTTCCCGCTTCTTGCTGCTGTCACCTACTGACTGACCTCTGACCTATCACTTTTCAATTGATGTAGGAAGACCCAGCCCACGGTGGGGTCTGGGAGTGATAAAGGTAGAAAGTGCAAGCAGGTATGCACGCTGATTCACCTGTCTCTGATCCTGTGCAGATGTGATGTCACCATTTCTCTCAAGCTTTTGATGCCGACGTCTCCCCAGGATGAGCTGTGTGTTGGTAAATGCAGGTGTCAACTTTCAGCTTGACATTGGAAGGTTGTAAGTGCACTGGTGATGAATTAGTAGTTAGGTCGAGCCCTGAGCAAGCCCATGGGAAATTGTCTAACTGATGAGAGAGGGACAATCCTTGTTTGCCAGACCAGCATGTCTGGCCAAGTGTACACAAGGATGCCAACTTCCTCAACCAGCTTTCTGTATTTTAGTTACCTGTCCAGGTTCCAATCACCGTAAGTTGGGCCTTTCCTATCAACTAGACAATCTCCTTCAGATTTGTGCTGGGTTTAACTCAGCTACTAATTCTCTACAAATGTTCCCAGAGCTCAAACCCTCAATTATCAAGTTGACACCTCTAACTATGACACTTTGTCTCCTGATGTTGGTATGAATGTTCCTGCCAAGCTGGACTACAAGCTATATCTGAATTGTAAGGAAGAATAAACCTTCGCTCCCCTAAGTTCTTTGGGTGCTGTATTCATTCTGCATCACGGAGAGTAACTGTAACCTGTACTTGAGATCCAATTAAATCCTTTCTCCCCTAGGTTCCTTAGGTCAGATACTTCGTTACAGTAACATCTAATGAAACTTAAAACACCCAGGCGTTGGTCATTGGTTTATAACCCCCAGAATGGTCATCATCAGGAAAGTCTGCAGGCCACAGAGTCCTCTTGTTGCCTCTTCACTCACCCAAACACCAAGTCACTAATCCCAGACAAAAAGGGACGACAGTGTTGCAGTTCACCTCCATTGTTGCTGATAAATCATCACCAAACAGCTTAAGGGAACAAGGGGTTTATTCTGCCGCAATAGTCTGATTACAGTTCTTAGTCCAGCTTGGCGGGAGAGCGTGCACCAGCCCCGGGGTCCAGGGAACTGGCCACGCCATATCCTTGTAACAACTGAGAGAGGGATGATCCTTACTGGTCAGACCAGCATGTTTGGCCAAATCCACACAAGGATGCCAACTTCCTCAACCGGCTCTCTGTCCAGGGGCTAGTCCCACCCACCATGGGTTGGGCCTTCCCTATTAGCTAGATAATCTCTTGCAAGTTCTCTCTGGGCTTAACTCAATTACTAATTACCTATGAAGATGTCTAGAGCTCAAACCCTCAACCATCAATTTGCCACTTGTATCTAATTATGACAGGCACAGAGGGGCTGGGAGTGGTGTGGTTTGGAGAGTGAGTGATGAATTGAGAACAAACATCTCGAACTTCGTTCACCTCTGTCAATTCCATTTCAAGGTCTAGAGAAGGCTGGGCTTCCTTCTATGGATACTGAAGAGCATTAGTGTCCCGCACTAGTCTCTGGCCTCTGTCCCAGGATGGCTTCACCCTCTTCTCCAGCCCATCCATGGCTTTGGCACAGCAGCAAATGCCCTGGCACAGTAGCTCAGGTGCTTTCCTGCTGAGCGCCCTTTGGCAGAACAGAATTCACACTCCTGGCGGCGGAGAGCTGAGTGGTACTCACATCAACTTAGATGCCTGCGAGAGAGGAAGATAGGGCATGTCTGGGAGACAGATGAAGGGCAGGCCTGGGAAACAGGGCCGTGACTGACAGCTGGGCTGCCCAGGGGAGGCTCCAGACACAACTGACTCTAACTTCAGTTGTCAAAGACAAGATCGGCTGTCCAGAGGACACACTCGGTTTTATCACTTGAAGCCAATGTTAACCACTGCCCTACATGAGCATTGCTGCAGTCAGCCTCCATGGTTGCTTGATAAATGACCATCAAATGGCTTAAGGGAACAAGGGGTTTATTTTCTTACTATAGTCAGGTTACAGTCTGTCCAGCTTGACGGGAGAGCACGCACCAATACCAGGCCGAGGGAACTGGCCACACCATCTCTATGTAATGGCTGAGAGAGAGACAATCCTTACTTGCCAGATCAGCCAAGTCTGGCCAAGTACACCCAAGGATACCAACTTCCTCAACCAGCCCTCAGTATTTTATTCACCTGTTCAGGGCCTAGTCCCACCCACCACGGACTGGGCCTTCCCGCTCAGCTAGACAATTTCTTGCAGGTTTGCTCTGGGCTTAACTCAACCATTAATTCTCTACAAATGTGCCCAGAGCCCAAACCCTCAACAGTCAAGCTGACATCTGTGCTTAACTATGACCAACATCTTCAAAGGACTAAGGGATCTGCAATCTCAACCCGTTCCCTGGGCCTCCTGCTCTCTGGCTCCGCTCTCAGCTGTTTGCCCACTGCTGGTTCTGTTGAACACTCAGCCCGGCTGGAGCCAGATGAAGGTCTATAGTGGGCGGCTGTCAGTCAACAACTGAGCCTGCAGGCAGTAGGAAGCATGCACTCCAGTGGGCCTCGGGGACCTAGGTCCTTCTGCAGTTTGTGGCCTCCTTCCTGAAGGGCCTTCTTGATCCCTAAGCTGGAGAAAGCTCCGTTTAAGTCAGGGCGGGTATGGAGGTGAATCCTAGCTTGACTTGACCTTAGTTCAAGGGCAAAGTCAGATTCTCTCTTTCCTCTCTGTTTTCTTGTGTGCTTCTGGATGCACATGTGTGTATGGTTGGATGTGACTCCTCGTGCCTGTGCAAGTCTGAGGGTGATATAGGGGATCCATCATGGGTCGTTCTTTCACATTAGTATTTTGAGGCTGAGTCTCTAAACCCAGAGCTCAGTAACAGTCACTGAGCCAGCTTGCTCTGGTTTCCAAGACTCCATTTTCCGGAGTTGGAATTACCTGATATTTTACAAAGGATAAGAAGATCCCAACTCCAACCTGTTGGCTTGTAGCAAGCACTTTAACCAATGCTCCATCTCCCTAGTCCCTAAAGTCAGTCTTCGAGCAGCAAACCTGAGATCTTGCTAATAAAGCCAACGCCTCCAGTGAACCCATTTTTGTGGGAATTAAGGCCTTGAACATATCCCTATTTTGATGAAGGACTTCTGAAAGGGGATTTGGAGCAACAGCAGAATCCCAGTATCATTCTGTAGCGTCTGGGGATAAAATCTTGTTTAACTGGTGGGTTACATTGTACTGTTATAATATTCAAGATTGGGTCATTTAAAAACAACAAATTGGCTTTTTAGAGTCGTGAAGTCTGGAAAGTTCAGTCAGGGTGCTGGCAGAGTCACAAATGTTGGGGACTTGACCTTTGTTTTGAGAAAGCCGCACTATTAGTGTGTGCTCACAATGTGGAGTTAGAAGAGCAAAAGGGGTCTGCTGATTCTCTTGAGCCCTTGTTTAAAGGCGCCTGATCTTAGTTCATGAAGACCTCACCTCTTGAAGCTACTGCTTTGGAGGTTCAGTTTCAATGTGAGTTTTGATAGGGATGCACACAGTCACCTCACTATAGCAGCTGCACGCATTCACCGGCTTGTACTCACATACTTGTGTCATAGTTGGATCTTAAACATCCCTAAAGACCATGTACTAAAAGTGTAGTCCCTAGCTGACCGTGTTACTGAGAGGTGATGGGAACTTCGGGAGGTGGGGCCTAGTGCCGGGAAGTGTGGCACTAAGGGGACCTGGAAGCAACAGTGAGACCCTGCCTTCCCCCTTTGTTTTCTGGCTGCCACAAAGAACAGATCTTACCTGCCCCAAACTCCCTGGCTACAAGGTTCTGCCTTTCGAGGGGCCCCAAAAGGATATGGTTAAGTGATTATGTATTAAATAAAACCTTTGCGATCATAGGTAAAAGTAAACTATTTTATTTATTTTTTTGCATGCACATGTCTGTGTTGGAGTGTGTTGACTGGATCGAGAATCAGCCTGCATTGCTCTATTTCTTATTGCTTTGCTCTAGGGTTTCCCAGGCTCCACCTTCCAAAGCCAGCAGTGCAGGCCGCCACCATTTCTGCCCAGCATGGGATCTGTGGATCTGAACTCGGATCCTTTTGCTAGAGAGGCAAAGGCTTTAACTATTGAGCCATCTCCCTGGCCCAAAACAAACTATTTTTTAAAGCCGATCACCTCAGGTATTTTGCCACAGTGACAGAAAGCTAACACCTTTGCCTTGAGAAGCCTCGGCAGGGGGCTGGACACCAAGAGCCTCACAGATTACAGGTAGGTTGGGGAGAACTAAATAAGGGGTGACAGCTCAGAGTGACTGTGATTAGAAGAAGAAATTTTGAGGGGAGCTGTGAGAGCCAGAAAGATGGGCACTCAGCCAAGCCTGTGGAGTCCAGGATGACTTCCGGGAGGAGGTACAAGTCCAGAGAAGCTTTAGAGGACGGATCAGCTTATCCCACAATGGGAAGAACTGATCCTGAAGAAACAAACACCAAAAAAGTCTTTTGTGTAACATTGGAAAACACTTATAGTGTCCCCTGATGATAAAGAAACATACTCAGCAGGAGGAAATCTGCTGTTTAAGGATCTTACCTGGGGTATGCAAGCCATATGCCTAAGGGGTACTGGGGTGTTAGGAATCTTGAGCCACATGATACTGTGTATATTGCCTGAAGCCTTGAAAAGGGCTGGACCATTGGAGGCCTGGGACATTGTAGGTACTGAAATGGGCCCATCAAAGAGCGTGTATCTTTGCTGAGGGCTAGTGACCCTTCTGCAGGGCTAGATGCCTGATCCGAGGTCAAATGAGGAGCTGAGATAATGTGTAATAGGACGGCTGAGGCTGATGATGCTTGCTTAGGTTGCTCGTCTCACTGTCCCATTTCTGTCTGGATTGCTCCCAAGTCAGGGCGGTCCTGTCCTGAGCTGACCCCGGCACATCCAGGTTTTCTTCGTTGAGTGTGAATACCTGGGCACCAAGTCGTTGGGAAGAAGTTGAAGAGGATTCCCTGTGGGGATTGGTAGAGGTGACACATGGGGGAAATGTGCAGCCTGGCAGAAGGACACCCCCACAGACCGAATTCTTCTCCGGGTGCAGGTGTTGTCCTTGGGGGCCTAGGGAAGATGTGAACCCTTCGTGGGCAGTGGGAGAATGGCCGGGCACACTTCAGCCCACTCCATCTGCCCGTGCTCTGCGGGGAAGGTCCTCTGCATGTGCCTTGCTGCTATGGCCAGTGGGACAAAGCTGGGTTTGGAGCTGGAAATGTCTGGTTCTGGGGCAGATTCTTTCTACTCTAGCACGGTTTGCAGTCGAATACACCTGGGACCACCACCTCCAGAACAAGCTAGGTGACCTTCGTTTTCCTCTCAGGTGTCTTTTAAGACTTCTATCCTGGCAAGGCAAGCCCTTGGAAAATTTGTGGCCTTAGTACTACTTAAAAACAACTTTATGGTATTGCCTGACACCCCAAGAATAATTATTTCCCTGAAGGAAAGCTAGAGAAGCTGTTCTCCTGGCATCCTGGGAGGCAGGTAAGCGGCGAGACCCTCGCAGGCTGGATGGAAGCCCACCAGGTTCTTTCAGAAGGATGGGGGACAGGGCAGATCAGGGAGCCTATCCAGAGCATGTTGCTTGCCTTCCTGCCCTTCTCCTCATCCTCATCCCCACCGACACCTCAATGTGCTCTAGTTCTACCTGGCTGTCAAAAGCAAGTCCATTCATTACTGAGACCAGAGACAGACAGGACACTAACCTGCCTCCTGAAGGGCTGGTCCTGGTTTCACAGACAGATTCAGGTCCTGCCACGGCCAAGATCCAAGCGAGCTTAGCTGGCTGACCTCCTTGGATGGTTTATTAAAAGGTGATGGACATAAAGGTCAAAACACCACGAGCCCAAGGGTGCCAGAGACATTTGCACCCCTCTAGAGTGGCCCAATGGCGTCCCTAGAGAAGGGTCACGCTGCAAGGTTAGGAACAAGACCAAACCCTTGGCTTGGAACTGGAGTCTGGGAGTCTTGGCCTTGTGGACTTGGAGTTGAGTCTGGGGAAGCCAGGAGTCCTGGCATCCCCATAGCCCAGGATCAGAGCCTAGAATTCGAACCCAGACCTACGATTAATCCCTGTCACATGCGCAGTTCTTCTTTCATCCGAGGCCACTACAAGATATCTAAGTATCCGGTCAGTTCTAAAGCTCCGTGGCTTCTCTTGGGATGAGAGGTAGACCTCCCAGTGTTGGGCTGGAAGGGATCAGAGCTACTCTCTCAGGTTGAGTACTTGAAACTCCCTGGCTCAGCATCTCCTGTCTGATCCCCCTTGTAACACAAGTGGGGTGTGATCCACCTGTCTTCTTCCTTCCTATGATAGGTATTTATTCAAAAGCCCCAGAGAATGCCAAATCACAAAATCAACCTTTTTTTTTTTTTTTTTAAAGGAAACCATACAGTTAAAAGTGAGCCAACCTTGGTAAGAGGTGCAGAATTGTAGCCATCCTTGTGTGTAACCAAAGGGGGGAGGAGTCTTCAGAGAGAGCCGCTGTGTCTTGGCCTAGGATCTGAACTCCCTCACTTCTTGTATCGACACCTGACTGCGGTTTCAGAATGAGCCAGGTCCCCGGCAGGTGGCACATGGTGGTTAATTCATAGTAAAGTACAAATGCCCGGGTACACCTGGGAACAGGTATTTCTAGGGTTCTGAACCCTCCGTCCTGTGATGTGAATCAATGAAGACTCAGATGGCCTTGATGGTGACTAGGACCTGGGCGACCTCAGGAGCCAACCGCAGACCACACTACCTTGGTGAGTGTGGGAGAGGGAAACAGAGGAGTTACCCTGGCCAGAAAAGTCACTTGAGGAGAAGCAAAAAGGCGCTTATAGCCACCGCCACCCCTGAGAAGGTGGAACAATCCAGTCTTGAAATGAAAAATGTCCTCAAAGGCACATCTTCCCTTCATAGCCCTGAAATACTGGTATTCTTAGAGCTTAGGACATTTTTTCCCTGAGTGCAGGGGAGTAAAACAGCGTGATATGCCTGAGAGAGTTGTCAGAATCAAAATGGAGTAATTTTGGTCAAATCCTAACCCAAAAGAAAAAGTGGGGAGGTGGCTAAGGGGTTTCACTCAGGCACATGAAGAACAAGGCCATGCAAAGGGCTTTGTTGGAGTTGCTATCTCAAAGACCACCATGACCTTCTCCTCTCCCCCAAATTCTGCAAGGACATCTACCCAGCAGGGGTCACCCGTTAATCCCTGTAGCCATAGCTGATTGCCCCAAAACATCTTATGTCATCTTCTTCAGTTTGTATTAAAATGTTCCCCTCGTATTAACCCCTTGAATGCACCCTGGTTTTATACCACAGTAGTACCCTGCTATTCCAAATAAATATCCATATGCTTTGGAGAACCTATTCTCTCTCTATACTAATATATAAAACACACACACACACACACACACACACACATACACACACACACACACTTATATTCCCCAGTTCTAAATCTGCTTAGCTTGTATTCAAAAAATAATTGGGGTCGTTGTACCATGGGATGCCTGCCCTGGCTTTGTTCTGGGACTCCCCCCTCCACCGCACTCCCATTAGCTTTGAGCCATGTGATCTGTGGTTTTCTCCTAGGACTTTGGCACGCAAAACCAGCTAGATACACTGCATCGGAACTAGCGCTTTAAGAGGACACCCAGTGATGACACATTGGTCCGCAGGGCAGGGCCGCTTTACTACCTGATGCTACGTGGAAGCCAGGCTCCTCCCTCTTCTTCCTTAGCGCTGGGCTTCTCCCAAGGGATCCCTGTCCTTGGGGCCAGGTCACCAGGCCCCAGGTCCAGACGTTCAAGGACATTCTTGGTGCTCTTCCCGTGATCTCCGTGTGGGACCCACTCGGGAACCCGCTCTTGTTCACTTTCCAAGCACCTGTGTTCCACCCAAGCGTCTCTCTTCATCCCATCCCCCCGGGTCACTTCCTGACTCAGCCCTGCACGGCGGCCGTGGGGCTTCTTGCCCAGTTCCTGCTCCCTCTTCTGCCTCATTTACACTTCCCAGTTGACGGAACTTGGGAATTTTATGGGACAAACCTAGTTTGAAGTATTCTGTCCTCCTGCCAGACCTCACTGTCCTAATCAGCTTTTCATGCGTCTCTGAGCCCCTCGTGGAATCACTGCTTGCTAGCGCTAGCGTTGTTCTCTGGCACCCACAGTCGTTCTTACTGCCCAGTCCTTACTGTTCTGCTCTGCAAGTCACAAGTGCAAAGTCAGTCGAGAAACCTGGTGTCTGGAGAGGGAAGCAGCTGAAAGTGACCTTCATCTCTACCAAGGCCCTGCTGCTTTTGTGAGGTAGGCAACGACTAATTATAATAGAAAGCAGCCCTTCCGTTCTGCCCTAAGCCCGCCGAGGACCTGTACAGGCCAGACTATAATGTGCTGTGCCAATTCTGCGGCCTTATACTGGGATGTTCTTGACGCGACCAAAAACACTTCAACTTGGGGCTTGCCCTCGGGGGCCTGCAGGATGGCGGGATACCCTGGCCTTGGGCAAGGACAACCCTGGTCACACAGGGAGAGCCTGGGCTAACCTGGCGTGCACCACAGACGGCCTGGTTTCCTCTGCTACTGCAGCCCTGGAATGACCTGTGGCTCCTGCTGATACTGGAATAAATATACCCATCAAGGGGTAGGTGGCTAGGGCAGTACTTGTAAAGACAGCTGGTGCTCCACCCATCTAGGAGGGGGATGGATTCCCATTCTCAGGGTGCATTCCCTTCCAAAAAAGAAGATGAGGCATGCGGACTTGTCTGCTGAAGGTTATGGTTGCAGTGATGAGTCCAGGGTGGTCCTGATGCAGGAGACAGACAGGGTCAGCTACACTAAACAAAGTCTCATGTGAGCCCAGGAATATGTGGAAAAATCTGTAAGGGAAAGGAAGAGCAAATACAAAATTCAGGGAGCAGTCATCTTGTGGCAGGGGTGTGGGCGAGAGGGGAAGGGGGACACAGACACACTTGCTTGTTAGTGTTCTGGTCCACGGGCTGGTGAGCAGATTCAGGGTTGTGCATTGAATTGCAAAAGTATAAACACAAAAGTAAGTAAGGTAGCCAAAGACAACCATGCAGGGACCAGCGGTAACTGCGTTACCGCCATGGCCACACCTGAGTGATGCACCGAGGCTGGGATGGGGTGTGGCCCTGATGCACTGTCTGCTGTGTCTCAGACGTTCAGACAAAAAGAAAGACCTAGGACAGGGTCAATGCATACAAGGGAATTGATGGGTTGGCCCCAACTGAACTCAAACACGAGCGTGGCCAGAAGATAAAGTGCTTCTAATTCTAGCTATGAGCCATAACAGAGTCACCCTCGCCTGCCTAGAACTCAGTGCTGCCTGGTGGAGTGTTCCTGGCACGGAGAAACAACCCCGACCGAGTCAAATCCCGTCTTGGGAGCGCAGGCTGCTCTCTGGGTGAATCGCTCTGCCTCGTGCAATCCTCCCCTTTGCGGGCAATAAATCAATGGCAGCTCTTGTTACTACTTCAGAGCAGTGGTGTCCTTGGGAATAAGGTAGAAAACAAGGCAACGTGTGTAAAGAGTGGGGACTAGACACCCAGGGAGGACATGTCTATGTTGATAACTAGATTCCAAACATGTCTGAGTAGACCGGAGTAGCTACATAGTGGACATCCAGGGTCAGCAGAAGCATGGAGAAGCCCGTGAGTGTTGACATATCTTTGAAATCCATCTGAGTGCCCTGGATGAATTCTTGACCTGAATATTTGACAATAGTAATAATAACATGAATAGTTGTGGCAAAGACTTGCACAGTGCTTTCCTGCATCATGAAGCATTCTAGTGCTTGATAGTCCCCACGCTACTTAACCCTCACAACGCTTCAGTGTTGTTATGAATTCTCAACTACATATAGGAGGAAACCGAGACAGAGTAGCTTGGGTCAAGCCACAGTTAATGATAAAAATAGGGTTGGGATTCAGGGTCTGACTTAGGATTCATCTCTGTTACCAGCATGTGTGCACATGTGTACATGTGTGTACATATATGTGTGTGTGTGTATGCATGTTTGTGTATTGTGAGAGTTAATCTTGGGTGTCAACTTGACACACAAGATCAGCTGAGACCACCTGAAGAGATTATCTAGACAATACAAAGACCAACCCAAGACCCTATTAGAACCTCCCTAGATCTCATTGGAACCTCCTAGTGGCAGACCAGATAGAAGGAACCACAGAACAGAAGAATGAGAAAGAGAGACTTTCCAGGAATCCTCCAGCCTTCACCCACTAGCCTACTGATGTTTGCGGTGACTTAGCCTGTAGCTTCAACACCAGCCATGTCGCCTCCGCCATGAAAGACTCTTTCTCCCATAACATGAATAAATTTCCTTTTCTCCCTTAAGTTATTTGACTTTGCGTGTTCTCTCACAGCAGTAGTTCAAAGTAACCATTGTGTGGGTGTGCGTGCATACATGCGTCATTGCATTTTGCAACCTGTCCAGCCATCATTGAGCAGTCTGCTCCTTGATCTCAGAACCCCCCCAACTCCTCCCCAGCCCCCCCACGCCCCCATCCCATCCCTCAGCCTTGCTCCATGTGCTCACAGATGCTCTGTTCTTGGAGACCCCCGAAGGGACCACAGCCACAGACTAGCAGGAGAGCCGGGATGCTCAGAGTGATGGGTCTTACCCAGAACAGTCACAAACGGGTCCGGTCTACCTGTTCCATCTGGATTTGGACTCATGAAGGAATCTCGTCCTCTGCAGACCCAGCTACCGTCACCTTCCGAAGCGGTCTGAGCCGCGCTACTCACAGTCACCTGAGTAGTTGGCACTGATGCCTTGTTTTCTAGCAAAGAACCAAGGTCAGGCAGACTTCCTCCCGCTTGGGAAATGCCACTGTGTTAGCCTCTTGCTAATTGGCATAAGCTCCTGGGATTTGATCTGAAAGCTTTCTAATGGATTTATTGTGTTTATTTGACCTTTCCAAGTGTGAGCTCGGAAACAGGCCCAGAGGAGATGGTGGAAGCTTGTTTTTCTTAAGTTGTTCGAAACTGATGAGTAAACTGAATTCTTGGTTGGAGTCCACCTGGGTTTCTCACCTTCCCTCTTTCTCTCTCCTCCAATCAAAGGACTCAATTAGGCTCAAGAGGAACCAGTATACCTGGGCTATCTCCAGAAGAGGAAAATGGTGTCTACGCAAAGTGTCGAATAATGAGTATGTTCAGTGTGCAAACAACCACGATGTGGAGTAAGAATTAGCAGATCTGGGAACGATGTCTACTCCCGCATTTAGCTATAAGGCAAGCAGAATACTGTTTTAGGTGATTTTTTAAAATGTCATGAGTGAAAACCAGCTCAAGTGGCTCAGATATGTACTTCAGACTAGAGGTTGCAAATCCCAAGGCCTGTAGGGCCAGGAAGATAACCTACCTGACTCCTGGTGCACAGGTGTGGACAATGGGAGTCAGGGAGCTTTGCACACACCAGGGGAGCCAGCATGAACTCTAAGTGAGAATGAGAGCCTAATATTATTAAATTTCCTGTTCTTAAAAAAAAAAGCCAGAAATCTGTGTGGCAATTCTGTTATCTCAGTTGAGTATAACCAACAGCATTTCTAGTTTCACACGGCATCACTTCTGCTACAGACTAAGCTCATCCACTCTTCATCAGAAGTGGTCACCTACTGTTCTATGTGGCCAGATCCAAAAACAGAAGCATGGGCTCTCTGGGATGCAAGAATCTGTTCTTCCATGCTGGGCACGACGCTGGCACTAATATCTGTGACTCTGTGCAAGAAGCCAGCCTGCATTAAAAACCTATCTTTCCTCTCAGTGGTCTCTCCGTGGGCATTCTGAGTGCCCACAGCGGGAGAGTCCACCTGCCTAGTCATCACACACACACCTGGTTATTTCCTTGCACGGACACTGTGTCACGTAAACTCAATGACAGTAAGTGTAGGAAGCAACATAGGGCAGCAATAACGCACCCATCGCCACCACTACTCACACGGCTAACACAAAGGTTTGCTTTGTGGGGAGCCTAGAAGGTAGTTAGTTTCTTTTCCTGTTGCTGAGATAAAGTTAGAGAGAAAGGTTTTATTCCTGGTCGCAGGTCAACAGTACAGTCATGGTGGGGAAGTCAGGGTGGCAGAAGCTTGAAGCAGCTGGTCTTCCACAACCACAATCCGGAAGCAGAGAGCGACGAAGGCTTGTGACGTGCTCAGTTCGCTTCCTCAGATTCTCATAGGCTCCCAGCCCAGGGAATGGTTCCATTTAGCCTGATAGGATAATCCCAAGCCCAGAGGCTGACCTCTCCTAGACGGCCCCTCCCACGGGCTTCCGATTCTGCCAAGTTGTTATTAACACCACTGGTCACAGGTAGGAAACATTGCTAGCCCCCGCCTGAAGGTAAGGAAACTCATGCAGAGAGGTCTGATGACTGAGTGGGGGTAAGATGGAGCTTTGAACCCCACAAGATACTACTCAGTGCCCAGGACATGGATTATTGATATAAAATGCTTACAGCGTCTACAGGTCTGTAGTCTCTGAGAGATGGGGAGGGGGAGTAAACACTCCAAAGTTGTGTGGATAACTAGATTACATGCGCTGTGCACTGTTTGGTATTACCAGAGGTTGGGGCAGTATCTACGACAGAACACAATAATATTCCTCCAGGGAAACCTGTGGATACTCACAGCAAGGAAACCTAGGAGTGGCTCTGAGAAGCCTCCCACCCGCTCAGGTTGAGTACCAATGAGTCTAATGAGTTGGCCCAAAATCCACAAAGGAAGTTTTGGTTTTAGAACAGGTACCTTTCTTTCACCGGTAAGTGAGGCTCAGAGGCATGCCTAAGTACGGCAAGGGCCGATAAATGCTGGGGATGGGATGAGAGCCAGAAGTGACGCTAGAGCCAGCCCATGCCTATGACCACTTGCGACCCCGGAAGGCACTGGATTCTGCAGTGAATGGATGAGGGTTGAAGTCTTTGCTCAGCTGCTTAGGAGCTGTGGGGTTGGAGACACTGTGTCCTCTCTGGGACTCCCTCTTGAACTGATGCGTAAATGTTCTAGTGACTCCCCTCCAGGACCATGGTCAAGACTGATCAGCTGGTCGCTGACACTGGAAAGGCTGCTTGTTGCAGACCAGAACCTAACTACGACGTCTCCCAGGCCATCTAGAGCCCCCGCAATAACCACTTATCACCCCCCTCTGTGTACAACTCCTCTGTGACTGTGATGTAATTCATTCAGAATGGACAAACAGACCCCTGGTTTCCATCAACCACAAAGCATAGACCCTCCGCAGGCAGATCTGAGAGCAGAGAGTTCTCTGTCTTGCTGTAATCCATTGCTACAGTTCTTCTTCCTTGTTGCTGTGAGACAACGCTCATGCACAACTTCAAGGGAGGGAGGGAGATATATTCGACTCACGGTACCATAGGGGACATTGCCCGTCATGATGGGACTTGCACAGCAGTGGCCATGGCGGGAGGCAGAAGCAGGAAGGTGGTCATGTGACCGCTGTCACCACGGAGACAGAGAGACCAAGCATGAACTGAAGGAGGAAGCAGGGCGGGGCAACCAACCTCAAGGCCCACCCCGTAACACGACTTCTTCCAGCAAGGCTCCACCTCCTGAAGATACTATAACCTTCCAAAAGCAGCTGAGGATTCAAACACATGAACCTCTGGGGAGGGAGGGCAACTCACACTCAGGCCACGACACCCGTCTGCCTAATGTATTCACAGAACTATCACCACACTGGAACGCTGTATTTTGAGGAACTTAAATCCATGCTCCTAAGCCACGTCTCAATTTTCTTTGTTGTTTGCTTTGTTTTTTTTCTGACAATGGATGTCTGTTGAATTTGTCTTCTTCCTCAGCCTCAACATCCCCGGTCATGAGAAATGGGAAATGTTTAACTTGCTTTTGTTTTAGATGGGTTAAAACTGGGTTAATCCAGGGATTCTTAGTGGAAAGAACTTCTGAACTGCCCAAAGATGTGGATGTTTCCTCATGTATTCAATCACGTGCATCCCTCACAGAGGGGGACAGGTGGTGGAGGGCGGTCCTGGCGGTCCTGCGGATGAGACAAGGTAGGACGAATACTCTTACCGGCCAATGAGTGTGAGAGGAGGTCCGAAGGGGGGTGGCCTTTGGACAGCTGCTGGCCAGGAGGTCTCCCCACCCCCATCTGACAGACTGAGGAATGAGGCTAGGAGGAGATGCTCCACATGAGTGTGTGGTTGCCACAGGGCTTTTGTTAAGACCCCATTTAGTAACAGCGATTAAGGAGCTATAAATAGCTCCCGGGTTGTCTCAAAGGCCATAAAACACTTCTCTGCAAGGTTCCCGGCCTGCTACTTGCTCTGCTTAATTAGGACTTGCAGCAAAGTACCTGGAAGGCTACCTTTTGAGGGAAGGTCTTTGTTGTCATAGTGACCAGTCACTGAGACCCCAATGGGATGCCAAGGAGAAGGAGGAGAAAAGGGGGATATAGGGGGGAGAAGGAGGAAGAGAAGGAAGAGAAGGGGGGTATATAAGAAAAGGAAGAGGAGGAGAGGAAAGGGGGGGAGAGAAAGAAAGAAGAAGAAATAGGAAAAGGAAGAGGACAGGAAAAGGGGGGAGAAGAGGAGAAGGAGGAAGAAGAAGAGGAGGAGGAGTAAAAAGTAGTGATTTAAGCTACTGGGGAAGCCTGAAATTGTACTTCAAGGACTGCTGGGCACATCGACTTTGTTGTCTGTAACAGCTACAAAAACTGATGGCTGTATGATCACCTCCCAACGATGGACTGACACAGGGGGTCCAAAGGCAGGAAGTGGAGCCACCTGTCTAGGTGGACATGAGAGGCAGAGACCTGAATAAAGTCCTGGTTCAGTCCCTGACCTGCCAGGTGGCCTGGGGTCTTCTCCCCACTTCTCTGCACTGACTCACCCCTTCCCGAGGTCTCTGAGTTCCTGTGGCATAGCCGGGCTTTACAACAGAACTGGCACAAGCTCTCCGTGTTGTAAAGTATAAAAGTAAAGTATTGACGCCCCAAAATGCACCACACCACAGACTAGATGGAAGTCTCTAATGGAATTCCAGAACCACCGGCCAGTGACGGGAAGAAGGAGAGGAGAGAAAAAAAAAGGGCAGGAAGAGGGGGATGAACTGGCTTATACCCTCAGGGTTGGGGGTGGGCTGAGGGGGCAGGGTCTGGAGTGACTTCCCAAGACCTTTGCCCAGCCCAGGAAGTGTGGCCAGGATCAGTCTTTGATCTTAAACCTGCATGAGGGTTGGGCAAGCACAACTTTCTTAAAAGCATCCGCTATTGGAGGCACAGCAGCCATCAAGTAGAAGCTCTGCCCTGAAAGTGGGGGGACTGGGCGCGGGAATCGTATCACATGTGCGGTGTCACTTCCCTGGCGCACGATGGACTCGGGCTACTGGTGTGAGGAGGGCCTGCTGTTTGAGTGTCAGTGGAAACATCTCAGAAGCATGTGAGAGACACTGACAGACGCCGGCCTGGGGCAGCTTGACTGGGATCAGGTAGGCAGACATCGCTGCCAAGCTTTAATCAAACCTCATTCGAGAATTGCAATACAAAATCTAAATATAAAAGAATAGGCCGGACTCCAGACTCTCAGGTTTCAATGAACAGAGATCCAGCAAGACCACCTTCTCTGAGCACTTCCTCTGAGCACTCTTTTCCACCCGTGCTTCCTCAGATCTCTGGTGCGCTGCTGTGCCTTTTAGAGCTAAAGCCACAGTGCCTTTGCACACGCTGTCCTCTCAGATGCCTTGGGTGGCCTTCTTCACGTGACAACTCTTTCCAGTACAACTCAAGAGCCTTCCCTCCCTTGTGTCCTGTCACAATGTCCCTTTAAGTCTAGGTGACATTTTGTCTACTGCCCTTTACTGACACTTTTCTAACATAATCACCGTGATTTGGTGGCTGCCCCTCCCACCCCATAAGCTGGGGACTTCTAGAAGTAGAGTGTGGCCTGGAGTGTATCTGAGACCATAACGCAGAAGGCCGTTCAGTACAATCCTCTGTACCTCTGAGCAAGACATCGATTCCAGATGATTCTCTTGTTGGTTATCCACTGAAAACTACACTTGCTCTCATACCACCTTTGGCCTCATTTGAATGCAGAAGCAAGTTAATTATTAACATTGGCTCAGCTAATGTTAAGGGAACAGATGTTCCTCAGCCAGACGAGATCCCAGGAAGTACCTGCTGTAGGCCTGCACCACGCTCTGAGGCCTGGACATAATTCTGTCTGTGGAGTGAGTGTCCGTGGAAGGGGTCCGCGGAGTGCCCGTGGAAAGGAAGCCACTGGGTTTTTACTTCAACTTCCTCTCTGCAGGAAACCAAGAGGAGCTGTCAGGTCCAGGGTTCTGGGCTCTGCAGTTTAACTGGCTGTGCATCCTAAGCAAGACCCTGACCCTCACTGATCCCCATGTTCAGTACAAAGCCTTTGGACCAGGGCCTCTAAGGCCCTGAACACCTGAACATTTCTCTGGGTTCGTCTGTAATAGTAGGGAATTGAACCCGGGGCTCTTGCAGGCTGGGCAAATACTCTACCACTGAGCTATATACATCCTTTCTATTTTGAGACACGGACTAGGTTACCCAGGCTGACTTTGAGCTGTTGATCCTTCTGGATTATGAACTTGCTCCACCATGTCCAGTTCTATACAGAAGTTTAAACACCGGCCTTAGCAGGGTAGAACAATGAGAAAAAGTTACTGTGAACAAACATGAATCTCCATGTCACGTCGGAATCAAGAGAAGGGCATAAGGATGCCCACTAGTTCCAGGATGGAGTTCAGAGGCCAAGCCCTCCTGGGGGAACCCAGAAGCCTAAGAAAACCCCACTCTCCTGCCAGGTCTCCCAGTAAAGACACTGGTGGGATGGGTCTCCACCTCCCCCCCCTCATGAGAGGCAGGACGTGGTCACATCCACATTCTCTCCCTGCTATTGAAAACATCTTCCCAATGACTGAAAGGCCACTGCTAGAGCAGCCTGGATTCTGCTCTGGTTTACACGAGAAATAAATCATTAAGAAGTTCCTCTCCTAACCTTCAGTTAGCAGCTAAGAATTGCTGAGGTTTCTGAGGCCTGCAGCACCTTTTGCATTCTTTTTGACGAAATACCTGAGATGCCCAGGAGCTATGCGGGTTCTGGCCCTTTACTGTATTCAGCTCTGGACTGAGCCATCTGCACACTCCAATTCGGCAGCCACAATGATTGATTCGGAGTGGACACGTGACCAAAGGAGGCCAAAGTGTACTCCAGTACTTGCAATGGACAATATTGGCACAAACCTCTGGCTCCCTTGGGGCTTCTTTGAGGCTGCGACCACCAACCTCGGGGCCTTTAGGATATTCATGCAGGACAGGGGATTGGAAGGGTCAATAGTTTTCACTTAGGTTGTGTTATTTCCTGTCGATCCAGAGTATATGGGTCTGAAGCCCAGCGAGATGCCTCAGTGAGATGGCTCAGCAGGTAAAGGCACCCACACACAAACTTGGAGCCCCGAGTTCAAGCCACAGAGCTCACATGGTAGAAGGAGAGAATGGACATCTGAAGTTGTCCTTTGACCTCCACATGCATGCCGTGCCATGCCAGCCCTATCTCTCTGTCTCTCTCTCATAAATAAAACATTAAAGACGCTTCGGTGAGAACCGTGCAGAGACAGAGAAAACGAAACAAAAGAACAGATCCCAGCATGGTAGTAAAACTAGTCAGTGGAGGAAAAAAATTTCATTTCCCTCATCAGTTACAGCACCAAGTCAGGGCTTCTGTTCTTCACGAGACAGCAAACCAACCCACTGCTCCAGGCCTCTCTGGATTTGACCTTGAATTCTTGAACTACGGTGACCGAGAGGTGTCTCTGGAGTGTGATAGAGGGTCCCGCGTCCGGTCTCTGAAGACTTTTGTGTGTCTGGTGTGATGCATGCTGAAAGACTCGTGAAGCTGGAATCCGAGGCCGAGGGTCATGGTTGCAAAAAGCACGCGTGCTCGGAGAGGACTGAGCATGCGCGTGACGGCTGTGTCTCCCGCTGCTGTTCCGCCAGGGCTCCGGCTTGCTGAGTGGTGCTGCCCACACTCGCGACGGGCCTTCTTCCCATTTGCCCGACAGAAAGTGCCTTCCAGCGACCGCCAAGGTTAGCCAGCACAGCAGGCATGGGAGGAGAAATGCTAGAGGTCTGGGGTCAGAGGCCAGACGGCTTTATGGAGGGGCCTGGGGACTCCTGAAACGCCTCCTTGCTCAGTGCTGCATCCCCACCTGTGCCCAAAACCCACCTGAGCATTCGTCTTCAGGTTCACGGCAACAGAGGAAGTGGAAACAGAGTCAAGGGAAGGCCGAGTTCTAAGGAGACTGCAGAAGACCTGTTCACGTGGCTCTGCGTCACCGCGGGAGCTTGAAGGCCTAACCTGTCACTATGGTGACCTGTTCTCGCAGAGCACAATCTGGCGCCTTGGGTTCTCCACTGGCCCTAAGCGGGTGTCTGATCCGCACATTTGAGATTTACATCGGCCTGCTATACAAAAGTGCTGCCACCAGGTGGCGATAAGGAACCCGCATCTGGTGTGGAAGAGCAAGCAGACACCGGTGATTCTTTTGATTATGACTGAAGGCAAACCTCAGAGTTACAGTCGGGTTTCCATACATGGTTTCCTCTTTACTAATCTTCCCCCCCCCCTTTTTTTTCAATGCAGGACATTGAACCATAAGGCTTTGTGCATGCTAGTCAAGTGCTCTACCACTGAGCGGCATCCTCAATCACATACCCATGTGCCCCTTTCTAATCCTGCCCAAGAGTGGCCAGACTTCCAGTTAGTCTGGCTTGGCTTTGAGAGCTGTACGTCTTTGGGGAGTCACTACTTCTGAGCACCAAGTCTACATCTGACCATGGGGCTCTGTCTGCATGGGGCTGTCTGTCATGGAGGAGACTGCTGCTGTATCTTCAGGGGCCAGTACACAGCAGGTGCTCAATCAATCTCAGCTGAGTGAATGAGGTACGGATGAAATACTCAGCCTAATATGGGAAGTACCCCATTATTACTGGAGGCAAAAAGGAAACAGATATATTTGTAAGACGGCAGGCCAAGGAAAGAAACGAGGGACTTCTCGGGGACATGGGAATCACAGGGCCTGGGTGGCCACTGGGGTCTATCTTGTGAGAATGCTTTTCAACTCCCTTGGGGAACATGAGCCCCCTGTAGGGCATCTTACCTTTGAAGCTTTTCTAGAATCTCTCTACCTTGTGGCAACTTTCTCAGGGACACTTCTAATCAATCCTTTGGGAGTCTCCTTCAGAGGGTTTTGCCTGTGGGAAGGCAGCCCCGACAGCACAGTGCTAAGAAGCATCTGACACGGTCCTTTCGGGGACTGGCTGCAGGCTCCTGGCTTTCTTTATCAGGTGGAGTGGATTGTGCCCCCTCTCCTGCATCTGTCTCCTGCACTTCTGTCTCCTGCATTCCTGTCTCCTGCATCTGTCCCCTGCATTCCCCCAATAAGCTATGAAGGCACAGAATTCTTTGAAAAGAAGAGTTGGGGGCTAGAAAAATGGCTCAAGGTTAAGACTGTTCACAAGCAGGAGATCCTGAGTTCGGATCCCAGGTCCCATGTAAAAATGCCAGGTGGAAAAGGTGGGGGCCTGCACTTCCTGCACTGGTGGGCGGAGCCGGGGAAGCAAGGAGATAGAAGCAATCCAGGATGAATCCCAAAGCCACCCCTGGTCCTCCACAGGGACACACAGTGCCGTCTGACACACACACACACGCACGCGCACACACACACACACACAAAAAAAAAAAAAAGAAAAGAAAAGAAAAGAAAAAAACAGTCGGTTCACTTCAAACCTCCTCAACTCTAGCAGTACAAATCATGTGACACTTTATTCTCCCCTCCCTCCCCCCACACCCCCACCTCAGCTTGCAGGAGCAGAACTAGCACCTCATAAAGCGACAGGGGAAATATGTGGCTGGTTTCGTAAACCCCGGGGCCACAAAGGCGCCCTTGTGCTGGGCTGGCACCGCAGCTCCCGAGATGCCGAGGGCCGGCCCAGGTCCGGGCAGCCAGGTCCACAGACGCTGCGGCCCGCCTGACACCGGCCACCTGTGTGCGGAGGCTACAGGGCCTGGCAGCTTCTCACCCCAGCCACCGCCATCTCCTTCTCCAGACTGGCAGAAACCGAGCTGCCAAAAGCAACAGCCGCCAAGGTGGTGGCAACGCGATCCCTGGGGTGTGCCTGGGGGACCTCAAAGAGCTTCTGTGCCCGGTGGGTCGCGGGCGGCCAGGAGGTCCACGCTGTGTCGGGGTCACGGGGCTGACTCCAAAAGGCCCCCCTCAAGGAATCACCTCCCCCAACTTCCCTCCTGTAGATCCCTGAGCTTCCTTCCCCTCACCCCAAGTGTCTGGCCAGCTCTGGGGGTGCCTTTTCTTTGTGTCCTTAGCCCCTACCAGCCCAGAAACTCTGGACCTACAGGGGCCACTCGTTTGTGCAGAGACAGACAGAACTCGCTGCTGAACCCCTCATTGGACAACTAATCCTACCTTGGGGGCAAGACTTATTCCTTCACGCCGGGATTGTTTCTTTCCCTGACACCTCATTCCCTTAGCGTGCTGGAGAAAGAGCCTTTTCAGCACGGGTGAACTTTGCTGATCAACTCTCCTCTGAAGTGACAGGTGTGTTTTTAGCTTGATCTCTCTAGGTGGGAGTTCTCTAAAACGTCTTATGCCCTCATTTCAAGCCAGTCTTGGAGGGTTCTGAATTAGAAAAGAAAACAAAATCATGTTTGGTGCTGTGACTTGTTCCACGTGATTCTTGAGGCTGAGACTTTGTGTCTTTTCTCAGAAAGGCCTGATCCGGCTTAGAGAGAAGGCTCAGCGGTTAAAGCCTTTACCACGTAAGCAACAGGACCTGAGTTCAGATCCCAAGACCCTCTGTATAAACGCTGTGGGTTTGGCGGTCGCCCGAGGGTAGAACCTTGGAAACGCAGTAAGGAAAGGGAGCCATCCAGGATGATTCCTGATATCACCTTTGAGGCTCCACTGCTATTCACACTCAAGTGCCCTCTTGTACACACACACACACACACTCACACTCACCCTCACCCATGGCTCAAACTGACTATTCTCAGAATGTTTTGCTGGCTGCCACTGCTGCCTTGTCAGGGTAAAACTCGGATCATGGCTGCTAGACTTACTGGTCTCTCATCCTTACTTGTTGTTTGGTCTGTTTGGGGGTGGGAGGCAGCTAGCCATAGGGCGTCCATGTAAGTAGTATGTAACGGGATCTTCAGAGAACCTGTGGGAAGACCTGTTACAAACGGCACAGCACAAATGCTTTCCTTCCCAAGGCCTCGAGGGACTTCCACTCAGTCACTAAGTCAGGCTTGTGTAATACTCAAGGAGAAGCCGGCTGCGCACATTGCCGAGTGAGCCCCGCTGTGTCCACACCTGACACAAGGACTCCTTCTCCAGCGCGCACCACGGTGGCCTCCTACTTACAGTGAATTTGCATCTAGGAAGGCCATGTTGGAGCCAAGCGTGTACCAGCTTTAGAGCAGGCCTTGGTTCCATCCGTGGGGTTCAGGAGGTACCCTTTGACAACCCCCCATCTTGGGGGGGGTCTCTAAAGCCTTGTGAGGAAGAGTTGTCATGTCTCATCTCTGATCTTGGGCCAACGGATGTCACATAGCTTTATGCATCACACTGGGCAGGGAGGTCACGTGGGGCTACTTCTTCTTACGTCCATGACCTCATCGGGTATGGGCTGCGGGGAATGTCTTTTAGTGTCTGCAGGATGCATGACGGCGACCCGAGGGCCTTGGAGTGCAGGTAGGAGGTGTGGCCGATTCTCCAGGGCAGGAAGTGTTTGAGTACCTGGAGGCTTGCCGAGCTGAGCCAACCAGAACGCTTCTCTTTCAACAAATTCTCCCGGGGCCACCACGAAGCGTTCAGAGGTGCCCCTCCCCGGCCTTGATTGTTCGGGAGTACAGTCTCACTCAAACCCCAAATTATTCTCCTTTAAAAATCGTACATACTGAAGGTTTTACTTCCTGCTCGTTGACTTCCAGGAAGCACAACTTGCCTCCTCAGCCTAGCTTCCCAACGTGCTCCCTGCATGCCAATCCCACCTCAGCTCCTCCCCTGCTTCAGGCCCCTCCCACCTCATGGCCTTGCACATGCTGCGCCGTTGCTAGGAACACTGTCTTTACCTCTGCCCCTAGACATGCACTCACTAGTCAATCCTTCTTCTGGGCCTACAGATCCCCCCATCAGCCTTCTGTGAGTCCCCACACAGACCAGGCCCCTGTCACGCATTCTCCCGGAACCTCTATTTCTCCCACATGCTATCCAACACAGAAGTAGCCATAGGATGACCTCTACCATAGATTGTGAAGCCTGAGCTGTCCGTTTCTCAAGCTGAGGGTCCCTGCCGCACCCTCACCACCAGCACAAAGCCTGGCCCTAGAGCATCCGCTTGGTGAATATGTACTCAGCTATCTGTACCTTTCAATCACTCAGGGCGATCCAAGTTGCCACCACTGCCCAAGCCTGTCCTAACTCTGAGCGCTTGCTCTTCCTACCTAGATATGTGTTTCTTGACTAATTCCTGCCCTTTGATAAAGGAATGAATGAGCCAAGTGAAAGCGTGAATCAAGAAATATTAGCGGGCCAGATAATTCCTGTGAAAACACAAGGGCCGAAGCGCGTGCCTGGAGGAGCTCTAGCAGACCCCGAGCCAGGAGTAGGCGAACTGGCTGCACGCAGTGCGGTAAGTTGACCATTTTCCCTCTCAAAGCTTTAGGGAGACCCTAAAGTGTCTCCAGCGAGCCAGGGCAGTGGGCGGAAATGAACAGTGTGGAACCATTAAGATGGATTTAAGATATGCATGGCATCGTCAACACATTTCACACTGAGCAAGTCATTATCTGGTCAGCTTAAGGAAAGGTATAAAATACACAGTGGAAAAAACCTCAGCACCCCATCATTTGGGGGGATACCAAATAAAAAATAACAGCCCCTTGTTTGATATTCTCTCTATGCACCTGCCCAATGCTGGGCAGCTTCTATCCACTATATTATGTATAGCTCAGGAGAACAGGTGGGAGCCACTGCCGTCACTTTGCAGGTGAGCAGCCAGAGGCGTGGGGCCACCGAGTCACTTAGCCAGGGTCCCAGAACTAGCTGTGGCTCATCTGGGCTTTGCTCCTGGCAGCTGGACTCCCAAATCACTGCTCCAGCTGCGGACTGAGGTGTTGGGCGGCCGTCCCAGAGGCTGAAGATGGACGTGTTGCCATGGAAACAAGAAGCCCAGCCCCTGGTCCCACCTGCCAGGTCTGATTCTCAGTCTGTTCAGGTCTTCCTCAACCGCCCAGCCTGGGGGTCTGTAGTGCCCGAGGGAGACTCTTAACCCAGGACATTATGGCAAAGCAGTTCAGCTTGGTGAGGGCCGTGGAGTCTCCAAGGACCAGAGTTGGGCTCTCAGGTCTCCCCGTCCTTCTCCACAGGGGCTTTCTGAGTGGCATTTCTTAAGGAACAGTGTGCTGGCCTGTGACAGCTCACACCGGGTAGGGTCTCGGGGAAGGCTAATCTTCACCCGCTACTCGGCCACCGACATCTCTACTAGTAGCAGAGGAGCAGCTCCTTGCCTGCACCCTGGTAAAGGGACCCCCTAACCACTTTACAGGAAGCTGTAAGGCTAATGTCACAGTTACTCTTCCTACTGTTGTGAGACAACACTCACATTCAAGCGAGTTAAAGGGAGAAAAGGAGATTTATTTGGCTCACAGTTCCAGATACAATCCATTATGGTGCAAAAGGCGGCAGGCTTAAGCCACATCCATCATGGCTAGAGCAGACTAGCAGAAGCAGGGCAGGGCTCACCAACCCCAAGGCCCACCCCCTGTGACTTGACTTCCTCCTAAAGTTGCCATGATATCAATAAACATCAGCACCAGCTAAGATTGTAGACACATGAGCCTACGGGGGGTGGGGAGAAATCACACTTAAACTTCAGTTAATGTGGCATTCAACAGCAGGCTACTGTGTGGTTGCCCTCAGGGGACCTTGGGTTTCTGGACACTTTTCCTTCCCTCTCTATGCCACTGGCCACGCCCAGGGACTCCAGGTACTCAGTCCACCCACTGTCCATCTTCTCTCCTCGTGGTCTTACCCTGGGCTGCACCCGCTCCAGCATCTGAGCCCCTGCCTTACACCATTGAGTATCCCGTAGAGTGTTTCTATTTGGGTGATATTAGTTCTGTTGCAGCTAAGATCAAGGCATCTCCAGGGCTACCCCCTTTCTGAGAGCTGTGGGGTCCTCTTCTGTGAGCCCGGCTCCTAGCTCCCCATTGGTCTCTGGCCTCTGCCTTCATGTTCATATTCACTCTCCCTGTGCGTGTCCAAGTTTCCACCTCTCATAAGGACGCCGGTCACAGAGATTTGGGACCCGCCCAAGTGACCTCACTTTAACTTACTGCAACTTCAGCCGCGTCATTTCTAAATAAGGTCACTGATGGATAGAGAGCCTCAAATAGACACTCAGGGAAGGGCATGGTGCGTGCATGAAGCAAGAGGAAAGAGCAGCTACGAGTAGGGACGCCCTGATGAAAGTGGCTGGATGGACGAGATACCTGTGGCAAACCACGGGCGAACAAAGGAGAAGTGTGTAGCTGAGACAGGTATGGGAGCCACGCATGCAGTCAGCACGGTCATGGCCACCGATGGTGGCTTCTTGAGTCTGGACAAGAGCCAGTCAAGACACTGCTGGTATGACATAAATTTATCGTGTTCATGTATGAAGCTCAAAAGGATTAAAAATAAATTAAGCAAAAGACATTGCTGGCTACACGTCTGACTGCTATGTAGTTCATACCTGTCCCTGTTAAAAGGGGACTTTCTCGAGGACAACAGAGGCCGTGCTTTTAGACAGCTCAGATGTCGCTGGGGCAGCAGATTCCCTCTCAGTCTCAGCCCATTCGGATGCCGCAATGCCTTGTTCTTGAGTTCACAGTGGAAGCCCTTCCCAACAAGACTGACAAGCTCACATGATACAAATTCTCTGAAGAAACAGTCCTGCACGCCTGAGATGTGCACAAACCAGTGTCTGAAGTTCTAAGTTGTAATATACTTTAGGACAGGTAAGAGATCTTCCAGAAAAAGCAATGGGCATTCAGCGTCAAGCAATCTCCAAACAGTTCATAGTCCCTGAGCCATTATTTTTAATATATTATTTATTTATTTTATGGGTGTGGTATGGTGTGTGTGTGTGTGTGTGTATGTATGTGTATGTGTGTGTGTGTGAGAGAGAGAGAGAGTGTGTATGCTAGAGGCACTGTGTGTCCCTGTGGAGGGCCAAGCGTGACTTCAGGAATCATCCTGAATTGCTTCTACCTCCTTCTTGCTTCACACTGGGATCTTTCAGGCTCTGCCCACCAGGGCCAGAAGTGCAGGTCGCCTGGTGTTTTTAAGGGGAACTTGGGATCCGAACTCAGGACAGAGTCTTAACCCCTGAGCCATCTCTCCAGCCCAGCCATTATTACTACTAAATACCCCCTTTTTTAGGTGTGTGTTACTTGTGTCTGTGTTGGTGTGACACATGCATATGGCTCCAAGTTGACATTGAGCGCCTTCCTCTAGCTTCCTTCATTTCAGTTTTTGAGACAGAGTCTCTCATTGGCCTTGGAACTCACGGACTCTGCTAGGCTGACTGGCTGGCAAGCCCCAGATACCCTCCTGTCTCTGCCCCTTTAGCGCTAGGATGACGGACGTACTGCCTGGCTTTCACGCAGGGGCTGCAGCCCTGAACTCGGGTCCTGGGGCTTGAGTGCATGCGTCTTCCCGGCTCTGTGTTCACTCGTGCCGTTCTACTGAGCTCACGTAAGTAAGCTCGCATAAATATTTCCTAGAACAATATTTATTACAAGAGAAAGTTAGGGGCCGGGGAGATGGCTCAGGGGATTAAGGTTTTTGCCTGACAAGCAAAAGGACTAGAGTTTGTATCTTAGATCCTTAGTAAAAATGTCTGGCAGGTATAATGACTAGGCTGTAAGTTTAGCCCCGGAAGGCAGAGCCTAGGGACTCCCCAGAGCAAGCTAGCTAGCCAGACTCGCCCTAACGGTCTGCTCCGAGTTTAATTAGAGACCCAGGCTCACAACAATTAGGTGAAAGAGAGATTGAGGATGATTCCTCATATCACCCTTGGGCTTCCACGGGCACACTCACTCAAGTGCACGTGTACATATGCCAGTATATATACAACTACTCACATGCAAAACATGTGCACACATACACAGGAACACGTCTCATACACAACACACGAAAAGAAAAAAAGAGAACGTTAGAAACAACCTCGGTAGAAAATACAAGACAGGTTATACTACAACCAAAGGAGACCTAGTATTTAGTCATTAAAAACAATTCCTCCATCAACACCACTATTATGATCCTTGTTCTGGAAGAGTTGCCCAAGCAACTAGGTAAGAGGAAGGACCCAAAACTGTCATTATCTGCAGACAATGCAGTGGTTTTTGAGGATGAGAGCTGGGAGACCGAGCGACACCTGTGCCCGGACTACCCCAGAGGCCCCCAAGAAGAGAACTACTAGAGAAACAAGAATTCAGTGAGACGATCATTACAGAAACTGGCAATCAAAACCCAACAGCTTCCTTCCAAGATAACAAGAAGTTAGGAAATATAGTGGAGGCTAGGATTCCCTTTGTAATAAAAACACAAAGATAAAATACCTTGGGATAGATATGACCAGAATTATGTAGGACTCACAAGAGTAAACATCCAAACACACTGAAGAACATAACGCAAAGCTTGAACAAAGAGAAGGCGTATGTCGCGCTTGGATAGACATGCTTAATGACTCAATACGTCACCTACCCCCCCAAGTAATCCATAAACACAGTATGATCTCAATTAAAATACCAACAGGACTTTCAAAGACCTTACCGAGTTGATTAAAGTTTATCTGGAAAAGCAAACACAAAAGAAGAAACAGAAAAATACTCAGCGAGGAGGTGGGAGCGGTCCTGCCAGCTATTAAAAAGTATTTTATCCACGGCGTTACTGTAATTAAAGACAGCTGGTGCTGGTGCAGGACTAGAGGGATGGATCAATGGGACTCTGCACTTCTCCAAGAATTGGTAACTACTTCTGACTGGTGAGGAAGGGCATGATTTGAGAGCTGGATGATGTTCCTGGGCTGCCTTCTCAGACTTTATGATGGGAAACATTGCTGGTATCTGCTGGAAACTTGCTTTGTTTTACGTGGATATTGTGAAAATTATATAAGGTGGTATAGGTATTCTCTAAAGGCTTTGTGTTATTATTAGTCTATCTTATCATCATGGTCTCCCTTTTCCATTGGAGATACAGTCTGAGGCCCCCAGGTAGATGCCTGTAACCACAAACAGGTGCCCGAGGTCACATCGTGTCCGCAGCAGGAAGCAAACAGGTGAATGATGACACTCAGCTGGCTCTCCCCTTTTTTGCAGCTCTGGACCCCAGACCTTGGAATGTTTCCATCCATATGGGGTGGGTCTTCCCTCTCAAATAAACCATCTGGGAACGTCCTCACAGGCCAGCCTAGAGTTCTGTCTCTTAGGTGACTATCAAGTTCAGCCACCATGAGACCCATGATTCAATACTTTCTCCATCTTCATGGAACACTGGCTGTGCACTGTGGCTCCAACTTTTGTATTTTGAGGCGAGGCTCCAAACTCTTGGGAATCTCATTCTTCCTCCTTTTCACTCACACACTTCGGCAACCTCCGTATATGATTCTTTCCCCCTAAAACTTAAAGGCATTCCCTTGAATGAACTTCGCATCTATTTGGCAAACTCTTAACTGTCAGTAGCCCTCTTCTGGCATTTTGGGGCCATTATGCAGTAAACTAAGAGCTACCGATGCGGCTACATGATAGCCAATCTGATAAACGTGACAGCTACGGCGAGACCAGCAGACATCTAGGTCCGCAGCATGGAGACATCCGACAAAGGTCCGACTCTCAGGAGTGAGCTGGAGTGCAAAGAGAAAGATTTCATCATCTTCCTCAGAAAGTTATGCTGTTAAACCTATGTTTACTCTTTGAATTTTGCATTTAATGCGTATAAGCTAGCGACTAGTCAGTGGGTAATTTAAACTGCAGAAAATAAGATCACGAGGTGGCAGACTACTGGATTGGTTATTGCATTTTGTTATGAAACGGCTTTAATTATTGTCTGTCATCACGGCGCTGCTCAATCAGGCTGGTACCGGTCCCATGCTGACTCTCAACTGGTCCTTTCTCTCAGGTCCCAGAGCCCATCTATTTCCACACAGCAGTGGGGAGGCCAGTCTCTCTCCCATGGGAGAGCCGCAGAAAAAGGGAAGACGTCTTGGAAGAATCTCCTCAGACAAGACCAGAGAACAGGGAGCGTGAGGCTGGTAAGGGCCACTCTCCAGAGCGCCATCCTCCGGCTGCTAGCTGTTACCACGGGTTCAGAGCGGAGTTACAAGAACCCACTTAGGAGTTGGGGCGATGCCTCAGGGGCTAAAGCCTTTGCCTGGCATGTAAAGGACCTGAGTTTAGATCCCCAGATCTCTCATAAAAATGTCAAGTGGATGTGGCCTGTCATTCCAGCTCTGGAAGGCAGAAGCCGGGAAACCCCAGAGCAAAGCAACAAAAAAGTAAAGCAATCCAGGTTGATTCTTGATATCATAGGCACACACACTCACGTGCTCTCTTGCACACACACACACACACACACACACACACACACACACACAAATCAAGAACACTCAGCTATAAGGTCCACCCAGGCTTATTTTTGGGGGGTGAAAGCATAGCAGCTCCCAGAGGCAACAGAGACCCTGGCCAATTGCAGCAGTGGCCTGCACTGAGGACAGACGGACGCTGGGTTTGGGTTTTCCCAGGAGCCAAAGGTGGGGATGAAGAGATGCATGCAGGTGTTCCCATCCCCGGCCACCAAGGAAGGATGGACAAAAAGAAATGGTATTTTAGGGTGACGTGCTGGGAAGCCATTTACAAAAGGCAACGGGCTGAGCACAGGAAGGCAGGTTCAGGAAGGTCGACGGGGAGCACATTCAGCAGACCAGGGGTCAAGGGAAGGAGCTTGACACATACACTTCGATCATATATTTTGCAGGGGGCCTTAAAACGTGATGAGACCTGTGGTGACTTGATGGTTCCAAACCACTGAGAGAAAACTGCAAAAAATTAATTCATGTTTCATGCTACCATCTGACCCCGAAGAGCTGATGTCAAGAAGTCCAGTACAACACGACTAGATCCTAGACCGGGCGGCTACCTATTCTAACACATTTATTATGGTGCCTGCAGATATGATGTCAGCAAAGGCAGAACAGATAGAGGGGACGCAAGGAACCTGGCACCTGCTCCAGGAAGATCCATCAGGGATTTCCAGCCCTTGACTCCAGGCCAGACTTGCTCGCAAAGTCTCCCCCTGGCAGTCAGGTTGGGACCCAAGATCCCCATCAAGCAGAGAAAAGCAGACATTTACCCCACCCCCACCCCCTGGACTGGGTCTGAGCACAGTGGAGCCTGGGCACGCAGGAGGGTTTGACGGGCGCGGGTCCAGAGGAGCTGGGGTGGCGGGGCAGGTGGACGGGCGGGCCCCCAGTGAGTCTGTGCGGCTCAGGCAGCCTCCTGCGTTGTGCGTTTGTGTTCACCGTAGCCATGGCGCTGTAGGCAGAGGCCCAAACAACACAGAGGACACAGCTGTTGCGCTCACAGCCTCACATTTTCCGCCTCAGAGCAGCCCGGAAATCCCTTCCTGAACATGCCAGTGTGGAGGAGACTCCCTCCCCGAATGCCAGGGAGGGCTGGTAGCACCTCCTGAGACTAGCATGAAGCACATGCCCTGTGCCGGCCCGGGGACGGCGTCGGCTGGACTGGTCCTCTCCGGCCTCCCTCTTCATCGTCTCTCGCATGCCTTGGTTCTGGTTCTGTCCCCACCTGCTTGCCTAGGCGTCTTCCTCGAAGAGCAGCTGAGTAGTTCAGCCTCCTGGGAGATAGACTTCCATGCTAGCTTGCCAGGCCTCTGCTCCACACAATCGTTCATGTGACAAAAATGCTCCCCTACCCCCCAGGCCTGGGTGAGGCCCTTCGACAGCCTGTGTTTTCCGAGGAACACCAGGGCCTCAGAGAAAGTATACGATGGCAGGGAGAGGGGCGGCAGTGAGAGGTATTGATGGGTCTCCAGCCAGCCCAGGCAGCAAGCACAAAGTCAGGGCCAGACTCAAGGGCAGCAGCCGGGGTGGGGGTACACCCGTCCTCAGACACTGACTAGACACTGCTTCTAGGGGACAATCGGCAGTAAAGGAAAGCCTTAGGCCAGGAAATGTCTGTGAGCGATGACAATCCATCCACTGAGCAAGGCGCCCCGAATCTGCCCCAGGCAGGCCACGAAGAGGCCTCAATTAGCCAGTGTCTCTGTTAGGGCGACTGCTTTCCTCTTGGGATGTAAGCAAGTGTTTCTTCTTGAAAGCCTTGGTTTCTGGACTTTCAGGGATGGTTTGAAAATACAAGGTAAAACCCCTTCTATCAAGTACAGCTCTGAGTGGCATCCTGCTCCCCAGCATCCTCTGAACTACGGGCCCCTGGTCCTGATGGAGGACAGGGGCACAGCCTCCCTGAGAGGCCTTAGAGCCGACCCAGAGCTGGATACAGCCGAGCCCAGATCCAGCGATGTTTTTAGTCCCAGCATCACGCGTCTGTTCTGTGTTCACCCGGCACTGAAACCACAGGAACAGGCCGTGAAGACTCACAGTCAGGGGGCGATGCCAACAGAACGGAGGCAGCCCACAGGCGTGATGGGGAAGAGGCTTCCAAAGGCGACCATGCCAAAGGCTCCAGGGGCTCACACGCCGCTTTGGGCAATGTGCCCGGCTCCCAACTTGAAGGGACAGGCGAGCCAGGACAGCATGGAATAGTTGTCACCTGCTCTCCCTCTACGCCCACCCCTCCTGTCCCTTTCACTCCCCAGAAGAGGAAACTGGGGTCCGGGACACAGATTGGACCAGAACAAGAGCTGCTAAGGCAGGAGACCGGTTGCCTGGGGTTCAGCAAGGAAGGCCTGGCTTAGGCTGGGCATGGCGGGGCAGTGGGCAGGTGCTCTTCCTCTCACTGACAAGGAGACCCCTGGCTTTGGGTGGGATTTCCTCGCTCAGAAAGACACGAGCAGGTCTGAGGAACAGACATGCGGAAGGCGGCCCTGGCGGCCTGGCAGCTGGCACACGGCCTTCCTCCAGCAGCGCAGGGCAGTGACTAATCCGCTGTGGGCCTCAGGCCCGGCCACACCTCACTGGGCCTTCTGGTCACTTATGATGGAATATTCTGAAGAATTAGGTTATTCCCCCAGGTGGTACTGCAGAATGAGCAAATGCTTGGCTCAGACTGGCCCGCGTTTGGATCTTGGCTTATTCTACTCGTTAGCTGCGTAACCTTGGGCAAGTTAAGGGTCCTCTCTGGACCCCGATGACTTCATCTGTAAAGAATTACAGAACGTAACGCCTACCCCGCAGATCCGCTGGGAGACTGACAGTGTCAAGATGCTCCCCTCAATCCCTAGATCGGCACCACATACACAGTCATTGTTGCTTCTTCCTCAGCTGGCATTTCAAGGTTTAGTTCTGAGACACATGGCCCCCCTCAGACTCCAGGAAAGGCAGCGGCTGGGTCTCCCTGCATGACCTCTTGGACGTTCCCATGCCACCACTTGCCGCCACAGCTGCCCCAAGTCAGCCTTCTACTGGGTGGGGCTCCTTTCTCCTTTTTGCCTCAGGCAGGACAGCTCAGCCCCACAGCCACCGGGGCCCATCCCTGCCCCCCCCAACCCCTGTTGGAGCAGAGACAACAGCTGTGTGACCTAAGGCACTTCACTTTACCTCACTGAGTGGTTAGACCAATGGAAAGAAGATATAGAAGTGTGTGGCGCCATGCAGAGGCCTCTCCTCCCCCCTTTATCCTGGGACAGTGCTTAGGTCCCGTCACGCACCCTGTCTGCTTCCCTTCCCTCTTTCCCTGGTCAGGGGGGGCCTACATGTAATCAGCAAGCTCGGGAGGCTCTCGGAGATGCCCCTCACCCCACAGCTGGAGTCTGAGCCCCATGTCATGCTGGGCATTCCTCCAGGGGGCCGACTGGCACGGTGGGGTGGGAAGGGGCACGGCAAAGCAGAGCAGAACCTGGATGCTCCAATCTCAGTGTCTGGCTGATCCCAGCCAAGGTGAGGCTGGCTGGCACATTCAGTGGCACCTTCCATGTGGCAGGTTCCAATCAGTCCCCCTTGGCTGGTCACCTGTCACTATCAGAAAAATGGTGGAGGGGTGAGGGAAGGAGAAAGGCTTTGTCTATTTCCTCCCTTGCTAGAGATGCTACTGTAAATGCTACTGCTTATCAGGCCCTGTCTTGGGCCACTCTCCCTACACAGATTATTTCTTGTCCACAAGCCATGCATGTTCTACCGAGGTTACACTGGCACCTCACAAAACATTCAATAACTTGTATAAGGTCCACCACCTGGAAAGAAGAAAAGCGAGATTTGCATCCATTTCCATCTGGCTCAAAAAAAACCATTCAGCCTCCCGTAAGTCTGGGCTACTCATGACCCCATGTTGCCCGCGCTGGGTTCCTTGTCAATTCCCAAGTTCGTGGACCTCCGTGTTCTACCCTGCACAGACCAGGAAGAGCATTGGCACGGGACGGAGCAGGCAGCGGATCTGCAGGCACTGGTCGATGGTTCATATGCCAGTGAGTGATACCGCTCATCTGCTTCGTGACAGGAAACTGAGGTGGAAGTCTCTACCCTGTCACCCTCTCTGTGCGTCCAGTCTCTGTGTCCGTCAGCCACGAGGGCCGTGAGGCATGACCTCGGCTCCTGTACTACCTCTGGTGGGAGCTGCAGTTGAGTCCAGCTGTGAGCAAAGCTGGCATCTGCCTTCTTGCTGACGAGCCACACACACCCTCCTTTAGAGCAGCCGTTGGCCAGCGTGAACAGGCAGCGCAGTGACCAGAGACAGAGGAATCCTGTCTGTCACAGGAGGTGGAGACCCAGAACGTCCTTCGGTCTCTCTGAACCCCAGGCCTCTCATGGTCTGACGGGGAAGGCTGTTCCGTCTCATGGTCCAGATGAAGGCCCATTGGAAAGCACAGCTACGAAGCAGGCAGTATGCTTCCGGGACGCTAATCCTCTAGTCCTTGGCAATCCTTGCTTGCAGTAGCCCGACTGTAAGTACTTTCTAATTGCTCAATCACAGCAACCTCAGGTTCTGAAGTCTCCCTGTTTTGCAGAAAGGGAAACGGAGACTTCGTTTCTGAACACAGCAACGCTCCAGGATTTGGTCCTGGGGCTCCCCTTCCGCAGTTTTGCCCCTGCCCCAAACCCTGTCGGGAGCCCACACTGTAGGCCTGTCCACAGGTGATGCCCCTCAGAGACGCCATGGCCCTTCCATCCTCACGCGAGTGTGTCCGGCTCTGGATCACCAGCCCACCCTGCGGTCCTTCCTGGCTCGATTAAAGGAAACTCCATGCTGAGGGTCGCTTGAGCCCAAAATCTTGGGGTCAGTCATGACTCTTCTCTTACTCCTCGGGTCAACCCAGCATTCGACCACATTCCTCAGTCTCTTGACCGGCCAGCAGCAACTCTTGCCTACGTGGGAACATTCTTCAACTGGCCTCCCTGACCCTGCACCATCTATGTACAAGATGGCGGTTAAAGTGACCCCATCCCCAAAGGTAAGGCAAATCACGTCACCTCTTCTCAGATGACCTCCCATCTTGCTCAGAAACAACCCAATTGATCCGTCACCTCCTGCTTCCCTTTTGACCTCAGTCCCTGACCCTCTGTCAACCTTTCACTCCAGCCTCAGGGCCTTTGCACCTGTTGCCTCTGCCTGGATAACCTTTCCCTGAGACTTAACTGGCTTCCCGTCTTCTTTTAGGTTCTTTGCACCAATGCTACTTTCTCAGCGAGCCCTTCCTTGACTGCTGTACTTCAAATCTACAGAGTTTATGATCAGCTAAGGGTGGACTGTGAATGGAGACTGACTAGCCGTCTCCACCTACTAACATGGAAGCTTCCAAGGACAGGTCTGCCCCCTCAGTGACTGGCATAGTGCATGGCACGCAGGAGGTGCTCAACTAACACGTGCAGAACAAATGGACGGAACTGACCTGCGCAGGGTCACCCAGGGGAGTGGGTGGGAAGCAGAGGGGAGGGTTTCTGAGCTGAGTCCAATCTAGGAGGCACGGGGAGGGCAGGGGCTGCCCGCTCAACAGCCCCTTTGTTTAGAAGCTGGGAGGCTGGTACAGAAAAGGGAGCCGCCACTCGCCCCCCGCAGGGACCAACCAGGTGCCCTACAAGCGGCAGTGAGGACAACTCTAAAGCAGACCCCGTAGGACCCTCCCTAGGTCATCCGGCTGATGAATGGCAAAGCTGTCAACACCCATGGATTCGGACTGATGTCTGTGAAATCCCTGAAAATTGGTTTTTTGAAGATAACAAGCTTTTGACAAATTCCCCCAGAAAATATGGAGCTCCTTTGTCCAAACGCATCTATCCACACCTGGCTCCTGGCCCTGGGGCCGCGGGCACACAGGCTGCGGCGAAACGCTCTGGCCGAGGCTTGGTGGCGGAGCGCTTTGCCCCGTGTGAGGAGGCCCCGCAGTTCTGTCCTCAGCTGGGGAAGGGAAAGGGAAGGGAAGGAAACAGATGTCACGGCTGCCAAAAGGACGGGCCAAAGAACTGCATATCTGCTCTCAGCTCCTTCGGCTTCGCCCGGCTGTGCTTTCCAAAGCCGCTTCACCCTCCGGCCTGCCCAGGCCTTCCTGACGGTACCCCATCCCCATCGGGCAGGATGGAGCATGCCGTCCCTTCTGCAGAGCTGATTGGCCTGCTCCAGGCCTCCTCTGCTCTAGTGCACCCCTCTGAGGCCTACGGCATCTGGGATCCTGGATTGTTCTGAGCCTAACTGTGTCTTGAAACTGGAAGCCAGGGCGTCCGGCTCTGTCCAGCTTTGGTGAGATGAGGAGGCTCGGCCCGTACTGGACAAGAGACACTGACCTGCCAGAGTCAACACACTCCTCCTCTCCCAGGAGGGCCTGAGGACCAGCCCCTGAAACTCTTTAGCGTCTCATTCAGCCACCAGGAAAGGCAGCTGCTGGACAGGAGGCCACAGCTTGACCCCGCGTGAGACCTAAATACTTAGTATGTGTAGAAACACGTGCTGTCCAGGTCAGCTGGAGTTCCCTCGAAGGAGTTGCCAGCAGGGAGTTTGGGGAGAAGTCCCTCAGGGAATGAAAATGAGAGAGCAAGAGACTAAAAAGGGAGGAAGGCGAGGAAGGGGGCATAAATGAGCTGCTGTGAGGGGCTCCTGAGCAGAATGCCCCTCAGAGCTGCACTGGGTGTCAACCTGTGTTATGTCTAAGCTGTGCTCATTGAGGCCACAGAAGGACAATGGCCACGAATGGGGAGGGGGCATGGCACGGGCACACAAAGCATGCTAGGCAAGGGTGGGTGGGAAGAACGACCGTCTTATTTTTATAATTGCTTGTACAGGCTGACTTGGAAAGCATGAAACAGCACGAAATGCCGCCATCTTGCCACCAGAGGCAACCCCGGTTCATGTGTTTGGAATGAAGTGAGTCCCCTTACCAGGGTTTCCTTTGCCTTAATTTCATGTAGCAATGATCTCGGCCTGAAAATGTTCAATGGAAAATTCCGGACGTGAACAATCCCTAAACTTTAAATAGCATTCATCACAGTGCACTGTGGTCATGGCTCCCTGTCTCAGCTGTAATGCTGTTTTGTTCGAGACGGGGTCTTACACTGCAGTGTCCAGGCTGGCCTGCAACTCACGGCAATCCTCCTGTCTCAGTCTGTCAGTGTTGAAATCCCTGGGTGCCGCCATGCCTGTTTGGCTATGTTCGTCTCCCACAGTGTCTACTGTATATATTGGAAGATGGCGCACAAAGGACTCAGTACTGGGGTCCACTAGCTCATCGGGGTGTTTCCCCAGATAAGGGGTTCCTGTGTGGCATTTCCCATGGCAGTAATGTTGTTTTAGGTCCCTGCATGCATTCCCCCGATATAGCACCGGCAGTAGGCTTTGCATCCATTTCTAAGCTAGGTCTTCGGGCAGTGTTTCAATCCAGAGGGAGCCTGTAACAGCGGGCACTGTCTGGCTGCTCCTACCCCACAGCGGAAGGTAAACCCAGCCCCTTACCCTTCAGTCACAACCCCTGGCTCTTCCCTACTGCGCTACCTAAATGACCATCATTGCCTTAAATCTTAGCCTGAGGACACTTTCATTTTCCTGCTCACTGAGCAGAACCAAACTTTGCTTCTAAAGAAAAGTCTATCACCTAGGATTGTAAGCACAGAAGTGTCCTACCCCACCCCTACCACAGACACGGCCAGAAACATCGGGCAGCAAATCTAAACAGGTGGCTGGAGTCTGCTGCCTCCAAACTTCTTTTACACGGGAGAGAAATAAACATCTATTTCCAATTAAGCCTATACCGTGAGGTAGTTGGGGTTTCAAGTGACCACACCTAATACTCACAGACACTCTTCAAAACAAAAATCCCCTGTATCCTATTTCTAACATTTTTTTCAAGTTGCATGTCCTCAAATCCACCAAATTTCTTGCCACTCGGTGCCTGAATCTTGCACATGCTGATCCTTCTGTCGGCATAGCCCATCTAGTTGGCAAATACCAACTAGAACTTCCAGACCAGCTATAGCCAGACAAGGCAGCCAGATTCGCCATCCCCGAACCAGGGAGGATGGGGCAGGAGGACCGCGGCTCTGTAACGTGTGACCCTGTCTCCAAAACCAAAACAAGGCTGGGGAGCTGGCTCAGCGGTTAAAGCCTTGGCCTCAAAAGAAAAGGACCTAAGTCTGAACCCCCAGATCCTTTGTAAAAATGCCTGCAGGTATGGAGGTAGCTTGCAATTCTGCCCTGGAACACACGCACTCGCACTCACACACACACACACATACACACAGACAGAGAGAGACAGAGACAGAGAGAGGAGAGGGAGCCAGACTGCTGCTCTCTGACAAATGCTTGATTCTAAGGCTCCAGACCATCCATCTCTGTTGTTTCCTAGTGCCCTGGGCCTTCTGCTCCCCTGCAATCCCACCACCATCCTACAGCTATCCAATGTGCTGCTCGCTCCCTGTGGGAGTCCTGGCGGCGCGGATACTGCGCAGCCCTCTCAGGGCCTGCAGGGAAGATGGGGCATGTTTGTAGAAAGGGAGAGATGGAGCTGGGGAGATGATTCAGGGTTAAGACTGCCTCAGAAACAGAAGGAGCGGAGTTTGGATCCCAGATTCCATGTAAAAATATCAGGTGGAGATGGCAGTAGCCTGTACTTCCCCCTACGGAAGACAGGCTGAGAAACACAAGAGCAAAGCAAATAGGAGGTAGAACAATCCAGGATGGTGTCCAAAATCACGCTTGGTCCGCCACAGGAACACACAGTGCCCTCTGATTCACACACACACACACACACACACACACACACACACATTTAAAAAAAGAAAAAAGAAAGAGAGAGATGAAGGTGTGACCTGAGGAGATAGGAGACTATCCTGTATGACAGGAGGCCAGGGGGGCTGCCTGGAGGAGGAGGGTGGGCTGAGTGAGGGCCACACCAGCTGGGGCGATAAGCCAGGAGACTGACTGGGACGCAGAAAGTATGCATGGAGACCCTCTAGAGCTCTTTATGTGACTAACAAAGCATGGCCACAACACCCCCAGCCCCTCCGAAAGATTGCAGCCCCCAGCTGCGGGTGGTGATTGACAGGGCCGCCTGCAGGAGCGCCAAGCCCCTGCAAGGGGAGGGAGGGGCAGGCAAAAGGAAGGCCATCTGGTTTGGGTCAAAGGTCTCCTGGGACTGGTTTGATTTATAGGCCCAGGCAGCCACCCAGGTGGCATAGGGGTGAATGGAGAAGGGGGGGAGCGCAGCCTGAGGCGTCTCAGAGCTGAGTGACCACCTGCTTCTAGGCCTAGCCCTGGGTTATTTTCAATACAGAAATGTGGCAGAAGAAAGCATGGGGAAGGAAGGAAGGAACGGAGGGAGGGACGGAGGACAGGAGGGAGAGAGGGAGGACAGGAGGGAGGGAGGGAGGAAGGAAAAGAGGGAGGGAGGGAGGGAGGAAGGAAAAGAGGGAGGGAGGAAGGAAAGGAGGGAGGGAGGAAGGAAAGGAGGGAGGAAGGAAAGGAGGGAGGCAGGCAGGCCGGCAGGCAGGCAGGCAGGAGGGAGGCAGGGGGGCAGGGAGGGAGGGACGGAGCTGAGCATTTATTATGCACCCACTCTTTACCTGCGTTGGTCCTGGTGCTGGTATTTGGCAGAGGAAGCCAAGTCCTCGTGGGCTGTGGGCGCAGGCCTGGCCTTTCCCATTTAACAGCTCACAGACCTCTCAGCCATGATTGCTGTGTTTGATAGATAGCACCCAAAGGCGACATGTCGGGCCTTCCTGCCCCACAGAGCTGTCCCTTGCGCCCTTCAGGGCCTGCAGAAGTCTGAGGCTCACTGGCGAGGGAGATAAACCATGCCCAAGTCCCATGAAGGGGGTGGGGTCCTTGGACCTACTATACCCCCTTGAATGTGTTCTGGAGGTCACGCAGTATGGACTGGGTTGTGACGGACTCTTTAAATAGTATGTTGGCATCTCACAGCCTCGAAGAAGGATGACTTAGGACAGAGACATGGGGGTAACACTTAGGGATCCAGGCAAGACTGGAGGCTGAGAAGGGTGTGAGGGAGGAGGCCGGGAGGAGCACTCTAGTGAGGAAGGCCCACCTAGACCAGGCATCTCTCACATCTGCCCCAGAAGGGACAAAGCTCAGGCGACGGGCTTCAGAAATAGCCTTTCACTAATGGGGGACTGTGGCCTTGGGCTTGTCCCCAGCCGAACATGTCTGGGAACACGATGGGCAGCCCCCAAGATTTTCTGGGAAGACTAGAGACGACAGACCATCCCCTCTGAGGCATGGGGTGCCTAGTCCCCATGGGCCTCCAAACTAGCCAAGGGAGGCATTGCGCCCCTCTAGCTCCCTGGATATGCAAACTGAGCCAGCCAGTACCTTACTGTCCAGCGCATTTGTGGGTCTGAGGCTGTCTCTGGTTACACAGGTGGGCCAAACCACTCTTACGGCCAAGCCTGAAGAAGCCAAACCTGGAGAGAAGCAGAGACCACCACACTGAGGCCAAAGCAGGGTTGCTGTGGGAGGTGCTCAGAGAAAAAGGAACCCTCGGGTACCCTGAAAGAGACTCCTAACTTGGGGAGCAGACAGACCAGAGTTCAAATGTCAACTCTGCTCTGAGACAGGCTAATTTCTCGGGGCCTCAGTGTCCGTGTCTGAAATGCATGTTCGCACGCTGCACCTGCAGTCACAACAGAAAGCACTCGCTCGGGGCAGGCGGCAGCCATCGACGGAGACCGACTTAGAACAGCGCTGCCAGGGACTGTTCTGCCCGTCTGTGGCGAGGCCTTCACAAAAACCCAGTGCTGGTCCTCAGCATGACCAAGCTAGGCCGCCTGCAGGGTGGCCGGCAATTCAGTAAGTCAGCCGGAGGGTCACCTCTCAGCTCTGGCTGCAGCCCACCTCAGCCTGGGGAGCGCCTGGATGAGGGAAACCTGACCCCAGGCTGCTTCCAACTAAGTCACCCCGGGAGAAATGCTGGGCCAGACCCAGCTCTGGCCTCTGACCTCTGCCCTGGATTTGTTTACTAAGAGGAGGGCCGGTTTCTCCCTGCCATCCCCCTCACCCCCCAGCTGGGTTCAGCCGTGGGTGGAGAAAATGACAACCAGACCCAGCCGGATGCTCACATGTGTCGGGGACAAGGAAAGTGTTGGAGCCCAGATTCCGGCTGGAAGGTCATCAGGTCAGGTGAGATGGAAAAGAGAAAGAGGCAGAAAGGCAACCTCCCTGCTCAGCCGCCTCCTAGCTGTGAAGGGAAGACACGGGACAAGCGGGGCCTGTCGCGGCTGTGGGACGCAGGAGGAAAATGCTGGCTGGTCCTCTTCAAATAGACTTCGGTCCACTTGAAAAGTCAGGACAGACGCCCCAGAAGTGTAAGAATCCCAAGGAGTGTGTGTGTGTGTGTGTGTGTGTGTGCGCGCGTGCGTGTGTGCGTGCGTGCGTGCGTGCGTGTGTGTGTGCGTGTGTGCATGTGTGTGAGACCAAGCATGACAGAGCTGCACGAAGGCCTTGCCATATACAAAGGGCTGAGGGTGTGTGTGTGTGGGGGGGGATCTCATTTTAATTCATCTCCAGAACAACAGCCCTACTTAACTCTTCTGTCTCACCCACAAGGACAGGAGCCTCAGCAGACTCAGGGGTCTGGGGGAGGGGAGGCGGACCTGGACTGGGACCGTCGTATCCTTGGCAGCTGCCCCCCTTTCCTCTGCTGGGCCCCATGCCACAGGTCCTCCTCTTCCTCCTCCTCCTCCGGATTCCTGGCATTCCTTCTGTCAGCCCCCTGCCCACCTAGGAACCCTGACATTCTTTAAGCTTTCCAGTCCTATCAGAACCGCCTTCCTGCTCCGGTGCTCCCTGATAGGCTCCCGGGCCCTAGAGGAACCCAGATGAGCTTGCCCCGCGGCCACGTTGTGCCCAGGACTCCCCAAGGCGAAAGCGCCCCTTTCTCTCTCCACCAGCTCCCTTTGCCCCCACCACCCAGGCTTGAAAGCAATGGTGTTGCCCTCAACTGCTGCCTGGCGCAAATGACAGCATTTGTGTCCAATGGGCAAGTGCCATCTATGTTGGGGAAGGACCGACTACCTGAATGTGGGCAAAGCAACCAAGGAATTGAATTGCCACTTCGATGGCGGTTAAAGTTATTTAATTCTGATTAAAAACCCTCCTGTGGGCTGGGTGGCCCAGGGCTTAAAGCCTTTGCCATGCGAGCAAAGGGGTCTGAGTTCAGATCTGCAGATCCCATGTAAAAATGCCAGGGGGAGATGCCAGTGACCCGTAATTCTGTCTCTGAAAGATCAAGGTTGCAAAACCCCAGAACGAAGCAATAAGGAGGTAGAGAAATCCAAGATAATTCCTGATGTCACCCTTAGGTCTCCACAGGCACACACACACTCAAGTGTCTTCTGCTATACACACACGTGTGCACGCATGCACGCATGTAGATGCCAGGTACACATATGTGCATGCCCGTGACTTATCACAGTGGACACAACACAGTGCTGTCATCTAACAGATCTGAACTGCAGACAGTCGACACCGGAGACCACAGAATTCCAGGGACTGCTCAGGTTGTGTTGTCCAAACTCCTGTGACCAAGAAGCCAAGAGTCAGGCAGAGTCGGCTGCCTCTGTCGGACCAGCTGATGTTTACTTGGCTTCCGGTCCAGGCTCTTTCTAGGTTCTTGCCCCTCCTCCCTCTCCTCTCCTATGGCCTCTCTCCGACCCCTTCTCCCCAATATGGTCTCAGTGTCCAGTTGATTAGGTGGAAAGCACTTTTAACTTTCACATCTGAACGATCCATTTGGGCTCAGTACCTTTAGCAGTCCACGAGGCTGCCCATGTCAGCCCAAAGACTCAAAACCCTCAATCCACCACTTCCACCCAGGGTGGCATGTGACAGACACTAAGGCCACCCCCAGGGTGCTCTCATCCCACGGCACACATTCCAGGCAGGTAGAGGTTGACTTGACACTGTCACTTGACACAGAACTCCTGGGTTCTGTCCAGAACGTGGAGAGGTGGAAGCACTGTATTGAGGGGTGGCCTGTGTCTTGGTGACTGGGTGGGATCCACGCCCTAGGTCATCTGCCTACCGCTTCTCACTGGGAAAGCTGAAATGCCAACACCAGCCAAAGAGCAGAATTAACTGACTTGAGGTTCCCTCGACTTACACTGGGGCTTCACACGCTATAGGGAATCCTGTCGGTTGAATGCCAAATGGTTCTGTGCAGACGTAATAAACCGTTAGAACAAAACAAATACAAAGCCACGAATTCAGCTCTGGAGCGGTTGCAAGTCGGAAGAGTGAGCACTGTGTGGTTCATGGTGTGGCCACGGTGGGTCTCTCGGCCTTTGGTGCCTCAACTAGCTTGTCAGTAAGATAGAAAGTCATATCTACCTCAAGCAAAGGGTGCCCACATTCTGCAGAACCAAGAGGCATGACCCAGTGGAAGCATCTAAAAGAAGGCTCTGGGGCTGGAGAGATGGTTCAAGGGTTAAAACTCTGCCTTGCAAACAGAAGGTCTTAAGTTTGGATTCCAGGTCCTGTGTAAAAATGCCACGTGCCCGGCATGTCCGGCCCTGGTGGGCGGAGCCTGAGAAATCCCAGAGTGAAGCAAAGGAGGTAGACGCAATCCAGGATGATTCCTGAAGTCACCATTGTCCTCCCCAGGAACATACAATGCCCTCTGATGCACACACACAATTAATTAATTAATTAATCAATCAATCACTCAATCAATCAATCAATCAATTAATTAAAATAAGAGCCTCCCGGGGCTGGAGAGGTGGCTCAGGGGTTAAGCCTCTGCTTTGCAGGCAGAAGGTCCTGAGTTCGGATCCTAGACCCCACATATAGATGCGGGGCGGAAGCAGGGGCGGCCTGTGTTTCTGGTCCTGGTAGGGCGGAGCCTGTGAATCCCGGGGCAGAGTAAACAAGGAGGAGGTGGAGGCGTCCATGGCGGTTCCCAAATTCATCCGTGGTTCTACATACACACACACACACACACACACACACATACATGCACACACACGCATACATGCACAATTGAATAAATTAAAAAAAAAAAAGGGCCTCCCCCCGCAAGCCAGCACTGATGCCACAGGTTCATCCCCACTGGGCCACTCCCTGCTGGACCTTCACGGGCTACCCCACCTCAGCACCTGGATCCCACTCAGCAGCCCTCCGCAGAGAGGGCTGAGGTAACAGAGGTCGCCCTGCCCTTCCGCACCCTCCCACACGGTTCTCTCCATCTCATCATCTGCATGCATCGATTCATCCTGTGTCACTCAGTTTCTCCCCCAAACTGTCACTGCAGCAGACACAGAGGAGGTGCTGATAATAATTCCTGGATAATTATCTCTTAACCGTGGGTTCCATGACAGTGGAAACTGGCACTACGTTTTACCTTTTGCAAAACACCACAGCAGAGGGGCCACATGTCACCATCTCTCTCGTGCCTGGGGGGCAGTGGGTAAGGAAATAGCAATGGGATACACACCTGCATTGAGTTAGCAGTCATAGGTAAGGTATAGCTGATGCCAATTCAGGATTGCCAGCTAACTGGCCACCTCTCGTCCCTTCTCAGACACGTCAGCGAGGAGTGTGTGTGTGCGTACATGCCTGTTTGCTGCTCTGACAGGCACTGAGGGGCGGGGAGGGCGCCCTCCCCAGGCCTTGCCACCACCCAACAAGTCATTCGGGCTACTAACATTTGCTAAGAACCCACCTCAGGTCAGAAGCTGCGACACTGGGCAAGGAGAAGTGGTGACCCAAGAGGGCCCAAGAAGGTGCCCACGTGATTTCGTGGGTGTAGAAGGGCTCTCAGGAGCACAGGACTACTGTTGAGGACCCGATGTCGGGCAGTGCTTCCATACGTGGCCGGTCAGCCCAGAGACTCTGAGGATGTCCTGGGAGACGCGCCAGCACTTGCGCCCTTTGCAAAGGGAAGCAGCTGAACTCTGAGAAATGTTTCCTTGGTCTAACCAATGGGGGCTTCAGTCCCTCTGGGCCTGTGCTAGCCTAGACCAGAAGCCAGACCGTCACCTCTGCTTCGACTTATTTCTCAAAATGCAAGGCATCACTTCATGGCCTACCCACACTGTCTCCACCTGCCCAGCACCTCCACCCTGACCCCAGCAGCCTGTTACCCCAGGAATCCCGGGTGGGCTGGCTTCTGGTCGGCGCTGGGTCGACAGCACCAACCAACCGGGGAGCTTGTGCCCCGTGTTCCAGGGTTGCCGCATGATCCCAAGTCGGCGGAAGACGTGTGCGTGAGCCGGGTTTCACATGCTACTTTAGAGGTGCCCAGGGCCACACGAGTGTGTTAGGAAGAACCAGGTCCAGGACGCCACAGCATTTCCACAGCAAACAGATGCAGTGGGCAGACCCCCCCAGAGGGAGCCCATCAGAGACCTGCAGAGCTTCTGGCTGTGCCTCTGAACGAGCATAGGGCTTGCCAGAGATCAAGGACTTTAGAGTAAGATCTGGAAGACAGCATGCCACCTGGCACCCATCCAAGCTCACAAGACAGGGGAAAGGGTGGTGCCATGACCAGCCAAGGAGCACCCAAAGTTATAAGGGAGCAGAACAGACAAAGGCAGGAATGGCACTGGGTCTGCTGCTGGGGTCGACATGCTGGCTGAGAAATTAATGGGATGGTGGAGCTCTTTCCCAGCCCTGGGCCCGATAGCGCTGCTGTAATTCTAACATGAACACCCCCTCTGTACCCCAGAGTCTCTCCAACTTGCCACCTGGCTCTTCCTATCCAGCCTGAGTTGGTGACCCTGGCCCCTTGCTGCGGAGGCGGCCACTTTAGATGCCTGTTGTGGTTTGCCTGCACGTTGCTGATAAACTCATGAGAAGACAGTTTACGGGAACAAGGGGTTGATTCTTCCTTACGGCTCTGTTGCAGATTTAGTTCAGCTTGGCAGGAGAATGCATACCAACACCAGGAGTCCAGGAGAACTGGCATAACATATCCATTACTGAGAAATGGGAAAACTTGCCTTGCCAGACATGTCCAAAATGCCAACCTACTGAACCCACTTCCACCATCTTATCCGCCTGCCTAGGGAATGATCCCACCACCACAGGCTGGACCTTCCCATCAACCAGACAATCGCTTGCAGGTTTTCTTAGGGTTTTCCTAAATTATCAGTTCTTCACAGATGCAACTGTCACGTATACACACGCAGACACATACGCACACACACACATGCAGCTATCACGATGTCCCTCCTAGGAGGCCCAGGACTGAAGCAGAGATGTCAACTAGCTCACTAAACACCAGACGTGAACCTGCTCCTGGTCTGGGCCACAAATGTGAAGTGCTTTTGGGGGGAGGAGGCATGAACAGAGGGCAAGTCCTGGAACTCAGTCGGGGTTCAAATGGAGTCATTCAAAAGCGTGTCCTTCAATGCCTCTGAAGCTGAGCCAAAGACAAGTCTTTGTTGATATCTCTGTTTCCTGCTGCACCCCAGTGGGGTCCGAGGCCCGAGACATAGGAAGCAGGGGCCAGGGACAGCAGGTGTGGTCCCAGAGGGCCATGACAGGGCAGCCCTTGCCTGTCGGCGCTCCCAGCGGGCAGGCCCTGGAGTTGGGCTCTCACGGCGCTATTTATAGAAGGCAGCCTCTGAGCAGGACGGAGAGGGGAGAGCCGGCGCGGCAGTATTTTCCAAGCTCACGCTGTCTCGGCTTAATTTCACCCTGGCAAATAAATCATTAAGGAGTCCCCGTCCTGGAAGATCTGACGGAGAAGGCCATTACGCAGCACAGACTTCCCTTGAATTATGGAAGGCCTCCGACAGCTGCCTTATTAGTGTCTGGGCCAGGCCGTAACTCATGCTAACCACCTTCCTTGCCTTAACCAAGGGACGAGACAGGGCCCATCGGCTGGCTCCCTGACTGACTGCAAATAAATGCTGCTGCCAGGCTGGCAGGCCAAGGCTCTCCCCACCTACTGAAGCAGCCCCTGTCAGCATGCTGGCTGATTCATTGCTTCCTTAGCACCTCCCACTTGGAATCGTTGCAGGTGCTGTGGATGAGCTGAGACGCATGCAGGGGCAGGGGGCTGTCCTGGGTTGAAGGGTACTGAGATGCTGTGACAGTGCAGGCTGCCTAGCTTCGGTAGCTTTGTGAAGCGCACTAAAGCCGAGGACCTGCAGCAGCCACGGAGGACTGACATGACCTTCAGCTCCCTAGCCAGGACGTTAGAGGTGAGCGCAGGATGGCCACTTCCCAGCAGCCACCACGAGTGAACTTCCGGTCTCCCTGAGCCTCCATCTCCTTGTGTAAGGAATGGGCTCGGCGTTCCTTGGCTTCATCCTCGGGCAATCACTGAGCCACCAAATGGGGTGCAGAGCTACCCTGGGCATGGAGACAAGCACAGACCAGTTTGACCAGCCTCTGCGAGGGCTCAACAGTGGCTAGTTAACAGAGACTTGTTTACTTGCAGTAACCTTTCCCAAACAGTTTCTTTAAAGGGAATCTCGTGCAGGTGTATAGATTTACCTGCGTGTACTACACCTTCCTGGCAACTGGGACAGGTAAACTGAGTCATTGTGAGATTGGGGAGGGGGGTGGACAAAAAGGAAGTGGACTGGATGGGAGGGGAGGATGTATGAAGCCCAACGGCCTATCAGGGTGGCACACAATGTCCTGGACCTGCCCTGGCATCAGCCGGCAGGAGGGGACGTGGGCAAGGCAGACTAGGGCATCATCAGGGTTTGATGGTCTGGGCAAGCAGCTGTTTCTGTCAGACCATGGCATGGAGAAAGTGCAGGCTGGCTCAGCTGCAGGAGCACCTGACAGGGAAGGAAGAGTACATGGGACGGAAGAAAAACGAGGAACAAGCACGTGGTGGGCGGGACCCTTGCTCCGTGGCAGCCCTCGAACATGCAGCAACACTGACATTTACCAGGAACTTACGCAAGCGCAGAATCTTAGGCCTACCTGGCAGGTCAGAATCTGTACCCGCACAAGACCTCCAGTGTCACTGCTTCGCCCCACGGAGGGTCCTGAGGAGCCCAGAAGTCAGAAAGCTGTGCCGTGTAGCTTGTGTGGTAAATGTTCTTTGACAGTGTGTCTGGTTCTAGACTCTGCAGAGGCTTGGAGCAGGATCATAAGACATGCAGGAGGCACCGAAAGCCGGGGAGAGTCTTTCCCTGTCCCTTTCGGGACAAAGGAACAAGGGGTGGGGGGGACACGTGTTTAAAGTTGTCCCAAGCTCAAGACCCTACTGGCCCCCCCATCCCCATCCATCTCAGCTTCCCACACTTCTGTGTCCTGCATCACAAGCCAGCTTCCTATTCGTTCCCATCTATATAATGGGACCAAATGCCTTCTCATCCTAATACCTGGGTGCAGTTGACATCCTTCTTCCAACTCCAGAAAATGGAGTTTTTTCCCAAAGGTCCAGCATACTTCTGGGTCAAGCTGCATCTAGACAGACAGACATGCTTTACCACCTCACGCCACCTCCTGACTTGGTACACATGCCACTCATCTACCTGTCTGTGCGGGGCATGTGTTCATGTCACCAGGCAAGTCACCATGAAGAGCTCTGGCCTGTCAAGAAATGCTCAAGCAAGCATTGGAAGGAAGCTTTTAAACTTGCCCAGGAGAGGGCTGAAGACACGCAGCCAACTCATTTGTGAAATCATAGTGGCCTCTGAACCTTTGATTTCTATCATATATTTCAAAACCTTCCAATATAAAATATTCCCTTAGACAAAAGTCTCTCCAATTGTATAAGATGGACTGAAATTGATTAACATTTTTTTCACCTTTAGAACATAGTGATTTGCCCATTCATGGGAGGAGTAATAATCAGAATTAGCAGGTGTGTGTGAAGGGAACACCTGAGTATGTGTACCTGTGGAGGCCCACAGGTGCCATCGTGAACCACCCTGGATTGCTCTGCCTCCTTATTGCTTTGTTCTGGGGTTCCCCAGGTTCTACCTTCCAGGGAATACAGGCTACCACCATTTCTGCCTAGCATTTTTCCAGGAGATCTGGGATCCAAACTTGTGAAGTAAAGGCTTTAACTCCTGAGTCATCTCTCTGGTCCCAGAATAAGCAATTTTCATGCACAAGCACATATTTTGTCAGTCCCCATCATGTGCGGGAAACATCCATGATCCCGACGCCACGTGGCAAAATAAATTTGTTCCTCAGATGAACGAATTGAGGCTAATTAGAAGCAAGACCAGGGTGTTAGGAGATCCTGAGCCCAGGTCTCCGTCCAAGTGGTGCTGGCCCAGAGTGGCCCAGTCCCGACCACGCCTCATTTGGAACACCGACTGGCATCTGCATGGCAAAGTCCCTCGCTGCGTGCAAGCAGGACTGTGTTCCACTGATGAATGTGAGTGTCCCCTCACGCAGGGCCCCGGCAGCTGACAAGACTCTCAGTTCAAAGTCTGCTCCTTTTGTGGATAACAAAGCGCAGGGGCTAGTTTCTGAATGTCGGGGATCCTGAATGGAAAAGCCTGGCCAATCACACAGTCTCCAGTTTAGAGGAACAGATGTGCTATGCAAAGCACACAATGAGAGACGAGACTAGGTCCCACATGGGTCAGATCTGAAGGGGGCCAGCAAGCGCCCTTTGCTCCAGCCAACTGCGACTCTGCTCCTGATGCGGAAGAAAGGAAAGCTGTTTTGGCGGTAAAAGACCAGTATGTTCACATGCATTTATTGGGTACTGATTGTGTACTCTGCTGCACCAGGTCCCTGCCGTGAGAGAGGTGCCCAAGAACACTGAGCTGCAGCTCCCACAACTGAGCACCTACTGTATACTCTGTTTCACAGGGTGCTTCGAGAGAGGTGACCAAGAAGGCTGAGATACAGTCTCCACTTGAGAGCGACCTGCAGCGCAGCAGCAGCAGCAGCACTGATGCCAAACACACATCATGACCTATTTTTTAAATTTTTTTTTTCTGTGTTCATATGTGGAGGTCGGAGAAAGCTCTGTGGAGTCGGTTTTCTCCTTCCACCCTTACGTGGGTTCCAGGATGGAACTTGGATTGTCAGGTTCTCCTTTCCTGCTGAGCCACCTCTCTGGCTTGCTCATCTTGGTCTATTCTGTTGGTGCTTCCTGCGCTATGAGCAGCCTAGGGAAGCCTGGCTGCACCAGACAAGTCAGGCAAGCTAGTGCGTGTGACAGGGAGTCCAGAGCCCTCCTAGCATCAACGCCCTGTGACTCTCTCACACGGTCAACTAGAAACCAAACCATTCACAACATCTGGTCGAGCTGAGAGGAGCCTGGCAGAGCTCTGTGACGCTGGGGACAGTTCCCTCCCTCCCATGGAAGGCATGACATGTTTTGCTTCTGCACCAGACACAATACAGCGCTCAGCAGGGTCCTGTAACCATTCCCACCGCTCAGAAGGAATCTCCGAGGTTTTGGGTCATTAAATAACTAGAAAGAGGGCTGGAGAGGTGGCGCAGGAGTTAAATTTAAAGGCCTCAAAAGCAAAAGAACCTGAATTTGGATCCCTAGGTGGATGTGTCAAATGGCCTGTAATTCCGGCCCTGGAAGATTGAGCCTGGTAAAACCCAGAGCAAAGCAATACAGATGATTCCCAAAGCCACCTTTGGTCCTCCACAAACACACACACTCAAGTGCCTTCCCCCCACCCCCAATAGGTAGGAAGAGGGAAGAAATGAGATTCACATTAAATTTTTTTTCTTACAGGAAATCACCTAGATGTCCAAAAATAGGCACCTGAATAATTAAGTTATGAGACAACCACACTATGAAAATATATGCAAGTGTTCCAAAAAAACAAGGCAGTACTGCAGCAACCAATATTTAAACAATTGCCAAGAGCCATTAAGGTGGGGAAGGGAAGCAAGATGTGGAAAGATGTTTACAGTGTGATCTAAAAATTCCCTGCCATAAATATTTCTGGAAGGATGTACAAGAAACTGCTGATGGTGGCTGGGGCAGGGATGGAGGGAACTGAGGTCCAGAGAATAGGCTGGGAGGGGACTTAGTTGCACAACCGGGTGTAGTGCTAAAACTAAGTGTGCTCATGTCAAGTCCTGGATCTTCCACCTTGTTACATATGCCCCCTGGCCACTACCCTTGCCTGAAAGCTTCACCACCACCCACGCAAGGAGGGTAAGCTGTTGGATGGGGCCTGGTTTGGAAGGGGATGACACGGTGCTAATTGATGGTTCAGACAGAGTCTCTGGCTGGCAGTGAACTGGGCTGAGGACAGGCCGATAGAGGACAGGGATGAAGAGAGGTGGGGCCAACACCACAGGGGAGGAGCCACGTCCAGTTGTTCGGGAAGCGGGGAGGACCTCCCTGCCGCACCCAAGACACGCGGGCTCAGCACGGAGCAGGGCAGCTCTGACAAGGGGAGGGTGTCCTTGCCGTCACCTGCTAGAAAGTCTCTCTGGCCCCCATCAATACCAGAGCCTTGGCTGGCTGCCAGCCTCCTCCGCTGCATGGCTGAGCCAATAAATACTTGTTGGCAGATCGATTAAACCATCTAGGAACGACGGCTGGAAATACAGCTTCCTCTGCCTGGCACAGGTGGGCAGTTCTCCCAGTCAGCTCATCCTAGGATACCTATGCTTCCAACCTCTCCCTAAAAGTCAGCCCTGAGGGCCCGGTGGGACGTCTCAGAACAGCCACAAAACAGCACAGACCAAGACCTTTAGTAAAACAGCCCAGGGCACAGCTTGCGCATAGGGGGTCAACTGCGTGACCACCCGTGTTTCCCATACCAAGGCTGATAGGGCCTCAAGGCGGGTGGCCTCTGCTTGGGCTCCCCTCCTCTTCCCCTCGTCACTCGCCTCCCACTCACCACCCAGGATCCTGAAGACACAGACAGAGCCCTTCTGTCAACTCTCAGCTACCAGCATGGGGAAAAAGCCTGGGAGCCAAGGAGCCATTGCAGACAGTGGCTGGAGCAGATCCCGAGGCTAAGCGGCTCCAGGTGAGCCCAACGGCAGGACACCTTTGGGCACACTACGCCCTTATCGACTGAGCAGCCTGACTCCCAGCAGCCGCCGGGCCATCCATCCTCAGTATCCGACTGAGCTTTGCACGCTACCAGCTCGGGCTGAGCAGGGAGTATTGAAAAGAGGCAGCAGTGGGAGGAGGGGAAGCAGCAGAGACCACAGTGGAAGGATACACAGCAGGAGGGGCAGACTCTTCCTGAACAGTCTCTCCGTGCCTTGCCTCTCAGAGTCACCAAAAGGGGTCCACTGGGGTCAGCCTGCCTCAACTCGAACCCCGGCTCCTCAGCTACTAGTTGTGTGACCTTAAACAACTTTTGCAAGCTCTCTACGCCTCAGTTTATTGAGGGAAATGGGAAGATGCGCAATCATGCATCAGCTCCAGGAGTTATTACAATGGTTGAATGAGTTTAAGTCTGTAAAGGGCTTGGGAAAGAACCTGGCACAGATTAAGCACTAGGTCTGCAATGGCTGGTGTTGATGGACCCTGGACCATCTCAGGCAGCCTGCTCAGGTGCCTGGTCTTAGCTCCACGCCTCTCTGCTCACTGAAACGGCAGAGTCCTGGGATGTCCTGCAGCTCTCTGCAGCGAACCACTGGCTGGTAAGACATGTCATCCCATGTTGAAATAATTCCATTTGCAAAAGGTTCTGGGACCCCACGCACTTGCAAGAGGAAATTGTGCTGCCAGGAGGAGCTCTTGTCTCATCAAACACGTGCTTCTGAGTTCAGTGTGGTAAGACCTTTTAAGTCTTGCTTTTACGGTCATAAAAATTCATAAATTGAAAAAATGATATCCATTAACTTACTCCCATCGCATTAGAGGGAAAGCCTCTACAAAAGCCCCTCTTTTCCCATTCCATTCACGACCCCCAGACACCTCCTCAGTTCACTTGGTTGGTTGAAGTGATGGGCCCCGATTGCTGGGTGTCTTCTCATGATGCTGAACCAGCGCCCCAAGATGAAAGAGGAGACACTGAGACTTTCAGAGGGATTAGAAGTGACAAAATTGTCAGCCAAGGACTGTCTAACCCAGTCTCCCATTGTGATTGCTTAGATAAGCAACCCCAAGAGGCACCCCTTTTTGCTCCCAGGCATGCTCTCGGTCCGGTCCCCTTATTCGTGTCAGCTCTAGACTTAAGGAACTGCCATCATGTCCTCAAGCAATAAAGGCTCAGAATTCCTCCACCCACAGATCTTCATGGTGGGACTTCTCCATTCCGGGACTCTCTGGAGTTAAACTGTTCCCTTGCCTGGGACCCAGGCTGGAGTTTAGCCCAGCTCACCAATGACAGGTGCTACATCGTCTCTTCCCCATCATCACCCAGTCCTTGGCTGCACTGCATTAAAGCCTGCTGTGTAATCAGGGCTGGTCCAAGCTGAGTTTCCCTTTTCTGTCATCACAACTCTTGCTCAACATAGAGGAGAACAGGCTAGCACCACACCAGACAAACCTATGTGGTCACTACATAGAAGATGCCACATGACATCCTCCCCCTCCCCTGGTCTCCTGGACAAAGTGAGAAACCACAGCCAATGGGAAGAAGCAGAAATCCATGAGGTCAAAAATATCTGGACCACGACCATCCTTCCCACACCCATTCTCCCTCAGCAGCACATACGACAGCAGTCTCCTGACTCTAACAGGCACAAGGACACAAGAACTGCCTTGTTAGCCCTTAGCTTTACTCTTGGAGGCCAAGAAACAGGTTAAAAATGAATAAACAGAGCAGAAGAAAGACCATTCTTTGGGCTTTGGTAGCGTCCCCTACTGTTAGTGTCAGGCATATTACGGACGCCAACACACAAGGTGTTTCCCAAACTAAGAAAGTGGCTAGATAGCATCCCATTTTACGCATGAGTAAAGGGTTAGAGCGACTCACCAATAACACAAAACCACTGTGAATTGGGGATGCATTCGGATACAGCACGTCCCCTCCAGAACTTTGGTTCACCAGACCACCCTTGTCTCAGCAATGAATACTAGCATTAAACTTCTCAGCTCCGCTGAATAGTGAAAGTGTACTCTTGCTGTTGGCTTCCTCACTCTTGGGGTTTGTCTCCCCATGTCTAAGTGGACCAACTCCAGCATTTCCCACAAGGCACCTTGATGACTTAATCAGACGGCTAGGAGTACATTCATGTGCTCTAAGGTTTAAGTAGAAAACAAAGCAGCATTCTGCTGGTGGCAATCTTAATCCAACAACTATAAGGAGAAAGAACAAAAATGTCCCCCAGCGATACCAGAGAGCTGAGGAGTAGCTGCTTCGGATGGCCTGCCACCCTTCAAAACTATTAGCCCACGCGTTGCGCGAACCAAATGCAAACATTACAGTAGCCAAGCCTTGTCTCTTCTGGAGTGGTGCTCATTCTCTCAAGTGAAGAGGGGAGCTTGGAAAGAGAGTTGGTAGCAGAGGTCAACAGACCTAGTAGTGGGGGTGGTGCATTATGCTTTTCCTTGCAAAAGAAAAAGAGTCCGTAAGCTGCCACACCGGCTGGCAATTACGGCTCTTGTTTAAAATCAATCAGTGGGGATGGGGCTGCAAGAGCTAGCTCTTCCCTGCAAGTGTTAGGGTTAGGGGTGTGGGAAGCAGTCTGCTAACAGATGCTGGTGGGAGGAAGCATTAGTTCTTTTTCTCGTTACTGTGACCAAAACCTGACAAAAAGACATTAAGGGAAGGTATGTCTCAGCTGAGTGTTTTGGAAGAGATACAGTGCACCGTGCCTGGGAAGGTATGGTGTTAGGCGTGTGAGGCAGTTGGTAACATTGCATCTGCAGTCAGCAAGCAGAGAGTGGACAAGTGGAGCCAGTCTATAAAGCCTTAAGGCCTGCATTAGGCTCCCCATCCCCGTGACCAAATTCCTGCAGCAAAGCTCCAATTCCTAAAGTTCCAGAACCTTCTGAAACAGACACCAGCTGAGGAACAAGTGTTTAAACATATAAGCCCTTGGAGGGCATTTCACATTGAAACCACAACAGCTGGTATGTGTGAATGAGCAAGCTTAAAGTGCTGGAATTCAGGAGGGACATGGCATGCGAATCTCTCCTGGAAGCCATCCTTCTGGTGATTCCCTCCTGAGCCAGCATCCATTTTGTTACTGTGACCTTGAAACTGGTGTCGAATGACGGCAGCCTTAGCATTACTGGGGTGGGTGAAACTCATCAGCCTACACTTTTGTTTGGCCACACAGAGCTTCCAGCGGTTCTTGGGATAGCTCACACAAACTACATGGCTGTTCTCTGCAAAAATCTAGGAAGTCCACAGCCCGGGGACTCCTTCCCATGCAGCTGTGGGCAGCTAGAAAAGAGAGGTGGTTGCCACCTTTGACAGTTCACCAGCAAGAGCTGGGATGTGGGTTTTCAGACCTGCATACATATAGTAAGTGGCAAGAAATGACAGCTGCTAATAATTTGTCAATAGCCAAAGTACCTAGAAGGGCTGTGTGATCCTTCACTTCCTGTTGTGAGCAGATAGGTCATTCATGAATCCCTGACTACGCCAGAAGACTTGGGTGGAGCACTGCTGCTCAAAGCCCTAGTTAGAGGTCGCTCGTTGTTTTAAGCACATATAGCATCCTCCAGCGAGCCCTGGCCGTTGAGTGAGCCATTTGTAGATGGAAAAACTGAGGCACAAGCTCCAGTTTGCAAGCCTGAAAAGAAGTCAGGATTAGAGCTCAGGACCGGAAGGCTGCTCTACACTGCAGGATCCTCCCAGCTGCCTCCTGGCTGTCCTGTTTCTCTTCCCCTCACCCCAACTCTCGCAGGGCAGGCAGCCTCTGTACCCCCCAGCCACTGAGGCGGGCACACTTACGGTCAAGGCCATTGATGTAGCGCATGGTGACTTCGCAGTGGCCCCACACGGCGCTCACCACCGGGTACAGCTTCTTGCCCTTGAGGCCACGGAAGGCCACGCCCAGGTACTGGCCGTCCACGATGAAGCTGAGCGTGCCCTCATCCATGTCCAGTACGACCAGCAACGAGTCAGGCAGGGCGAACGCCTCGTCGGGTCCCAGGAAGGCCGGGTAGGCTACACCTGGCCGGTTCTTGCCGTCGTGGTAGAGGCGGCTGCGTCCCAGGTCCCAGCCCCACGATTCGGCATCGCTGCCCACCAGTGCAGTGTAGCCCACCGAGTGCAGCGGGGCCCGGGCCGTGGCTACGCCCACCACAGCGTGGGTGCCCCGCTGTCGCGCCGGCCAGTGGATCTGCCAGGCGTGCAGACCCCGGGCGTGGCCCACCTTGCCGCGGATCCCGTCTGTGCTCTGTGCCACCGGGTGCCGATGGAAGGTGAGCCGGTCATCATCCTTGACGAACACATTGAGCGAACGGTCCTCGGGGTTCCACGCGTGTCGCAGCTGCACCGCCAGTCCTGCCGCCGGCATGTCCAGCAGCTGGTCTAGCCGAGCTGGCCGCCCGGGCTCGGCACCTCGGAGCTCCCGCTTTGCTGGCCGCAGCGCCGGCTCTCGCACTTCCACGGACTTGAGGCTCCCCGACAGCTTCTGACCCATGGTTCGCTGTGGGGTGGGCCCCGCTGCAGGTCACTGCTCCCTCGCACGAGCCGCCACTCCCCCGAGGCCAGGGATGGTCCCGGGAGCTGGGAATCAGGCTTCCTGAAGGTAGGACCTCCACAGCCTCTGCTGGGCTGTGGCAGGGCCCAAGCTCCTGGAAGGAAGGAAGCGAAGAGCACAGGTTGTAACAGCAGCACCAGTACCCACCGCTCGCCTAGCTAAAGGATTTTCACTTACAGTTCAGACCTCTCTATAATATACACATCTGTGGAGCAAAGAAAGGTCAGCCATTAGCCAGAGTCCTTAGCTAATAAGCAATTAAGTCAATTTTCAAACTAAAGTCATTGGCTTTCAGAGTCTGTGCTCTCCATTGGGCAATAGTTTCAGAAATACAAACTGGCCCAGAGAAGTCAGAGCACTGAGATAGGGAGTCACTGATATCGGACTCCTAAGCCTGGTTGCCTTGAAGAGCTTAGAGAAATACCTAAAAAGAGATTCAGGGGACTGGAGAGGTGGCTCAGGGTTAAGCCTTTGCCTTGCAGGCGGAAGGTCCTGAGTTCGAATCCTAGACCCCACATATAGACACCGGATGGAAGCAGGGGTGACCCACATTTCTGGTCCTGGTAGGGTGGAGCTTGTGAATCCCGGGGCGGAATAAACAAGGAGGAGATGGAGGTGGTCCATGGTGGTTCCCGAATTCGCCCCTGGTTCTACACACACATACACACATACATACACAAACATACATACACACATGCGCACACATGCACAATTGAATAAAAAAAAGAGAGAGATTCAGGATGTGGGGCGTGGTTAAAGCTCTTGCCGCACACTGCACAAGCTAAAGGACCAGAATTTAGATCCCTACATTCCACACAAAAGTGTGGAGCAGGTGTGGTAACCTCCAATGCTCTCAGCTCTAGAAGGCAGAACCTAAGAATCCCCAAAGCAAGCCAGACTAGCCCTAATGGGGTACCCCGGGTTAACTAAAGACCAAGTCTCAAAACCACAAGGTGGAAGAGCAATCAGGATGACTCCCGGCATCACCTTCAGGACTTCACGTGCACGGGCCTTCATGTGCACATGCATCTGAACACACGTGTGCAATATATGCAACATACATACGCACACCTCATAAACACACACACATGAAAGAAAAAAGTAGTCAGATTTGGGGAATGAGGCTCAAAGGCAAGGTCCAGCAGGATCACCAGGGACAAGGACACAGGACAAGGTGCCATCTTCATAAGAAAATAAATGGTGGGGCTGGAGAGGTGGCTCAGGGGTTAAGTCTCTGCTTTGCAAGCGAAAGGTCCTGAATTTGGATCCTAGACCCCATGTATAGACGCTGGTGGAAGCGGGGGCGACTTGCTTTTCTGGTCCTGGTAAGGCGGAGCCTGTGAATCCTGGGGCAGAGTAAACAAGGAGGAGGTAGAGACGGTCCATGGTAGTTCCTGAATTCGTTCATGGTTATACACACACACACACACACACACACACACACACACACACACACACACATATACACACACACATGCGCATATATGCACAATTGAATAAATAAAAAAATTTTTAAAAAGTAAATGGCAAAGGAAGAGGAGGAAAAGGAGGAGGAGGTAGTTTGTGTCTAAACTCTGCAACAAGAAAGCACTGCATCCAAATCTTTATTAGCTCTGTAGTTCTCTTAGACTCTTTCATCATCTATAAAATGGGGACCAAACATCTTCTTCCAAGTGGGTTAATAACTAAGACAACGCAGTAAAGAGTGACACTTGATGCTCTGGAGGCTGCTTTATTCCGGGTCATCTCTTTCTTTGGGATACGTAAATATCACTGGCAGCATTAACCTCAGTTAGCATCCCCTGACGCTGGATTCCAGTTTTCAAGGAGGAGGCATTGGCCACTGGAAAGTCAGTTAGAATTCAGGGAGCCTGGATTGCTTGGAGGCCCTCTGAGCTTTATCACCCCCAGCTCCAACTGTCACACCACCGGCATATGCCTTCCTCTCTCTGGTCTCAAAGCTGCTAGACTCAGAACTTCCTCAAGACAAATTAATGGACAGGATGCTTTCATGCCCTGTCCTGTCTATCTGTGACTTCCCACCTGTGATGTTTAATCTTCATGATCAGCTTGATTGGACTGGCCTAAGAGATTAGTTAAGCACACATCTGTTGTGTGTCTGCCAGGGCATTTCCAGAAAAGGTTAACAAAGCGTAGAATATCCAGTCTGAGCATGTGCGGCTCTATCCCACAAGCTGGAAAATCAGACAGAATAAAGGGGGAAGGGGAGGATAAAGCATTACTCTGTCCCCCACTTCCTGGTCACCATGTGTGCTGATGTGGTATTCCATCTCTTCCATGCCATGGTAGACAGAAACTTCTGTAATTGTGACTCAAAATAAATGCTTTATCCATTATACCATTTTGTCAACATCTGACTAACACAAGAAAAACCAATACTTGGAGTGGGGCTAGTGTTGTGACCATATGCAAACCTTTGGAACTGGCTTGTGGGAGGAATTCAGACACACTTGGAGAAGCCAACTAGAGAAATCCTAGACATAGAGTAAGCATAGTTTAATGGGCGATTCCGGTGAGAGAAGAGCAGAAGGCCGATAGGAAGGCAGAACGCACTCATCACGATTCAGATGGGAGCAAGGACCCTTGGGACTTGAACCAAAGGTCATTTGTGTTCTATTCTGGCAAAGAGGTTTATGTATATTTCACCCATGTCCTGAGACTTTCTAGAAGGTTAAATTTACAAAGTGAAAGACTAATTTTAGAAAGGAAGTTTAAAGTCAGCTCAGGATTCAGGCTGTGGGGTGTGTTTTGCGGCTTCTTTTAGCCATATTTACAGTGAGAACTAGAACCAAAAAGCGGAGTGGAAATATTCAAAGAACTTGAAAATTGCACAGAAAATAAACAATGAAAGCTAATATTGGTTGTCAAGATCTAGAATCACCTAGAAGACAAACCTATGGACATATCTGTGAGGGAGTTAGTTTCTAGATTAAGTTAACCGAGATGGGAAGATCTACCCTAGAGGTGTACAGCACTATTTCATGGGCTGGGATCCTGGACCAAGCAAAGAACATGAGCTGAGTACCAGCATGCATTGCTCTCTGCTTCCTGACTGTAGATATAATGTGACCAGTGGCCATACATTCCTACCACCATGCCATTCCATAATGGACTCTCTCTCTCGCTCTCTGTATATATATATATATATATATATATATATATATATATATATATATATATATATATATACACACACACACATATACACATATATACACATATACATATATACATACGTATATATATACAAATATACATATGTATATATATACAAATGTATATATATACATATGTATAAGACAAATATAAACTTTCTCTTGTGACAATGAGAAAGTAATTAACATGGAAGTCTTGTAAGATTAAAGAAAAGTATAGATGCTAAAGAGATTAGGGCCATTACAAAGAAGCCAACTACTTTGAGTCAAGACAATGGGAAATTTGCCTTGAGAGCATTTCAGGAACTGGCTGTAACCCAATCACAGGTTCGAGAGTGTAAAGGGTGAGAAATGATATTGGAGATATCTGCTTTGAGACGACACAAGCTTCCAGCCATCAAAGGCACTCGGAGGCTACTCCAGCCATGGCCCAAGGGGCCTTCCATATTGCTTGAGCCGTCAGCAGACCTAGGTATCATTCACATGATGTCGTTTTGCAGGGATGCAGAATGCCAGAGAAATGGGGATTTCTACCCAAACTTCTAAGGAATGTGTGGGTGGCCAGACAACATATGAAAGGTTTGGAATCCCTGCAGGTAGCCCCCAAGAGGTGATGCATAAAATCGTAAAGGTGAAGATGGTACTGGAGCTGCCGGTAATGTGGAATGTCTGTGGAGAAAAGCAGCACACAGTGAGTAGTCAGGGCAGCCGGAGAGGCCAAGTGGTCTGTGAAATACAAGGCTGCAGGAGCTTTCTGGACTCTGTGGTCTGAGCTGCCCTCCCGTGACCTTCTTCCAACCATGAGAACTGAAACTCTGAAACTGTGAGTGGAAATTAATCCATCCTCACTTAAGTCGTGTTCACAGCTGTTTTGTCAGAGGGGAAAGCAGACCCTCCATATAACATCTGACGGGCAACCGCCCTGGCTGATGTCCACCAGGCAAAAGAAACTCCTGGTGAGTAGCCCGACAGCTGCATTTTCAACCCCCCAATTTTGTTTTCAACTTCCATTTTCTTTCCTTTTTGTTGTCAGACTTCAGACTCATCCGCTATCCACCCCATTTCTGAGGGTTCTGGGTAGTGTTTGATCTGAGAGACCACGCGATCGCATAAAAAAAAAATCTGCAATACACACCATTTTTCTATCTCTGAAATCACTGAGAACCAAAGAGAAAGAGAAACAGAAAGGCAGACCCCCACCCTCTTCGGCAAAAACTAGAACAGTTTTGATCTACACCACAACTTAGAGAGAAAGTCTGCCCCAAGCAGTAAGGATCAAAGCCAGTGCAAAGGGACATGGCCCCCAGAACCAGTCGCAGCTGGTGCTCCCAGAGGAAGAAACCAAGGGTCTTGCTGGAGCACTGGGTCGGGGCATGGTGGTAGAAGCTGAATTTGGTACAGTGAGGACAGAGAAGAGCAGTGAGGACATAGGAAACCACAGCCTCACCATCTTCAGAGAAAGCTGTGTGTCGGTGAGGCAGGGTGGGAGGAGGGTGGAGCCCCCCACTACCGTTCTCTCCCCACAGAGAAGAAGCAAAGACTCCCACAGCCCTAGGAACAAGGACTAGAGCAGCCCAACTCCCTCTGCAAATGTTCCCACTCACCCCTTTCAAAGAGCAACCGGCACTGGATACAGTTAAAGATGCTATCAGAGAAACAAAGGAGCTAAAGAAGGGGGAAAAAAATAACATGGCAGAACTCACCCTTACAAACAGCTGCCACCAAGCAGATAAAACCTGTGACCAAATCTGTAAACTGCTTTTGTATTTACTTAGAAGGGAGATAACAGTAGAGTCCAAAAACACAAGACTAGACTCTCCTTACAATACTTGTTATAAAGAGAATCAGGACTAAAAATACAGCACACGCCTTCTAAATTGTCAGAAAGAAGGCAGCACAAAGTAAAACATACTCATATCCTGAAAGATTTTGTCTCAAGAGACAACTGAAGCAAGAAAACATAAAAGCATAAAACGGTGGTAGTAAAACTCAAGTAGTAACCATGTCAATGAATGGCTGAAACAATTTACTCAAAATAAAAGACTCTAAAACTGGAGAACGAGGCAAAACCCCCAACCACGTACTACATCTAAGAGTCATCTACGAAGCAAAGAAATTCTCTGGTGGCAAAAAGTTAAACCAAGAAGGAACTACAGTTTCAGTACAAGCTAAGTTGACTTTCAGTTTAAAAGGTTTTTTTTTTAATTAATTAATTGTGCGTGCATGTGTTTCTGTTTATCTGTGTGTACTACAGTGCATGTGTGAAAGGCAACTTGTGGGAGTCAGTTCTCTCCTCCCATCATGTGAATTCCCGTGATTGAACTCGGGGTATTAGGGTTGGCAGCAAGTACCTTTACTCACTGAGTAAAAGGTTTTAAATGAAGAGAGAAGACTATTTTACAATAAGAATATGATCCTAGGGCTGGAGAAATGGCTCAGGGGTTAAGATTCTGCCTCCCAAACAGAAGGACCTGAGTTCGGATCCTAGGTTTCACAAAAAAAAAAAAAAAAAAAAATGCCAGGCAGAAATGGAGGTAGCCTGCACTTCTGGCCCTGCTAGGCAGAACCTGGGAAGTCCCAGAGCAGAGCAAAACAGGAGGTAGAAGCAACCAGGGTGATTCCGGAAATCACTTTCGGACCTCTACAGGGACACACAGTATCCTCTGATATATGCTCACATGCCTACACACACACACACACACACACACACACACACACACACACACACACGTAAATAAATAAATAAATAAATAAACAAACAAATAAATAAAGTTAAAAAAAGACTAAACACACCAAGTAGCAGCACCACAATTCAGGGAGAAAAAAAAAAAAAACCAGAGGAAATAAATGAGTAATTGTAGAAACATAGAAAGAGACAGATCATTTTAGACCCCCCTCCCCCCCTGCTTCCAGCTCATGACGGATCAGTTAACCCAATGAAGTAAATACTAGAAAAGGGAAAACCTACATAATTAATAAGACAGATCTAATTGATGTACCTATCATGTTCTGTGCCTCAAAACCAAAGAATACATGATCTTTCAGTTATGGAGCCATCAAACTGTTGTGGCCCACATACTAAGTCACAAATAAACTCAGAAACCAAATAGAATACAGGATCTGGTGATCGAAAAATACAGAAAAGTCACAAAATCATACATCACCACACTCTACCATTTGAGCATTTTTAGAACCCCCTTGAAACAATTCAGATTTTAGAAGGTCATATAAAATTGTCCAATGTTTAGAAGATAGCAAAAAAGTCCACTTTGCTTATTAATATCTGCGGGATGCCTCTGATACAGTGCTCAGAGGAAATCATACCTGATGTACTCACACTAATAAATTTTAAAGGAAATATACCTGAACTAAACATGCTTAAATAATGGAATTAGAAATAGAAAACCTAAGAGCTGTTTTTTTAGATATATCACAAAACCAAAAATTGACTAAAAAATATATAAACCACCTGAATTGACTAAAAAATATATAAACCACCTGATCCAATTTAATCTGTATACCACATTTTCAAGTGACTATTACATTATCATCTGTTATATGAATCTGCCACATTGTCTTCAATGAGCCTCCGTGTGGCACAGCGAATTCCATTTTCCCTCTATGGTCCTTCTTCATAAACCCACAACTGTAGTCCTGATCACGAGAATGACAGGACGAACTCCAGCTGGAGGCAGGAACCCAGCAAGACAGCTGACCAGTCCTCCTCTGGACTCTCAGGATCATCAAAAACAAGGAAAGGCTGAAAGCCCAGCCACGGCCCAGAGGCGCCCAGGAGGCATCGCGACCAAGTGCAGCATAGGATCCTGGACGGATGGTGGCACATAAAAAGGACATCAGGTAAAAACAAACACCATTTGGGTCACAAGGTAGCAATGTGGGCTCATTGACTGTGATAAATAAACAGCACTAATGCCAGATTCACTTACAGAGGAAGCCGAGTGCACATGGGGAGAGTAATGGAGTTTTTCTACACTGCTGGTTTAGTCCTTCTTCCCGTCCTTCCTCTCCAGGCCTTTTCCTTCCTTCTTTCCTTGACGCTGGAGAGTGAACCTAGGGCCTTATGCATGCTAGGTAAATTCTTGGTTTAGTTTTTCTATAAATCTAAAACTATTTTTAAAAAGGCCTGTAATTGAATCTTAAATAAAAATTTTCAATTTTAGGAAATACTAAAAGAAAGAGAGAAAGAACACGTTAAACTTTATCTCTTACAATGATATCTAATCCAATGATACATTTAGATAATTTCATTATGTATCTAATATGGTACATCTAAATGCATTTCATTATTTTCTTTTTTTTTTAATTTTTTTTATTATTTATTCAATTGTGCGCGTGTATGTGTGTGTGTGCATGTGTATGTGTGTGTGTGTGTAGAACCACGGACGAATTCGGGAACCACCATGGATGCCTCCTTCTTGTTTACTCTGCCTTGGGATTCACAGACTCCGCCCTACCAGGACCAGAAACCCAGGCTGCCCCCACTTCCGCCTGGCGTCTATACGTGGGGTCTAGGATCCGAACTCAGGACCTTCAGCCTGCAAGGCAGAGGTTTAACCCCTGAGCCACCTCACCAGCCCCTACATTTCATTATTTTCTTTATGTTTATAAAACAATGATGAATTTCTTTTTAAAAAAAATTACCACGGGTGCTAAGGAGATGTTTCTTTGGTTAAAGCATTTGTTTTGCAAGCAAAAAGGCTTGAGTTTGGATCCCTAGATCCCATGTAAAAAAATGCTGGGCAGATATAATGGCAGTCTATTACTCTGGCCCTATAAGGGGAAGCTTGGGAATCCCCAAAGCAAAGCAATAAAGAGGTACAGCAATCCACAATGGTTCTCTGTGTCACCCTTGGTTCTCCACAGGCATACATACTTAAATGCCTTCTTATACACATACCTGCACACATATGTATACCCACCCATATGCAAAACATACATCCATGCAAAAAATTACCATTGGCTGTTATTCAAATAATTTTGCCTACAATTGATATTTGCACATATAGTCATTAATTATACTTCAAATACATGATGTATATCATCAATGCCTTGATATTTTTAATAAAACATTAAAGCATACAAGCAAACATGTCATTTAGTCTAATCGCTTTAAAAAGTGGAAGAAAAAGGCATAAATACATAAGAAACAAAAGTGGGAAATAACAGCCAGACATGGTGCTACGCACCTGTCGTCCCAGCTCTCAGAAGGCTGAGGCAAGGATGGAAAACTTGAGGCAAGCCAGGGACATAGAGAGCCCTGTTTCAAAATAAAAGGGTGAGGGAGTTAAACAGCATAAAAAAAAAAAAACACTCATAAAAGAAGGTGGACAGTGTCGACTTACTATAGGGAGATATTTGCTACACAAATTATCAATAAAGTAATGTCAAGATTATCTCCAAATGAATATGAAAAGGTTCCCTAAAGACAAAATGGGGAAACAAAACAGGATACACACACATACACACTACCAATAACTGCTTTGCAAAAAAACTATGAAGGGAAGACACCAAAGGGATGGGAACCAGGAAAGGTAATAGGAGAACAACAAAATATGCTTTCTGTCATTCTTATATGTGTATGTGTGTATGATAAATATAGTGTGTGTTCAAATATTTATATCTATATATAGATACATATGGTGAATATAGTGTGTGTATGTGCTGTGTGTGTATATCTATATATATAGATATAGCATATATAGTGTGCGTATGTGTGTATGTGTGTATTGAAAGCAAAAGGGGTTCTACTTAGGGGAAGGAGAGGACTGGCAAGAAGTGTGAAGGAGGCATACAGTAGGATAGTAGGGAGGCAACTAACACAGAAAGGAACAGTGAAATATATGAATGAAAATGTCATTATGAACCCCATTATTTTTTACATTAATCAAAAGGAAAAAGGAAAAAGAACTGCTCCATGAAAGGCACAATAGAAAAGAAAAAATTAACCACTATAGTGAAATATCATTTTTGTGTATTAGATTAACAAACATCTAAAAGTCGAGCAGCACCTTGCAGGAGGCGTGGAAAAGCAGACAGGTTTATGTGTCATGAAAATGAATCTAATCTAGTCTAGTTCAATAATGAAAGGCTAATTTACCCTATCTTTCAAAATTGCCAGTGTACATACTTCTAGCAATTTCACTTCTCCTACTTACTGCGATATGTTCTCCAGTGTGTGAAACAATGTTTTATGTATTATACATAGTGAACATTATTTGCATTAGCAAACAGAAGACAAAAATAATGATAAATCCATCAGCTGTAGTTTTAATTTGAAAATGGTTCCCACTTAGTGGAAAAGTTATGGAATCTTTAAGAGTTGGGGCCTCACTAGAGGCGGGTCACCAAGGGCTATGAGGTTTCATAGCCTTGCCCTTGCTTCCTTTTCATTCTCTGCTTGTCTGTCAATCAACATGACCAGCTGCCTCCCACTCTCCTGTTGTGCCTTCTCTATCATAGTGGGCTGTATCTCCTCAAACTGTAAGCCAAAGTAAACCTTTCTTCCCTTAACTTTCTTCTTGTCAAGTATTAATATTTTATCACAGAAACAAGGAAAGCAACTAATACAGAAAGAAGCAAGAAGTGGGGCTGCTATTGTGATAAACATGAGCATATGATTTTTAGGATTTTGCAACTGGTTTGCAGAGGAATATGAAAGATTGGAACTTTAGGTTATAAAAGCTCGAGACTGGTATAATCAGAGCTTCTTTTCAGGTATTTTGCCAAAGTAATGTAAAAAGTAACTAATGCAACATCTAGTGGCATAACAAGAAGAGAATGTACTAATGATCAGGACAGTACTGCTGACTCTTTGTTAACATTTCCTGCTTCTGCAAGGACCGGGACTAGCATCTGGGAAAAGACAGAGTCTCCTTTAAGTTGTTCATGTCTCTGACATATCACATCACATCACATCACATCACATCACATCACATCGCATCGCATCGCATCGCATCGCATCGCATCGCATCACATCACATCACATCACATCACATCACATCAATCTCATATCATCATATCCAGCCATGGCTAGAGTTAGGAGCTGGGAACACAGAGCATTGCATAAGCTAGCTATCCTCTCTGAGCACCTGGCTCTTAGCTGGCTCCAGCTGGTCCTTCTTTACATACTGCTCTGCTTCTCCCTCGTTTCGCTCATTCACTCATCAAACGCTTAGAGGATGCTTGCTGTGTATCAGGCCTTGTACAGTCAAGAGCTGTGTCCCCACCAGGCTCAACCCCTGACCCTTTTCTCCATTTCTACTTATTTCTAGCGCAGCGCGAGACAAGACCCGGCACAGGGGACATGCATACATTAGAATCTAATTTCCTGAGAGGGATAACACCATCACTAAACCAGGCAAGCAGCAGGCATACTGAACCACATGAATGTCCTCAAACCACACTGAATGCCTATGTCATGCTTGGAGAAAACGAAGACTCAAATTGCACACTGCTCTTCCCAGGACCGAGAAGGTGTTACTACCCAGCAGGGAAATGAGGCTTTGCCACGCTGTTTAAGCAGCCTTTGTGGTTTGCAAATTATAACACGCTATCTTCCGTCAAATCACAGTCAGAAGTCCATCTTGCTGGGATCAACAGAAGAGGGGTCTATCTGCACGAGGCTGGAGGGCTGAGCAATCTGCCCTTTCCTCGTGTGTCCTTAGGATATATGCTTGCTGGGATTGGGGGCAAAGGCAACCTTCATGCCTCCCTGAAACCAGCAGTAATGAGGTCCCTCCCCCCAGGGATCTGTAGCTGCAGGAAAGTGTATTCATTCCCTCTAGGGAAGTAGACCCCAAAGGGGTCTCAGTGACGTCTGTGAATAATGACAAAGGTTTAAGAAAAGCAGTTTGACAGCACTGAGATTCCTTTAGAGGCCACACGTCACCTTCAAATATATGCTGTCATGTTCATAAATACATGAGACTGGACGCACCATGCTCCCTGATTAAAAAATCTTTCTAAGGGGCAATCCGAGATGTCAGCAGGTAAAAGCACTGTGTGGAAACCTGGCGATGTGAGCTTGATCCCTGGAGCCCACATGGTAGGTCAGAAATTACTTCCAAAAGTTGTTTTCTAACCTCCATTGTGGTACCTGCATGCTCTCTCGCTCTCTCTCCCTCCCTCTCTCTCTCTCTCGAAAACCCTCCTAATAGTTTCAGAAGAAAGTCAATCCTAACCCTCTCCCAGAAATGTGTCACAATGTTACCAGCCCACCTTCCTCAGTGAGCCCCTTCCCTGTCTCCACCCCCCACCCCCAGCCTCTCAGGTCCCTGACTTTCTGCCGCTCTCCCTCAATTTTCACTCTGTGCAGAGAAGCAAGGATACCTGCCAGACCCTGGTTCCAACAGAACGTTTGTTTTTCTTGCTATGAGTACCAAGTTGAGGAGCTATTTTATCAGAATATGTTCATTCAGAATGAACTCTGGGATCCCCGGGGCGTTATCCAGATGTCCATTTGCTTTCCCCACAATACACACAGGGAGCTCTCGCTTGAGCTGCCTGGGCCAGCCTTTCTTCCCTCGGCGCTCACAAAAGCAGCCATCTGTCCAGCCCAGAGGGGTTGTCTCCTGCTGGGCTTCCTAAAGCCGAATCAGTGAGGCTTCCCCAGCCTCGCCTCCCCCAGGAGTTTCCATGGGAATCCTCCCACGCCACTCAGAGCCAGGGACTCCCGAGGTGGAAACTCAGCTGTCAATCACCAGTAGGGCTGGGATGCAAGAGGGTTGCTAGGTGCAGGAGGGTTGCTGGGTGCAGGAGCGTTGCTGGGTGCAGGAGGGTTGCTGGGTGCAGGAGGGTTGCTGGGTGCAGGAGCGTTAGTGGGTGCAGCCTGCTCTTCAAGGTCATTTGAAACAGAGCTCCCAGCTAGTGAGGCCAGTCATCCATCAGCTGCCCGTGCCCAGAGCCACGCCCCAAGCACATGTGGCTTGTCCTGCAGGGACAGCTATCTTCTGTGAGGCCTGGCGAGGTTCAGGCTACAGCAGAGAGGCTGAGAAAGATGTTGTCAACTGAACCTTCTGAGGAAACCTTGCACCAAAGCAAAAAGAATAGGCGTGTCCACCTGTCTACCCCCTCAGATGAACATGGCCCACCGGATAAATGTGTTTGACTGAAAACAGGTCGCCTGAAAGGAAAACAGATCTATGCAAGTCTCAGGAGATTGGGAGAGGGATGCGCTGTCCCTCTGCTGAGCCTGAGGCATCTCCTGGGGGCGCTGAGATCCCAGGCACTAAAGGAGGAGGAGAAGAAAGAAGGCTCAGGAGTGAGGGGCCATGCCCATGGGAGAAAGTCACCCTTGCGGAGGACCTCTTGTGGTTTGCACACTTTCTCACAGGACGTGGCTCATAGGCCACGCGTGCCCTTGGTCTGGCTTGCTGCCCAGCCACTCATTTCTGTAAGAGGCAGATCCCTGTTTCACCACTCAGCTCAAGTCAGATGGCTGATGCTGGCACTTCTCTGGCCTCTCCTCAGTACACACAGCACCTGGAGTACTTGCTGCCCGCCCACCAGTGCAGTGTCCCACGGCCACTCCTTAGACTCCGCCCACTCCTTAGGCTCCGCCCACTCCTTAGGCTCCGCCCACTCCTTAGGCTCCGCCCACTCCTGCCCCTGCATCCTCTAAGGCTTGCACCTCCTGCGCCCTGCAGATGCTTCCAGCAGGGCTCTCCTTCCGTTGCCCTTACAAAGTCTCTCTCCACGGTGAGCCCCACACCGGGCGCGCCCGCCTTCTCATCATTGTGGTACATTGGACTTTTAGAACAGCACGATCCCACATCCTGGGCTTAGCTCAGCCTCAGCCCCCCCCCTTAATTCGTAGTCCTCTCTTCAGGTCTCTGATTCTGTTGGGGATCCCCGTCTTCTCCTTCACTCAATGGTTTCCACATTCCTCATCTTTTCCACTCACTGCATTCTACTTTCCTTTGGGTCACACTGTACCAGATTTAGTGCAACAGTTTCCCAAGAGGGTCTGCGACTCTGATCTTCCACCCCCACCCCCACCAACCCTTCATGCACTGAGAGGGTAAATCTGATCATGTTATCCTCCCCCCACCTGCTCTCTCAAACCTCTATGCCTTAGGTTAGCAACCAAAGATCTCCTGAGTTCCATCTTTGTTTGTTTCTCCCACAGCGAGCCTCTCCCTATAGTCCATCCTCAGGTCAGGGATGCCAGCGCCCCTGGAAGTGACACATCCTTCACACCCAGGCTTCCAGCGCCTGCTGAGATTCCCTCACCTCTTATCTCGCTGCATCCTCATCCTAGTGCCACTCATGTCTCCTGTCTTCTTGCAGGTGAGTTCCCAGTCTATTGCTACCCGTCTTCTAGACCAGCATACAACCTTGTACTCACTACCTGTCTGAATTGAGAAGCACCTGTCAGGAGCCAGTGAGATGACCTGGTGCATAAAGCTGCTGGCTGTGTGTATTAGTCAGGGTTCTCTAGAGTCATAGAATCACAGAATGAAAAAAAATATATAATATATATAAAGGGAATTTATTGAGTTGGCTTACAAAATATGTCCGAGGGAGTCCAACAATGACTGCAGTAGCTGCTCAGCCCAGTAGGCCCGAGGGTGACAGCTGGAGGCTGGAAGATTCCTAGAGAGTCTCTAATCGAGTTGAAGACTTGAAGGGTCAAGTGGCAGGAGGAAAGAGCACTGCTTCAGAGCTACTACTGGGAGGTTCCTATGAGATCTATGGAGGTTCCTATGAGATCTATGGAGGTTCCTATGAGATCTAGGGCTAGTGTAATCCCTTCAAGTGGTCTCAGTTGATCTTTCCAAGTGTGGTCTCAACTGATCTTAGTTAATAACCAAGTGTGTCAAATTGACACCCAGGATTAACTATCACACTGTATAAGCTTAGCGACCCGAATTCAAGATCTAGAACACACATGGTGGAAGGAGAGAGAACCTGTTCTCTTAAGCTGTCTTCTGGGGTACCACCCCCCTCACCCTACCCCTTGAGAGTTAATCTCGGTAATCGCTTTGACTTTACCTGGGATTAACTAGCAACAGATTGGCAGTTAGACCACCAGGAGAGATGATCTGGATTAAGATATTAAAACACAAAGACCAACCTTACATTTGGCTGGATTCTCCCAGCAGCAGACCGGATAAAAGAAGTCACAAGACAAAAGAGCTCTCAAACTCTCTTGCCCAGAGCTGGCATCGTCCCTCCTCTGCCAGCAGAACCCAGCTTCATTGACCCTCCAACATGACCGAAGTCCAGAACTCTCCAGGAATCCTCTGGCCCTCAGCCACAAACTGGGACTCCGAGGAGATTCAGCTTCTAGACTAAGCAGCTACTGTCAACCATTGTTGGACTACCTAGACCTTATCTGATAAACCAATCCAATAAATTCCCTTTCTATATATTCAGAAATTCTGTTGGTTCTGTTCCCTTAGAGAACCCTGAGTAATACACACATACTCCCCCCCACAGTAATACATAAACGAAATTAAAATAATGTTTTTAAAAAGAAGCACTTGTCAAAGTCAGGCATGATGGCGCAAGCCTACAATCCCAGAGAGAGGCAAGAAGATTGAGAATTTAAGGCTAGCTTGGGCTGCAAAGTGAGACCCTGTTTTTAAAAAATACATAAATAAAAAAGAAGAAGCTCTGTTAGTCTGACTGTTTTAGTACTCTCCCGAACCTCCATGATACTTTGCATTTCTAATTTTTTTTTACACAATGGAAGGATACAATTTAAATGGGGATTAAGTTCCAAATTCAATGTGAGAGGAGCCCTCTGCAATCAACACAAATTTCTGGATAACTGATTTGGATCTTTCCCAAAAAGCAGACTGCTGTTTGGTGGAGCCTCACAACAGATCCCTGTTTCTGTTCTTTTTTGGGGGGGGGTGCTGGGGACCGAACCCAGGGCCTCACGCTTGCTAGGCAAGCGCTCTACCACTGAGCTAAATCCCCAACCCCTAAATCCCTGTTTCTGAACAGCAGTAGCAAAGCCAATTAGTCAGCTTATACAGGGCCCATGTTTTATTTAAAACATGCTGCTGGGTTTTTAATTTTTTATTATTGATCTTTTTTTTTTTTTTTTTTTTTTGCCAAGTATGAATGGTTATGTTCACACAAGTTAAGTGCATGTGTTATGTACTTTTTAAAAATTGACTACTAGGAGCTCCTTCTGATGACTCTGACCTAAGTCCCTCCACCCTCCTGATTTCCACATTCATTGGTTCGTTCTAGCTGGGGGCACCCAGAGATCTTTTGTTCCTGTGCCAACAGAGGCAAGACCTTTCAAGAGCACGGATGTGTGGCGACAAGCCAGGCAGCTTAGGAAAAAGAAAAAAATTAACAAACGGGCATGGTGAGTTGCACTGGGTCTTTTCCCTGAAGGGCAAGGAGCTAGCCCGAGTTTGGGCCACTTACTGGGACAGGAATGAAGGCCCCAGGACAAAGTCTTTGTAAATGAAGGACAAGCCAAGGGAGCAGAAAGGGAACAAGCCCTTGGAGTGCTGGAGCAAAACCAAGATCTGAGGCCAGGAGCTAAGTGAGAGTTGGAGAGAGAGAAGGTAAGGAAGGGATGGCAGCAAGCAGTAGCCAAGCCCCCAGGCCTCGGGGAATTTCACTCACAGCAGTCTTTAGGAAGCTCTTAGCTAGGGAGGAATCTGACATATTCACATTTTTAAAGGTAAATGCATGTTACTGATGAATGCTTATTACTACTTGCTGATTTAGCTTTAGCACAGGTTTTCAAGTTTCTGTTTCACTCTTTGGGGCTCTATGCACTTGTTAACTTGGATTGGGACCAGAAGTCAGTGGTGGAGCACTTGTGTAACATGCAATAGCACTCCAGCCTAGTCACTGTCTACTGCCACCCTTTTCTCCTCATCTTCCTCTTTCCATCTCTGAGTCTGGGGTCTAACTCCAAGGGCTTGTTTCCTACACTGTGAATTGTCATGGGACTAGAGTCTTCTCATTCACGAAAGCCTGTCCTAGGGCACAGGACACACACACACACACACACACACACACACACACACACACACACACACACGACAGAGAGAGAGAGAGAGAGAGAGAGAGAGAGAGAGAGAGAGAATCTTTTACACATTTAAAGAGGCAAAACTATTGCAGTAGAGTGGCAATTCTTTCCCGTTTGCCATATGTCTTTCGACTGTTTCTGTAGATTTTTTTTCTTTACAGATTTTATTTTTATGGTGTGGATTTATCAATCTTAAACTGAAAGAGAAATGAAAATTGCACAGAGATTTTGGGTGAGATAATTTGTGAGTTATTTGCCATTTGCCAAAAATGGCTTAAATTCTCCTTACTGCCATTGTTAAAGTTTAAAATGTGGAAGGAGGGGAGGTGTGTCTTAGGAACTATGCCCTCCCATAAAGCATTCTATACTGCACTTTTAACATTTTTTTTTCCTGCAAATTGGGTTATATGAGGCCTTAAAAATACCGAGAAGGGTAGGAGACAAGAATTTGGGGGATTCCAGGTCAGCCTGATCTGAAAAAGCGAGAACACCTACGTTCACATTCCAAGTCTAGAGGAGGAGGAGGAGGAAGAGGAGGAGAAGGGCAGAATGCAGAAGAACTGGAGACGTTAAGGGACTTGTTCAAGGTCGCATCGCTGGCTGGTGATGAAGGCAAAATTCGAATCCAAGCCCACACTGCAGAACTGAAAGTTCTGCATCTCCTTGAGACAGTTAAACAAAAGTGCCCTCTTCTATCTTTGAAGAAGCACGTGCTTGGCCATCTGGCAGCGAGAGCAACATTCCCCAGATCTCTCTAGCCAGTTAGAGGTTCGGGGTCCTCACCCTCTATTTGTTAGCGGCCAGTGGTGCTTCCAGCGAGATCAGGGCGGACACACTTGCGCTCAAGCCTCTGGCTTCCTCTACCCGTCTCAGAGCCAGGCGCTCGGGACTCGGAGCCCCGAATCCGCTCCAAGTTTGTCTCCAAGCAAGGCCCGGAACTGACCACGAGCAGCTCTCGGCCAAGCAATCGGCGTCCACTGCCCCAGCGTTAGAGATAAAAACAGCCGGCATCATTGCCCCAGCACGTTCGGCGTGCCAGGCGTTTCGCTCCCACAGCTCCGAATCCCACAAGCGAGCAGTACCCCCAGGAATTACTGTCCGGGTTACACAGTCCAGAGAGCTGCTGCAGCTCTGGAAAGTTAAATGGCATGTTCGGCCCCACAAAGCTAATAAGATCTGACTGAGTGCTTCCTGGGTGCCAGACACAGGTCTGCGCATCACCCCACAGATCCTCCCAGTGCACTGGGGAAAGGGCCGCAATTATCATCCCCATCTTACGAAGAAGGAAACCGAGGTGTGGTGCTTGACCCAAGGTCACCCCAGAGAAAAACTGTCGGACCGAAATCCAGAGGCAGCGTGTGTGTGTGTGTGTGTGTGTGTGTGTGTGTGTGTGTGTGTGTGTGTTTTGTCTCTTCTACATAGAGAAGCAGCGGGCTTCGAACCCAAGGCGCCAGAGACTGGCCTCAACGTCCCAGGGCTGCGAGCAAGAAAACCAGCTTGGAATCCCCCCAATTTGCAGAGATTCCTGGAAATCCGGACTAGCGGAACCCGAAGAGCACCGGCTGCGACCAATGCTGACCCCCGGATGGCCCCTTGCCGGGACCTTAGAATACTCACCATAAAAGAAGGGGCGAGCGCCTGCCCTGGAGGAATCCCCAGCGCTGGCAGGTCCGGGACTCCCCCGAGAGAAGTCTGCTGCCTCCGCCGCCCACTCAGGGGCGCCCGAGCGACCCCGCAGATGCTGGCTTCCTCTGAACAGCCAGAGGTGCGTCCTCCCGGCTGGTGCCCGGCGACAGCGCCCTCTCCGCGCCCCCCCCTCCACCCCGCACGGTGGCCTGGAGTTGGGGACGTTCTTGGCGAAGTTGGCGCTCAGGCGCGGCGAGAGGGCGCCGGGGATGGGGGCCGGGATAGAGAGGCGCCCGATCGCGCCGATCCCAGGGGTACTCGAAGGCCAGCGCCCTAACCTCTGCTAAGCTAGGTGCCTGACCTGGAGGGTGATGAGTCCCGCACTCAGGGCGCACGGGCCGCACCTCGGCCGCGGGTCCCCCGAGCGCCCAGCTTCTTCCTCAGCCTCTGGGGCGCCCGCCGCGATGGCTGCAGCTGTGGCCCGGGCCCCGGCTGCGGTGCACTCATCGCCTTCCCCAGGGGTTGGGCGCCTTTGTGCGCGGGGCGCGCCGGCCGCCGCGGCCAGCTCTGGATGCTGCAGCCGCCGCCGCCTACCCCTCCTCCTCCTCCTCCTCCTCCTCCTCCTCGACTGCCGCCCGCTCCCCGCCTTCCCGGCCGGCCCGGAGGCTGCAGCTGAAAGCCGATCCGGCTGAGCTCATCCCTGAAGGCCACTAATCCAATAGCCGCGGAAGGCGCGGCCGCGGGGAACGCCCCTTCCCCCACCATCCCGCGCCCGGCCGTCCCAGCTCGGGCCGCTGCCGGCGCCGCCACCTTCCCGAGGCCACCAGCTGGCGGGAGAGGGAAGTGGAACCCGCGCCCGCGCCTCTGTGCCGGAGCAGCGCGGTCGCCATTCACTCGCCTGCCGGCTGGCCGGAGCTCTCGCTCACTCGCGCGCCCATTCATGCGCGCAGGTCCTCCCCCATTCATTCAAGCGCGCCTGGAGCTCCAGAGTGGGTGACCCGGGGAGGAGGGAGGAGACACCCATAATCACCAGACTGCGTTGGTGCCTGACTCAAGACACGTGGGAAACAGCAGCCGGGAAAAGAGAAGGGTTTAACAATCCCCCTTCCCTCGATATGCACATGTCCACACTTTAGTTCTGACCGGACTCCAAGTCTTCTTTTGAACCCCAATTTCACGCCTCACCTGCTTCTCTGCAATAACCTCCAACTCCTTGCGAGGCCAGAGAGCTGGATCACCGCTGGCGACCAGCACCGAAGCTGGAAGACTACCCTGGCTGGCCTGAGCTGCAGATAAGGAAGAGGTCGTGACCAGAGCAAGGGACCCTCAGGGCTTGGGCGTGATGCTTCTTTGGGGAAATTGAAATTCCTGGCCAGGGTTTAGTGCCTTTCAGAGAAGACACGAGGGCCACAGCAGTCTTTAGTGATTCGAATTCTCTCTCTCTCTCTCTCTCTCTCTCAATCTCTCTCTCTCTCTCTCTTTCTCTCTCTCTCTCTCTCTCTCTCTCGTTTCAGGCAAACACACTATACTGGAAAGTCCTCAGGATGATTCCCAAAGTCACCCTTGGTCCTCCACAGGGACACACAGTGGCCTCTGAGACACACACGTGCACACACACATAAATAAATAAATAGATAGATAGATAAATAAATAATCTCTGACTGTTGATTATCACATCTGATTCTCCCCCCCCCCTTGGATCCTGAAGAAACCAGCTGCTGTGCTGTAAGAAAGCCTGGCAGAGATATTTACATGGCAAGGACCGACAGACTGTGAGACTGAACCTGGCAGCCCTTCCGGGACTCCTCAGCCGAGCCTTCCTGTGAGGCGCAGCCCCGTCTCGTGTCACTATAACCTCCTGAGATACTGAGTCAGAGGTATGAACTAAGCTGTGCCCGGATTCCTGAGTCATGAACACGAAAATAATGTTTTAAACCTCTGAATTCTGGAATGATTTGTTAGGCAGTAACTGATAACTAATACAAGGTGTCCTCAACTACAGGGAGTGAATTTAAAATGATTCCTTGAGGAACTAGTTACAATCTGTTTCCAAAGAATGACAATATTGCATGAGCCTGGCCTTAAATCTCAGTTCAGGCTCACAGGGTCTTGGCATTCTCATTTGTACAACTGGGACAGAAGAATTTCTTCTAAATATGCTTTTGTGTAGTAACATCTTACACACTAAGTGCTTAGTAAAGCCTTTCTATCTCTCACCAGAAAACCAAAATCTGCAAGCATTCTTGGGATTCTTGGGTGAGGAAGGATCATGCGTGGGGTAGAATATCCATGAAGTCGTGCCCAAAACCTCTTTTTAAGATTTCTTTAGTAGTACAAATTTATATATCACAGTATCATAATTCAAAACATGAAAGCTGTGAGCCCCACCTCCTCCTGCCTTTGCTTCTCGGGATTGGGTTAGCAGTCCACGTGCCATGTTTCAGCTGTAGAACCTTGGACTCCCTCTTGGTCTTGCAAAAGCACTAACCATAGTCTTGTGGCAGTCCTATAAAAGATGTAAGTTCTATGACATTTCTGGAGGTCTAAATTTGCTTGGACAAGGTTTGTGCCAGGGAGGAGAAAGCACTTAGAGTCTTCGGCCTTCAGCACACCTCAGGAACAGCTGGATCCATCTGGCCCATCGTGAGGTGCGACCAGAGGGAGCTCAGCGTTTGGATAGTTCTTCGAGACTCTAGGGTCATCACCTCTATGGCCCCAACTGTCTTCATAAAGCACCTGAGACTCCCTTCATAGCTACCCCCCCATGGCCCACAGAATGGTCCTAACACTTCTCAATGGAGTCGGGCTCCTACCCACTCATCTGGTTTCACCTCCCTTCATTTGGCTCCTGGGACAGCCACGGTGTGACAGTAGATCCCTTCCAACACACCCAGCTGATTCTCCCTGGACAGAGCTTGCACCTGCTGACCTTATGCCTGCTGCAGACTTGCCCCGGGTCTCTTTCTGCCCACATACCTGGGATCCTCCAGAAAGCCTTCCAGCACCCCAGGCTTTCTTCTCCCCAGAACAGGCTTTCTTCCAGCAAACTTAGACCTCCAGAAATGTCATGGAACTTGTGCCTTTTCTACAACTGCTTTTGCCTCACAAATAGAAAGAACTGAGTTCAGATCCCTGGAGAAAAAAAAAAAAATCCAGGTGGATACATGACTTCTGCTTGGAATTTGGGCCCTGGAAGGCAGAGCTCTGGAAACCCTAGAGCAAAACAATAAAGGGGGAAGAGCAATCCAGAATGATTCCCATGTCATCCTTGGGCCTCCACAGGCACACATACTCAAATGCTTTCTTGTACACATGCCCACACATGTATATCTACCCACATGCAAACATAGACATATGCATACGTGCATGCACACAAAAATAAAACCTATATATATATGATGCAATATTTGTTAATACTTATGGTATACACTATAATTCAATAAAACTTTTGTATTTTATTTATTTGAAAGAGAAGGAATGTATATGCATGTCATGGTGCACAGATAGAGATCGGAGGACAACTCTCAGAAACCAATTTGTTTCTCCTTGTGTCATAGTTAGGCACAGGAGTCAACTTGATAGTTAAGAGTTTGAGCTCTGGGCACATTTGTGGAGAATTAGTGGTTAAGTTGGGCCCAGAGCAAGCCTACAGGAGATTGTCTAGCTGATGAGAAGGGCCCAGCCTATGGTGGGTGGGATTAGGCTCTGGAATAAAAGCTGGAGGGCTGGTTGAAGGAGATGGCATCCTTGTATATACTTAGCTAGACATGCTCGTCTGGCAAGCAAGGATTGTCCCTCTCTCAGCCATTATGTGGTGATGGTGTGGCCAGTTTCTTCGGCCTGGCGTTGGTGCGTGATGCTCTCCCATCAAGCTGGGGTATGAACTGGAACCAGTAATCATAAAAGATAATAAAACCCTTGTTCCCTTCAGCCTTTTGATGGTGATTTATCAGCAACCATGCAGGTGAACTGCAACACCTTGTAACAGTTACTCTTAGCTGTTGCTGTGAGAGAGCATTTAAAGTCAAACGACTTAAGGGAGAAAGGGAGATTTATTCACCTTAGGGTTCCAGAGGGGAGATACAGTCTCTCATGGCAGAAGTGACACGGCTGGCCGAAGCTGGAGACAGGGTAAATTACACCCATCACATGGCTGAAGGCTGCAAGATTCCTGGAGAGTCTCTCTTCTCAGTCTTCTGTTCTGTGGTTCCTTTTATCTAGTCCACTACTGGGAGGTTCCGATGGGATCTGTGGTCTCATATAATGTATTGGATTGTAATGTATTGATCTGGATGATCTCTTCAGGTGGTCAGACAGCTAGCTGATCTTCGTTAATACCATGTGTAGTGAAGTTGACACCCAAGATTAACTATCACACTCTTCTTCCACCATGCGGGCTCTGGGGATCATCCTCGGGTCACCAGATTTGCACACAAGTGATTTACCCTCTAAGCTATCTCATGGTCCAAGACACAGGCTCTTTTCTTTTTAGTTTTTTTTTTCTACTTTACAAGCATATTGAGTATTCATCCCAGCCTCCCTCCTTCCCCCCTCCCTCCCATTCCAAAACACTGGCTCTTTAAGGTAGGCAGGACCTGTACCTGATTTGTCCCTGGGATTCTGTTCTCTGCTCACCACCTGGTAAGAAATATTAATAGATAGACAAAAATATTTGTGGACTGAGTGATCGAAGTGATTAAACAGAAGAAAAGAAAGACAATGGATGGGGGGAAAAAAAAGGAAAACACGTTGGCCAGCCCCTCTCTTTACTTTTTTTTAATTCAAGGTATGAGGTAATCAGAATTAGATTAATCATAGTCTTTGATTCATCATATGCTGTAATCATGAGATAATATATCATTCCTTATTTATTTGCTTCATAATATAATAGACATAGAACATTCCTAACAATGATATATACTTTTCCTCACCCATCTTCTTGCTTCTCTGTGATGGTTGATATTGTCAACAAGAGAGGATGTGGATTTATCTAGGAGACAAATCTGAAGAGAGTCTATGAGAGTTCCTAGATGGCTCAGCAGTTTATTGTTGAATACTCACACTGTTTGCCCTTCTCCACAAGTGCCTGTGGACTTGGTGTGACCCGTTCTCTCGGCGCCTGATGTTGGAATGAACTCTCCTGCCAAGCAGAACTATGACTATACCCAGCATCATAAGCAAGAATGAAATCTCTTGTTCCTTTAAGTTGTTTAGTTATGAATTTATCAACAACATGAAAATGCCTTGGATTACTTTTTCTCAAAATCACACACACACACACATACAACTTTAGTCTACTTATTTTTTGAATTTTGTTTGAAGATAACTTGTTTGCTATGGAAATGATAGTACTGTAAGTGTAAAGACCTTAATATTGTTTAAAGCTCCTCTAAAGATAACAGTTTAGAGCAAAAATGACAATACATGTTTTTAACAGACTTCATAGTAATAAAACATGATCATCGTATACATGGAAGAAGGGAAAATCGAAATATACTGTTTAAAAGTCTTATGATATACATGGAATGACAATGATTTTAAAGTTAGATGTAATAGAGGTACATTTTATTTATTTACAGGGGATAAACCAACAAATAAATGAAACAGACTCATTTAAAAATGAGTTTTAAAAAAATGCCAAATATAGTGGCACATGTCTATACGTTTCAGTAGTTCAGAAATGGAGATAGGACGTCGTCCTTGGCTACCTAGTCAGAACAAGGGACAATTGGGGTAGATGAGGCCTTGCTAAAAAAAAAAAAAGAAAGAAAGAAAGAAAAAAAAAGCTTAATAAGAATGATAAAGGAAGACAGGAAAAGTGAGAAATGACAAAGAATTAGTATACAAATCAAAACAAATAACAAATGGTACTCTTAGTCCTGATAGAGAGTAGCCATAGGAAATACCACAGTCTAAACGCCTCATCGGAAGGCAGAAATTACCCAACTGAATAGTAAGCTGATTAAATAAAACATATTTTAAATATAAGGGCCCATTTATTGTCAAAGTAAAAGGACTGGAAAAATATTCCATGTTAATTCCAATATTTAAAAAAGCAACTAGCATGGGTGAATGTACTAAAATTAAACAGGATAGATTTCAGAGTGCTGAGTGGTACCAGGCCCAATAATCAAGGTATGTACCAAGCCAAAGTATATGCACTTGGAACAAAAGCTTCAAACTACGGATTGAGCTGCCATGAGAAGTAGATATTTCCACGCATCTACATCCACATCAACATCCTTTTCTTGGGGATGCTGAAGCGGATAGACAGAAGACCAGTAAGGACAGGAAGACTTGAATGATGCAACCTTGATGCCATCTTCGGAACACGCAGAAGACATGTTCTAAGTGTGCACCTGAACATTACAAAGAATGTTCTCAGACTGTAACAGGATTAAACTTGAAAATATACTGGAATGCTATCTAGAAAATCTAGTGTTTTGGAAATTAAAATCACACAGCACCAAGTAATCTATGAGTCAAAGAAGTATTTTTATTAATTTATGAAATGTTTTTAACATAAATAAAAATGAAAACTACAACATAGAAACGTTTGCAGGATGCAGCAAAAACAGCTCTTAGAAGGAAACGTGCATCACCAAATGCCCATATGAGACAAGACAAATTCTCAAATCAATGATCTCAACTTCGAAGTTAATGAACTTGAAACCAGGAAAACAGAGAAAATAAATGATAGGAAGAAGTATTTCTTTAAAAACCTCAATTAAAATGATACACTTACAGAGACTGAACAGAAAGGAAAAGAGGGAAGTAGGAAAAAGCAGGGAGGAAGAGAGAGAGACAAAGAGACCAAATTACCAATACCATGAAAGAGAAATAGCATTACTATAGATTCAACATGTATTGAGAGAATAATAAGGAAATTTTAAGGCTGACTTAATTATAATATTTTCCACAACCGCATCAAATGGACAGAATTCCTAAGAAGTGTAAACTGCCACAATGTATCCAAAAACAATTAGATAACTTTAGAAATACTTAACTTCTAATTTAAAGTTTCCCCACAATGAAAATTCCTGGGTCGAATTTGTTTCACTAGTAAATTCTTTGAGACATTTAAGGAGCAAACAACCTCAATTTTACACAAAAAATGTTTTGTGTGTAAATGTGTGTGTGTGTGTGTGTGTGTGTGTGAGTGGGCACTTCAGTGTGTATGTCTGTGGAGGGCCTAGGATGACTTTGGGAATCGTCCTGGATTGCTCTACCTCCTTCTTGCTTTGCTCTGGGGTTTCTCAGGTTAGGGTCAGAAGTACAGGCTGCTGAAATTTCTTCCTGGCATTTCTTTTATTTTTTTTTATTAAAAATTTAATTATACATTTTAAAATTTTTTACCAGTTCCCTCCCTCCCCCCTCCTCCCCCCGAATCCCACTCCTCCCCCTCCCCTTCCCCCAGTGCCTCCCCCCCAATTCCCAGAGAGTCCTTTATTGTGTACGCCTAACTCTCCACTGGGTCCTCCTCTCCGATGACATATAAGGACCCAGTGGCATTTCCATAAGCCCTTTCTCTTGTTCCCCTTAAGCATAAGATCACTACTATGGCTGTCAATCCCTTGCCTCCAGGGGTCTCGGTGCCCTTAACAGATGCTAGACTTTATGAGGGCAACAGTGTGCTGGACATTGCGCAGGGCATGCAAAGTCCCATTATGATTGCTTTGGCCCCAACTATTGTTGAGAATCTTGCAAATCGTTGCTCCTTCCATCCTTTTGCTTTTACAATCTTACCGCCCCCTCTTCCGCAAATGTCCCTGAGCTCCAGGATGGGGAGAGATTAGGCTGGCCTAGTTCTATGTGATTGATATAGAGTCTCTGAAGTTCTGGATTGTGGTTTGTTGATTTTCTTTTGCAGTTTTGCTGCTCCTGCAATTCCCTTCACTCCATTCTGCTGGGCACTGTATGTCACCCCCTGGCCAGAGACAAAAAGCTGTTGAACTGGAGTCTTGTTGTAATAGAACCTTCAAGGGTAGATGTAATAAGAGTAGGAAACCTCACTGAGGGAGGGGTCCATCACCCATTTGCAAAATGATTACTTTTTATCTGCTAGACTATATGCCCTCCCCTTCTGGTGAGATCAGGAAAGAATGTCTGTGAACTTAACCAGGTTTCTCATTACTTACTTGCAGACCTTGATGGAGGCCTATTTTCTCTGCTGTAACATGGTCCCCTCTCTCCTTGTTTCTGGTGTGGCCCTCCTAACCCATCTCTCTTGTTCATAATCCTTGCAATTACTGTGTTACATAGGTTTACTTTTGAGTGTCTCAATGTGGGCTGGGTGAGTTTGGTACTAGGAGCCACCTATTAGGGAGTACATACGGCGCTTAATTTTCTGGGTTTGGGATACTTCACTTAATATAATTCTTTCTAATGACATCCATTTCCCAGCAAATTCCAGTAATTCATCATTTTTGATGGCTGAGTAGTACTCCATTGTATAGATGTACCACAGTTTCCTTATCCACTCGTCAACTGTTGGACATTTAGGTTGATTCCATGACTTTGCTATTGTAAACAGTGCTGCTATGAACATGGTTGAGCTTGTGCTATCGAGGCAAACCTCTGCTGCATGGGGGGTTATTCCCAAAAGTGGGATAGCAGGGTCATATGGCATTTCAATCTTTAATTTCTTTAAGAATCTCCAGACGGCTCGCCAGAGTGGCTGTATGAGCCTGCATTCCCACCAACAATGTAGGAGAGTTCCCCTCTCTCCACATCCTCTCCAGCATTTGTTGTTGTTTGTATTGTGGATTTTTGCCATCCTGACCGGGGTGAGATGATATCTCAGGGAAGTTTTGATTTGCATTTCCCTGATGGCGAAGGAAGTGGAGCATTTTTTAAGATAATTGTTAGACATTTTAATTTCATCTCTGGTAAAGTTTCTTTGAAGTTCCAGGGCCCATTTTTTAATTGGGCCAGTGTTTTCCTTGGAGTTTAGTTTTCTAAGTTCTTTGTGCACTCTGGACAGTAGAGCTCTGTCAGATATGTGGTTAGTGAAGATTTTCTCCCATTCTGTGGGTTGCCTTTGAGCTCAGTGTGACAATCTCTTTATCTGAACAGAAGCTCTTTAATTTCACAAGATCCCAACTGTTGAGAGTTGGTAGCAGTGACTGTGCCATTGGATGTCTGTTTAGGAAGTGTTGGCCTAGTCCAATCAGCTCGAGGGAGTTCCCTATCCTTTCAACTATGGTTTTTAAAGTCTCTGGCCTGATATCAAGGTCCTTGATCCATTTGGAATTAAGTCTTGTACATGGTGACAAGTACGGGTCCAGCTTTAATCTTCTGCATGTGGAGATCCAGTTTTGCCAGCACCATTTGTTGAAGATGCTGTTCTTTTTCCATTGGATTCATTGGGCCCCTTTGTCAAAGACTAAATGGCTGTAACTTTGTGGGCTTATATCTCGGTCTTCAATCCTTATCCATTGATCTGTGTGTCTATTTTGGAGCCAGTACCAGGCTGTCTTTATAACTATGGATTTGTAGTATAGACTTAGGTTTGGTATGGTAATACCTCCAGCTGTGTTTTTGTTACTCAGGATTGTTTTTGCTATCCTGGGTCTTTTGTGCCTCCATATGAACTTTGAGATTGTTTGGTCAACTTCTTTGAAGAATTGCTTTGGGATTTTGATTGGTATAGCATTGAATCTGTATATTGCCTTTGGTAGGATGGTCATTTTTACAATGTTGATTCTGCCAATCCAGGAACAAGGGAGGTCTTTCCACCTTCTGGTGTCTTCTGCAATTTCTTTCTTTAGGGTTTTAAAGTTTTCATTGTAAAGGTCTTTTACCTCCTTAGTTAGGTTTATACCAAGGTATTTCATTTTTTTAGGAGTTATAGTAAATGGTATGGTTTCTCTCAAGGCTTTTTCACTTCTTTCATTCTGGGCATATAGGAAGGCCTCTGATTTTTGCACATTTATTTTGTATCCTGCCACCCTGCTGAACTTCTCAATTAGTTCCAGGAGCTTCCTGGTGGAGTTTTTGGGATCCCTCAGGTATAAGATCATGTCATCTGCAAATAGGGATAGCTTGACTTCTTCCTTGCCGATTTGAATCCCTCTTATGTCCCTTTCTTGTCTTATGACTTCAGCCTAAGACTTCAAGTACAATATTGAATAGAAGTGGTGAGAGTGGACAGCCTTAGTCTAGTTCCTGATCGAAGTGGGAATGATTCCAATTGTTCCCCATTGAGCATAATCCTTGCTGTGGGCTTGTTGTATATAGCTTTTATTATATTGATTAAGGTTCCTTCCATTCCCACTGTCTCTAGCGTTTTGATCATAAAAGGCTGTTGGATCTTGTCAAAAGCTTTTTCTGCATCTATCGAGAGTATCATGTGGTCTTGGACTTTGGACTGGTTTACATGATGAATTACATTTATTGATTTGCGTATGTTGAACTAACCTTGTGTGCCAGGGATGAAGCCTACTTGGTCCCTGTGAATGATCTTTTTAATATGTTTTTGAATCCGATTTGCTAAGACTTTGTTGAGAATCTTTGCGTCTGTGTTCATCAGGGAGATCGGCCTATAGTTTTCTTTTTTAAGCGAATCTTTATTAGGTTTTGGGATTAAAACGATATTAGCTTCATAGAAGGAATTTGGTAGTGTTCCTTCCTTTGCTATTTGATGGAACAGTTTAAGGAGTATTGGTGTTATTAACTCCTTAAGTGTCTGGTAGAACTCTGTGCTGAATCCATCTGGTCCAGGACATTTTTTGGTGGGAAGATTCGAGATTACTTCCTCAATTTCCTTATATGTTATAGGACTATTTAAATAATTCACAACTTCCTGATTCAATTTAGGTAAGCTGTGTTTACTTAGAAATTCATCCATCTCTTTTGTGTTGTCAAACTTCATAGAGTATAAGTTCACCAGGAAGATTTCACAATACTGAACATATATGCACCCAATACGGGCCCCTCCACATTCATTAAGAAAACCCTACAGCGTCTAAAGCAAGAAATCAACCCCCAAACGATAATTCTTGGGGACTTCAACACCGCCCTCTCTACATGGGATAGATCAACAGGTCAAAAGCTTAACAGAGACACTTTGGAACTTAATCAAACCCTGAAAGAAATGGACCTTACAGATCTCTATCGAACTTTTCACCCACGCACCAAAGAATACACATTTTTCTCAGCAGCACACGGAACTTTCTCCAAAATAGATCACATATTGGGCCACAAAATGAATCTACACATATACAAGAAAGTTGAAATTCTAACCTGTGCCCTATCAGACCACCACGGCCTAAAGCTGGACATCCACAACACATCAAACAAGAGAAAATACACTAACTCCTGGAAACTTAACACTATGATGCTGAATGAGAACTGGATTCAGGAAGAAATTAAAAAGGAAATTCAAGATTTCCTGAAAGTGAATGATAACGAAAATACAACTTACCAAAATCTCTGGGACACAATGAAAGCTGTTCTAAGAGGTAAGTTCATAGCTCTTAATGCCCACGTCAAAAAAATGGAAACATCAGAAATAAATAACTTAACAATGCAGCTTAAAGCTTTAGAGAAACTAGAGCAATCTGATCCCAAAAGCAGTAGAAGAGAAGAGATTAGCAAAATAAGGGGAGAAATATCTGAAATCGAGACTAAGAAAACGATAGAAAAAATCAACCAATCAAAAAGCTGGTTCTTTGAAAAAATCAACAAGATTGATACACCCCTAGCTAAACTAACCAAAAGCAAGAGAGAGAAAACCCAAATTAACAAAATTAAAAATGAACATGGAGTTATCACTACTGATACCCAAGAAATCCAGAGAATTATAACATCATATTTCAAAAACTTCCTGGCATTTCTATGTGGGGTCAACATTAGGTTTGATGTTGTGCCTGGGCAGATATGACCAGAAAAGCACATGCACAAAAAGAACAGAACGAGGGGCTGGAGAGGTGGCTCAGGGGTTAAGCCTCTGCCTTGCAGGCAGAAGGTCCTGAGTTCGGATCCTAGACCCCATGTATAGACGCCGGGCAGAAGCAGGGGCAGCCTGCGTTTCTAGTCCTGGTAGGGCGGAGCCTGTGAATCCTGAGGCAGAGTAAACAAGGAGGAGATGGAGGCGGTCCATGGTGGTTCCCGAATTCACCTGTGTTCGCATGCACGCGCACACACACACACACACACACACACACACACACACACACCTCACACACACAATTGAATAAATAAAAACAAAACAAAACAAAAAAAACAGAACGAACGTATGTTATAAGCATGCAAGGTTACCAACCTCCAAGCTATAAGCCAGTTAGGAGGAAAAGGAGTCTTATTAATTAAGTACGTGACCAAGGTGGCTTGTGCCTCAAAAGTCTTTTGGTGGTGAACCTTAGGAATTTTGGAGTGTATAAAGAAAAAAAACCCACAAAAATCACAATAATAGTTGAGTCAGATTTAGGTCAAAGAGACCTTGTTATAGTAGTTATTTTGCAGGTGTTTTGGTTACATACAGAAACTATTTTGATAAAACATTCTAGAGTTATTTTGGCTATATATCTGGGCATGGTCAGGGCCATGATAAGCCTCGAATGTTCTGGCAAGAGACTTGCACATGCAGCTGTCTGGGGACTAGAGGTTATGGCTGAAAAATGTCTGAGTAGGCACAAAATGGAATCAGGGGGTGGAGCAGGACAAAATAGTGTTATCTCTTGTTATTTCACGTGTATGTGAATCAAACCCAACAGTGCAGTAAGTAGAATTTATACCAGGAATATGAAACTTCTTCCGCAGTCAAAATTCAATTGTGATTCACTTTTCGAATACACTCAAAAATAAAGGAAATTGGGAAATTCACAGAATGCCTGGAAAAGTTGAGAAACAGATCCAGGAGAGAAAAAAAAAAAAAAAAAAAAAAGGCAGTAGCAACAACACATTCAGGGTATCTGAGCCAAGACTTAAATCATGCCTCAGACCAACCTGGTGAGGACAGCACTGGTCCCTGGTCACAGAGACAGGCACCACTGCTGATGGAAGTGGTCGCTGCCAGTCATGCTGCCAGTCAGAATGAATTCACTCCCACTCGGGTCTTTTTGGAATGGTTAGATCCAGCTTCAAAAGTCTGAGAGGGAAGTGCTGCTTGGCCAAGTTACCAGGAAGGCTGAGTAGTGCATAGCAGAGGAGTCCTTAGTCATTGACAATAGAATCCACTCCAGACCTCTGCCTGAACTTAGCAAGAAAGATCCAATGGCTGGCAGAATCATTGGGACCGTTGAGAAATGTACCCAGGACAGTGCTGCAGAACTGGCCTGGGGCGGCAGTTCTGCCATTGTCTGGCACAAGAAGCTGCTAATTCATGTCACTGATCCTTTTTGCCTTTTGGTCATTCAGTCTCTTGTGGGTGAGATAAATTAGTTTGGGTGCATAACCTTCCTGTCTTATGGCTGGACTGAAAGTTTTTAGCACTTTGCTTCTCTGGGTTGACACTTGGGAACAGTAATAATGGACACCAATATAGAGGAGACCTGTTCAAGGATGCACATGGTAGCGCTGCTCATCCTGGATCCAGACTGGAATCAGTCCAAATGGCTTCAAGCACAGGAAAATAAATGGTGTGTGTTAAGCCAATAAGCTTGCATAAAGCATGAAAATGTACAAGGCACAGTTACACGCATCAACACGGGCGAGTCTTCTAGAGTCCAAATAGTAACATCTGGAGGAATTTCCCTTCTTCCCGAAAGATTTTCTTTTTAACATTTCTCAAAGGCCAGGTCTGATGTATTCTTTCAGCCTTTATTTGTCTAAAAAGTCTGATCTCATCTTCATTTTCAAATGTGATTTTTCCTTGCTATAGGAGACTAAGTCTATGGATTTTCTTCTCTTTCACACTTCTTGATTTGATGGAATCCATCCCAAAACTCAAGTAGAAGCTTAAGTCTTTAAGACCTACTCGAGTAGTGGGTCTTAGCTTATGAAGGCTCCTTTCTGTCTTGGGTGGAACTGGGCCTTACAGAAGCATCTTCTTGAAGCATTTAGTCCCCTTGCCTTCCTCCCCTCTGCCATATGGGAATGCATTCCTCAGTGCTGGAGCACGAAGCCCTTCCCAGACTTCTGAATTTCCCAGCCTCTAGAACTGTGGGAAAACCAATCCTGCAATTTACTACTCACCTAATTGCGAGTATGTCGTTGTTGCCACACACAATCAGTGAAACAAGTACTTTAAGACTGACTCTTCGTTGCCTTTCACTGGCAGTGCTCCTGAGCAAACCTGCAGCTCTGACGCTCTACAGTGTGTCCCCTCTGCAATGTGTCCCCTCTCACTCATTGGTACTCATCAAAGTGATTATAATGTGTTTTGGTGATACTTTGATACTTTCTGTTTCATTAAACATTTTAGATCTTGCTCAGCTTACAGTTTTTATTTCAACAAGAATTTTGGGAGGGAGGCCTTCAGACGTGTGTGTGTGTGTGTGTGTGTGTGTGTGTGTGTGTGTGTGTGTGTGTTTGGGATGCATATGTTATGCATGTTCATTTATGTATGGATATATGTGTGCATGTGTGTGATAGTTGGAAACAGGTGTCAACTTGACAATTGAAAGTCCAAGCTCTGGAGACATTTGTGAAGAATTACTGGTTGAGTTAAATCCCGAGCAAGCCTACAGGAAATTGCCTAATTGATGGGGGAGAGCCAGCCCACGGCAGGTGGGACTAGTCCCTGGATGGAAGGGTAAGATAGAAGGAGCTGGTTAAGGAAGTTGGCATTCTCTGGCACACTTGGAGAGACATGCTGTCTGGCAAGTGAGGTTTGCTCCTTTCTCAGTAGAGCTGTGAATATGGTGAGGCCAGTCTCCTCAGCCCCTGGTGTTGGTATGAGATCTCCTGACAAATTGGACTAACAACTGTAACTAGACAGTCATAAGCCAAAATCAGCCCATTGCTCCCACTCTAGCAATTGTGTCACGAATACATATTCACCATGCAGGCAAACTGTGACAAAGTGAGTGCACGTGTGCGGGGGCCTTTATTCATTATGACTTTGCTCACTGAGGCAGGGTCTTCCACTCACCCCAGAGCTCACCAATTGGTGCTGGTCTGACGAGCCGGTTTGCCCCTAGGGATCCTCTGTCTCTGCCTACTGAGCACTGGAATAACAAGTGGGGCTGCTGCACCTGACCAGCATCTATGTGGGTTCTGGAAATCTGAACCCCAATCCTCATACTTGTATGAAAAGTGCTTTATGCCCCAAACAGCTCCTCAGCCCTAGCCAGTATTTTACCAAATATTTTCTCAATCACTCCTCTGTTCAAAGAACTCCAATTACACAAAAAAGAACTGCCTCAGGTTGCCCCACGGCTATTAATCTGTACTTTTTCATCTTTTTTTCTGTGTACTTCATTTTCAATTATATTGTTACGTCTCCGAGTTGACTTCCTTCTGCAATTCTAATCCCATCCAGTGTCTCTAATCTTTGTCTCTAAAAATTCAGCTTCAGCCTTCACTATCTATCTTTACTTAACCTGTTTGGCTTTGCCGCAGCTCCTCGAGTGTATGGAATATAGTCCTAATAATATTTTTTAGCATCATTGTCTTCTCATTCCAAGAACTGTGTTTTAGTTGCTGGAGTTTTCTCCTTCCTTTGGGCTGCACGTGTCTGCTTTTTCTGCATGAATGGTATCTTTGCATGCGCATTCCACCCAAGGTCTGCTCTAACCAGTGAAATGGCACTTTTCTTTGCCCGAGTGAGTCCTCTGATCTTGGTTTTCATTTTGCAGGTCTCGGGTTACTGCTGATTTGTATTTTGCATCCTCGGGGAGACCCCTTGGAAATCTCCGTGGTCTACTGTGGGTTTTTCTTTTCTGGTGTTGTGCCCTGGAGGTCTCACTGTTCATACCTCTCTGTCCCCAAATCAAGGACACAGCTGAGCTTTGTCTGGAGTCCCCTATCTTGCACAATGGCTTGAAATACTCTCCACATAGTAGGCTGAGCTGTTAGTAGGATTCACTACTACATTTGTTTCCCATCTCAGAGACCAGCCTTACATTGCTTAGTTTTGGATATCTCATATATTTTTCTGGCTTTTCAGATTTTTCAGAGAGGGAGGCACACGTCTGTTATTCCACCGCAATTGGAGGCAGAAGCCTTCCTCTTGGACTTCTTTTTACTCATATCCAGATTAATTTGGTGATGTTTGCAGTGGAAAACCCTCACTGAAATGCTGTTTAGATAATTAATGTAAAGACTAAATGTGAGAACATATGTAAAATGCCTGGGATGGTCCCAGCATAGAACAAATGTTTGATTAATGTTGATGATATATTAGTCAGCTTTTGCTGTGGCAACAAACAACCTCCACATCTCAGTGCTTATAATAACACACATTCCTAGTTCCTGAATCTTCCGGTGTATTGTCTACTTAACAGTGCCTTAGAAGCTCAGCTCCTTTGTGGCTCACCCTGAGCACTGAACTTTCTCATTCTGAGACTCGAGCTGATGGTAGCATCATCCAAGTTACACTGTTCTTGTGATACAAAAATAAAAAGGAGGCCAAATCTGCCATGAAAATGAACTGTTTCCATACTGGTGAGCTGCCCGTTGAACTCTTTCATATGCCACTGCCCAAAGCAGGTCACGTGCCATGATTCTGCTGTCCTGGCAGGGAAAGCATAGACTATTCTTTCATGGTAGAAGGAGATGAGAATTGGGAAGAATAAAATCATTTGCCAGAGTCAACAGTTGCCAGCAATAGTTCTTCTAAATTTCCTTGTACACTTTTTAAAATGGTAGCACTTTGTTAGTAGGACTGGACCATAGTATCTCTGTTCACTAGTTGTAGTAGTTCACCTGCATGGTTGCTGATAAATGACCACCAAACAGCTTAAGGGAATGAGGGGTTTATTTTCTTACTATAGTCCGGTTACTGTCTGTCCAGCTTGACCAGAGAGCTCATACCAACACCAGGGCCGAGGGAACTGGCCACACCATCTCTACGTAATGGCTGAGAGAGGGACAATCCTTACTTACCAGACCAGCATGTCTAGCCAAGTATACAAAAGGATGCCAACTCTCTCAACCAGCTCTCTGTATTTTATTCCAGGGCCTAATCCCACCCACCATAGGCTGGGCCTTCCCCGTCAGCTAGACAGTCTCCTTCAGGCTTGCTCTGGGCTTAACCACTAACTCTCCACAAATGTGCCCAGAGCAGTGTGCCTTGACACCTGTGCCTACCTATGACTCTAGTCTTTCCTTTATCCCAGCCCTGTACTTGACCTGCCATTGCCCAGGGCCCTTTGCTGGCTCGTGCTGCAGGGAGGAGGGATGATTCCCATCTAATGAACTGAACGGTCATTGAGGCAGGCGGATGCTGAGGATGCAGTTTGAAGGGAACACTATCAGCGGTCTGAGCTGGGAGGATGACAGAACTGCATTCTTCACTTTTGACTGTGACACTCTGTCATGAGTGCCTGACTTTGTTATTTTCATGGGTGCAGGGAAAAAGCTTGGAGCCAAGACACCTGTGATACACCTGAGAAAATGGGCCCATCCCAGGAGGATGCCTGGTGCTTCCTCTTTCCTCCAGTAATCTACTCCACCTACTTCAACATAAATGGCTCTGCCCTAGACTAAATTCTGAAAGCCTTGTTTCGGGTGGCATTTCAGTTGGCATGAATTATAGACTGCCTTGTAACACTTCTCCTGTTATATTATTTAACTGCCATGTGGCTTGAGGATGAAGGAGCTCAGATTTTCCAGGTGCCTGCCCTGTGCCAGGTCTCTTACGTGAGTAGCAATTTCAGACCTGATGGTGGCTGATGGTGTAGGTCTCCGTGCCTCTATTACAAGGGCTTAGAAATGAAGGGGACAGAGAGGTCAAGTGAGTGTTTAAGCCACTCGATAGTGAGTAGCGCAACTGGGATATAACCCCAGTTCTGCTACCATCGTGATTAAGTGCATTTAAGTTTCTGGAGAGTAGGAACCAAAGAGGTCTGCTTATCAGACATTGAGGCCACTCAACCCCCAATAACTAATTCCCTCCAGCAAGGCTCTATCTCTCTTTTATTATTATTATTTTATTTTTCTACTTTTACAAGCATAATGAGTATTTATCCCTGCTTCCCTCCACTCCCCCACCATCCCCTTTCCTTTTCCTTCCTCCATCCATCCTACTCTTTCCCACCCTCCTGCCTGTCTGCTTCTATGGACTCCAGGGTTCCCTGAGGTTTGTCTACTCTTGTGGGGGTTCAGGCCTTTGTGGCTTATCAAATCGTCTCTCTTTGGGCCACCCTACTGATAGGGTCACTTCCCTTCACTAATCCAGATTTAGTCCCAAAGGTTTTTCCACTGTATGTCCCCATCTCTCTTGAGTTTCCTGATAGTCTATGGGGGCACGTTGGTATGTCAGTCATTATGACGGACTGGTTGTTATACGGGATTATAAGACCAAGTCTCACTGTAGTGAGTTCCTAGATGCAGCAGTCCTATCTTGAGTGGAATGTTTTGTCCAAACTTTAGGTTCTTACATTCTTACCGCCCCCTCTTCTGTGAGGTTCCAAAGCCTTAGGATGGGGAGATTGGGTTGATCTGATTCTGGGTGAGTCTTGCTGAGTTGCTGGTACTGCACATTGTGGCTGGTCATTTCTATCTCTTTTTAAATTTTATTTATTCTTTATTTATTGTGTGTGTGTGTGTGTGTGTGTGTGAGTCAGAGGGCAGTGTGTGTCCCTATAGAGAACCAAGGGTGACTTTGGGAATCATCCTGGATTACTTCTACTTCCTTTTCGCAGGCCCCTGGCATTTCTGCCTCGAATTTTTACATGAAACCTGGGATGCGAACTCAGGACCTTCTGCTGGCAAGGCAGAGTCTTAACTCTTGAACCATTTCTCCAGCCCGAGGCTCTAATCTCTTAAAAGTTCCACAATCATCCAGAATAGCACTACCAGCACATGAGCTTTTGGGGGACGTTCCACTTTCAAACCACACCAGATGAGTACATAGGGCTTTATAGACACAGAGCGGCAGAGCTGGATATGAATCCATGAGGCCACAAAGGGCAGGAGTACAACTGAGCCTGTGAGCTCGGCTTTCCTCATTCATTATCTCTCTGAAAGTGCTTCAGATATCTCAGAATCAGAATTCTTTTTCATGAGTGTGTGTGTATCAGTGCATGTGCGTACGTGTGCATGTGAGTGTGTGTGTGTGTGTGTGTGTGTGTAAAAGGGCACTTGCCTTTGTATGCCTCTGGAGGCCCAAAGGTGACATTGGGAATCATCCTGGATTGTTCTTCTGTCTTATTGATTTGCTCTGGGGTTTCCCAGGCTCTGCTTTCCAGGGCTGGAATTACAGGCCAGAATTTTTTTTTTTTTAATGTGGGATCTGGGGATCTGAACTCAGGTCCTTTTGCTTATGAGGCAAAAGCTTTAAGCCTTTTCCTCAGCCCCCAGAATTTCTTACTTTAGACTTAACAGCATTAAATAACAGAGCGTGGATTTCCGTTCAGCTCTAGCTAGTTCTAAAGCCTTGGCTGTGGCCAGTCCATCCTGATACTAAGCACTGCCCCGTTGAGAGGAAGTGAGGTCAAGCCATCGGTGAAGAAAGCTTGCCTGGAGAATGCAAGGAATTAGTAACAGGGAATGTATTCCGCCCACACACTGGAAGTAATCCATTCCACACTACCTGATCTATTGCCACTTGAGACATTTTTTCTTGCTAGTGTTACCTGTGTGCTAGTCAAACATTTTATCTTTTTCATTGAATTACTTTTATACATCCTGACATTATCTTTCATTCTCTCCAAAACCGAAGTGGTGTGAGGTGAAAACTGCAATTACATTGCCATCTATTAAAAGGATCTGGGAGCATGTAATTGCCAATTAAAGAAAAGCATGCTATTGGCTAAAAACATTGATTAAAGTAGATTTGAGGGTGAAGAAACCTCTGAGCAATAGCATGGTGGGCTTGCTTACTTTTTCCTAGAGCCAGAGTGAAGTGTGTGAGGCTCAGAGGCAAGCAATTTGTCTAAGGTCACACAACTGGTACTAATCTGGTGTGAGGAATGCACATTTGAAATGTGTCATTCAGGAAGCTGGAATGCAATCCGAGTTTTCAAGAGTCCACAAGCGGACCTTTGCTGGTTTTGCGGCAACTTGTCTGTAGTGGGCTTCCCTGGGTCAGATCTTTATCATCTTTCCCCTGAACCTTGGCAAACACCTCTCTTCTCTTTCCTCACTCTTTTCCCATAATACTATCTAAGAACTAGAGCAACGCAGCAAGCATTACTGTATAGCTACCGAAAAGCCTCTCCCCGTTTCTTTCATATTACTAGAACAATAGTTTTACATTTAGTTGAGTAGCAATCTATCCAGCCTCAGGAGACAAAGCCTGATAGCGCCATTCCTGATGACCACATTTCTATTTACCAGTGATTGATAAGGGAGCAAGAAAATGGCTCAAGCCTGGTCAATGAAATTGAAATTGAAGGGGAAGTCTTGTGGAAGGAAGGTTTTCTCTCCTGATAGAAAGTCTACACTGGGGAAAGGGGAATATCACTCACCCATTCTCTTCCCCTCCAATAAGAGACTCTTCCTTATGTGACGACGGAAGCCACAGATCTTTGAAGATAAGATAGATGGCAGCTTAGTGCCTTAATGCTGACCCATCAAGCCATCTATGGCTACATTCATGAACTCTCGGCAAAGAGCTGCTGATCAACACCGCTTCTGGTATTAAGGATAGATCAAGGAACATTAGTCATTTTTAAGCTCATAGAGATTAGATAAAGGAAGTCCACAAGCTCAGTGTGTGTGGACATTTCCATTCAGACAGTTAGTAGGGATTTGGATACATGCTAATTGTTTAAGAACTGCAAAGAAATCACTGTGGCTGGTCCTTCCACCAAAACACCAAGCCAGCAGGAAAAGGGTGGAAGCAAGGTAAAGAGGCTCTGCAGTGGTATTTTTTTTTCTCAGTATTTTTATAAAACAACAGTTTTGCGTATTTTTTCTGCCTGTGTTGCTAAGGCGGTCTCCTGTTTGCTGCTAACGACTCCTAATCACTGCCATGGGCTTGCTAAAATGTGACCTATTCATTGGTGGTCTCCTAGAAAACTAAAGTTCTTGATTGGCTTCCCAGTCATAAACTATAAACATTTAGACATAAAGCTCCTCCACGAATGACTAAATATTCCAGTTCCCGATGTAGCTCCTTTTTTCAGTTCTCTTGAATGTCAAGTGCCCATCCATCAATAATTTGGTTAGAAAGGCAAACGTTTTAACTAGAGTCAAAAGGTGAAGGGTTAGTGTCGTCATTCACACCCACTGCTGCTGGGAACAGGCATCCTTTTTTTTTTTTTTAATGATTTTCCTTTTTTTTCTCCTCTTCATTCCCATTCTCCTCTTTTTCCCTGACAACCATTCATCTCATTGTCAAACTCCCTCTTATTTTCAAGTTTTTTTCACTGTGCTTCATCTACTTTATCTGATGTCATATGCTTGATAAGATTCATGGTCCAGTAAGTGACATAGATCAGTCAGTATTGAGGATAGCATCTTCCTTTTCTTCCCTACAAATACTAGTTCTCATGAGTCTCTCAGGGGAATGTGGAGCTCCTTGAGACCTTTCTTTTTTCCTAGTGAGATGTCAACAGGACCATTTCCATGCAGTTCTGATCATAGGGAACATAAATCTTATTACCCCACGGAGGTAACAAAATTTGTAACAAAATTTCAAAAGTATTTGCTCTTTAACATAAATAACATTCCTGTAGGAGTTTAATCTGAGATATACCTTGAATAATATGAAAATACATCTGCACTAGATTATTGATTGCAACATTCTTATTCTTTATGATGGTAAATTTTGAGGTGCTGCCAAATTGCTAGGAAATTGACTATATAAACTCTCATGCATCTACACAATAGAGTATAATGCAGCAGTAAAAGAGAATGCATAAGACTTGACCTCATCTAAGACAAGACATATTATGAAGAGAAAAAAAAGTTACAAAAGAATACGCCATCTTTTTGGTAAGAAAAAAGGTGAATAAGACAATTATGTTTGTTGTTTTAAAAAAACCAACACAGAAGTTGAAATTATATCCTGTACTCTATCAGATCGCCTTGGAACAAAGCTAGACATCCACAAGAAAAGAAACAACAGAGAACACAAACTCTTGGAAACAAAACACCATCCTATTGAACAAGGAATTGGTCAGGAAAAAATCAAAATGGAAATAAAAAAATTCCTTGAAACCAATGAGAATGAATGTAGTTAAACTTATGGGACACAAAGAAGACTGTCCTAAGGAAAGTTTAAAGTGTACTCAACAGCTATATCCACCCCCCCCCAAAATTAGCGACATCATGAATAGACTACTTAACAATATAGCTTAAAGTCCTGGAGAAACAAGATCAAATCAATACCAAAAGCAGTAGATAGGCAGAGATAAATAAAATTGGGGTGAAATTAATGAAATAGAAATAAAGAAACAATAAAAAGTCAGTAAATGAAGAGTTGCTTCTTTGAAAAGATAAACCCTTAATCAAATTAACAAAGCCAAAAGAGAGAAGATCCAAATTGATAAAATTACAGATGAAAATGGAGCGATCACAACTGACCCAAGGAAATCCAGACAATCATAGGGACATACGTCAAGGAATCATGCTCTGGGGCTGGAGAGGTGGCTCAGGGGTTAAGCCTCTGCCTTGTAGGCAGAAGGTCCTGAGTTCGGATCCTAGACCCCAGGTATAGACCCCAGGCGGAAGCGGGGGCGGCCTGCGTTTCTGGTCCTGGTAGGGCGGAGCCTGTGAATCCCGGAAAAGAGTAAACAAGGAGGTGCAGGCGGTCCATGGTGGTTCCTGAACTCGTCCGTGGTTCTACACACACACAGACACACACATACATGCACAATTGAATAAATAATAAACAATAAAAAAATTAAAAAAAGAAATCATGCTTCATCAAATCTGATAATCAAAAATAAATAGATGAATTTCTAAGCACATACAACTTACCAAAGTTGAACCAAGATGAATGAATGGTTTAAACATACCTATAAGAAGTGATGAAATTAAAGCAGCAGTACAAATCTTTCCCTCTTTCACCATCTAAAACAAAACATCTGGACTGTATTGATTCAGTGCAGCATTCTACCACATTCAAAGAACAACTAACACCACTAGTCCTCATTATTCCACAAAACATACAAGGAAGGTACACTTCCTAACTCACTTCTATGAAGCCAGTAATATTTTGATCCCAAAACCAAATAAAAACACAACCAAGAAGAAAGTTATAGGCCAATTTCATTAATGAACCCAAATGCAACAATCCCCAACAAAATACTTGCAATTTGAATTTAAAAAACACATTAAAAAGATCATTCACCACACCCAAGTGAGGTTTATTTCAGAAACAAAGTTGGTTGAATATAATTAAATCAATAAATGTAATTCACCATATAGACACAAAGACAAAAATCATATGATCCTCTCAATAGATACAGAAAATGCTTTTGACAAAATATAGCACTCTTTCATGATAAAAGTCCTAGACACAACAGGGATGGAAGGAACATGTAGCAATACAATAAAGGCTGCATACAACAAATCTATAGCAAAAATCATCCAAAATGATGAAAAGCACTCTCACTTACTTATATCAGGAACTAAGCAAGGTTTTCTACTCTCACCATTTATGTTATTATTGTGCTTGAAGTCTTAGCTATAACCGTAAGACAAGAGAAAGCACTAAAAGGGATCAAATAGGAAAAGAAGAAATCAGGGTGTTCCTGTCTGCAGAGAGCATGATTCTATATCTGAGAGACCCCAAGGACTCCGTCAGGAAACTCCTTGAGCTAATAAACAAGTACAAGTAGTGCACCTGGATATAAAATTAATATCCAAAAAATCCTACACCAAGGATAAACCAAGTGAGGAAAACAATCCCTTTTACTATAGCACCCTTGAAAATAAAATACCTTGGGAAAAACCCCTAACCAAGGCTGTGAAAGACCTGTACAATGAAAGCTTTAAAACACTGAAGTAAAAAATTATAGAAGATATCAGAAGGTGGAAAGACCTCCAAAGCTCATGGCTCAATAGGATAGATTTTGTGAAAGTGACCATTTTGTCAAAGGCAATATACGGATTCAAAGAAATTCCAATGTAATTCTTGACAAAAATTGAAAAATTAATCTCTAAATCATGCAGAAGCACAAAGGGCTCCCAAGTAGCAAAAATAATCCTGAGCAATAAAAGCTCAGCTGGAAGTATTACCATCCCTGATCTCAAACTATACTACAGAGTTATAAGAAACAACATGGTACTGGCACAAAAATAAGACACTGAACGATGGATTAGAATTGAGGACCCAGATATAACCTGAATACCTACAGTCAACTGATTTTTGACATAGTTGCCAAAATCAGAGAAATGACAGCATCTTCAAAAAATGGTGCTGGGAAAATTGGGTATCTACATGAAGAAGAATGAAATTGAACCCTTACCTCTTGACCTACATGAAAATTTATCTCTGATCAAAGACCTCAATGTTAAAGCAGAGAGTCTGAAAATCCTAGAAAAAAGAAGATTGGCCTAGGTAAAGAGTTTCTGAATAGGACCCCATTGGGCAGGAAATAAGACCAGCAACCAACAAAGAGGATTTCATTAAATTAAGAAGTTTCTCCTGCAAAAGAAATTGTTAGTCGGGAGCTAGAGAGATGGCTCAGAGGTTAAGACTCTGCCGCACAAATAGAAGGACCAGAGTTTGCACCCTGAATCCCACATAAAAACACCAGGCAGAAATGGCAGCAACCAGTATTTATGGCTCTGGAAGGTAGAGTCTGGGAAATCTACAGCAAAGCAAAAAGGAAGAAATCCCTATGTCACCCTTAGGTCTCCACGGGGACACATAGTGTCCAATACACACACACACACACACACACACAAATTGTTAGCTGAGCAAAAAGGCAACCAAGAGAATGGGAGAAAAATCTTTGCCAACCATGTATCTGATTGAAAATTAGTATCTAGCATACATGACATAAAAAGAAAACCTAAATATCAAGGAAGCAAATAACCCAATTAAAAAGCAGGCTTTGGAACTAAAAAGAAACCTTTTATAGACAGAATTCAAGTATCTAACAAATATCTTAAGAAGTGGTCTACTTCCCTAGCCATTAGAAAAACTACTCTGAGATATCATCTTAGTTCGTTAAAATGACTAAAATAAAAAACACAAATAACAACAAGTGCTGTCAAGAATGTGGGGGAAAAGGATCCTTTCTTGTTGGTGTGAATGTAAACTCGTGCAGCCTCTCTGCAGATCAGTATGGACTTCCCTCAAGAAGTTAAAAATTGAACTACCATACAATCCAGCTATACCACTTCTAGGAATATTCCTAAAGGACTTTACATCCTTTTGCAAAAATACTTTGCAGTTCTATTTTCAATAGGAAAGAAACTGGAATCAGTGCAGATAGCCAACAATAGATGAATATATGAATAGAAATGAAAATGTGGTACATATGTACAAGAAATACTGTTCAGCTATCAAGAAAATGAATTAATAAAATTTGTTGGTAAGTGGATAGAATTAGAAGAAATTATGCTGCGTGAGATACCGCAGACACAGAGAGATACTGCATGTTCTCTCTTATAAGTGAAATGTTCGCATTGAGCCTTCAAAATGTCATACTCATGTAGGACTCTTATAACAGTATAAGTTGGAGGGGGTGGCATGTAGGAAGACCCTAAAAGAGTGGAAGCAAAAAAACCTGATGTTAATGTTTGGGAAGGTTGTGACACCTTTAGGAGGTAGAGCTTTGGTAGAGAAAGGCACGTCACGCTGGGAGGGCCTTGAGGTCCGATAACACCAGTGCTGCTTCTACTTACTCTCTTGCTTTCTCTTCAAGATGGCTGCAGGTGACCTGCCTGGACTCCTGTTTCTGCCTCCAACCATAGCTTCTGCTAAGAGATTTCTGCCATAATGGACTATATCCCCTTTCGAACCAAAAGTCAAATAGATCTCCCTCTCTCCCTTAAGCCGCTTGAGTTAAGTGCTGGCTGCCTCAAAGCATGAAGAAAAATAACTGCAACAAGCATAAGAACATTATAGGTTAATTCAAAGTCCCAAGGATGAACTAGTAGTCACTAAGCTTCTCTTCTGTCTTCACTATAGATGCTGTTATTTCCAGCACAGTTTAAATGATCAACACTATTCACACGTTCACACACAGCTTTGGTTGCTACGCTATACACATGGGTACAGATCAGAGGATAGTTTTCAAAATGGAGTTCTCTGCTTCCACCACATGGATTTCCAGATACCAAAGTCAGACTGCTAGGATTGTGAGCAGGCACCTTTCCTGCTTTGTTCCTTTGGTCTGTGATCATTATTTATATTATTGCATTGTGCTTAATGTATATCTTATACTTTCTTTGTCCAAATGGCTTTTGTGCTCAGTGCCACTAAAGCATCGGTTTCGGGGGGGACCCTTTCACTGGACAAAGTCAGAAGCACTGGTATCACTAATTCCAAATTCTCATGAAAGCTCTAAGCATTGAAATACATGAAATCAGAGACTATAGCCAATTGAGCACAATAAGATTCACATCTATGAAACTATATGCATATATAAAGATCTCTTGCCATAGAATACAAACCAATAAATGCAGAATGAATAAAGGGATTAGAAAGACATTATTTGGCTACCATCCCAGTAATAGATCCAGGTGTCTTCAAGGAAGCAGCGCATGGTAGCACTCTCCGGTGTGACTCTTGGCCTCTTGAGAAATGGCCTTCAGCTCTCTACCCAGCAACCACATTTGAAACTTTCAGCTCACATCACTTCCACACTTGAAAGCCATTCCGTCCTGCTTCTTTTGGTCTAAGACTTCTTTTAGGAAACCCTGAAGAAAAATTTAAAATTAGACGTGGAAAAATTATCTAAGGGGAAAAAAAAAACAGAATGAAAACAAATAAACTGGAGGGAGATTATTTGTAAATCCACAGGACTAAGATTTGTTCTCACCACATAAAAGAACTTGTAAGTCCGTAAGAGAATGATCAGCAGCCACTACCAAGAGGCTCTAGAATATACAAATTTCACACACAATAGAGAAACATAGAATATGAATAACATAAAGGTGTTTAATTATGGCTCTCATAATTAAATATGAAACAATACACAAAGCAAAAGAGCTGCCCATGATATTGGCATAGATTTAAAGTCCTGTAAACCTGTACTACTGATGAGGGTGTAAAGATACCAGTGATTTTCCAAGTGGTTGGTATAATCAAGGTCATTTCAAGACCTTCACAAGTCCAGGCCCTCATACTTCGGGAATGAGGCACTATATCATATAAAATGCACATACGTCCACATTAAGTATAATTTTGCTGATATTGAGTTATTGAAAGAGTTTTTACATTTTCACTTTAGGAATGACTTGGTTCTAAGTAATTCTTATGACAGACTATTTAATTTATGATAGGCTGTTGATTTATGATAGGCTATCGCTGAACAGTCCTATGCATTGATGAATTCTTACCAAATGAACAAAATATAACCTATAGACTGTTTTCTGATATAATGAATTTTCTATGAATAACATTGCAAGTAATACACTGGTAGAGATACTTAATGAAATATTTATTGATCTCGAGTGCGCAGTTTCCCCTTTGTATTAGACAGATGAGGCCTCCCGTTCAGTGTCCAAGCATATTCATAGATTCGCTAGTGACAAAGTGCGCCCGTGGAAGGTTTTAATGGTGAACGGGACCTATGCAGACATCTCTGAAGGACAATTAGCAAGGTCTATCCAAATTAGAAATGTGGAGATTGTTCAGCTAGGAAACGCCACTGTAATGAATTTATACTTCACATGTATTCATTCACGTGCTCAAAGGTGTCTTCATAAGGGAGATATACTGTCATGATGTAGTTTGTAACACCAAAGAATAAAGGAAACTAAAAAGCCACCAGTACAGATTGGGTAAGAAACCGTGCACACAGCGCTCGTGTTCGTGGCCATGTAGCGTCCATCCGCCTGTGCTGATGTAGTTGTTATGAGTATTGTTAATTGAAATGAATGAAGGAAAATGACAAAACAGGCCACTTTGGTTTTGCTACACTTTCTTTTTATTTATTTTTTTATTAATATTTATTCAAGTATACGTGTGTGTGTGTGTGTGTGTGTGTGTGTGTGTGTGTGTGTGTGTGTGTAGAACCACCGGCGAATTCAGGAACCACCATGGACGTCTCCACCTCCTCCTTGTTTACTCTGCCCCGGGATTCACAGGCTTCGCCCTACCAGGACCAGAAACACAGGCTGCCCCACTTCCACCCAGCGTCTATATGTGGGGTCTAGGATCCGAACTCAGGACCTTCTGCCTACAAGGCAGAGGCTTAACCCCTGAGCCACCTTACCAGCCCTTACACTTTCTTTAAATACTTTTTTCTTATTTTTCTTTCAGTGTCTCATACACGAAACTAGCAAACTTGTAATATGCAATACACTTTTGTGCACGTGTTTGTGCCTGTGAAACGGCTCTGGAAGATACACAGGAAACCTTAATGATCGTTACCGTCTCTGCTGTGGAACAAGGATTAGGCGTGGCACGTGAGGTCAACGAGATTTCTTTGACTTCAATCCTGAGTTGTTTCCCTAATAGTTTGACCAAGAATCAAGAGAAGAAGGAAGATGATGAAGTGCAAAAGGAGGAGAAACAGCTCCTAAACTGAACCACAGTTTCCAAGGTCAGCACACTGACCCTGAGGCAAATTCTGTGCCCTGGGATTTTGAGTTCCTCCGATCTTCTCTCCAACAGTCCTACGGCTCGCTCCCACCCTCGCTCCCACCTTGGAATCCCCTCACTCCTCCCTGGCTCCCGAGCAAGTTAAAATGTAACAACAGGCCTCCTGCTCTGGCCTGCACGCTTTCTCTGCCTGCTGCCTTGTTTCGGCTGTGAGGACGCTCTTTCTATGTCCTCTGCGACTCTGAGCCAGAATGAACGCCTTCTCCCTTAAACCCTCACTTGGGTCAGAGGGTTTTATTGCAGAGGAGCAGGGGCGGTTAGCGCGCAGTTCCCACACCACACTGGCTGGGCGTGGCAGTGCGCACTTGTAATCCCAGCCCTCCGCAAGTAGAGGCAGGAGGATTAGAGATGCAAGATCATCCTTGGCTACATACTAAATTTGAAGATGATTTGCGTGTTACATAAGTCCCCATCCAAATAAGTAAACAAATAAAAATAAAAATTCAGATAGACTGAAAGAAAATACCTTGTTAAAAATATAGTAGATGGGGGCGCCTGTTCTTCATGGCACTCCGTCTGGAGTTCATGAGTTCCGTTCTTTCTCTCCTCTAATAAACTCTACCTTAATGTTGGAGAGTGGCTCAGGCTTAAGATTCTGTCTCACCACACACACACATGCGCGCACATACACACGCACATGCACACAGTTGAATAAAAAAAAAAAAGATTCTGTCTCACAAGTGGAAGGTCTTGAGATCAGATTCCAGGTCCCCAAAACCACAGGCAGAAAAGACTGCGGCCTGCGCTTCCAGCTCCCGTGGGCAGAGCCTGGGAAATCCCAGAGTGAAGAAGGTAGAAGCAATCCAGGATGATTCCCAAAGTCACCCTTGGTCCTACACAGGGACATACAGTGAGTGCCCTCTGATACACACACACACACACACACACACACACACACACACACACACGCGCGCGCGCACGCGCGCACACATACACAGATACATATATTAGATGGAACTGGAGAGATGGTTCAGTGGTTAAAGCTTTTGACTCCTAAGCAAAAGACCCCAAATTCAGGATCTCCAGATACCATGTAAAATGCCAGGTGGATATGGCAGCAGCCTGTAACTCTAGCCCTTGAAGATGCAGTCTGGAAATCCCTAAAGCAAACAATAAGGTAGAAGATCAATCCAGGATGATATCTGATATCTCCTGTGGGCCTCCACAGGCACTGACAGACATATGTACAGTTATGTACACCCCCCACATGCAAACACACACACACACAAACACACACACACACATACATACATGAAAAGAAAAATATATATGCTGAATATATATAGAAATATATATATAAATATATATAGAAAGCAGTAGTGTTCATGTTATTTACAGAAAAAAGACTTCAAGATAAAAGTACTATAGAGATAAAAAAAGGTCATTTAGCAATTATAAAGGAACATTAATCAGGTAGATGTATCAATCATGAATCATCCCCATAGCTGTAAAATCTGTGGAGTAAAAATGTGAAGTAAAAGAAAAGATTGACAGTTTTAAGTCATAGTTGAAGGTTTTAATACTTTTTTAAAACCCAAACTGTGATTTATTAGGGACTTACTGACAGAACAGACCCCGGGTGGAGGAGCAGTAAGTATATCTTCAATCTGGGTCAAAAGTGGGGTGCATGTAGAGTGGTTGGGACAAATGCAGATCCATCCAAGCTGGAATGTAAGTTTTAAACCTTTCTAAGGAAAAAAAAAAAAAAGGCCCAATCTATTGATCTGGTTGATCTCAATAGAACATCATACTTCACACCTGTAGAACGCTTGTTTTTCAGGTCTAGAGAATGTTCGACAACATGGAATTTAGGATGAATCACAAAGTAAATTTGAATGCATTGAAATCATAAAGATCAACCAACACGATCTAATGGACATTTACATCACATTCTACCCTTAAAGAAGAGAACATACATTCTTTTCAAGTGGATGTGGTACATGAAAGTAGACCGAGTTTGGGGACCATGAAACAAACCCAGTCATGTTTAAAAAACCTACATGATGCAAACAAAAATGACTTGAAAGTGACAAAAATCAAAGCAGAAATCAGTGGCAGTAAGATGTCTGGAACATACTCCTGAAAATTAAGTAGCATCTCCACATAATTTGAACACAGTAAAGAAAGGTACAAGAAAACTAAGTTTGTTTTCACTTGAGTGCTACGAAAAATAACACAATACAAATGCAAATTAAATAGCAATCCCAAGAGAATTGCTTTATCTCCTAGGTAATGAGGATGGCAGACTGTCTTACACATTAGTTTGTTCTCTCCCAAGCCGGGGGAGACAGAAGCATGATAGGAGGTGAGGGCGCAGCTCTTGAACGCATCCTGCGGGCTCGTAGGCAGCCTGGGTTGTTCCTCTGCTTTCTCACAATCCTGTTTGATTACATGGTAACCAAGGACTGCTTTTGTTTGTAGCCCTCCCAAATGCTGTAGCAGGATGCAAAACCTCAGCTGGGGACTGCTGGAAATCATTAATGTAGAGATGCTACTTTCCATAAGAATGAAACCAAAGTCCCAGTCACTGGGTCCAGAAGAGCAGGTGTTGCAGCAGCAGCCTGGGGTTTTCCCAACAGCAGCCTCCTCCTCCTCCCACAGTTCTTTTCATAGTCAAACGAAGTGGAGCCCGGCTGAAGAGATGGCTCAGGGGTTAAGATACTGCTTTGCAAGAAGAAGGTCCTGAGTTTGGATTCCAGGTCCCACGTAAAAAAAGGTCAGGTGGAAACGGCCACGGCATGCACTTCTGGCCCTGGTAGATGGAGCCTGGGAAATACCAGAGCGAGGCAAGGAAGAGGTAGAAGTAATCCAGTATGATTTTTTTTTATTGTTATTATTATTTATTCAACTGTGTACATGTGCGTGTGTGTGTGTGTGTGCGTGTGTGTGTGTGTGTGTGTGTATGTGTGTGTGTGTGTAGAACCACGGACGAATTTGCGCCCATGGACGCCTCCACCTCCTCCTGCCCCGGGATTCACAGGCTCCGCCCTACCAGGACCAGAAGCGCAGGCCGCCCCCGCTTCCGCCTGGCGTCTATACGTGGGATCTGGGATCCGAACTCAGGACCTTCCGCCTGCAAGGCGGAGGCTTAACCCCTGAGCCACCTCTCCAGCCCTCCAGTATGATTTTTGAAGTCACCCTTGGTCCTCCACAGGAACACATGGTACCCTCTGATACACACACACACACACACACACACACACACATACACACACACGCACGCACACGCGCGCACACAGAGTAAATGAAAAAATAAGATAAAATTAAAGGAGGTGGATCTGGAGTTCCTAGCAATGTCCTCTATGGATTTTTCCATTAAAAGCAACTCCTACTTAAGATTTCAGAAAAATAATAAAGTAAACCCAAATGTAAACTGAAAGGAAAAAATAATAAACAGAAGAACATGTATCCATGAATTTGAGAACAGAAAAATAATATATAAATCAGCCAAAAGTTGCTTTTTTTGTGGAACTGGTTTATCTCACTTAACATGACAGCCTCTAATTTTATTTTTCTTCATAGATGAGTAAAATGTATGTGTGTGATTTCCTTATCCATTCATCCATGGATGATCACCAAATCAGAATCCATAACTTGGCTATAGGACAGTGATGAATATGGGCAGAGACACTAATTTTTTTAAAGATAAATAAAACTGATAAAACTCTGGCAAAATGAATCAAGTGAAAAAGAGAAAAAAATATATATCACTGTCAGGAATGAAAAAAAAGAAACACTCTCACAAATCCCATCAATATTAAAATTACAATAGTGGGAGATTTTTATACTGTTACTACTTAGGCTCTGAATATCAGAATATCCCTTATCACTTTTCCTGGGGAGACACATACATACTCATGTCTACCTGCCCTTGGCAGCCCAACAGCAGACCTAAGTGAACCAGTGGGGCTGCTGGAGTGCGGGACTGGGTCTCCTACAGAAGCATAAACTACTCAAGGGGGCTGCACCACTGAACAGCCCACCCTAACACAAGTGACACTTAGGAAAGCCACATCCCTTGGACTCCCCATGCAACCTGGGGCTTCTCTCCCCAGCAATGTCACTGCTCGCGTAACCTCAGGGAGGACCTTGTGAATCTTACCGCCTCCTGAGATTAAGTTTCATTAGTTTCCTGAGGCTTGCAAGTTCTGTGAGTTTCCTGAACACATGAGCCCCCTCCTCCCCGGAGGGGGGAAGCAGCTAAGCAATGCAGACAGCTCAGGTGTTGGAAGCTTGGTCCCCAGCCGTGTTGCTCTTTCGGTGGAAACTTCAGGATGTGGAGCCTAGCTGGAGGCCTGGAGGCACGCCCTTGAGGGCTGTAGCTTGCTCTGGGCCCTTCTCACTTACTGTACTTAGCTGTCATGAGCTGAGCAGCCTGTTTTACCAACCCCTTACACCATGATGAACAGCCCCAACAAGCCACCCAGAAACAAGGGAGACAGAGACCATGAATGGAAACTTTTGAATCTGTCAGTCAAAATAAATCTTTCTTCTTTGACAGGCCTTCTTCTTCCTTGTCCATGTATGTGCGCATGGGATGTGCACATTTCTTTTTGCATGTGAGCGGGTGTACGTGTGTGTAAGCGTCCACTTGAGTGTGTGTGCCTGTGGAGGCACATAGGTGACATTAGAAATCATCCTGGTTTGCTCTTCCACATTATTGTTTTGCTCTGGGGATTCTCATATTTTTACATGGGCTCTGGGGATCTGAACTTGGGTCCTTTTGTTTGTGAGGAAAAGGCTTTAATCACTGAGCCATCTCCCCAGCCTCTCTCTTCATTTAAACTGTTCCTCCCACGTATATGTTGCAATGGCAAAAGATTCATCTTTATGAATGGCTTTATGAACAGCCTTGTGCCAATAATTTGATAATTTCAAAGAAAATTGAGAAATACCTTGAAAGATACTAATTAGCATAGCTCAATCATAGGAAATATACAACTTGGATAGATCTATGTCTAAAAAGAGATTTGCATTCTGAGTTAGAAATGTTTCCACAAAGAAGATTCTAGTCCCAGATGGTTTTACTTGTGATTTCTACCAAACCTTTAAGGAGGAAATAACTCCAGTACTACACAAACTCTTCTAAAAAGTAGAAAAGGAAGAAACACACGTTCCAACTCATTCTGTAAGGCCAACACTGCCCTGATACTAAAGCCAAAGAAGTTATAAGAAAAGGAAAATACAGACTATTGTGAACAAGATGCAAATCTTCCTTGCAAGATTAACAAACATAATTCCACCGTGTATTTTAAAAGATAATAGCACAGCATGACAGAGTGAGGCTTATCTCACACATGCAAGGTTGAGTCAACATTCAGAAATCAAACAGTGCAATTCACTATGTTAGCCTGCAAAAAATGAATACTCGGATGATCCCAATAATTGCCATGAAAAACATTTACTAAAACTCAATTCTCACTTACTATTTTAAAAACCTCTCAGAAAATTGTGAACAAAAAGCAAAGGCAGCTGGCAAGATGACTCAGCAAGTAAAAATGGAAACCTGAGTTCTGCCTCTGGAGCCCACGGGTGGAAGGAGAGAACCGACTCAGGAAAATTGCCCCCAATCTCCAGATGTTCACTACGCCACGCATGTTTATGTGTCTCCTCCTTCTTCCCTCCTCCTCCTTCTTTAAATAAAAATAAAGACTCAAGGAAAAGCAAAGGCAAATTTCTCAATCTGAGGAAATGGCATTTACTAAGAAACTACAATTACACACATACCATTGATGAAAGACTAAAGACTTCCCCCAAAGAATGGAAATAGAAATGTTCACCCTTAGTTCCTATTTAATACTACATTGGAGATGCTTGCAAGCACAATCAGATAGAGGGAAATATATTTTGTTTGGAAAAAGTAAAATAAAGTGTATTTATTTATCAACGACATAATAATGCACGTTAAAAAGTCCAAACATCTATAAAAAAGCAGCTAAGACTACTGGAAAAGTTTAGTAATAACAAGCACAAAAAGAATATATACAAAAACATATTGTATTTTCATATTAGCAATAAACAATTGAGAATAAGCAGAACCATTTATAAAAAACAAAAGTGCATAAATAAACATGATCCTAATAAATATGTGCAAAATGTGTATGGGAAAAATCAATGAAAATTCCAATAAATGGGCAGATATACCATAAATCAGAGGATTCAGTAAGACATAAATTCCCTAGAATTCATGCACCACAATCTTAATAAATAACTTGCCAAAGTTAGAATATGGTTTGCCATGTCCAAAATTCATGCTGAAATTTGATTGCCATTGTAGTGGTGGTGAACTTTGAGGGCCTTTCAGAAGTGATTAGCCTACTGGGAAGGCCTAATTCCCTGGGGATCAGGTGATTGGGAATTTTCATGGGGTTAAATTAAGCTACCAAGAGCATTTTGCTGCAAAGCAATCCCAGCCTATGTTGCTTATCTCTTTTACAGGTGCCTGCTAACCTTCTGTTTGTACTCAGCTGCAGTTTTGCTTTTCTCGTCTAGCACGGAGTTTGATCTTGGAGTGCCCAGGTTCTAGAAGTATGAGCCTAAATAGCCGTCTTTCTTTTATTGACTACTTAGCCTGTGGTATTTTGATCCATCCACAGAAAATGGGCTCAGACAATATTCCTTGGGGCTTTTCAAAATTGGCAAACTTGATAGTAAATTTCATATAGAAAAATAAAGAACTTACAATGGCTAAAACTATTTTGAAAAGAAAAAACAAGTTTTATAACAGTATAAAGTTATAGTGATCAAAGCAGTGTGATACTGGCATAAGAATCCACCTACAGATCAACAGAAGAGAAGAGAAAGCATAAATACCCCCTTCTGCATGCAGTCAATAAATTTTCAACAAAGGTGCCAAGGTAATTTAATGAAGAAAGTGTGGTCTTTTCATTGATTAATGTTAGAACATTAGGATAGCCACATGCATGAAGAACTGTAACATTTAATTTATGTCATATGAAAGGATTAATTTAAACTGATCATTGAATTAATGTAAAATCATTTTAATGTCAATTGTTATGTCACATGTGGGCACAAAAAGCACGAACTGGGCAGCCATCTTTGGCGTCTGCCCCTCACAGCACTCCATGTGTGGAGTCTGTGAGTTCGTTTCTCGTTTCCGGCTCCTCATGGATTTCATGTCTGGGGTCCATGAGTTCTCTGGGGCGCCCTAGCACCTCATGACGCTCCGTGTCTGAAATCCAGGAGTTCTGTTCTTTCTCTCTTCTAATAAACTCTACCTCAATCTTAAAAAAAAAAAAAAAAAGCATGAACCTTTTTTCTCCAAATAAACTGGACTTCAGCAAAATGGAAAGCTGTTTTTTGAAAGATTCTTCATTGACTAGGAGAAAACAAACCACAGTGGCGAGAAACTATATGCAAAACAGACATCAGATTAGGGACCAGTGTCCAGAATTTATGAAGCACTCCCACAGCTCAGTAATAAGCAAGCAAATAGTTTAAAAAGTGAATCGTTGGCATCGAAACGTTCATCACGCTACCCATGCATTAGAGAAGCTCTCAGTACTTGATTAAGAAGAATCCTTTCACAATAGCAGGCGTCTAATGCAGAGAACTGCAGCTGGCCAGAGCGCAGAGACAAGGGACTGGGGAGAACTCAGCTCTGAACAGGGCATTGAAATTACCCCTCCCCCCAATCCCAGGCTCAGGGAACCTTCCAGAACAGGGACTGTAAAAGGTCTTGTCCACTTCCAAAGACCTGTGCAACAGTTGGTCTAGCCACATTACACTGTGGATAAGAGATCATCTCAGGAAATTCTACACCTTCCCGAGAGACTGTTTAAGACTATGTCACCCAGCAGAAGGAAGATTTCTTCACTCAATGATTTTACTCGAAGGTTCTGGTCATTCCTTCTGCCCTTGCCTGTGACCTGCTCCCTCCTCATTTTCATCTCCTTTTCTTCCTCACCATGGCCTTCTTCATCCTTTTGGGAACTATCCTTGTCCATTGTTCTCTGGCTAAGCACATGCCCTAGCGAGTACTTGGGCACTTGCCAGTGTAGGTATCCCAGATGAAACCCAGTGGGCCACATGTGCAAAAAGACATGTAAAGTGGGACAGGAAGGGGGATGGGATTGGCTAGTAAGGCGTGAAAACACATCAATGAATTGTATTTATTATGTATGAAAGTGTCAAAAAATAAAATATGTTGAAAACTAAAAAGTGAGTCATGAAATTTGCATGTTTGCACTTATTTGTACAAAAATATGGAATGCTAGCAGAAGTCTAAATTACTTATTAGGACATTTTAAGAGAAACAAAAGAAAGTCTCATCGGTTTCAACACTTTCTCGCCGTGTTGAAGGTCTTTGTTATTTGTATAACACGGTTGTGGGGGGCACGGGTGGGTCATGCATGTGCTGTGCTGTAGGCAGGAGACCAAGACAGCGTTTTCCACATTTGCTCTCATTCGTGCATGTATACACACGCGTGCAAGCACACTTGTATTCTTAGAGGTGGTGTTTTCTTCTCTTGCTCTGTCTTCAAGGTTCTGGTCATTCCTCCTGCCTTTGCCTGTGACCCACTACCGCCTCATTTTCATCTCCTCCTCTTCCTCCTTTTGGGAATCATCGCTCTCTATTGCTCTCTGGCTAGATAGAGGTCGTCCATGTTCCCCCGCTCTACAACCTTGGCCCTGCCTGGGCTATGAACGCACCGAATAACAGCCTTAGGAAGTGCTTAGGAAGAAGTCCACCCTTCCATCCCTGCTCTCTCGTTGGAAGTCTAGGACAGTCACAGGCTGTGAACCCACCACACGGAGCCACGCAGTCGACTGTGAGCAAGTGACAATTGCCCCTACACCAACACCGGGTGCCTCCCTGAGGCCTGACAGGCGGGACACGGGCTCTGGAGCCCACCCAGACACTGGTCTGAATCAGCCTCTGCCATCTCCAGCTGGGCGAAGGCAGGCACTTCGCTTACTTTTCTGGGGTTTCATTCCCTGGACTTCGAGGCGGGGAAGCTGCCTGTCTCAGAGGCCGTAAAGGACAATCAAATGTACCATGTCAATGAGCGTCTCCTGCTGAGCACTCCTTTCATTCCTTTCTCTGCAAAGACAAATTTCCTTAATGTTTTTGGTGTCTTTCTTGACTCGTGTGAAACAGTAAAGTCTAAATGTTCCAGGTCCTAGGCGTTTGTCTGTGTATAAACACCCTTGACCCCCTTTCCCTCCACCCTGTTATTTGTAACTACTTCTTTTTTTTCCCCTCTTCTTTCTCTCCTCATCCCCCTGGTCTCCTGTACATATATAGTCTAACTTGGGAAAAACATGTAGTCATTGAAAGGACATCAAGACAAGGATTTCCTTAATGAACCGCATAAAAACTAGAAATACGGAAGAAAAGTAGCTCAAAGAGCACAGTAGAAACAGTTCTCATAGATCCAGACACACATGCCTCTGCCTGACCAGGTCAGCACCAAGCCTATATTGAGCAGTAAGGGAGGGAGAGTTCGGGCCACTGTATCTCTCTAGTCTCGGTCCTTCTGTTCCTCACACCCCTTTCCACAATAGCCTGAGATACAGGCCATCTGGGCTGGGCTCTGAGAGAGAGAGAGGCCCCCTCCCTCCTGCCCCCAGCTCAGGGCAGACACAAAGCCCAGGCTTGACCTGCTGGGAAGGAGTCCTGAGGGTTGCGAGGGAGGCCCCTCGCTCAGTCCAGGCTGGGGGTGGGGGGCAGGGTGGGCTCAGACGGCAGGCGGCCTGGACAGATGGTTGACAAAGGAGACACACAAAGGAAGGAAGCCGTGCAGCCTGGTTCCCACCGAGGGCCCTGACCTGCTGCCCTCAGAGATGCCCTGTACCCCAGCAGAGCACCCTGCATCCCAGGAGCAGTGACCCAGAGGGGAGAGGAACTGGCCATGTGTGGCTGGCCAGGAGCAGAGACTAATTCAGTTTCTTCACTGAAATCTCACGAAGTCTACCTCCCATTCTACAGATGAGGAGATTGGGGAGGATTTGCACCAGGTAGCCTGCTGCTGCCTCGAAGCTGACGCACTTGGACAACTTCACCATTTCCTTTTTAGATGGTAAGCGTTCAGCTCTTGGCCTCTTTTGGACACTTCTGACCCAAGATCAGAAGGATGAGATGCTCAGAGTTCCTCAGTCTGTGTTATAGAATTCCAGGAATATTAGAATCCTCAGTGGGGACAAAGAATTAAACGGCCACATTGCTTGACTAGATAGCTGTGTCCCATAGAAATGTGCTTTGGAGTGTTTAAAAGGGAGAGATTTTTGACGGCATGTATTTGGACTGACACGCAACCAGTGTGAATGAGCAGCAGGCCTGACGAACACGGCTTCATTTGCAGACATGTGGCCTTAGGTGGGCAGGAAGCAGTTGAGGCCCGCATGATCTTGACTTCTTAGCCCCTTTAAGATGCCGGGTTTCCAGGCCTGAGCCAGGTCCGAGACCCCAGTCCAAGTAGGTGCTGGGGATTGGACCCAGGGACTCTAGAACAGTAGCTCTGTGCCCTTCTGGCTGAGCAAAGGTAGTTTTTTGGTTTTGTTTTCCCTCTGGGAGCTCTGGCATTTTGAAACGGTGATTCCCCTTCCCCACCTGACTCAACCCCCTCCCAACTACTGACCCCTGTGCTAGGCTAGTGCTGGACCACTAAGATACCATAAAGACCTCTGTTTAAGACATTCTATAATTGCCTTTAAGGTGTCCTACACACACACACACGCACACACACACACACACACACACACACACACACACACGGAGGAGTGGGAGGATGTACAGTTTTGGGTCCAGGAGAGGAATGAACACAAATGAACACTATGTATGTGTAGTGGAGGACAGAGTGACAGAGCTCAATGGATCCCACTGAGAAGCCAAGGAGGCAGTAACATGTTCACTCACAGAAGAGGAAGGAGAGATGGTGCAGGGTCAGAGGGGCATCTTTATCTTTTTTGTACAAGACTCTGTCTCCCTTTCTGCTAAGAATAGCAGCCAGGGGGCTGGAGAGGTGGCTAAGGGGTTAAGCCTCCGCCTTGCAGGCGGAAGGTCCTGAGTTCGGATCCTTAGACCCCAGGTATAGACGCCGGGCGGAAGTGGGGGCGGCCTGCGCTTCTGGTCCTGGTAGGGCGGAGCCTGTGAATCCCGGGGCAGAGTAAACGAGGAGGTGGAGGTTCCCGAATTCGTCCGTGGTTCTACACACACACACGAACACGCACATACACATACATACACACACGCACAATTGAGTAAAAAAAAAAGAATAGCAGCCAGATTTTCTTGCCCCCCCCCCCAGCCTGCTGGGTTCAAGGGAGGCTGCCTGGTTGTGGGGGGGAGACAGTCATTCCCTCAGTGTTCACCTCACAGGGATGAGCTCGGTGGTGCAGGTCGCCAGAGAGACTGTCTTGGGACTGCTACTGGCAGCCTGGAAAACAGGAGCCCTGCGTCTTCTGGTGAGTGACAGAGGGGTGCTGGACCTCCGACCCTGGGCATCTCAAGCTTTCCAGGTGTGCGACCAACGCATCCCACTTTGGGGCCCGCTCCCCGGGCTCCCTCTTCTACTGAGCCCCTCTGCTTTGCTTAAACTCAAGCGCAGGTGGGGGAGCTCATCGGTTCCTTCCGTCAGAATCCGCTATCCTCAGTCCCAGGAAGGACTCAGGGGGCTGAGCATCCAGCCTCCCTGGGGGCAGACATGTGGCTGTCATCTGATGGCTGCCACCATCCCATCATTCCATGAATCCTTCCCTTGCTTTTCCTTTCATTGGAGCATTACAAAGAGGACCTAGACATTGCATCTCTTCATCCCCTACAAAGATTTAAAAAGATTAGCTCAATATCATTATTGTACTTCATCCCACAAATTATGGTGCTTAAAATCATTTAATCCGTGTCCAGGTTATCCCCATTGTTTTAAGGTGTCTCTTAGTTCTTGTTTTTTCTTTCACATCAAAATCTAACTATGTTCCTTCTTTTCTATATCTATGATTGACGTGTCTTCACATTACATAGGACAGATTTATCCTAATCTCTATCGGCAGTCTCTTCTACTTGCACCTCCTGTCCTGAAGAAATGGAATCTTTTCTCCTGCCGAATCTCTAGTCACTCGGACTGGTATATCCCCACAGTGCTTTCTAAAAGCTCCTCTCTCTCTCTGGTGTGGGACAGTTGGGAGCTCACCTCTGTCCTGTTCAAATCCTTCTTGGCGAGAGCATGTCCCAGGGTGCTATGTCATTTCTCCTGCCTGTCACTTAGCAGAGCCTGCTAGGCCAGAACGCTTTCCTTTTGTCGATACTGAAGCAGATTGGACCATTCAGCTGTGGTCATCTGGGTTTATCCATCACTGGATATCTCCACCTTTCACTTCACGGTTTTAGCAACACTGATCGCTGTGGCTTCGATCCGTGATGTCAACAGGACTTGCAGAAGGAGCTTTTCCAATCCAATTACAGCTCTGACTTTGATTAGCTGCGATTCTTTTATAAAGACAAGACTTCATCCATCAACTGTTTGATTACTTTGAATTATAGCCCATCCAGTGAAGACGGTAAATATTTCTACTTGATTCTTTCCTTTATTTTTCTCCCCCAGAATAATGTTCCAATTTTAGTAGATGTACTGCCGAAGTGAGCACTTTCCGGAATAATGACCTGACAATTTTAGATAAAATCGTCAAAGTGTTTCATGTCATTTAAAGGTTTTTAAAGCTACACAATCACATATAGCTTAATAGTTTTCATAGTTGCGTATTCCACATTCTTTCTGAATGTTTATTATATGTGTGTGTGTGTACTACGTGTGTGTAGTGTATGCACATGTTCCATGGAGCACATATCCATAGATGGAATTCTGGTCTCAGGTTTGAGCAGCAAACACTTTTACGGATGAACCATCTCACTGACCTTCATTATTCTCTTTATGCTCAGATCATCTTGTATTTGAGCATCAGATATTTCTCGCAGTTGGGATCTCCCTGCTTCCAGCCTGGCCTGGCTCTCTGTAGCTTCTCGCACTCTGGGCAAGGGCTATTTTAGACTCATCTTGGATCCCGACTCCGCCCTGAATCAGTGGCGGAGCCCTGGCTTGTCTGCTGGTGAGCGGTGCTTGGGGACGAACCATCACTTTAAGAATGTGTCTTCTATGGAAGGGAAGCAGATGACCAGCCACATCTTTTCTTGTGCCGTCAGGAGAGGCAGATGCTGCGAAGCAACTTGGCTGAGCCCAAGATTTTGGCCTCTGGCTGGCCCTGCCGGAAAGGATCAGGGAGAAAAGCCCAGAAAAGCCAAGCCCAGCTGTCTTTGAATCCTTCCTGTGGAGTCACTGGCCAAGAGCTGACAGGTGTGAGGCGGGTGTTTTCCTAGAGACCTGCTTCCTGTGCTCCCTGAGTTGTATGTGACGCGCGCCCCGAGCTTCCTTACCCAAGGCCCAGCAGTACTATGGTGAAGTGTGTAGCCGGCCGAGGGGAGGCAGATAGCTGCTCAGGGCTTTGGCAGGGTCTTTATAAACAGTTTCTTATTTAAGCTTCACAATGACCCTAGAAGGTAGGTTCTATTTCTGCCCTCCTTGGACAGATAAGGCAAGGCTTAATCATTCAGCTAAGGTTAGCACGTCTGTGGAGAGACCACAACTGGACCCATGTCTCTTAGACTTCACAGGCTTTGTTCTTTGTGCGGTGTGTGTGTGTATGTGTGTGTGTGTGTGTGTATGCCACCATGCACATGTGGAGGTCAGATGACGACATTGGGTGTCAGTCCTCGCCATTCTTCTTTGATCCGGGTCTCTTTGTTTTCTGCTTTTTAATTTTTTTATTATTATTATTATTTTATTTTTTTATTTTATTATTTTTTTATTATTTATTTATGCATGTGTGCGAGTGTGTATGTATGTGTGTGTATGTATGTGTGTGTGTGTAGAACCTCGGACAAATTCGGGAACCACCATGGACCGCCTTCACCTCCTCCTTGTTTACTCTGCCCGGGGATTCACAGGCTCCACCCTACCAGGACCAGAAACGCAGGCCGTCCCCCCCCCCCCCCCGCTTCCGCCTGGTGTCTATACGTGGGATCTGGGATCCAAACTCAGGACCTTCCACCTGCAAGGCAGAGGCTTAACCCCTGAGCACCTTTCCAGCCCCCGGGTCTCTTTGCTATTTGGGCTACTGCTACCCACAAGCTTCCATGGACTCCTGTCTCCGCCTCCCGTTTCCCCATAGGAATGCTGGGATTATAGATGTTTGGAATTTTTTTTTAACATTGGTTCTGGGGATTTGAACTTAGATCTCCATATTTACTAGCAAGGACTTTACCCAATGAACCATCTCTCCAGCTGAGCTTTAACTTTTGACAACTCTGAATTTGGGAAGGGAGATATTTCTACAATATCAACACTGTGGGCCACAGTCGCTGAGACAGCAAAAGGCCATTCCAGTAGCCTTCTTTCTCTCCTACCACTAGAATCATTAGTTCATTCCATAGAAGAATGTGCCAGCTGAAAGATGGCATTTCCCAGGCTCCCTTGCAGCAGGAGGCAAAGGTATGAGCAGCAGCTGTTGGATAGGACTTGTGGGTAAGCGCCTTAGAAAGAGACAGACAGCTGCAGGGGTTCCTGTGCCCCCCCCCGCCCCCACTCCTGTTCCTAACTTTCTGCCTAGACTGTGGCCGTGATGTCGGGAGTTCTGGTGTCATCTTGGACCGCCTGGAAGAGGAAAACTTGTCATTAAAGATAAAGGAACAGAAATAGGAAAGGAGGATAGGTCCCTGGTGACCCCTGGAATTGACACGCCAGCTTCAATTGTGTTTTGTTGGACTTCATTTATGTGAGAGAAAAATAGATCTCTGACTTGTTTAAACTACTTACGCAGATATTTTGTTCCAGGCAGAGGAGGGTCCGAAGTAGAAACAGGGCCGCGGAGGTGGCTGACTTGGCAAAGTGCTTGCCTAGCATGTACGAAACCCTGGGTTTGACCCCAACACCACAAAAAACAGCATGTTAGGGACATTCTCATAACCCTGATGCTTGGGAAGTGGAGGAAGGAGAATTAGAAGTTCAAGGCCATCTTTGATGCCTACTGTATTCCAGGCCAACTTGGGCGACATAGGACCAATTCTTCAAAAAAATGAAATAAAAAACTTAAAATAAGAAGCACTGTAGAAATCCAGAAGCTTGGTGATCCTCTAACTTAGGTAAAACTCTTCACAGCTGGCACTGGCCGAGGCTCCCTGCTGGCACCCAGCATCACAACCATTTTGACAAGACACCGAGCATGTTAAAACCACACCAAGGTATTGTGGGTTTATATAGGAAGCAGAGTGCTGCAAGATGGTTAGGGATTGGCTGTTCCCAGCAGGACACTGAGCTCCAAGCCAGGACAGCCCTGCTGTTCCCTTGAGAGCGTCATTGGCAAAGGGCAGCTCCTTGTGATGGCATCTCTGTCCTCCAGCCCAGAACAGATACAAACTTACAGGGAGGAGTGTGCCTTCTGGATGCTTCCTGGCCTGATCCCAGAAGTGGGAATCATCATCTTTATGTGTATAATGGTTACTCTTAAGTATCACTGTGAGAGAGCACCCAAAGCCAATCAACATAAGGGAGAAAGGGAGATTTATTCAGCTTACAGTTCCAGAAGGGAGATATAGTCTTTCACGGTAGAGGTGGCACGGCTGGCTGGCCAAAACTAGAGTCAGGCTAAGTCACTGCCATCTGAAAGGCTGAGAGCTGCAAGACTGCAAAGGCTCACCCCTTGTGATGCCCTTTCTCCAGCAAGGCTCCATCTCTCAAGGTGCCATGGCCTTCCCAAACACAAGAGACTGTGGGGGACACATTTCAAACCATGACAATGTGTCAGAAGCAGGAGCAGAAGACACCGGAAAATCATGATGTTGAAACAGTCACATTTGGAGACTCTTAACAATCCAAGTGCCAAATCTCTAGGCGATCTATCAAAGAAAAACAACTATGGCTATTGACACAATTGTCTGCTTTACATAGAAACATCTAACCCATGCTAGATCGTGCTAGCAAATGCTCAGTGCCAGGGTTCATTTTGTCTGCCTCTTAGAAGAGCAAAGATTATGATCACCAAAAGATTCTCTAAGCAGGCCAGAAAGGTTTGGGGTTTGGATAAAGCTGCACCGATTGCTTGGAACAACAGAATTTATTGGCTCCCCACGGTGCACCAGGCCTTCTCACAAGCGCTTATCAAATTTAATGCCCAAACCAGCCCAGTGGTATAAGTCTCATAATTCTCATTTTATAGTCGGGAAAACAGGAAATGACTTACTTAAGTTTCCGGAGTAGGTGCCAGACCTGTGGAAACTGGGAAATGATGGCCATCCTATGACACCCTTGGGGGATTATTTGTTTAAACGACTTTGCTCCCCTCCACCGGCTGGCACCGGGGAGCATGGTCTCCATTGCCTTGCTGAGCATAATGGCTTGTGTGGCACAGTAGGCTGAACTTTCCGCCCTTGAAATCTACCTGTGAAACTCCAGAGACGGATGCAAATGCAGACCCTTCCTCCCAGGCCTTGCGGAAGCAGTGCATGCAGGTCCATGGGTCTCACGGTAACAACTGTGAGCACAGTTCTGTGGTCTTTCACTCTCTGCAATGAGCAACTGTGCAAGCAAGTTCTAAATCCCAGCAAAGCTCTGCCAGGATGTCTGCAATTCAGGAAGCGTTTGCTGAATATGAATCAACGGATAAACAAGAAAGTTGATGACTGTATTCTGTGCTCCTCCGGGCTGAGAATACACTCTTTATGAGTGAGAGAGAGAGAGAGTGCAGGATGAGATGGGCTACTGCAGGCCCTGGCTCTTCTGCTTGTCCCACCTGCTTTAAAGTGAAGCTCCCTGGGAACAGGGAGGAAATTGCACCAATAAACACAATATTACTTTAAATCCTTGCTTTCCTGAGTGACAGGGCAAAAAGCCTTTGCATTCATGCCTGCTCAAGTCGGCCTGAAATCCCATCCCAGAATAGTGCTGAGGGGCTGATGGGAGAGAGAGGGGACTTGTCACAGCTGCAATTAGAATAACAATCAATTTGTTTTTTAAAGATAGGATGTCAGTATTTTGCAGACTCTTCTCCTGTGGGCAGGGGAGTGTGGGAATCCTCTGCTGCTACTTTCAACACCACACTCATTCTTGCTAAATGATAACACCGAATCATACACTTACATGCAATAGACATTTATATAGATTCCACAGCATTCAGTGTATGGGGTCTTAATTCTTTTGGTTTTTGAGACAGGGTCTCACACTGCAGCACAGGTTAACTTGGGGCTCCTGCTGTCACCCGTGTTGCCCCCAAACTTCTGGCGATCCCTCATAAAGTGTTGGGCTTATAGGCTTGAATCACCATATCTGGCCTAAATAGGATGTTCTAGGCAAATGGTAAACATACTTATTTATACTCCATTTAATTAGCCCTTATCACAGGAGAGGCTGAAATAAAATTTAACTTTCCTCCATGTTTTTAAATTTATTTTTATTTCTTTCATGTATGTGTGTATGGGGCACATGAATAAGTGTGTATATGTTTGCGTGTTAGTGAGTACATGTGTGTCTGCAAATGTGCATCTGTGAAAGCCTAGGGGTGTTATGGGGAGTCAGTGCGCCTTGTTATCGTGAGCCTGTGTCTTCAATTAAACCTAGAGCGTGCTACTAGGGCTAGTCTGGCTAATCGTTTGCTTCGGGGAATCCCAGTCTCCTCCTTCCAGGGCTAGAATTACAGGCAGGATTCCACACTTAGCCAAGCATTTTTATGTGGGATCTGGGGGTCTTGCTTGTGAGGCAAGGGGTTAGCCACTGAGCAGCCTCCTCCATCTTAAACATCAGCATCAGCTGCCTGAATCTCTCTCTCTGGTTCTACCTTATCTCCTTTCATCTTCATTGTAAGGCTCTTTATCTTGTCAGCGGATTAGAAGGCTGCATTTGTTCTGCATCCTTAATTCCCCCTTGCCATATAGCACGATCTACTCATCGACTCCTGAGGTTAGAATGTAGACGTCTGTGAGAGGTCTATTGCCCAAGACACGAAGACACACACACACGGGTGTGCCTGCATGCTTGCTCAAGTGCACCCTCACACAGCGACCGGGTCAAGAAGTTAGCAATGGAGTTAACAATGAATGAAGGGCATAGAGGAATCAAGTATGATAATCTAGTGACTTGTGGGCTTGAATTTCTAAAACACGAAAAAGGTCCAATTTAGAAAAAAAAATTCTCACAATAATTATTTCAAGCAATCACAAATCTGCAATCTATCATTGGAAAGCTCTGAAAAGTGAAGTTGTCACAAACCTCTTGGCAATCACCCCCCCCAACTCACTGGGACTTATACCCCAGCTTTTATGACCCCCGATGATGCCCTTGCTTTGTCAGTCCACGAAACACCCACACCTGGCTCGTGTGCCTGGTTCTGATGCAGGAGCTTGGGAGGCAAGCAAGGAGGCAGCGCCGTCTCCTAGGAGCCTAGAGCCAATGGTGGACCCATGTGCCTGGGAGACAGACAGGTGGGATTGGTAGGTGAGGGAAGGTGAACTGGAGAGAAATGGCTTGGGAGAAGTGTCACACGCCAGGCTGCTGGGACAAGCAAGATGGCGAGGATGGTGAGGATGGCACAGAGCAGGAAAATCAAGCCAAGCTCTCAGAGACCGTAGAGCTATCATACACATTGCTGTGAAAGCAGCTCTTCCCTCAGCCCCACTTTGCAGCTGAGAAGAGCCCCAGATTTCCAGGTCCTCAGATCTTTGGCAGATGACTATCATCCAGAACTTTCCGCTTAGCATTTTCTTGGTTTTCTTCACCGTATTAACACAGATGTGTTTGTCTAAGCATGTTTTGTGAAGCATATGTAAAATAGAACCAGGCCTTGTTTTACTGTTCTTATTCGAAACCGTGTCTCTGAGATTGAGTCAAATAATCCTGCAGTTCATTCATTTTCCCTCATGTGAATTTCTCCATTCTCCTGTTTCTGGACACTTACAGTGTTTCCGGTGTTTTGCTATGGCAACCGGCTGCTATGAACATTCTTGTGTGACTCCTGGAACATTTGAGCGATGTTTTCTCTGGGGTGTGTGTCTAGGAGTGAAGTGGCCAGCGTATATGTTATTATCATCAACTTTCTAATGCACATTTTTTTCCAGAGCGTTGATACAGGCTTACATTGAAATCACAGTGCCCAAGAATTCCTTTGTTGCACATTCATTTGATACTGTCTGACTTATTAATTTTTGCCTTTCTGAAAGATTTAAAATGACTTTTCATTGCGAGATAATTTGTGGTTCCCTAACTGCTACTAAAATGAACTTCTTCCCCCCTTATACTTACTATTGCATATTAGGTTTTATTTTCTTGTAAAATGCTTATTTATGACTTGTATCCAGATTTTTATTGGGGTGCCTTGAGCGTATTGATTCATAGAAATTCTTTATATATTCTGAGTCTGTGTCTCGACAGTTCTATGTATTGTAAATATATTTTTCCAGTTTTCGGGTTAACTTTTCATTCTTCATGAAGTATTTTGAGGAAAAGAATCTACAGTTTAAGGGAGGCTAATTTACCAGTCATTTCTTGTCTGGCATGCATTTCTAATAACTTGCTTAAGAAAACCTTTTTTTCTACTCACTGACAAAGGATTTCTCCTATGATTTCTTCTTAAAGTTGTGAAAGTTCATCCTGTCACATTTGCATCTAATCCATCTGAAAAGGATTCTTTCAGTAGGACTTCTCTGAGGTAAGTCACTAATTAGCGGTGAATATTTAATTTGATATCTTGAGTCAGTACCATTTTGTTGGATGGTCCATCCAGTTTTGATTTGTCAAGCTATCTCTGTCTCTAATTATTGTGGCCCAACCTTCCTCCTCACCACCCCCCACTTTAACTCTTTCCTTGCATTATTTCCCTTTCCACCTGTCAAGGTATTTCTTATTTAAGCAAGTATCTTCTCTTTCTCTGTCAAGGATCTCTCTATGTAGCCCAGGCTGGCTTTAAACTCTTAATCTTCCCACTTTTCCAAGATTTCACACATGCACCACTACACCGGCTTCCAGTCACGTTTCTGCCGTGGGTGCACATGACCGTTTCTATGCTCTGCCTTCCATTCCAGTGCTCTGTCTGTTATGTCCCTGGACCCAAACCACATTGTTTGCTAGTGTAAACTTTCTAATTATAGCATCACTCTATTCTTTCCAGTGTGGAATACTTAGACTTTTGTTTTACCACGTACATTCTCGGTTTATGATTATGTATGTGCACATGTGTGTGATCCTGTGTAAATCCTCAGATTTCCACCTTTAAAATTTTTAATTTACCGAGTTCGGATCCCAGATCCCACGTATAGACGCCAGACGGAAGCGGGGGCGGCCTGCGCTTCTGGTCCTGGTAGGGCGGAGCCTGTGAATCCCGGGGCAGAAGGAGGTGGAGGCGTCCATGGTGGTTCGCAAATTCGTCCGTGGTTCTACACACACACATACACACACACACAGACACGCGCGCGCACATACACACAGTTGAATAAATAATAATAAAAAAAAATTAAAAAAAAATTTTTTTTTAATTTAATATTATTAGTGTGTGTGTGAATATGTGTATTGCGATATGCATGTGGGGGTGCATTTGTCACGGAGTGCATGTGGAGGTCCAAGAACAACTTTGTGGAATCAATTCCCTCCTTCCATTTTTATGTACGTTGTCAGCTTTGCATGTCAAAAACCTTTACCTGTCATCTTGCTTACACCTACCTTGTTTTTTGAGACACCATCTCTCACTGGAATGTGGAACCTATTGATTGGGAACCATCTGCTTCTGCCACCCCAGCTGTTGGATTATAAATGTGTACTACCACACAGAATATTATATATGTTATATATAATACATACATATATGTATATATATTATATATACGTGTATGTGTGTGTGAGCTGTTATAGTTCACCTGAGTGGTTAATGATAATCACCGTCAAATGGCTTAAGAGAACAAGGGGTTTATTTTCTCTTAGGATTTTCTGGTTACAGTTCTCAGTCCAGCTTGACAGAAGAGCTCACATTAACACTAGGGCCGAGGGAACTGGCCACACCATCTCTACATAATGGCTGAGAGAGGGACGATCCTTACTTGCCAGACCAGCATGTCTGGCCAAGTATACACAAGGATGCCAACTTTTTCAATCAGTTCTCAATATTTTATGCTAGGACCTAGTTCCACCCACTATGGGCTGGGCCTTCCCCCATTAATAGACAATCTCCTGCAGGTTTGCTCTGGACTTAACCACTAATTCTCTATAAATGTGCTCAGAGCTCAAACCTTCAACTGTCAAGTTGACACCTGTGCTTAACCATGACATGAACCATCTCCCCAGTCACCATTTTGGATTATTTTAACAAATTCTGAAGAAAAATACTATAGAGATTAAATTACAAATTTGTTTGATGGAAGTAGCTATTATTATCATAGTGCTAATTTGTTCTTTGAATGGAAATTGCATCTCTCTAATTGCTTGGGGCTTGGATAATTTTCTGAATGTTTTCTAGTTTTCTCTGTTTTCTGAGTTTTATGTCCAGTTATGTTTTCTTGATGCTACTGCCAATGGTATTATTTAAATTGTTTATTTTGTTTGCTGTTTCTATTCCTCTATAGCCAGAAATGTTGCTGATAAATGCTAATTTCAGTAGTTTGTCTACACACTTCTTGAGATTTCTGTGTTGACATGAGAATAGCTTAGTTGCGTCTTTCTAGTGGTTTCTGACCAGGATCTTTTTATTTATTCCTTGAAACTTTCATGTACAATATGTTAAATTTATATTTTCATCTCCTACTGCCTCCCGGCTCCCTTCCCATCTCTCGTCCCTCTATATTCATGATCCATTGGGCCGGATTCAGGACATCCGCACTGGCATATGCCTGGTACGCACCAGAGCATTATCGTCGGCCCATCAGTGGACAGACTGTTGAGTTAATCGTCTCCCCATAACATGACCTGTACCAGTCCCACAATCTCTCAGGATGGCACCGTATCTCTTGAGAACCTCCCTCTTCTGTGGTGAGATCGACAGGTCAGTCAATCTTAGGTATGGAAGCCTTGTCATGAACAGAGGCCCCTGTCTGACGGTACTTCTCCCCACCCGCAGGTCCCTGAGCCCAGGGATGAGAGGGATTTATAAGGTCCTGTTTTGGGTCAAGTTGCTCACTGTCTGAGTAGGCTCCTAAGTGTAGTGTTGAATAAATTTGATGTAAAAGTGTGAGGCATGGCGTTCTTCACTTGGTCTGGATTTTGAAAAGAACTATTATGTCTCGCTATAAGTATAATATCTCTGTAAGTTTAGTTGAACACATTTTAAAATCTGTTTCTAGCTTGCAAAGTGATCCTGTACCATCTTACCAGCTGCTTCTTCATCATCTGTGAAATTGTGGGTTTTTTTTTCCTTCACTAAGCTGCCTATATGGTAAATTTGCATCAATAACTTATTTAATGTTAAATTAACCTTGAATTCTCAAAATTGACCCAATTTAGCTGCAATCTACTCTCTAGAAAGTTCTATGAGGGCTGGGGAGATGGCTCATGGATTAAAGCCTTTGATTTGCAAGCAAAAGTACCTGAGTTCAATGTAAAAATGCCAGGTGGATATGGCAAGTAGCCAGCAGCTCCAGTCCAGGAAGGCGGAGTCTGGGAAACCCCAGAACAAAAATAATAACTATGCAGAGCATTTCAGGATGATTGCTGATGTCACCCTTGGGGCTCCACAGGCACACACACTCAAGTGCCTGCTTGTTAAAACACACACACACACACACACACACACAGAGTTCTATGAATACCTGACATGGTAGCCTGTGTTTATAATTCCACTACTCAGGAGGAAGAGACAAGAAGATTGCCACAAGCTAATATTAGCCTGAGCCAGATTGGGCTACTAGGTGAGCCCAAAAACAAAACAAAAAACAAAACCCTTGAATATATTGAATTGCAATATATTGAATATATTGATTGCTTTTATGTTCATGAGATGGGCCTACAATTTTCCTCTTTTTTCCCCTGCATTTTTCCCTTTTCATTTTCGTGTGTGTGTGTGTGTGTGTGTGTGTGTGTGTGTGTGTGTGTATGTGCCCGCCCGCCCAGGTCCTAGGATACATGTGTGCAAATGCATGTGGAGGCCTGAGGTTGATATGAAGAATTATCCTTGATTACTTTTCCACCATGTTCTTTTGACACAGGCTCACTAATCAAACCCAGAGCTCACCAACACCACTAGTCTTACTAGTCAGCTTGCTTTGGGGATTCCCAGTCTCTCTGTGGTTAGATTTATAGATGTGCCACCGCACCCATTTGGTCTTTTATGTGGGATCTGGGGGTCTGAACTCCAGTTCTTTAGTTTGTATAGCAAGCTCTTTAACCTCTAAATTAAACCATCACCCCAGAGTTTTTTTAAAGCCATTTATTTACTTCTTTATTGTGTGTGTGTGTGTGTGTGTGTGTGTGTGTGTGTGTGTGTTTACAGGCATGTGTGAGGTCAGAGGACAACTGTGGGAGTCAGCTCTTTCCTTCCACCATGTCTTTTTGAGGGACTGAAATCAGGTTGTCAGCCTCCACAGGGAGCACCTACCTTTACCTTGGGCCTGCCATTTTTCTTGCTACTTCTTGTCACCTCTTTCATGTCAAGATGTTATAACCCCTTAAATAAAAGTGTATCCTTGTTTTTTGCCCCCTGGAAAGTATTTGTAAATTCAGGATGATTTGGTCCTTAAGTGGTTGGTAGGTTGTGATACTTTGAATCTTCCAGGACTCCTGTGTATGCTGTGAGAACATTTTAAAACTGCATATTATATTTTTCTTCCTACTTTGGGTGCTTCTTATTAAGAATGTGCTGGGGCTGGAGAGGTGGCTCAGGGGTTAAGCCTCCGCCTTGCAGGTAGAAGGTCCCGAGTTTGGATCCTAGACCCCACGTATAGACGCCGGACGGAAGCAGGGGCGGCCTGCGTTTCTGGTCCTGGTAGGGCGGCGCCTGTGAATCCCGGGGCAGAGTAAACAAGGAGGAGGTGGAGACGGTCCATGGTGGTTCCCTAATTTGCCTGTGGTTCTACACACACACACACACACACACACACACACACACACACACACACAAACGCATACACGTACAATTGAATAGAAAAAAGTGCTAATTTGAAAATTTGTTGGCATAATATTTTCATGATCACGCAGTGTGATAGTTAATCCTGGGTGTCAACTTGATACACATGGCATTAACTAAGATCAGCTGAGACCACTTGAAGAGATGATCTGAATCAATACACTTACAATACAAAGACCAGCCCTACATCTGATTGGAACCTTCCTAGATCTCATTGGAACCTCCCAGTAGCGGACCAGATAAAAGGATCCATAGGACAAGAGCTGGAGAAGAAGAGAGACTCTCTAGGATTCTCTAGCCACGTGGATGGGAGTGGCTTAGCCTGCCAGCTGCAGCCAGCAGCCATGCTGCCTTTGTCATGAAAGTCTGTTTCTCCCCTCTGGAATTGTAAGTTGAATAAATCTCCCTTAAGTTATTTAACTTTGAGTGTTCTCTCACAGCAAAGAGTAACCATTACACACAGTTAAGACGAGTTGAGTTTGTTTCTAACATATCCTAAATCTAGTGACTCAAAGTTTTGTGTGTTTTTTTTTTTTTTTGTGTGTGCAAGAGAAAGACCAAAGATGGGTTGTCCTGGGGAGTTCACCATGCCATCAGGACCCAGACTCCTTGCCTTTCTGCTCCCCAAACATTGTGTTCAGTGACTGCCTTAGGTCTCATTGGTTAGTTTCATTCCAGGCAAGCTGAAGTAAAAAGTGCAAAGGAATAAGACATGGTCCACAGAGAGATAAATACAAACACGAGGTTTCCATTCTTTTCCAGAACCGTGGAGACAAAAGCACTCAGTGTTCGTATCTTAAAAATATTCAGAAACTCGAAACACCACGTAGATGTCAGATGGCTTGGATGGCTATCACACTAGAAAATAAATAAATACACAAATAAACAAATAAATAAGAAATAAATAAAATAAAATACATAAATATATAAAATAAAAATAATAAAATTTTAAAAAGAAATAAACAGGAAAAAGGCCACAGTGCTTAACAGCCAAGTGTGAAAACCAAGAAAGAGACAGCATCCTGCAACGGCGAGTTCTCGTCTTCAGTTTGAAGGGAGAACACTGAGCAGGACTCGGGATTTGATCATTGGAATAGCACAGCTTTGAAGAGGAATAAACGCCCTGATTAAGACGGGTCTGTATGCTGAAGTCAGGGTTGCGGTTGAAGACAAAGCGCTGGCACAGCAGGTGGGGTCACTGATGGCAGGGGAAGGGAGGACACGATGCCTCTGCAAATGTTCAACTCCCGCCCTAGTGCTGAGCAGGCGCAGCAGCAGAACAATATTCTTCACCGAGACAGAGGCTTCTCCAAGTCCAACGGCCGGAGCCCAACACCTGCCAGGCCTGACTTAGCTACTGCTGCCACCTAGTGGCCAGTCTTCCTCCAGGCGAGCGGCCGGGCCAAGTACCAGATGTGGCCCCATCCCATGAGGGGACAGAGCAACTTTAAGGGAGAAGCCGGCTGAATAATGCCTCTTGCGTTGGAGAAGGAAGAGCCAACGATGTATCTAGCAGAATTAGACACATGGTTCAGGTTTTGTTTTTTCTGCCTCTCCAGTGCCACTGTTAGAAAACGAAGTGTGATCCACCTGCGACACGGAGTTAGGAGCTGGGGCAGTGTTGCAGTTCACTTGCATGGTTGCTGATAAATGACCATCACGCATCCTAAGGGAACAAGGAGCTTATTTCCTTACACCAGTTCCGGTCACAGTTCTCAGTCCAGCTTGACAGGAGAGCTCACACTAACACCAGGACGGAGGGAACTGGCCACACCATCTCTACACAACAGCTGACAGAGGGACAATCCTTATTTGCCAGACCAGCATGTCTGGCCAAGTGTACAGAAGGTATTTCTGCTTTTGCCTATATGCTAGCATTTTGTCTTGCAGCTTTCTGTAGTTTCTTTATTCCTTTGACATCTCGGATATGACAAGTATGACGAGGTTCTGCTCTAATCATGTCTATTTGTGCTTCGACATGCCTCTCATGTTTGGACATCAATGTCTCTAGACTTGAATCCTTTTGGGTGTGTGTAGCAGTTCTCTTTCTGCTGGTGTGAGCAACTTAAGGGGGAAAAGGGGGGGATTTAGTCAGCTTATGGTCCCAGAGGGGAAATACAGTCCATTATGGAGGGAAAAAGTAAGGGGGGGAGAGTCTAAGTCATACTTATCATGGAGGCTGAGAGCTGCAAAACTGTGAGCTGCAAGAGCAAACTCTGCCAGAAGTAGGGTGGAGCAAATCAATCTCAAGACCCCACCCTCTGTGGCTGTCTTCCTCCAGAAAACTCTGCCTCTTAGAGACGCCATGCCTTCCCAAACAACCAGACTCGAACACGTGAGCCTGCAGGGGGCAACTCCCATTTCAAACCATGCCTGTATGTCTTCCAGTTTTGACTTTTCTTTTATGCCCTCTGTGTTCTGATTTATATGAACCATGTTTTTTACTGGTATGTAGAGGGAAGACAGTGGGGGCCACTATTAATTGGCCACCAGTTAGGCTTTGCTTTGCCGTAGTTAACACTTGGGTACTTCACAGGCCAACCGTGTAACTTACAGGTTATTTACAGCCAAAGACGTCACTATTTAAGTGGTGAAAAGGGAAAGAAGTTGAAAAAAGAGGACAGAGAGGGTAATGTATGCATTTGAGGGAACATATACAGCCTGACGGTATGAGAGATTACAGGGACACGAAGTACAAGAAAGACTTTCATGGGTTTAGAAAGGGCACATTTTTTTGTGTGTGTGGACAGATAGGAATGAAAGTGTAGCTCTTAATATTTAATATCTAAAATTACAATAATTTAAAAAAAAGCAAATTTAGACATAACCTGACCTAAAGAGGTCTTGTTGGAGCGATGTTTTTATGAGTGCTTTTGTTTTGGAAGATCAGGGTATTGGTCGTGTCAGTGGGCCATGCTTCACGGGTGGAGTTTCAGATGTGGATGCCACCTTCTGGCAATCCCTCGGGATTCAGCTGGTGTTGACCGCCTGCCCCACTGCTGTGAGGGCCTTTCTGAAGACTGGCGCCCTGCTTGGAACCTGTGTTCAAGTTTCTCTGCAGACTCCGGCTTTGCCCAGGTTCCGTCTCACCGAGTGCCGTGCTGACCGACTCAAAGCCCCTCCGCGATCAGCAGCAGCACTTGGTAGGCCAACAGTCATTTGAAAAAATGCAAACTTTAGTTTTCTCCAAAGTGTGCTTCACAGAGGATCTTGGGTTAGTGAACTGTTGATGTGTTGTGTGGGTCAGACAGCATCATCCGGATCACTCTGGATCGCTCTACCACCTTATCGTTTTGCTGTGGGGTCTCGCAGGCTCTGCTCTCCAGAGCCGGAAGTGCAGACTACCACCTCCTGATGTTTTTACGTGGCGTCTGGGACCAGAACTCAGGTTCTTTTGCTTTGGGGCAAAAGCTTTAACCCCCGAGCTATCTCCCAAGCCCAGTAGGAGTCTTTTTGAAATGGTGTTCCTCAAGTGCTCTGATCAAATGTCAATGCCTAGGACCCAGAACATGGTATCCCAGCGTCTCCTCAGTGCTACATGGGCTCCCTTTTTATTCCATTCTTTAAACTTCCTCCCTCATCGGAGGGTATCTTCTATGTCCCTGGGGAGGCCCAACGGTGGTTTCAGGAGTCATCCTGAATTGCTTCTACCTCTTTTGCTTCACTCTAGGATTTCCCAGGCTCTGCCCACCAGGGCTGGAAGTGTAGGCCACTGCCATTCCAATCTGGTGTTTTTACATGGGACTTGGGATCCAAACTTAGAGGCTTGGGAGACAGAGGCTTAACCCCTAAGTTGTCTCTCCAGCCCCCATTTACTTTGTTCATCATAGGTATTCTTTCTTCTGTTTAATGCAATTTTAGTGAGCTTCTATAGGCAACCAACTTTAAATATTTTTGTGACGTACAGATATGGATTCCTGTCCCTATGTATGTGGGCACGATGTGTTTGGAGTCCTGAAATAGGTACTGGTATCTTAATTACTGTTTTTTTGAGGCAAGGTCTCTCACTTGAATCAGAACTCTTGCATCGCCTAGTCTAAGCAGGCAGCTTGCTTGCTCTGGTGATTCCCTAACTCTGCCTCCTGAGTGCTGGATCACAGGTGGCCAAAATGCCTGCCTGGCCCTTGGGTAAATTCTGGGCATCCCAACTCTGGTCCTCACAGTTGGGTAACGATCCACCTTCTCACCCTCCTTTACATTCTCTGGAATGTCTTTATCCTACCCTTATTGCTAGGCTTCCATATACAGAGCAGAAATCAAGATTTTGACTCTGCTGCTCTCACTACGATGTGAGCAGACATGTTTTCAATGTACCCGGGAGGCACCAGGACTCAGGTGTGCATCTTGTGTTCTCACCAGAGCCCGGCATTTTCATCAGTTGTTTCCCATGCTGCTAAACCTCTTCTTCCTTACTGCTTTATTGCTGAAATCCAGCCTGCAACGATAATGTCCAACCAGCTGGCTGGCCTTCAGCAAGCACATGACCTTACAGTGAACCTGAACTTGAAGACCCAACATAAGACCTCGTGATTTGAATGAAAAGCCATGGGGTGCACTCTATAGAAGGACCTGAATAATGCAGACAGGAAAGTCAAGTATCCACAGGTTCTACTCCATTTGATATGCTAAGTACAACCTACTTCCTTGTGAGTGGCAGGTTACAACCTACCCAGCCTGCATTTACCCCAAGCCTTACATTCCTTCAATGGGCAAGCCAGCCTATTTGGTGTGTGAACCTGCAATAAAGCTTCTTGCAAAATGGTAACACATCATTGCCTTCTATGGGTATCGCATGGGCAGTACTTGTCCATCTCAATGTCTTCTAGACACTTATATTTTCAAGTTTAAAGTATCCCGATTATCCCTAGCTTTCTTTTGATTTACTAAAATTTCTTAATTTGCAATGTTTTTACACTTTTCGTGCACATGATTACACGTGCTGGAGGCCACAGAACGACTCTGGGTATTATTTCTCAGGAACCTGTTGTGTGTCCGTGTGCCTGCAGAGGTCTAAGTGTGACACTAGGAATCATCCCGAATTGCTCTGCTTCCTTATTGCTTTGCTCTGCTTCCTGGGGCTGAAGTCGCAGACTGATGCCATCTCTGCCTTAATATTCCGTGGGATCTGGGGATTGAAATCAGGTCCTTTTGCTTGCTAGGCAAAGGCTTAACCTCCCCTCCCCCGCTGTCTCCCTAATCTTACTCTCTCCCATTTTTTTCCTATACGCTTCCACTTAAGCTTGTCAAGCAAAGGGCCGGCCGCCAGTGAGCACCAGGGATCTGTCTTCAAACACAGGCAATCATGCCCAGCCTGGGGAACAAGCTCACTAAGCTATTGTCACACCGCTTTAAGACAAGGTCTCTCTGTACAGCCCAGCTCATGATTCTGCCTCTGCTTCCTGTTCCGAGGACTGGGATTACAGCAAACCTGCTCACTTTAATTTACAAAGTCCGTTTACTCCTGTTTGTTGTTGCATGACCATTTCTGCAACTGCAACCATTCTGTATTTTACCTGCCAATCCTATCTTCTATCCTAGTTAAGTCTCTGTTCTTCCATGTCTGTATTCCCTCAAATTGAGTTTTATGAGTTGTATAAAAGTGACAACAATAACATGGAGAAAGCAAAAATTTGTCAATACCTTTTTCCACTATAACTCCAAGATTTAGAAACGAACACACACACCCACGCCAAATCTCATCAATCTCAACCAATTACTTTGCCAATGTCTTCAGTGAAGAGAACCACTAGTAACACAATTTCAACTTTGTCAGCTGTGTTACTGGGCACATGACCACTAGGGCCAGACTTCCTTGCGAGACTACATGTAGGAAATGTGTTCTTAACTACAACTCAGGGAGTCTTAAAACATGAATGCACTGGCTATTCTAAAAAGGTATTTGGTTCTACTATTAACTGACTTAGAAGCTGGATGAAAAGAAAAAAAAAGAATATCAAGATGTTGCAACTTGGGAGTGTACCAATCTAATAATCTTTCAGCAAACTGGTGTTTTGATACATGAAAAACACTGTGCTCGAAGACCAATTAATCTGGGAAAACTATGCAGGAAGAAATATTACTACTGAACCATGAAGGAGCCACACATTACAGCCCTTTGTTATTACAGACACCAGTTAGTTCAAACCGGAAGAAAGTGGTGCTACATAAAATTTGCTGAACGAATAAATGAGCTGAACACTTAACTCGAGAAGGGCAATGTATTTTTGTTCTACACACAGCATTTTGATACAATGTGATTCTGTCTTTATCATGCCGAAATATAAGATACACTATATTGCACACTGTTTTCATTAGCATATTTTAATTTTTTGAATTTTAATTCAAGTAAAAGTCAGCTTAAGTAACATAAATACAGAATAAATGCACATAATTTACAGCCATATAAAAAATGTAAGAACAGTGAAACTCACATGAATGGGCAAAAGTTATCAGTTCTTATTTAAAGTTGACTATTTGGCTGAGTGATAGATACAATTGAATTGTTCACATATACTGGGGGTACATTCAAAAAATTTATTAATATAACTGAGTAGAACTAGAATCTTCAGTTTCTGAAATGGGTAGTACAAATCAAGAGGGCGACTAAGGAGAAATGAGATGCTACAATGAAGGAGAGATGTCAGGGAGAGCACACTGTATTTATGTGTTAGGATTCTCTTCAAGGTAAATCAGAAATGCCTATTTCTTAGGAATGTTTTTAAAGTCATGATCAATATTGGAGGATGAAACAACTGACTGGAAGAATCTAATAGTATGAGCATGTAAACAACAGAAAGCATGAAGTAAATTCCTTAACAAGGAAGGAATAGCTTGATTTCTACTACATAAGTTCTTCAAATGCAAATCAATTATGTCTTGATTTTAAAAGGCCGAAATGTTTAGACAAGTTAACAACCCAAATTGTGCTCCCCTTAACAGAATACTGCCTTACAGCAGACTCCAGAGATACAGGAGACAAAGCTAGTTAATTAAACTGATAATGCCCTGTCAGGACTTCAGCATTACAAACCACCTTGGGCTCTCTCTGTTCTACATGCATCCGCCAGAGGTTAGCAGGGGTGCAGGTTAGCAGGGTGCAGAGATGTCTACAGTCCCGGCCCTCAGGAGGCAGGTGGGTCAGGAGCACAAGGTCAATCCTGGGCCATAAGCGACCCTGTCACAAAACAACAGTGACGAACCCAAGTAAAGTACAGACAGAGGTATTTGGAGCACCGCAGGCACCCCACAATCACAGGACGGGTTAGCAATGCCCACCAGAACTTTAAATTCTGGAGTGTTCTGTGGGCCGCAGCCCTGCGCAGCGTGCTTTCCGACTACTGCTTGAACCTGAATTAAGTTCAATTCAATTTTCCAAGAACATTCTGTAACCACATATGAAGAAAACTACAAGCCAGGTTCAGGCTTGCTAACGGTTTTAAAAAGGTTGCTGACCAAAGACGAAGAATTTAAAAGAAAGCAGTGGGCGGGAGGTGTCCAATGCGGTGGGCGTGCATGCTTTTTCTTAAACACTGGAATTGACTTTAAATCTTCAAAGAAATATTTTAGAGACATAAAATGTAGCTATGATTTTCTTTTCTGGATTATCACTATCATATAGTAAATTATGGCAGAGTGTACTCAGGGGACATAACAGACTTCACCGCCCCTTTCCAGTTGTTGCCTTACAAAAGTCTAAGACTCTAAAATTCTTATTGTACAGTACATACACAATATTCTAAAACTTGAATATAATGCACTAAAGGTCAGTGTAAGTTTTTCTTGCTATATACAAATAAAGGTAGAATACATGCTCATCCTCAAAGGACACTTGTTATGAGTTTGCTACAACAAAATAAGGTTATTTCTTAGTTGCTGGTTTTTGTTATCACTTTCATCATTTGAGATCAGTTTAAAGAGGGAGAATGTGTCTTACATTCAACATAACATATTTATGAATCTTCACAAAGCAAATGGCACTGTATTAGGCAGTATAAATGGCACCTGGAACGGCAAACGCTGTAAGATGGAGGCTCTCTCTATAAATTTAAGCTTAAAATCCCACGTGAGGGTTTGTTTATTTATTTTTGGTATGTTCTGCACAATAAATGTCAAAGCTGTAATTTACCACAAAATATATTAATTCCAAAGGTAACAAAACTGACTTTTTTTGCCTTTGGTCTCCACGTAGATTGGAATTTTTTTTTTAATTCCAATTGAGCACCTCAAAAACATCCAGTTGATGACAGAAGTGAAAGTGGGGAAATTTAAGAGACCCTGTGTGTCGCTGGCGACACAGAGAGGGCCTGTGGCTTTTCCATGCTGTGGCACTACACAGTATACAGAACCCTTGAAATAGTGTTAGATCTCCCAAGCAACATACCTGTAATCTAGAAAAATGTTACGAATACCGTTTCTGCCTAATACATGACAACATTTCAAAATAAAAATGATCGAAAACATGAATTCCCTTCTCTTACCCCTCAAAAGGCCACAAAGTGCACTCACACAGTCATTCTTAAGAGCCGTTGCACAATGCAAAGTTATACCAAAATCAGTACCACTTTAGAGTTTAACTGAACTTTCTTATCAGTATAGTGATATTCAAAGTAAAAAAAAAAAAATCTCAACAGTATTCAGCAAACATCCTTATAAGGGTCACATATATGAAACTAAATTTAAAGTGCTAAAGGTGTAGTTGACTCAATAGCAAAAGTTAAAAATTTAACACACTGAACCCAAATTAGTTTATGATATAGATCATTCAGAACACTAGGCTGGAATTCAAACGTAGCTTATACATAAACTCAATTTTCAATTAAATTTGCTGAATGAGATAGCAGAGATCCTTTTCTATATTACTAGTGTCCTAGATATATTACTTTTCAAAGAAACTTTTTAAAAGGCAACACTGAAAATTAGCATTTTTCTCTACAAAGCAAGTTTAATCTATAAAGATCTGGAAGTAATTGAAAGGTTCAAATTTTTACTGTTCAAAATTTTAGAGAAAGATTCAAAAGCGGTAAACTTTTCCACTTGTGATACCTAGATGAGAACTGATGACTAAAGTTCATAGCTAGCGAATTACTGAAACAAAATGGCATTCATTCATTTATCATAAAATTAAAGACAACAGGATACATTCAAGTCATTAAAACATCCAAGATTCAGTACTTTACTAGTTTATTTTATAGTCCAAAACTATTACCCATGTGTATCACGGATGTTAATGTCCTTGTTATGAACGACCTCTGTTGCTATGAAAATCAAAATATTATAATGTTGAAAATCACAAAGCCCTGAAACACTATCTCTCATTGGTTGTCAAAAAAGGTGACTAGTGATGCAAAATGATTTGAAATATTGTGCCAAGCCTCTCTGGGAAATGGGAATATACTACTAAGGATATGCCAATTGATATTTTACAGTATTATTGGAAAAGCCACAAGTTAGAAATTTATAACAATACTATCTTTGGATTATAGTAAGATACAGGATGGCTTCGTTTAGAATGTTGAAAAAATGCTCAGGGAACAAACAACACTTTATTCTGAATGCCATAAATCAATAAAACACAACTATACCTTGTGAACATGGCGGGGAAAATGGCAATTTTCAGAGAGGACTGCTTTTAAAAGCATTCCTTAGAGGTGGCCAAGGGCTTTTCCCATCACGGAAGGATTAAGCCATGTGCTGTGGTACCTTGCTTAGCTCAACCCCAACTTTCCACTCAAGCCGATACATGCTCCCAAGCCACTTTCTTCTGTCGGCCACGCTGGCATCAACGTTCCATGGTCCACTGTTATCTTTTGGTCTCTCAGTAGCACGGCAGCCCATGCTGCTATCCGTTGAGAAGGTAGACCACCAGTTCATAGGTGGCCATCATGATGGCTGTGTTTGGAATCTGTCTCACCAGATGAGTTGTTAGACCACGGTAAAGTGAGCCATAACCTTCTTCATGAACAATCAAAGACAATGTCTGAAAGAAAGATCTATATTTTGTTCCTTCTTCGCGTAGCCGTGTTCTTACTACTTCTGTTCAGGAAAGAAAGAAAATCATTTTATTCAGATTCACTGGTATCTTTACAACTTCCTCATACTGAACACTTCCATTTGTCAAGCGTGTTCATGTAAACTTGGAATAGTGATTCTTCGTGTGTAGTTTACTGAAATCAATGATATTACCAAACTTGTAATACAATCAAAATCATGGACACAGGTTAAAATATCTACTGCATAGAAAACAGATATAAGGCAAAAGATAAAATATCAAAGATGAATACAGAAAACATTTTAAAAAAAAGAAGGGGGGGTATTTTTGAGACAGGGTTTTGCTACAGCAAAGGTTGGCCCTGACCTCAACAATCTTCCTTCTTGTCTCAGCCATCCAAGACTGAGATTACCAGTGTGCATCACCATAATTGAATGAAGAAAAGAATTTTTAAAAAGCAAATCAGTACAAAGAGAAAATAGAATTATTAATTTATTCATGGGCCAGAGAGATGACTCAGGCATTTAATCCTCTGCCTTGCAAGCAGAAGGTCCTGAGTTCAGATCCTGGATCCTATGTAAAAATGCCAGGAGAAAATGGTGATGGCTTGTACTTACAATTATGGAGTCAGGGCAAAGGAAAGAGGAGATACAGCCATCTAGGGTGATTCCTGAGTTCACCCTTGGGCCTTCAGAGGCACACATAGTGCCTTCTGATACAAACACACACACACAATAAAATAAATCTTTAAAAAATTTACTCACAATGGTCCACGTTTATTATTATAAACCAGTGGATAAAGCTGAAAATGTTGAAAACACTGCTAGTGATAAGCGCAACGGGAGAATGAGATACACAGAGATTTTCAACATGTCAGTAGCTTAATGAACCATTAATCGATTCCTTTTCGTTTTGTTCTTCACTAACTTTATTAGATATGCAGTACATATATGTGTTATTGCATGTATGTGGGCATGATGTCCACATGTGCAAGTACATGTGGAAACCCAAGGTGATCATCCCAGATCCGTTTTCTACCTTACTGTTTTGAGACTGGGTCTCTGGCGCTTACACCCAGGGCGCGAGTCGCTTGCTCTAGAGACTCAGATCTGCCCTCTTGGGCCGGGAACAACAGATGTGCCACCAAACTTGCCTTGACCTTTATGTGGGCTCTGGAGGTTCCAGCTCAGATCCTTTTATTTGCCTAGCCCCAATTTTTCTTCATTTAAAATAGCAAGACACTGGAGTTCCCGGGAGATTTCAGTCATCTGGGTGCGGGCTGAGGATTCTGAGCTTCCAAGTTAAGAACTGCCCGTCTCCAGCCATCATTTTGCAATTCTTTTTTTTTTTTTCAACAAAGTATGATGGCCATGAGAGAAAGCTGAAGGTGCAAATGTGAACAACTGTTTGAAATCTGCCCTGAAATTACCCACTTACCACTGAGCCCCAATCTTTACGAGTTGTACTTTTAAAAAAAGCGTGTTACCTCAACTTACAAAGAAACATGAAACACACTGCAAATTGAAGGGTAGCCTTTCATAAATTATTCATGTGCTAATATCAAATAGTTTAACCTTTGGGATTACAGGCATCAAATGTGGGCTTCATCTCTTGGCCAAATTACCTATGGGTCTCCCACCTACACTTATGACTCCCAAGAAAAGGGTTTTGTTAGACTAGAAGTCAGTGAGGTTTGTACTGCTAAGGAGAATTTACTTCTCTCGAGCTGTGCTGTACTCACCATGTGGATAAGCTATGGTTGTTGCACATGTTTTTGAGGTGGCGGCAGCGAGCATCATTCTCACAAAATCCGATGCTTCTTTCACAGACTCTTCATCACTTTCCATCATAGAAGCAGTCTTACATTCCAGAAGCTTCTGCTTTATACTTTCATAAATAACAAAATGGATGACCGTCTCTGATATGCCAGCATAGGAGGCCGACATGCCCCGATAAAACCCTCTGAGTCCATCTGTCTGGTATACTTTACGAACACATTCAAAAGCACCCATTCGCTTTTCCCCCCGGTTTCTGAAAGGCAGAAAGGAAAACTGTTAATGGCATTAAGAACTACAGGACTTTTAATTAAGTAAATGAGCACTGTTTAAATAGCACTTTTGTTAACTCAGTCAGAACTTAAAAAATCTCATCTGCTAGATGTTTTGTTCCCAAACTGGTTACCATCTAAGTGTTGTACTAGATAAAAAACTACTACACTGACTCTTTGGCTTCCTGTCATCTTCAATGAAGTTCAAGTAGGAGAAATGACCAAGAAACTACTTTAGGACTCTGTGTTCTGACTGTGGCTCAAGAAACAAGCGACAAAATTTGGTTTTTTGGTTTTTTTTTTCCCACCCTGGGCCTTCAGCAAAATTACTAGATGAATGCAAGGCAAAGCCTAGGGGGTCAGCATCCCAGTGGACGGTGATGGGGTCCTATGGTTGTCAAGTGTTTGCTTAGTAGTCTTCTTAAGGACCGTGCTTGGGAGCAGTAGCTGTCCATACAGGATGCATTCTTTCCTATCTATATAGTATTTATTGCGGTATACAATTCTAGAGTTTCTACATAGTATAATTAGGCTGGCATGTCACATTTTGTAGCCCATTATTATTATCTGGTATTACTTTTCAGATCTTTGACTGTAATAAATAAAATGTTTTATATTGCTACAACACTCAAGATTTCATTAAAAAATAATAAAATACCCTAGATGTTCCTTGAAGTTTACACTGCATATAATTCAACACAATATAGAAAAACATATTTAAGCAGGTATGGTTTTCTGTTAGGTCAATTTTACTTAAGAGTCTTTTTTTTTTAAAATTTCTTAAGCAAGTATTACTTTCCAAACAAAAAACAGCAGAGGTATGTTGTGCCAGGGAGCCACTTCAGACTAAAAGCCTACATTACTCACAACTATGAATACTCTCACTGTATTAGACCAGATAGATCACCTCTCATTCAGAAAGTGTTCCCTTTCCCCAGGAGTTGAGATGGCTTGGCTGACCATGAGCAGACTGCTTCCTCTGGTCTTCTCGTGAACATGCCCTTGGGTTCTGAGATTTAAGCATACTGTTCCTAGATTGAAATGAGTTCAAGACATAAGCATACAAACGCACACCTACAGGTGTGCATTTCAATTTTAACTTGGTCTTTAGGGACTCCTGGTATATCTCTCAGGGAATTAGGCAATGTTTGCTCAATGGTTTTGTTGAATGCAATGAATCTCACTCAGCATTGTAAAACTGAGGCTAGTGGTAACAGATGAAACCTACAATCAATTGTAAAGATTATAAACAGGAGGGATGGGATAGGGCCCCACCAGAAACAAGGAGAGAGGGGACCATGTTACAGCAGAGAAAATAGTCCACCATCAAGGACTGCAAGTAAGTAATGAGACATCTGGTTAAGTTCACAGACTTTCCTTCCTCATCATTTGCAAATGAGGGGGTATGATCTCACCACAAGGGGAGGGCATATAGGCTGCCTGATAGAAAGTAACCATTTTGCAAATGGGTGATTGACCCCTCACTCACTGCAGTCTCCTACTTTTATTCCATCTACCTTTGAAAATGCTCTTATAACAAGACTCTAATTTAACAGGTTTTAATCTCTGGCGAGGGGGTGACATCCAATACCCATCAGGATGGAGCCAAGGGCATTGCAGGAGCAGCAAAACCGGAAAAAAAAAAAAAAAATCAACAAACCATAATTCAGAACATCAGAGATTCTATATCAACCACCTGGAACTGGGCCAGCCTAATCTCTACCCATCCTGAAGCTCAGGGAAATTTGTGGAAGAGGGGGCGGTAAGATTGTAAGAGCACAAGGATGGGAGGAGCAATGATATGCAAGATACTCCACACAAGTTAGGGCTGAAGCAATCAAAATAGGACTTTGCATGACCTGTGCTATGTCCAACACATTACTGACCCACAAAGTCTAGCATGGACTAAAGGCACTAGGATCCTTGGAGGTTAGGGACTGACAGTCACAGTAGTGTTCCTAAGCTTAAGGGAAACACAGAAAAGGGTTCTGGGAAATGCCCCTGGGTCCTTGCACCTCATCGGAGAGGAGGACCTAGAGGAGAGTTTGGCATGCACAGTAAAGGATGCTCCAGGGATTGGGGGGGATCTACTAGGGGATGAGAAGGGAGGGGAGAGGGGAGGGGGGAACAGGGGGATCGGGGGAGGTGGACGGAGGGAGGGGACCGGTGTACCTGTTAAGTTTGTATGAGCAGAAATAATAATAATAATAATAATAAAAAGAAACCTACAACCATAGGTGGGCTATTTCTTAGGCCAGGCCTCTTAAAGATACACAAGGTTGCAGGACTTGAGCAATGCTTCTCAGTAACTCAGTCCAGCTACCTGCGGTTCATTAGCTGTTAGGAGGCTACTTTAAGCACTTGTATAAGCAGAGTATTACTTCTTATCTACCGCCAACTAGAAAACACACAGCCCAACACACAGTGCACTATTCTCACTTGGAATGTCCCGTATTACCAACTATCTGTCATTTTTGCTTCTAAAGGTACATCCAAGTTTCAAAGTCAAACAACAAAACCTGGCACCTATCTCTTACAGTGTTAGGAGTTATGCAGGCTGTGAGAGAGAACTGTCTCATCAATAGTGTTACTCAGCTGTGAATACTTTGGGCAACAATGCTGGCCAACCAGGCAGTATGAGTCTACTAGCACAACAGAGGCAAGTGTTGTGGGTAACCAACACGCGATGGACACAAGATGTGTCAATCAAATTGTTTTTATAAATAATTACATATATGTCATAGACTAGTGCTGTGGTCAGTTTTGATTAGAGAAGGTTCTTGTTTGGGCAGTGAAGTCCTTGGTGACTGCAGAGGTGCGCACAGCTGATCAAAATACAAAGAATAAATGCTTGTTGAATGTCAGTCATAAATAGAACAGCTACATGACTCCAAAGCTCAGGAAGCACTACTGAAAGGGGTAGAGACAATAAGTGCTAGAGGAAGGAGGAGAAAGAGGAACGGAATGCTGACTTGCAGGCATGGCGTGGTTGCTACGTCTTGAAGTCACAGCTATGATTACAGAACATTGGGTTTATCATTACTTTGTCATGAAAGCGGAGGGACCTCATGGGGCCTCACCCCTCTCTGGGGATTTATATGCATTACAGTCAATGGAGAACGGAGAGAGAGTTTTTGTTCATTTTCTTATAAACAAACCTCAACTTATACCATTGTAAACAACTCCAATGAATCTCACTGGGATACGCACACACACAGCTAAGATGGCTCAGCTGATCAAGGTGTCTGCGAGAACACACTTGGTGACCTGTGCTTGATTCAAACAGCTCACAGGGTGAAAGACAGAACTGACTTATGAAAGTTGCCCAATAACCTTCTCACACATGCAGCGGCAAACATCAACCAGTTCTCTCTCACTCCATCTCAGTAATTAGGAAAAAAACCACAAAACAGTTATGAAAGCAGAAGGAGGCTAACTGGAAAAAGAAGGGATTATCAGGAGCAGAAGGGAGAGAAAAGTAATGGAAAGGGAATGAATAAGATCAAAATATAGCACATATGTATGAAAATGTTGTAATGAAACCCATTATTATGTATAATTAGCATATGCTAATAAGTAAAAGGGGGGAGGTGAGATACTTGGCCCTGAAGCCTTATAGAACTTAAAAAAACAAGTTAAAAACAGGTTAGCTAATCCTATAGAATAAACATACCTTGACTTAGGTATGGTGATTGAGGACTGCAATTCAGCACTCGGGTGGCTAAGGCAAAAAGACTGCCTTAAGTTTAAGGTGGCCTGGACTCCACAGTGAGTTCCTAGACACTTGAACTATAGTGAGACTTATCTCAAAAACCCAATCCACCAAAACACTGACCAGCCACCCAACAAACCAACCAAAACTGTACCTTGCATCAAGCTGTAATCGAGTCTTTACAAGCCATATGGGATTGGTTGCAGTGATTGCAGTAAAACCTAAACAAACATTTAAAATGAATTTTAGCAAAATGAACTTTAGTAAAAATGGAGAACACAGTATTCACATTGAAGTTTTTTAAATTATCAATTTGTATTAAAGACAGTATATGTAAATATTTAACTATTAATATGCCTTACACTTTTACTTTACAAATCCATAACCATGAATATCAATCCTTATTTCTAATCAACTTAAATTCTCACATTCCACGCTCTCCTAACTAATCTGTATAGAGTGCTCTTTCCTCTGTAAACTGAATTCAGAAACAAACAAATTTTGTAGACTCTGGAGCTAAAAAGTATGCATTTTATAACTACTTGGGGATGTATGTGATTTGCATCACATATCCCTATTTCAAAGTAAAATTCTACATAAATGGCAGTATTTACTAGTATTTTTATCCATATAACAAAAAAGATTTATTTGGCCCAAGAATAATTTTTATAAGTACTTTTCTAATATCATTAAAATAGAATCACAAAGGTAAGGTTTGTACTAGGGTTAATAAAACCAATCTACCTTTCATCCACTTAAAATACATATGAAAACTCCAAAGCCCCGATTTCCCTCTCGCTTAGACAAGAAGGTCAGGGTAGAAGACAGCTCTCATTTACTTTTGAGCACTGTGCAGTAACTATTATTGCAAAGCAGCAATCCCATCCAGACATTAAACTATCGTCTCTGGAGCAGTACACTTCTGGACTCATGCATTGTTTCTTAAGTTTGGGGAAATAGTAGCAAAATGCAAATTTTCATGATGGGAAATTAGAATGATTGCTTCATCTACCAAAAAAAATGAGATTTCCATATTCTATTTTAACATTAAGATCATACACAAACTTCACAGAATTCCTTACATCAAGCTGAATATATTTACTCAACTTGTCTTTAAACTCAAGGAAAATTTGCATAGAACTTAACTGTTTTAAAATTTTTAAATCAAATACTATCAGGTCAAGCATGCTATTTTCAAAAGACATACTATAAATCATCACATTTAGTGTTAAGTAGAGTACTTTCAAGAATTAAAATGCTGTGATGTACTTAGGAATATTTTAAAACATAAATCATAAACCTTTCTTGGCTTTCAAAGTTACAATGGGAGTATCAAAGTAATTTTACTATAGTTGAATTTGGTCTTACAAGGCTCTTTATCTATGATGTCAGGTAATTAGATAATTAGATAAAATTAAAAAATTTTACTTCCTTTACATGTTGTGTGTAGATGTACATATGCATTTATATACGTGTGTATATACTGAGGATGAGGGTATATGTATGTGAGTATGGCCAACCTATGAAGACTAAAGTCTTGGGCACAAGTTCTCATCTTTCCAGCATGAGAACTGATCTTCTCACACACTGTAAGTTAAGGTAACTGGCCTGAGAGCTTCTATCTCTGCCTCCCATTTCCCATGGTGTGCAGGGATTACAGGTGCTTATGCCATTATGTTCAGCATTTTACGTGGCTCTGGGGATCTGAACTCAAGTTATCGGGACTGTGCGTCAAGCACTTTCCTGCCGAGCCACCTCCCCAGCCCACACACACTGTTTTAATACTGCCAGATGTCGCACAAATGGATGCTCCAATTACACCTATTTAGTAGGCAAGATAAATGGAATTGAAATTTGGTTTAACAACCTTTTAATAATTCTGAAAAGAGTATACTTCCTGTTTTTCTTAAGTGCCTTTAATATTACATATATGAACTTGTAACTATCTGGAATGGGCCATAACGTTGGAAGCGTCAGCTGGCGCTCAAGTAATAATCTGGTGTTGAGCAGAATGTCAAGGAATACCTTTTTAAATAAGAGGTTCTTTTCATGAATGTATTCTTGGTAAAAATAATGAAAAGAAAAATATGAATATAGCAGATTAAATATTTGTCTTGCATGGTTTAGTTTAATCTAGAACAAAATTATACTGTTTTCTTTTGAATCTTGTTTTTCTAAGTGAAAGTTAATGGAAAGATATTCAAATTATATTTTAATCAGAAATCACTACTAGTCAAAACACCAACTTAATGACTCTCTTGGTGCTGGGGTCAAACCCAATACATCGCATAAACTATGCAATGGTTACACTACAAAGTTCTAATTCCTATGATTCTTATTTTTTTAAAAAAATCTTATTTCCTAAGTATTTATATAAGTTGGGTTTCTACACAGTAAGGTTAACGTTTTCTAAGTGAAAAGCTGGTTAAGCAGTATAAATTCATGAAATTATTCTACATTATTCACAATGACTTAATTCAAGTATTAAATTAAGAAAAGCAACTTGTATTTTATTAAACTTAAAGCCTAACTCTGAATTCTACCACTTAAAATAAAAATTAAAATAAAATAAAAATTTTCATTTATTAATTTCTTAAAGAGATGATCATTAGTTCTGGCTTTTTTTTTAAATGTAAGTTCTATTCCATTAGGTATAAACTCAATTCCAAGCTTCTATTCCTAAATCTTAAGTCACAAAATCTCTCGATTTAGACAAAGAAAAATTATAGGAAACAATATTCACAAGTTATGAAAAATAAAAATATTAAAGATTCAAAAATGTTAACTTTACTGTCTGCAAAGAAATATACATACATATATATTTCTCAATTAACTACTAAAATCTCATTATAGATACATAAATTTAGGTGAAATAAGGTTGCTACGCTATCTCTTGCTTAAATCTTTCAATAACTGAAACTAAATCTTAACACAGATACTAGTCAGCCAGCAAACAACTGGTTTGGAAAAAGTATATAGTTCAGATAAACATGTTTTTGACTGCTGATTTCCTCATCAGTTGAGTTTTGTTATATCCCTATCTGGTAGCCAAAAACTACTTAGCAAAGTAGACATTATCAAGCTAATTAAATCTAAAAAAACACAATCTATTAATTCAAAAAAATGAAACAAATGCAATAAAACAAAAATTTACTGTTAATGGAATTATATAGGTAATTTGATATTAACCACAACAAAACACATTTTTTTTTTTACTATGCATCTAAGAAGCACACACAAAAAATATTGGGAATGGTGCTTCTAAAGTATAGAAATTGCTTCTTACTTTTTAATTTGTATTTTAGTTTTGTAACTATTTGATAATAGACCAATTTATATTTATATTTCAAATCATCTAATAAAACATTAAAATGAATGAAAATGTTTAATTAGGGGTCCATTTATAAAAGAATCTGTATTGCTCCAGAGTCAGTCAAAAGCAAAGTGCAAATATGACCATTTGTTAGTATCGTGTTTCATTAGAAAACGTAAAAAAGAAAAAAAAAGAAAAAAACCCAAAAACAAAAAAACTAAATTCAAAATTCAAGTTTTGCTTTAAGTAAAACTTCAGTTTATACAAATTGATTTCAAACCATAAAGAAATCCCTCACAGCGAGCTTGCTGAAAAGGTTTAGTTCATTAAGTGAAGATATCTGCAATACTGTATTTCAGTCCTTATTTCAATTAATTTCTGCAAGAACAAAACAAAACTCATAAACCCTCCTATGAGAAAAGCATCTGCGCTATTTTAAAAATTAAATAAAACTAAAACAGCTAAGACCCCCATATAGTCCTTCATTAATTGGAAAGTAGTGACATCAGGATCAATACTTTGGAAGAGCAGAAAGCCAAGTGTCAATGGTAAAGAGATCAGAAAGCACTGTACTAGACTTTTCTACATGTTATGCTAAGCAAACATAACCACCATTGTATCTAATAGCTGTAGGACAGGATAATACAGACTACAACTATATATATATGTTATGGACAAGCTGAAAAACCAGGCTTACATGGTGACTGAAAAGTATACCATTTTTCCTTCTAGAAGGACTATAAAGGGATGAGAATTAAATCTTTATGCAATAATAACTAATGCACACAAATTCAGGAAATAAAAATTCATTTCCCGCCTTTTAGTCATTCCATATCTATTATAAACTCCCAGGGCGTGTTCTTATACTAGAGGCTTCAAGAGATGCTCAGATCAGTACTCACGAGGTTTAAGTTAGTCCATATTTCTACAGGAAGTGTGACCTGCGGATGGGGAGCATGAGATGACACGATCTCACTCTTTTCTCGGGAGAAATGTACAGTAAATGCCTAAAATAGACACAGGCTTTTCTGTATCATAACAACAAGCAGTGACCTCATCAGATACATGTGTACACACTGAATCCCACTGGAAGGGTCTGAGAAATATTTATTGTGAGATCTAATTTTTTGAAAATTAAAAAAGAGGACTATCAGAATGGGCCACAATGTTTTATAAAGTGCACACAGAGTACAGAAAATCCTGCCACCTGCAGCAGTTTCAGAACCCACATACTTACCTAAAAGACCAAATTTGTCTTAAAGAAAAAAAATGCTAACCTTGTCAAAGGGAAATCTAAAATAAATTTAGGAGGGATTATATATATCCCATTTTTCCTACCATTAGTATCTGTAATGGAAAGACTAAATAACCATTTTTTGGTTATTTAATCATTATCCTATATGTTGATTATAAAAAATAAAAGTCAAGAGAATATTAAAGAATGGAGCTATCTATAATTCTCAATGAAGTATATGCTGCTAACAGTAGTACCTTTTACTTTTTGCACTTTTAGTCAGTAACATTGTACATCCGTATTTATGGAATATTTTGGATTGTTTTGCATTAATTTCTTGTGTTCTATAAAACAAAAAACAGGAAAAACACATAAAGCAGCTGCTCAATTATCTGCCTGGCTGAATAAACTTCCAGGACAAATAAAGTATTTAAAGAAAATACTTGTACTCATTGAGCAAAAATACCCTAACTTTATCAAATAACAAAATTGAAGTTACATATGTACTTGAAAAGTATCTACTATAAGCAAAAAACACCTATTAGGTGTTTAAAAAATATCAAATGACTATATTACTGATGCATTAAAAGCTCAGCACTAATTGTATGAACATATTATAATAAAATAGGAATTAATTTTCTTTATGTTTATAAAGTTGTATATAAAGTGTGTGCATGTCAGACAAAAACTTTTACAATCTTGGAATTATTATAAAGAGACGATACAAATTTTGTGTATATATGCACATGTCTAAGTTACTCAAAGGGACATTTAAGTTCAAACACAAAATGGATGTCCTCAATACACAGGATAAACAGTCTGACAAAGATGGTAAATAATAGGAAGAAAGGCAGGCAAAGCATAAAGAGTTAAAATTACCTAGTTTGGTTAAATATTCTTGTGACTGGAAAAATGTTTCAATGCATGAATGTACATAGCTACATTTTAGAGGTAGTCCCTGGTAATACTGAAGCAAATTAAAGATCGACTTTACCTGTACTTTTAATTGCTTTTGTATTTAAATTAAATATTTAAGTTGATGCGGTTAGAGTCCAAAATGAAACTGAATTGAGAATTCTTAGAATAAAAATTATTTACATGGGACCCTGACTTCCTAAATCCATAATGTGTGTGCTGGCTTGTGTGACAAAAATCATCCAGGCAATAAATACGGCTGCCTATTTTAATGTACTTTTTTAAGTGACAAGGTTAGCATTTCTTCCCTGAATAACCAGTTTAAAATATCTATTTCACATAACTATCTTTAAGTACTCTGCATCCTCAAATCACTCATAATTAGACTTGTAAAAATATACCAAAGAAAACAGAGCAATCTGATGCAGATATATTTTAAGAATGAGGGGAAAAGGCTACCTTAATGATTCTGCACTGGACCATTCGGTTTCACCAACCATGTAGTTATGTATAAAAAACTGCAAAGCTAAATGTTAATGCTAATGAATAATGCAAAGAAGCGCTGAAGGCATAATTCTTAGACAATGAAACTGCAAACAAATGCAAGAAATATTTTCAAATTACAAAGCAAGTGCACAGTGCAATAATCTCTAAGTAAGCATAAAACCAACGATTTATCAAAATTCAAGGAATGCAAGTTGGAAAACAGCATTAATGCATAGATACAAAGTTACTATGTTATACATTTGAGATAAAAGTATAAAATGACAATTTTACTAAAATTCTGTGATGTAAATATACAATAATAAATTTGGATGAGATAAAATATACCAATAAGAATTTAGAGTCTTTGAACTTCTAAATTTGCAATACTGAGCCTGAAATAAACATCCAACAACTTTTAAAATGACTGCTTTGTCTACCTTGGTTCTTTTTGAAAAAAAGCAACAATAGTTCTTTACAATTTTTTGGAGTTCAACATAAAATCCCCCAAACATAAATGCTGGTAATCCAGAAATAAATTCTTAACCTATTATATAGTGTTACAGTAGTTACAAGGTTTATTATCACTGTCCCAACTTTTACATTATACAACTGAAACTTGTAAGAGAAAAATCACTCACAATCAACATTTATAAAAAGTACATTAAAAAAACTTAGTTGCAATCAGATAAGAACTATCACATTAAAGAATTCTCAATCTATCTAATCAAACTACTTACTCAATGGATAAGGGAATAATCACATTAATTACCTAACTTACCCAAAATCTTTTTATTGGCTATTAGAGTACACACAATCTTACTGTCAAATGATGTCCCTTCTAGCTTCAAAATTTCAATAACTCAGTAAATAATTAATATAAGGCCTTGAAATCAATTTGTAAGGAATATGCTAGATTTATTATATGGAATAAACTATTATTATCTTTCGCAAATTAGATTTCAAACTTACACTTAGTTTATGTGGTTCAAAGTGATCCAATTTATTCTAAACAGAAAATGATTAACAGTTTAAGGCACTCATTAGATACATGACTAACAATTTATTGATCAATAGCTGATAAAAACAGCTATAGTTTTCTTTACAAGTTGGGACACAATTTTGAAATGTGACGTTAAGTGTGCAACAAATCTCAGAAAACTGGAGAGATTTCATAGCGTCACTAACATACATGGCAGCAATGATTGCAGACCCAGAATGGCAGGTCATTCTCCCACTTACCCTTAAGAGGTAGTGCAGAGACTTAGAACAGATTTTTAATCTGAGTGACTGATGATAGGAAAGTTCTTGGGAACATTTCTACAAGCATATATACATAGCAAGCCACTGCTCAGGTTCCAGTGCTAGTGTGCTGACTTACATGGAATGATAAATACTTTTAAAATGCATATGCATTACAGAAACTGAGTTAAACTAACACAGCATCCGCAAAAACTGCAACATTTGATCACAGGACAAAATGAATACTTTACCAAAAATTGGCGGCACATTTCAGACAGAAGCCAAAACATGCAGCAAAAAGAGGAAAGACACTAACAGAAACTGAGGAAAAAAGAGTAAGTTACAGCTCTGTAATTGAAAACGTGGCTGGAATCTCAAAAGTTAATCACTCAATATTAAGTGGACACAAAATAAATATTTTACTATCTGTATCCTGTCACTTTAACTTTTAATTACAAAAATGTCAACTGACAATAGATTTTACATGTATTTAATTACTTTTATTCCAACAAAAAAATGGCCTTTGTAGATTGTAATCACTAAAAGCGCATTAATCATGATTTTTAGCATAACATCATAAATATTAAATGTCCACAAGGGATGTTTTAGTATTATACATTCATACCTGCCATTGCAGCTGAAATCATGTGTACCTGGGTAGAATCAGGATCAAAAACATCATTCAACTTTTCCTTGCAGTTTGAATAAGCAGCGAAGTATATTGCTCTAAAATAAAGATTTAAATTTATTAATAAAATGTAAATTAAATCTAAAAGCAGTTTTAGCCCCATTTACACTGAACATCAGGTTTACATTTTTTCCAAAAACAACCTTATGTACTTTTTGTACTGATTCATTTTAAAAAGTCAAACTCAAGTATCCATCCTCAAACCAAAGCCCCCAGCTCAATATTCTGCCTGTCACTTAATGACTAACCAAAACAAAAGTATCTGTACAGATCCTGATGACTGGGAGCACCATGAGTGGGCCACGAAGCTGCACATGCCAACTCTAGAATCGGTGACATAACTTGAACTAAGTAAATGTCACAAGATAGCAGTGAGATACATAAATTTTGATAGTAGAGTTGACCTAAGTAAGTGCATATTGGAACACTTTCAGATACTATCTAATTTATATTATGAACATGAAGACGGAGCCTGGGCTACACTGCGCTACACTTCTAATTCTACAGCATGTGTAAGGAAAAACAGTTTCAACAAAAGTTATCACCCACGTCAGGTCAAGTTGTATTTTGCAATGTCTGTAAAAATTCCCTTGAATTCGTAGAGGCTTTTCCCCCTAACCTACTGACATGGAGACGTCACGCATCCCTGTTCCCTGTCTACCATTGAGCCATTGAGACCATGACTTATTTGTTCATTGAATCAAATATTTTACTTCTTAACAATACTAACTACAAGTTAATAAAGAACAAAGTAGTACTGTGTCCTTTTCATATGTTTAAGAAAAATGGGATTGGGTGGGCAGGGTGGTTCCAGCATGTAACACCAGCAATGACTGGGCAAAGACGTCACTAGCTTGAGGTTGGCTGAGCTGGCCCGAAGGGCTGTTCCAAAACACACACAAACACGCAAAACCCAAACAAACAAAGAGAGTGGGGTTAACAATCTAAAATAGAAGACTCTACTTAAGAAGAAATCGTGACATCGATGATGATAATAAGCTCAAGATACATATGAAGCCATGAATTCCTAGAAATGAATCAGAAAAGACATCTAATGAAAAAATAGGCATGGAATCTATACAGGGAACTCAAGATGATATATAAAATGTCAAATTATAATAAAGATGGGTGACTGCATCAAAAATTAGATATATATGTCAAAACACACAAAAAATTTGTTAGTTCACTTGGTATTAAAAAGATGGATGATTGGGGTTGGCAAGACAGCTCAGTGGTAAGGCCTCTGCTTGCAAACCTGGCGACCTGAGTTCGATCCCTGGAAGCCCACATAGTGGAAGGAGAGAACTGACTTCCGAAAGTTGTCCTCTGACCTCCACCCATGAGCTATGGCATGCATTTCTCTGTCAAATAAATAAAATATTAAAAAAAGATGGATAGTAGCAGCCAGCAATTAATAAGAGTGCAATTTGTTTGTTACATGAAAATAAAAATATTCTGTGTGCTTATTTCCCTTTACACAGAAATCCTACTTAGGAAGCCATTCTAAAAGAATCTACTGTCGTGCTGGCTGCAATAGTAAGACCCTGTCTTGAAGAAACAAAAACATAAATATCTACATGTCTTGAAATAAAGATGGTTACAATTCTACTTAGCTTAATTTTCTTCTTTACCTGGAGGGGGCCACCCCCACTAAATTGGGGCCTAATCCTCTAAACAAGGAGCGAGGCCCCTCTTTTTCCAGGATCACCCTGCAAGAGAAAAAGGTTGTTATTAGAGAGATACTCTTCATTGATGCCCTAGAGTAAAGCCAAAATCTAAATCCCAGTTAAAACTTCTTACTTATAAAGATTCTTTTTTAATGACATAGGAAGATTCCAAGATTAATAAGAGATTTACCAGCGATAATAAAATTTGGATTCTTTTCCAAAAAATAAAAACATGCCTATGCAGATTTTTGACACTGATATGTACATATTATTCTCATCTTTAATCTTAATTTTACTGTCTTTATCAGCAAATTCAATCCCCCAATTAGAAATACAATTTTTCTTAGTTTTATTTGGTGCCAGGGCCTGGACTGAATCTAAGTGGTAGACAAACATTCTCACTGAGCCACATCCTGAGTCCTAAAGTCTTCACTCAATACTGGTAACACTTTTAGTAGTGCAGTATTGAGTCATCCAACCATTCCAGTGAAATGCTATGGACAAAAAAATCTATTACCCTGATATCCCTTGGGTTGGTAGAAAGGTTGGCTCTTTCCCCCTCCACTGAACTAACATTACTACTTTGAGTGCTTACTTTATAGAACGTTTCTGTGACTAGATAAAGAGGGGGGAAGGGGAGAGAAAGGGGGAGAAGGTACAGGTCCTAACACTGAGAAATATGCTATTGTAAAAAACAATATTGAAGCAAATAATTTGTTAAGTCATATAACTAAGTAAATGCTGTACAAGTTGGATACTTTTATCTTTAGGAGTAAAGGGACAGAGACATCTCTGGGACACAAAAGGAGAGTAACTATTTCAACCAAATTCCAGAGATGAGAGGAAAAGAGGATTTTTTAAAAAAAAATTAGAAAGCAGACATGGTGACACATGTCTAACTCCACCATTTAGAAGGTTGAAGGAGAATTGTTGAAATTCCAGGCCAGCTGAGCTACCTAGTGAGACCTGTCTGAGGGATGGGAGAAGGATTTAGAGTTAACAGATGAGGCAGATTCTTCTCAAAATACCCACAAACTGAAGAATGAACTTTTCAAGTTAGATGAACACCACCTGGTAAATAAAGGGCTGAGCTGAGCAGCCATTCTTTTCACCAGGAAGTCCAATGTTGATTAACTATAAGACCCCAAAGAAAATTTTCATTATAGTTTTAGATGGAAATAAGCTCATTTTCTTATATGATACTATGGGGACTAAATAAAGCAACATACAGAGTTTTAAAGAGGAACTAAAATAAAGCCCAGGGGAACTGGATTATGAAAATTGGAAAGGTCAGAAATATGCCATTGAGATATATGTCCTATACTAACCAGATAGCTGCAATTATGATAAATTTTAATTTGAAATTGCTAACCATTTTTTTCCTAACTACGCATGTACTTAGGTAATCAAGCTGAAAAAATATGATGCAACCTTTCTACAATGAAGATCACACACACTGGATGAGCTTATTTGCCACTACAAAATAAACATGACTGAACTAAGTTCAAATGCATTAAGTTCCTAGTGAACTGATAAGGCAGACAGAGACACAGGCATTCAGTTCTAACACAAGTCTAAACACACAGAAACCCATTTTCAAAAGGTTTCAAATTGCAACTTAATTAAACCGAACAATGCAAATCTTTTTCAAATCATCAGAAACTGTCATGCACACAGGAAAAAGCATTAACATTTTTAAACTTTGTTTCAAGTTGTAGCTGACTGACATAACTAGATGTAATTACATGTGAATATGGGGAACATTAAATACACAAGAGTTAGCACCACATTATTTCAACTCAAAACTAGTAAGTCAGTAACACAAAACAGAACGCCTATAAAACAACTTTAGAAAATAAACTGTCAATAGTATCCACTGATATGATTCATGTTCCAGCAACAGCTCAGGTCCTTGCCAGTAAAAGCATGTCAGTAATAGCAAGACTAGAGGAAAAGAAGGTTCTAGTAGGAAAAGGAGAGGGAATGGGATTGGGTAATATGAGATAAAAATAATTGTTTCATATTTTCTAAAAGAAAAAAAATTTAAAATCTGGTTGGATAAATGAAAAGAAATATACTAAATATACAGAATTGGGAACACTACACTTTACATCTTTCTCACTGTTTTACTCCATTACAGACTACCATCACTAAGAAACATTCAGAGTAAATGAACTTCGTCTTTAGTTTGTAAAGAGCCTTTTGAAATAAGAGAAGTATCAACCAAGGCGGCAATTACCAAGGCGAGCAACCAAACCAGAGCCAAACCCCATGACCCACAAAAGTGCGCTCTCACTTACTTCAGGCAGTGGAGAGGTCCAGGAGACACGACGCGGTTGACGCTGGCTCCCGCCATGGTGTTCAGCTGAACTTCAGAGACGTAGAGCGTCACAGAAGATGACTGCAGTCGAGTCTTGACAACTTCCAGCGGACATGTCAGAATAGCTCCCACTGTACCGCCACATCTATTGAAACAAAAAACAAACTTAAATGCCTATTTAGTCAATTAGAATAAGCACACCCTGAGCATTCTGAGTAAAACATTACTACCTTACTAAACTTTAAAATTTTGCAGTGATTTTAGAAGACCATTTTTTAAAGTTTTACTTATTTGACTACATGTTTAGTTGTTAAAAGAACTGAGATTATGGTCTACATACCATGTGTAATAATTAAAAAAGATTTCAAATGGCAGCTTTTTCACTAAAAATTATTGGCGAATCCTTGGTGTGACTACTGGCTCAATTGAACTTAGACTGTAATTTGAAATATATCCCAGCTTTCAAAACTTCATCCTTTTTAAAATCCCAGAAATGATTCGAACAGCAACATGGAAGTAAATTACTTATAGATAACCATATTTTTTCTAGTCACTTAAAATATCCAAATACTCAGGAGAATTTCATATGAAAATATCAAGTAAATTTCACAGTCAATGTTATATCCACATGTGGGCAAATGCTTAACAAAATGAATTATTCAAATTGTTTTTTTTAAATTTTTAAAAAAATTTTTAATTATTATTTTATTCAATTGTGCGTGTGTGTGTGTGTGTGTGTGTGTGTGTGTGTGTGTGTGTGTGTAGAACCATGTGCGAATTCGGGAATCACCATGGACCACTTCTGCCCAGCGTCTGTATGTGGGGTCTAGGATCCGAACTCAGGACCTTCCGCCTGCAAGGCAGAGGCTTAACCCCTGAGCCACCTCTCCAGCCCCCTGTTTTTTAAAAAATTTTAAAATTTCTTTATTCAATTGTGCGTGTGTGTGTGTGTGTGTGTGTGTGTGTGTGTGTATGTAGAACCACAGACGAATTCAGGAACCACCATGGACGCCTCCACCTCCTCCTTATTTACTCTGCCCCGGGATTCACAGGCTCCGCCCTACCAGGACCAGAAACGCAGGTCGCCCCCGTGGGGTCTAGGATCCGAACTCAAGACCTTCTGCCTACAAGGCAGAGGCTTAACCCCTGAGCCACCTCTCCAGCCCCTCAAATTGTTTTTTTAATGGACACAATAATTTTTTTTTAAATGCAAGAGTGGCAGCAGAACTGGTGCAGCAAGAGACCACGAGTTTACAGGTCAGCCAGGCTACAGAGTAAGACTGTCTCAAAACAACAACACAAAGAGAGTGGGAAATAATTTTCTCTTAAGGCACTAGGTACCCAGTGAGGCCCTCAGAACTGCTTTCTAACTAGAGCACAATGACTCAGCAGAGTTCTTACTGTAGTGAAACAAGAACTAACTGCATCTGGGGTCAACACGGAAAATGGGTACTAAAATAGAGAAAGAATACATTAGAGGAATACACTGAACAATTCCCCTTCCAGAGTTAAAAACATGTATGTATAAATTATAAATATATAATAAAAGGAAAGCAGGCATATCAACACTAATGTCATTTAAAATAAATTTCAAACAACTAAATAAATAGAGAATATTTCAGAACATAGGATGTGATTCAGGGGCAAAGCAACTTGTCTTGATGTGGAAGCAACTCTAGATTGGAACCTCAGCACTGCAAGTATTGTTTAAAAAAATTTATATTGACCTAACAGTACATATCACTAAGAAAATTAAACAGGATCAGATATACACAATATAAAAATGAAAAAATATAGCAAAACTACTAAGGAGACATTCATATACAAAATAATAAAACTTAACGTTGACTCACATATTTTAAAACTAAATCAAAATGGATCACTCGCTGAAATAGAAAGGACTTAACAGACACTGCACCAAAAAGACAGATTCAAATACAGGAGTTTTCAAGTCATCTGTTACCTGGGAAATGCACATAAATCTGTACTGAGATTCACAGCTACTAATGGCTAAAGAAGACTGACAACAGGTGCTGATGAAGGCACACGTTGCTAGTGGGAATGTATGGGATACATGCATAACAAAAACAGAATGCCATATATGTAAGCCTATAGGCTCTCACACCTAGGTACTGAACCTAAAGAAATGAACACACACACCTGCACAAACACCTGTCCATAAATGTTTGACAGCAGAACATGTTTAATGGCTAAAAAAATATAAACAATACAAGAGAGGAAGATAAATTGTGGCGCAGCTATACAATGGAATCCATTCTGTAATAAAAGAACCTGGGGTGAATAGCATAATGCTATTTGAAAGAGCTAGACACAAACGGCTTTAATTACATGCCATTTTAATTTTTTATAATAGTGTGGAAAAGACAAAACTAAAGGGGCAGAAATGCGACCTGTAACTATCAAGAGGGAGAGATGAAGGAAAGCACGAACCGAAGAAATTCTTAGAAAACAGAAATGTTTTACACATCTGATCATTGTAGTAGTAGTTACAGGACTTTATAATCTGCCAAAATTCAACAATTTCATACTTAACAAAAAGTGGGGTTTGTCAGGTGTCATACTAGACATCAAAGTAGATGAGAAACTGTCAAAGGGGATTAATGGGAAGGGGAAGAATTAAAAAAAAAAAAGGAAGGGGAAGAATTAAAAAAAAAAAGGATGGTAGAGGCATGTGTTAGGGAATTTGCAATGTACAATGTATACTTGTATGAAAAGTCTCTATGTATTACAGTATCATATAATGAATACACGAAGAATAATTTTAAAATGAGTAAGATTTCATTGTTTACAAATGATTATCTTGGTGTGACTAAAAAAGAACAAATGTGAAAAATAAGGTAAAAATTGCTAACATATGAACTATATGGAAATGAATATATTATAGCACATAAAACACTTAATATTTACATAAGGAAAACATCCAATAAGTACCTTAATTGTATAGAAGTAGTGGGTATTTATGACGAACTATAAAGGAAATACAGTTGGGGATGTAACTTAGTGGTAGAGTTATGCAAAAGACCCTAGATTCCTCTTTCTATTAACATCCACCTCCCACCTCAACCCCACCAACATTACAGGGATGGTCAAAAACTTGAGAATCTCTTTCAGGTACTAACAATAAGATTCATTATTACAACCTTATAAAATACTGCAAAGACTTCATTAGCATCTAGAAAGAAAAGATAACAATAAATGAGAAAATAATTGAAATAGATTTCTTTCGGTAAGCTCAGATTTACTCCTACCATTCTATACAAAACCAAACTATCAAGAAGATAAACAACAATGGCAGACAATCGTAGATCCAAGAAATAGCCTTTAACTTACATTTTTTTCTTGGATAGTTAGCTAAAAAATTATTACACAAATGAAGTGAATAAACTAAAAGTAAAATAAAAGGAATCCTAGAAGGGCAAAGATCTCCAGGAAAAGGACTAATAAACTATTTGGCTTATTGAACAACTAACATTATATTGTAACTTACTGGCCAGGAAGGGTAAGAAATTTTTGTTCTTCTGTATTGTTGTTACACATTATATTTATTTAAATTGTGGAAAAGGTATCTTCATGGTTTGACCTTTACAGTGCACAAGACTCGAGCACTGTACTACTGGCTGGATGGGAGCGTGGCTAACCTCTAAAGTAAGGACACCGCAAATTACGCTATGAATGGGAAAGAGCTGAGCATGGTGGCAGGCGGCAGACCTGTGCCCTAATTCTCGGGAGGTACAAACAGGAGGGTCAGGGTCAATATCCCCCAGCTACACAGGGAGCTAGAGGCAAGCCTGGACTGTGAATCCTGTCGCAAAAGCAAACAACACTGAAAATCATTTCAGCAATTAACAATCACTTAACTATTTTTATAATAAAACAAACATCAATTTGCATAATCAATATTAAGTTTTGTTTTTTTTAAAGGAAATCGCAGCAAGAGTCACACTGAACCTGGTGCACAGGGCGATGCCTCCAGCTACTCAGAAGCTGAGGCAGGAGGATCACACGTTCAAGACCTGCCTGGGACACAGAATTACCATAATAAAATACTTGAGTCATATTAATACCTAGGGGGCTGGGCATTCAGCTCATATCACCCTTGGTTTGATCCAAGTATAGGGAAGATGGGGGGGTTGCAAGATAACTACGTAGAATATACTGAGGCTGGAAAGAATCCAGAATCAATGAAGAGAAGAATCTGAACTCAAAACTAGCTGAAAAAGTCTGTCATCATCTATGCGGACATTATGGAGGTTAACAATCAACAGGAAGGTGGAAGTTGATGCAAAGATTCGCTGATACTCTACTGTTCTCAGAAAAATACAAGTAAAAATAAAAACAAAAGACAAACAAGAAAGAAAATCACCTTGGATTCTTTGCTACTTAAAAAAGTTACAATTCATGAGAGTTAAAGTTCCAAGGGAAAGGAAGTTTCTAGTTTCCTCAATGGCCTATCCAACCGACATATCTTCCATACTCCAGCAAGAATTCAAGCACATGCTGGTACATGAATTCCAAATGAAACCCAGTGGGCCATGCACACAAACACATGAAAGTAGGAGGAAGACTGGTAAAGAAGATTAGGAGTGGGAAGGGAGAGAGAGGGGAAGGAATAGGATATAAGAGATGAAAATGATATAAATCCAATCCATTGTAATCAAGTATGAAACTGTCAAAGAATAAGAGTAATTTTTTAATAAAAAAGTTATAATTCAAAGTTATTACTGCAAAGCACTATTTACTGATTACTGGTAATTAATTCTAGGGTAAGAACAACCAAGTTGAATAGCAAGAGCATTAAAATTCATTATACTGAAAATCTCCGAATTGCAAATTTAATTAAAAAATACACAATAACCGAGTATATTCAAGATAACGAAACCAAGGTAACTATGTCTTTATAGCCTAACTATTTGGATCAATGCTCACTGATAAGTTTACAAGTAAGGGCTGGTGAGATGGCTCAGGGGTCCTCTGCATCACAAGCAAAAGGACCTGAGTTTGGATCCCCAAATCCCACATAAACATGCCAGGCGGAAATGGTGGTGGCCTGCACTTCTGGCTCTGGGAGGTGGAATCTGGGCAACTCCAGAGCAAAGCAAAGAGGAGGTAGCTTAATCCAGGGTGATTCCTGAAGTCACCCTTGGGCACACACGGTGCCCTCTAACACACACACACACACACCTGCGCGAATGGAAAAAAAAAATCCTTGGAAGGTGGGGTCTGGGAAGCCCCAGAGCAAAGCAGTAAGGAGGTAGAACAATTTAGGATGAGTCCCCAAGTAGCCCTTGTGTGTCCATAGGCACACACTGTGCCCTCTTCTATATCCGAACTTCCAAAAGCTGTCCTCTGGTCTCCATACTTGTGCCTGTTCACTCTAATGGTGAATGTTCTTGTGTTTTCTCCAAAATGAATAGTTTAACAAAGTTGTCACTAAACAGCTTTATAAGACAAAACTATTTGTTTTCCAAATTGTGCAACTTAACTTTTAAAGAGTTGTTTCTATTATGCACATAACTGGAAAACAATAATTCTCAACCTGCTAAAAGTCTAGCTACTTTTAACCAAATTTTTTAGAGGCAAAAAGCAACTTAAAGCTTCTTTTAAGCACGGGGTAACCAGAGATTGGTTTAAAAAAAACCCTACAAAATATAAAAACACAGTACAAACAAGTTTTATTAATAAGAGAAGAACAGTGCCTTGCTGGGGGCTTCAAAATGTTTTCCCAGAGGTTTTAACACAGGACAGGATACAGTTGGAGGTGAGGGGATGGAAAGGGGGAAGGAGGAAATGTTCCCTGTATATCAAGCAGATCAAGCTCAAATAATATTGCTAAGTGTCATGAATCTGTCAGATAGAGATATAAAACCCTGTCAGCCAGACAGCTCAAAAAACTGCAGAACCACCAGGACCCAATTTCTATCTATAAGTACTTTTACTAACCAATGGAGGTGAACTTACACCCTCAGGATTCTGCTGAAGGAAAGGGATGACCATGGAAAAGAACTCACTTCAAGACTGTACTGCCGGACTTAGAAGTTTTAATTTTAACTTCCCTGAACATGTTTGGGCCAGGACGCTTCTTGTTTAACAGATGAGGTAACTTATGAGTGTGCAAAGTGCGTATTTCCTTAATATGTCCACACTATTGGGTTGTGTGCACATTTTAAAAGGTATTTTGGAGACCAGGAAAGCAGCTCTCAGTTGGTGCACTGGCTAACAGCAGAAAGGTCCTGGGTTAGATCCCAAGCACACACACACAGGGTGCTGTGGCACATACGTACAAATCCTAGATGGGGAGGTTAAGGCAGGAGGATTCCACAGTCAAGGTCATCATCCTTGGCTATATAGTTTGAGACCAGATTGAGCTGCATGAGATCCTTTCAAAAAACAGAACAAAACAAAACACAAAAGGTACTTACTGTGGAATTTATATTAAGTTTAAGTATATCTATGTCAGTATATCTCTATCAGTTAAGCACAGTTTACCTTGGAAAAGTAAAACGAATAGGCTAAAATACCCTTCTGTTCCAATTAATACTCTACTGCAATTTACTAACAAGCATTAATCAAATTAAGAACACTATAGAGATTTCATTGAAATGTTAGCTAAAGGAGCTTTTGCATTTTAAAAACATGTGGGGGGGGATGAGAGATGGCTCACTTTAAAGTGCATGAAAAAAATGGAGTTTGGGTCCTATGAGGGGAAAAAAAGCAGGATGTGGTGGCACAAAGTTTGTAATCCTGGCTCATCTACAAGAAACGGAGACCACAGAGTCTCTGGAAGCTTGTATGCCAGCCAGCACAGCTCGCATTTATGAAGAGACCTACAGGTGCTCAAACAAAGACCACCACCCAAAGGTGGTTCTCAACCCCCAACACAGGTCACAGTACATGTATACCCGCCTACACACACAAACAATAACAAATGTGTGGCCCTCACTAAAGTCCTGTAAATATCATTAAGAAATCTTAAAAACGGTTCCTCTGGCAACAAATTTGTGCACCAATACTATAAATTTGAGACTATGTCTATTCCCTTTCCCAATCACATTCCATCTGCAATCTTGCCCATCTGAGTTGAAGTTCTGTCATTCCAGGTGCTCAACTAAAAATTCTGGGGATTCTTGCATCACCTTTTTTCTAATATTCTAACGTAATATATCCCACATCTCTGCCTTTGAAATGTAACCAGAAACGGACCACTTCTTGTACTGTCTACTACCTCATATAGTAGGAACTGCTGCTATCCCCATCTGGAATAAACAGCTGAATCATCTTTCTCCTTTCGCTCTTGCCCCAGTAGAGTGTGAACTCTAGATGGCCAGCATACATCTAGCCTTCACAAGTGCTGCAAAGGACAGTCCTTTAAATGACAGGGCTCCTCCACTCCAGCTTCTTGAGTCTCATCACCATGTTTGGAAAGCCAAGATTTTCCACTACAGGTTCCTTTTGTATATAGCTTGTTCTTTCCCTTTCAGGTCTTGGCTCAATAAAACTTAGAAGTTATTCTCTTACTTAGAACCACAGTAAACTCTCGCTATTCCACTGTGTTGCTTCAGAGTTTAATTAATGAAACCATTTATTTGCAAGCCAAACCTTTTTTGGCTAGTTGTGTGTGCTTCAGTACTGTATTACTTCCAGATGAGTGAAAGGTTTTTAAGAGTTAGTTATGTGTAATATCAACTATACCAGTAAATGCCAATAAAATTTTTACATGTTGTATTAAAACCTGAGGCTCTACCTTAACATGGTGATTCAAATACATATGATTCCAGAATAATATCATGTACTGTATTGGCCACTTAGAAAGGACTGGTTTAGTGCACTATCCTGATCTTCCATATGCTGACACATTTTTTTTTATGTGATATTAAACTTCCTTAACACCATCATGGACCTCATAAGGAACAGTATTAGGAAACAGTCGCACTGAAGGTGGGGACTTCAAGATCTCAAATACTCTAATTTTTGCTTTAAAAAGTTTTTTTGAGAATGTATCTGGACATATCTGGACAGTGTACCAGCACTACTAAGAAGAGATTTCTATGAGAAAAGCCCTACTTTATGTTTTTCCATTTTGTTGCACGCAATGTTAAAAACATGAAATTAAGGGTCTAAGATTTAATAAAATTCGTTTTTAACCTTTCAAGAACATTGTATGTTGTGTGTATGTGTGTGTGTACATACCCACTGTAAGTCAACAATGAGTGTCTTCCTTAGTAGCTTGGCGTCATGATTTGTTGAGACACATTTTCTCCCTGAACTGAAGCTCAAGCACTGGCAGGCCGGCGGCCAATGGACTTCAGAGATCCTGCCACTCTCTGTCCTCTTGGTGCGGGGTACAGACATCCATGTGGCTGCACGTGGGTCATGCTTGGGCAGCAGGCCCCTTAAGAGGGCAAGCCATGCCTCTCCCCAGACTCCTCAAAAACATTTTTTAAGTGAAATTGGACTTTAAAAAAATTACCCCAGAAATAAACACTGCAGTGACTACTAACACAGTCTGTTATTGTTGCTTTTATACAGCCCTGCTTTTAAATTGCCAGTGCAAATATAAACACATTTTGGAAAGGCAAATAATGGCATAGTATTTTTATGAAATGAGGGGATGGGAATTCTCAACAGTCTCTGAGTTGTTCTATATATTAATCCATTACAGGAAACTAATTTGAGAATATTATATATCAGTTAAAATAACTTCCCTTAATTTTCCAACCTATTAGCAAAAACCAAGTACTCAATAGCTGAGGGTTTGTTTTCCCCAACACTCCCTACCCCCCCCCCAAAAAATTTAGCATTTCAAATCTTATCCTTGCAGGTGATGTTATTGAAAGAGGCTGGGTCTTGAAAAACAGACTAACACGCTGGGAGCAGACCTTTTTGCTTGGGATTGGAGTCATAAAAGAAGTGCTTACTAGCCCCTCCTACTAGGTGAAGTTAGACTGAAAAAAAGGCTCCAATACAGTGAGAAATGTTTGTTTTTAAGTCACCTGACTTAAAATATTTTGTTATAGAAGCCCAAATGGTCTAAGACACAGGAAAAGTAGTTTAAAAAATCAAAGAAATAAAAACAAAATACACACACCATTGTGAGAATAAGCCACATTAAACATACTTCATTCTACTTTTGGCCTGATGTCACAGTGAAGCTGGTGAAACAATGTAACAACAAAAACAAACAAAAAATCATTATAAGAGTTTACTACCAAATTAAAAAGTGTTTTAACAAGTAAATGAATGAGCTTTATATCAAAACATACAATGTATTGGATAATCTGCAATGGTATTTTAAGTTCTCTTTGCTGCTACTAAGAAAGAAAAAAATTCATCTACTTAAAATCTGAAGATTTATGGCTTCCAATGATTTCTGGTAGACAATGCATAATGCAAAGTGTTAGGAATATACTTCACATTACTTGATGTCTACATGTAAGTCATTAGGGTCTTCAAAAATTAAGCCTTATTCACTTTTTTTTATGCAGTCTGCCACACTACGTCTGCAACTCTACTAACCTAACCAATAACCTCAGAAACTGAATATTAACTCTGGCAAAAGCATAATGGGATCAAAGGGTGTTTTAAAGAAAGCACGAGTTACACATGTGAGACCCATGGTGTGCTTCTCATCTCTTAAATCCTTTTGGGATCCTAATGATCATTCTTGATAAAGACCATTTTAATCATCAGCAAAGCAACTCAAAGGCGCCTGTAATAAGAAGATCCTTACCTAAGTATAAATGCTGCAACGAAAAGTTACTCTTGGTTCTTTTAAAGAACACAGTGTTTAATCCACAAGACAACTGTATATGAAGTTTATAGGCAATAGCCTATAAAAAGATTGCCCCCATGTAGTAATTATTAAAGTAAAAAACAAATGCCACAACTCCCAACACACAGCATCCTATCGAGATTTTTAAAAAGTGGTATTTTTATAAAGAAACATTCTAAAAACTTTCTGCTTGAGTGATTTTGATAGACATCTACAATTAAGAACATTACCAGCACAATCTGCCTTGCATCTCTACAATGTTTAACATACACAACACTACCAGAACACTGTACAGAATTTACATCATATAGAATTGGCAGGACATTTTTAAGATGGCTTTAGGCCTTACTTTACATGCATGAAATCTATTTGACTTAATGGGAATTTTTTGACACTTCAGTATTTTTTCATACTTTGAACCCGATGATCTTTGCTATCATCATCCCTCATTCTACTGTTTCTATTTTTTTAAAAAGTATTTTATTAAAATCTCCATGAACCATTATGCAAACAGAAAAATCAAAATGAATGTAAAGGAAGGGAATGTGCAAGTCTGAGGACCCATCTTGTATCACAGCCTACAACCCAGCATTTCACTAAGTACTCTACCTTGCACGCGCTAGACTTCTCAAAAGGAAGTTTTGACCTATATGTTTAGAATATTTAAAAAAAAATCCTCCTCCTATTCTTAAGGGGGGGAATAGAATGGTCTAAGCAAGTACTAATAAAAGCAAAGTGATGAACCTAGCCCAAACTGAGAAATTAATATTTGAACTGTTGACTTGACTGCATTGTGCTTTAAAAAACTTGAAGGATATATGATGACTGAATGTAAAAAATATTAAGGAGGGCCTTACAGATCCTATCAACTTTCTTATTTTACAGATGTAGCAATTAAAATCAACCGGCCTTTGTCCATTTCTTACTTAAAACATCAGTTAGACGGGGTTTCCTAACTTTAAGTGGTGGGAGAAGATCTAATTACAGGAAAGCATCAATTTACATGACAAGACAGTTATACAAGTGTACGTGCTTAAAAAAGTGACTTAAGGGGGAAAAGCAGCTAATTAGTGGAGAGCTTGCCAGCATACAGAAAGCCCAGGGTTCCACTGCGATTTCGTTTTTCCCATCACTAGTAATAAACGGTTCAGAAATAGGGTAAGCACACTGGTTTCACAAATTCATACAGCATGTTTTAAGGTCAGAACCAGTGGCCCAGAATAAATTTTGAATTAAACATGTACCAAGAAAGAGAAATTATTGGCAAATACAATTTCCACGTCCAACTCAAAGACACCAACCTGGCTATGCACACCTCTAATATTCCCGAACGGAGACTGATCTGCAAACACTCCATGAGGCCTGGGGATACTACTTTATTTATACCGTTATACAGGCTTAAACATTTAACTCGTCATAGCTGGCTTGGGAAAGGCGACTCTATAACCTTACAGATAAAAATAACTTATAGTCGGAGTAACCTTCCAAATAGCGAGAAGGAAACTATGAAAGGAGAGGCTAAGTCGGCTCGGCAAAATGGCTGGAGCGCTCGGGCCGGGCGTGAGCAGCAGACTCGGGCTCCATGCTGACCTCACACGCGCGGGGGACTTCAGTACGCAGCTTCCCTGCGCCCCACTTTCTCCAAAGCAGCGTGTGTGCAAGAGGGCTGGTTTTCCTCCAAAAAAAATTTTTTTTTGGAAAGTGCCTCCAAAGGCGTTGTCGCTTTGCACGGGAGAAAGAAAGCTCTAGAAGGAGCATTTCCAAGAGCTGGAAAGAACCCGCCCGGCGACGCCCCCAGCGCGGCCCCCGGAAGCGGCGAGGCCCGCGGCGGGCGTGCGCGACGAGAGGCCGCGGCGCGCGGGGCGCGCGGAGGCCGCGGCGCCGGCGCCCATCTTGTCCGCCCGCCGCCCCCGGCCGCACGGCCGCAGCCCGGACGCAGCCCGGCCGCCGCCTGCGCTCCTCCGCCGGCCCCGCACCTCGCCCACGCTAGGCCGCGACGCGCGACCCGCGTCCGCCCCGCCTCGGCCCGCAGCTGGAGCGCGGCCGGCTCCATCCCCGCGCCCCGCCGCCGCCCGGCCGCGCGCCCGCCCGACCTACCCTCCGGCAAACAGATGCACCAGCGTGTCCCTCTGGCTCATTCTCCCTTCCGCATGTCCTCCGGGCGCTGAGGCGGGACGCGGATCCAGCCGCCCGCGACGGCCGGCGGCCTCGGCCGACAAGGGGGCGCCGGGGGAGCAGGCGGAGCTGCGGCTGCGGAGAGCAACCGGCGCACCCTCCCCGCGGCGTTCCAACACCGCGGCCGCCGCCCGCTCTGGCTCCGCGACCTCCGCGCAGCGCGGCAGAGGCGTGAGGCCCCTACATAAACAGTAGCTCCCATTGGTCAGGGGCTGCGTGACGTCACGAGCCCGCACGCCTCTTTCACGTGATCGCCTGGGGCTTCTCAATGAAAGGGCTGCCAGGCGCAGCCTGGAGCTCCTGCGGGGAGGGTAGTAGGTCGCTGCGCCCTCCCACCTAATCCGCTAATCCGGAAGGCCGATCCGAGCTGGGGCTGCCTGCGTTTGCGCGACCTGTCGGGACCGGTCTCTGCAAAACGCTTCTGGTTTCTGAAGCAATACAAAAATGAATTTACGATCAAGACATTCTGCTTCCTGGGGTCGACTTTAGAGAACGCTGAATTCTTGAAAGGGCTTGTGCAAAGATAACTCAGGTGCACTATAATGAACAGTAGTAATGTATTAAACAGTGGTCCTTGTAGTAGCAGAAAATTAGAATCTACAGAGAAGTAATCATGGAATAATAGTACCTGGGGGAAAAAAATCATCAAAGCGTTAAGTAAAAGACAAATGGGCCAAAGCATGAAGTTTATTTTAGAAAGCACCATAAACTAGCTATTTACTTTAAAGATCAGCAAATGTATTTATGCATATAACAGCACTGGATTTTCTTTTTCCAGAACATCGCTATTTTCCGTTTTTGTTAAGTAGTACTTATTCTAGGTAAAGAGAGGAAGAGAAAATGATAGATTATCATATCCAAATGCCCACTACCCAGAATGAGCAAAGTTTAGTATTTCCTCTTTGGTCATATAACTTCTCCAACTGTCAGACCCTCACCACCCTTTCTGGCCCCTGTGGAATTCTCAGGCCTGTTTTCCTTTCAGCATCGCTTCCTGCAGAAGTCTTTCATTGCCTTAGGTCTCTATGCTCTTCCCTGCTCCTGAAGGCTGATTAGAGGTACAGACTGTAATCACCACGGAGAGAATCAAGCCCATAAAAGTATTTCAAGCACTACAGCAATGCCGAGGACTAGCATTTATTGCTGGTGTTCTGTTACTGCCTTATTTGTTTTTTAAGAGCTGGTCTCCATCAACGTTGCACAGACTCACTGGAATGCCTGAGCTTAAATGGTCCTCATCCTGGGCAGTAGCTGGAACTACAAAGCACCTGCCTGCCTTTTATTTTACTAAGAATGGCAGCTGGTGTTCATTGAGCACTCATTAAGGTTCTAGGCTCCCAGTTAAACCCTTTATAAGATTTCCTTATTAAACTCTCTAAAGCTGCCCTATGAGGTGAGTTATCTAATCTCCCACTAATTTCATTCGAGGAAACAGATTTGGAATAAACATATAAACAGGTTCCCCCCCTGGCATTAACAACCAAGAAGCATTTCTTTCTTGTTGCAGTTTTGTTAATATACAATTCTTGTAAAATTGTTGAACTCGGTGTTTTAGTGGATTTTGGTGGTTGTGCAACCCTCACCACTACCTAATTCCGGGACAACTTCCTCACCCTCAGAACAACCGCATTGTTAATTAGTCACTCCGTTCTTTCCTCCTACTCCTTGGAAACCACGGATCTATTTTCTGTCTTTCTGGTTTGACTGTTCTGGACGTTGTATATAAATAAATCATCCGTGTGTGACCTTTTGTGTCTGGGTTCTTTCACTGAACAGTACCTTCAATACGCATCCATGTCAGAGCGTATGTCAGCAGTTGACTCACTTTTGTAGCTGAATGTTCCCTGCAGTGCTGTGTGATCCATTCTTAGGGAAGGCCATTCGCCTTGTGAGCTCCCTGGGGCTGTTAGGAAGAATGCTGTTCAGAACAAATTTTACCACGGGCACAAATTTCTGAGTGTCTTCAATGTACATCTAGGAGTAGAGTTTCCTGGCCAGATAATCGTCTTTTGCCTTCCAAAGAAGGGCTAAGCATTTCCAAAGCAACTGCGCCATATTAAGTTACAGTTCCGTGCGTTTGACACAGAAGTGTCAGAGCAATGATAATTAAGGAAGCACCAGGAACTAAGGAAGAAGTCGGAGTTCTGCACAGTTGCCGTTATTCTGATTGCAATGCAAGTCCTTTGTGGCCTTTGAATCTCCCTTAGATGCTACCACTGGGGACGTGGACACTTGCTGCCCCCGGCATGGCTGCTGGGGTTCTTTGCTCTGGCGGGGATGCGTGTCCTTTGCCCACTGTCCAGAACCTTCCTTACTAAATTTTGGACAGGGCCTGCCCTCAAGCCATTTCTGTTAGAAGAAGCTTCTAAGCACCTAGAGGGGGTCGGTGTCAAGTGAAAGCGGTCAAACAAGCCCCGCCCCTCTCTGTCGCGAGGTCTTCTGGGAGTTGTAGTTTGCTAATGATTATAGAAAAAAACCGACTCAGGATGGTCTCAATGAGAAGATGCACTCAGAACCAACACACTCATAGTGAAGTAAAGGGCACTCAGCTTCCTATCGGGTACTGGTTTCTAATTCTTGTGTCCGAAGAAAACTTCTTAATACCTATGTTTGTAATTTGTAATTTGGATTACAGCAGGGCATAGCCCAGTTTGGATGGTGCCATTCTCTCTGATTGGCTTCTTTTAGTCTTGCAAGTTCAGAAAATTCCTGTAGGCGTCAACATTGAGTCGGCAACATTGGTTTTAGATAATTGGCAGATTTCTGTTGTCGCCGTTGAATCTCTATGTCTGAACTATTTTAATGAGAGTTGAAAAGTTGGATATAGTCTCATATGCCATGTCACTTCATTTTAACGTTTCGTATTACATTCAAATACAGAGAGTTTTGAGGGGGAAAATCAAAAACATCTTGTCAGCCTCCCATCTAAATCCTTTTCTTTAGCAGAAAGTATTGTTAACAGTTGGATGCACAGCCATCTGGATGCCCTATGCCATGATGTCAATAAGCTCAAAGCACTTCGGATTTTACAGCATTTGCTATGGCCAGGTTTGATTGCATTTAATATTTTAATATTTGCTGAGTTATAAATTGGCATACAATAACCTGCATACATTGAAACAATATGAATGTGTGTGTGTGTGTGTGTAAAAGAGAGAGAGAGAGAGAGACAGAGACAGACAATTCATAACTAATTAAAATAGTATAGTCTGGGATGAAGCTCCGTGATTAAAGCTAAAGTGCTTACAGTTCAAGCAAAAGGACCAGAGTTTGTATCCCTAGATTTTATGTGAAATGGTAGGTGAATGTAGCAGCCTGTCAGTTATTCCAGCCTTGGAGAGTGGAGACTGGGAAGTCACTAGACTAAGAATCACTAGAGCAAGTTGGCTAGTTAGATTAGCCTTATCAGTAAGCTTTGACTTTGATTAGAGATCTTGTCTCAAAAACAATAAAGCGGAAGAGCAATAATGGATGGCTCCCTATTTCAATCTTGGGCCTCCACATGCTCAAATACATATATTCTCAGCAGCACATACATGTGCTCATACATATACACATGAAAAATGGGGAGGGAAGTCCATCATATATTACCTTCAGTTCTACAATATCTCCTACCCTTTGTGGTCTTTCCAATTTTCTTCATTTCTCCTAGACAGTCACTGTCTGCCTCATTACTATAGAATTACACTTTTTCTAGAAATCACAGAAGGAACACACACACACACACACACACACACACACACACACAACACAACACACCATTGGCTTCTTTTGATGACCACAGTTATTCTGAGACTCAGTTTGGCAGTAGCATGAGCCAATAACTCGTTTTCTCCTCATGTGACAGGCATTTATGTGTGGTATTTGGTATTATTACAAATAAAGTGGCCCTGAACATTCCTGTGCACACATTTGTATAAGACATATGCTTTTAAATGCATATGCAAACACTTGGTAAGTGACTAGTGAATCCACTTTACAGCCACTGTAAGGAAGACCTTTTTTACAGGTAAGGAAATTAAGATACAGAGAGATTAGGAGATTTACCAAGCTAACCCTACTAACAAGTAATAAGCTGGGATGGAAGTTAAAGTAGTGTGGCCCTGGATTCTGTAAACAGTATCCTGTATTTTACATTGCTATCTCCATAACCATTGTTGTTGGTGGCTGTGGTATTATTAGCTATAGTTCCTCCAAAAACCTGGATGATTTGAGAGGGATGTGAGAAGGAGCTAGAGAAGACACTTTACACCTCTATCTAAGCTCCAGATGGAAAGAAAAATCACATGACAAACCACTCCCGAATGCAGCTGACTCTCCCTTGGATGCCACTCCCAACAGCTGCTTGGTGACATTGTGTTCTTCCCTGGTTAGTGGCTCTCGCACTGGGCATAAGCACACAAAGGATTGGAGAGAGTAGTAGGTAAGGATCTTTATTTGCAGAAATGGATTTTTTTCCTCCAGAGCAAATCAATATTTTCCTTGTGAGAAGCACCGTGTCTTTCAGGGTCCCCAAGAGTGTCTCAGGAACTCTGAAACCCTCAAAATTAAAAAGAAATTATTTTTTCTACCTTCCATGAAGGAATACTTGAAGGGTATTCACCCAGATCTTCTGCCTTGAATCCCCATTTTTAGTCAGAACAGATAAAGAAAGTCACCTCATACTAATCAAGGAAACAATCTACCAAGAGGACCTTACAATTCTCAACATATATGCACTGAACATGGATGTACCTACTTTCATAAGATAAATATTACTAATAAACAGCCATCACCAATAAACAGGTTATTTTGACAAAAAAAAAAAACCAACAGAAAAACATTAGATTTAAATAGCATCATAGATCAAATGGACCTACCAGGCAACTACAGAACATTGGAACATTCTATCTAAACACTACAGAATGTATATTCTTTTCAGGGAACTATGGAACTTTCTCTAAACAGATCACATATTAGGAAAGAAAGCAGGTCTCAACAAATATGGGAAAACTAAAAGAATTTATATGCTGTCTGACAATGGAATAAAGCTAGACATCAACAGCAAAGGAAACTACAGAAAATATATAAACACATGGAGACTAAACAACCCACTATTGAATGATGAATGGGTCATTGAAGAAATTAAGAAGGAAGTAAAAAAGATCATATAACTGAATGAAAATGAAAACATACACAAACCTATGGGACACAGTCCTAAGGGTGAAATTTATATATTTACACAACAAGCAAGAGCTATTAAAGCAAAAGGACCAGAGTTAGATCCCCTGATTCCATGTAAAATGTCAGTGGGGTGTGATGGACTGCCTGTATTCCCTGCCTTGAAAGGCAGAGACTGGGCATCCTAAAGCAAGTCATTTAGTAGACTAACCCTATCAGAGAGCTCTAGTTTAGATTACAGACCCTGTCTCAAAAGAATATGTTACAAGAGTGATTGAGGATGTACTAGCACATGCTCTCTCTCTCTCTCTCTCTCTCTCTCTTTCTCTCTCTCTCTGTCACACACACACACACACACACATACACACACACACACAGGCATGCAGCCCCCTCCATATAAACAAAAAAATGAAGGGGAAAAATCAGAACTCAGATAAGTAATTATGCTCTGTATTACTTAATATAGCAGTTCATAGTGCTTTTCTTGATTTGTTAATTTCAGACATTATCTACTGTCATTGGCAGTGGGAGAAACAGCTGGATGTTGCTGGCCATAGCCCAAGTTCTTCCATTGTGGTCTCCACCCAAGTGAAGCCTCTTGACTTATTCCAAAGGACAGAATTTTTGGATTAGTTCAGCCTGAAACATAATTGGGATTTATTAAGATAGAGATAGTATGTGCTTTAGACTTAAATTGGGGAATGGGGAAAATGAGGTAAAAAAGTTTAACTGCCCTAAGAATATATATGATGATATCATGGCTTTTGAAATTACATTGTTCAGAGAATACAATTTAAAGTGTAGTTCAAAGATTAAGCGACGTTTGAGACCTGGCTAAAAATATGAACTGATTTACTTACTTTTCTTATTTTAAAGAGTCTTTTTTTGTAAATGAAGGTGGTTTATAAAGATGCCTTGTTCAAGTTTGTGGATGAGAGAGGAAAACTGATAAAATTAAACTCAAGGTCATAGGCTTATAGAGTCGGCACTAACAGGGTCCATTTTCTGTTTTAGCACTCTTTTTTTCCCCACTCATACAAAGTTGATAAGTATCCCATTCCCCTCTCTCCCTCCCTCGACCTCTCCCTGGACCTTCTTGTTCCCTCCCTCCTTTTCCCCTTCCTTCCCCCCTCACTGTTAGCACTCTTGTTTAAGATATTTCTCAGAAAAGGGAGTTGTATATGTAGGCAACATTCCTTCGAAGTGGTTTGGTTCCCTCCTTCTTTTTCTCTTCTCTTTTTTCTTCTCCTTTCTTCTTTTTCCCTTTCTCCTTCCTCTCCTCTTCCTACTGCCATTTCTCCTTCTTCTTACTCTTCTTCAGTGGCATTGTCTCTTAGCCAATGAGGGATGCTAACCAGACCCCTGGGAAAGGGGTATGCTTCTTTGCTTTCCCATACCCCTGTACTTCCCTCCCTCCATCCTACCTGTGTTTCTGGTTATGATAGGTGCAGATTGATCTCTCCTCCTCCAGTCTCCCCCTTCCTCTTTTTCCTGTTTTATTTTTTCAAAAACCTTTAGGATCTTCCCCATTTGGGAAAATTCCACGACAAAGTACCACGATGTTGGTGTAGTTTCCTCATTCACTGTGTTGAGGACCCAGTGGACCTTTCCGGGATGGAAGTGAAAAGCTGGGAGTGGCCCTTGGAATGTCTTCAGTAAGATCACCGTGCCAGCTTAAATTCTGAGCTCCCTGAGCCAAAAGGTTAGTATTTTCTTTCCGTTGCACTGTCTGGCACATTGTGAGCACTGGGTCAGCCTGGGTCAAGGGTCATTTGCTATGAGGCTAGACTTGTGTTTTGGCAGCAATGCTGTGAGAAGTAAACACAGACAAATATTTGTAGAGAGTGTGATAGCAGCTTCACAGAAAGCCGGTTCTCTTGGCCTGGGTTTGGAAGAACAGGCTCAGCAACTTTTCGCCTTTTCCAACCTTATGCCACCACCTCTGAATCTGTTTGACAGCTGGATAAATAGGTGAAGGAGAGCAGGGCTGGAGAGAGATCCATTGTACTCGGGGTTCCGGGTCAACACTTTAGCGCTGTTTCCTAATATGTGAAATGGAAAAATCTCACGAGTCATGCAGAATTTGGGTAGAGAAAGCAGAGGGCTCTTTCCTCACCAGTGGAGATCAGTCGCCCCTACATAAGCACTGCTCTGGTCCTGCCTAATAAATTGTTTTTGCAAAAAGATTAATGAAACTTTTTTCTGACAGGTGTATTCTGCCTCCCTGTTCATTTTCTCACCCTTCTTCCATTAATTTCCATTTTTCCCTAGATAATTTCACCTTTACTTTCATTTACAAACATGTATATGACTTATGTGACTATATAAAATTCTAGGAACTGAAAATGAAAGAAAACAGAATATTTGCTTTTCTGAGACGGCCTTAATTTGCTAACTACTCCTGTGTCCAAATGAATCCATTTTCCTGCAAATTACATAACTTCATTCTTCTTACTTGCTGAGAAATTCTATTGTGTATATGGACCATGTTTTTCTCATCCATTCTCCTGTTGCGTGCCTAGATTAGCTCTATAACTTAGCTATTGTGACTTAAACACTGGCGTGCAAGAACCTGTGTACGTTGATGTGGAGTCCTGTGGGTAAATTCATCATAAGGTGGAGCTACTTTTATTTTTGTTTGCTTGCTTGTTTTATTTTTTGAGAAATCTCCAAACTGACTTCCATAGAAGTTGGACTAGTGTTGTTCTCGCAGCAGTATATAAAGTTCCAGTTGTCCATAACCCAGCCAGCATTTGCTGTTCTTTCCTTAACGACTGGTATTTTGACTGTAATGGAATCTTTCCTTAATGATTGGTATTTTGACTGTAATGGAATCTTAATTTCTCTGATCTGCCCAATAAATCCAAGAAATCTTAAAAGCAAAATGTGAAAGGATTAAACAGTGTACAATTTCAGTGCATTCCAAAATAAAGCTCAAAAACATTTCTGGAAGCCAGGAATGGAGACTTTGCTAGTTAGATACAGGTATCAACCAAAGACTGAGGCTTTGGGCACATGTGTGAAGAATTAGTAGTTAAGGAGACCCTAAGCAAGCCTGTGGGAGATTTTTTAATTTGTGTAGGAAGACCCAGCACATGATGTATGGCACCATTCCCAAGGAGATGGGTAAGTTGGAGCTGGTTCAATAGTTCCGCATATTTTGATATTTTGGCATACAGTCATTGTAGCAAGAGAGAAAGTGTGTTCTGTCAGTAATCCCTGTGGATACATTGTAGTCAGTTCTCTTGATTCCTGATACATAGTGATACATAGTGAGTTCCACAACAGCTTAGGTTACAGGCTGAAACCCTGTTCAATGAGATAAAGAAACAAGAAAGAATAATTCCAGGGTTATAAAAATGTCCAGTATTTGACAAGAGTCATATCATGTGATAACCAGATTGCCAGTCACGAAACGTTCAGGAAAGGAAGGTTCTTACATTGTAGGTGAAGTATGATTTGGCTGGGAGATCAATCATGATACATTGAAGATATATTATAAAACCCAAAGTCCCTACTAACATAAATTTATAGAAAATAAGCCGAAAAGGAGATAAAATTGAATTATGAAAAGCATACACAAAGAAAAATGGCAAAAGAGGTAAAAGGTAACAAGGGACAGATGAAACAAATAGAAAAGATGGTAAGTTTAAACCTAAGTACAAATATAAATATTCTAAATATCTCAATTAAAATGAGGAGACAAGTTTATTGAAAAGATTATCCAACTAAATGCTACATACAGAAAGTGAAATTTGCACAGGAGAACACAGATACATAAAGGGAACAAGATGGACAAGGTATGTCATGTTAAGAGTAATTGAAGGAAAGCTGTAGGGGATGTGCTAATATGAAACAAAGTAGATAGACTTCTGAGCAAAGGATATTACCAGGCTAGTCCTGAAAGAAAGGTACTCTATTATGGGAGAGTCTATTTATCAAAAGGATAGAATGTTTACCTACTTAATAACTGAGTTATGAAATAAATATTACAAAAATATTGGAACTATAAAGAAGATGTGTAGAATTATAGCCTGATATTTCAATACCCTTGTTTGAATACTTGATAAATTAAGTAGGAAAATATTTTGCTTTGAGCAGCATTATCAGTCCACTTGTCTTGACTTGGAATGTCTCTCCACACAAAATCTTTTGGGTTTTTTGGTTACTGTTTTTGAGATGGGGTTTCAAGCACCTCAAGTTGGCCTTTAACTCCCTTCGTACCTGAGTTTGGCCTTAAACTCCTGAATCTTCTGCTTCCACTTTCCAGTTGCTAAGATTACAAATGTGTGCCACCATGCTCAGCAGAACACACTTATTACAAGTAACTAGAAAACATTCACCAGATAGATCATAGTGAGAGGCGTGAAATCCTTCTCAAAAAAAATGCAAATCATATAAATGCTATTCTCTGAGCATGATGGAATTAAAATGGGAAATTAGCTGTCTTAACTGAACTGTAGGATTGTTTCAAACTTCAGTGCATTCACTGATTATATCATTTGTTTCCTATGAATTGTTTGCACAGCCCTATTTTTTTTCATTTTTTAAACATACATGTGTGTTTTACATGTGGGTGGATGAGCAGGAACATGTAAAAGAGGGTCCTTGAATGTGTGTGCCTGTGAAGACCCAAGGATGACATTTGGAATCATCCTGGATTGCTCTTCTACCTTATTGTTTTGCTCTGGGAATTTCCAGACTCTACCTTCCAGGCTGAAATTGCAGGTAGATACCATATCAGCCCAGCATTTTTTGCATGGAATCTGGGGATCCAAACTTAGGTCCTTTTGCTTGTGAGTCAAAGGCTTTAACCATTGAACCATCTCCCCAACGCCATAGCTCTACTTTTATATAGGTAAATATAGGAGGTGTCAGTAGCATGGAGTAGGTTACCAGATAAGAATTAGGTATCTGGGGCTGGAGAGGTGGCTCAGGGGTTAAGCCTCTGCCTTGCAGGTGGAAGGTCCTGAGTTCGGATCCCAGATCCCACGTATAGACGCCAGGCGGAAGCAGGGGCGGCCTGCGCTTCCGGTCCTGGTAGGGCGGAGCCTGTGAATCCCGGGGCAGAAGGAGGTGGAGGCGTCCATGGTGGTTCGCGAATTTGTCCGTGGTTCTACACATACACAGACACACACACACACACACACACACACACACACACACACACACACAGACGCGCGCGTGCACATACACACGCATATGTACACAGTTGAATAAATAATAATAATAATAAAAAAAGAATTAGGTATCTGAAGAAATGATAAATTAACAAAATTGTGAGCGAGCGATAGTGTACAATCTGTTTAGGTCAATGGATGAGAAGAAACCTGAATAGCCAGTTATACCAGTAAATTTATTTTAATTTTGTCAATTATAGATCAGATATATTGGGACACTTGCATGTAGATTTCTTCATTCTTCTTTCATAGCAAATCCATGAAGTAGGATTTATTTCCCCCTATGCACACTCATGAATGAAGGGAAAGAGAAGAAAATTCAAGTTCATTCATTTGTCATGGGGAAGTCCTTCCCACCCTCCCCCTCTTCCTGGGAGCCCAGGTTACTCTAGGTCGTTGGCACTGCTGGGACTGCTGGCACTGCCCACAGTCACACGGTTGCTTCATTTCTCTGCGCTTTCAGCCTTCCCCTGCCCCGGAGCACCTCCCTGCCTCCTCCGCTTACTCGGTTCTGCTCTGCCCTCTCCTGGGCACGCTCCATCTACAGCCGGAGCTCAGTTAGTCCCCAGTGCCAGGATGACACACAGCAGGCAGCATGCCTCCCAGAACTGCCGACATCTCATATTTACCTTCGTAGTCTTGTTAGCCTGTGACGGACAACGTGAACATTCAACACATGTTTTCCACTTTTCCCGGCACCACCCTTGCAGAGCACTAAGACCGAGCTCTTACTTAAGTTAGATTCTAGTAGAAAGCAGACCACGGTCTGCCCAGCAGTCTCGATGCACACTGTGAAGAAAGCGAAGAAAGGATGATGCTCATGGGGAGTGCGGAGGACCGCCTTCTCTGAGGGTGTGACCCCTGTGCTGGCAAGCAGGGAACGAGAAGGAAAAGCAGTTTTCTTGTGAAGGTGGGGGTTAGACGCATTTGCTAAGGCTGACCAATGTAGACCATTGATGTAAGCAAAGAAATGACCCGAAGGGGCCAGATTCTGGGGTCCCAAGTCCAGAATCAAGGTCTCATTGGTTTAGCTTCTTCGAGGTGTCTCTCCTTGGCTCGCAGGTAGCTGCAAGCTGCCTTCTCACTATGACCTCATGTGGTTGTTCTCTGTGCATCTGTGTGCCTAGATCTCCTGTAAGGACATAAAATCATATTGCACTAGATCCTACCCTTACTGCCTTTTCAAAGACTACCTGTAAGTAGGCATAGTCCTGTAGAGGTTCGGACTTCAATATGTGCCTTTCTTTGGTGGAGTTAAGTCAAAAAAAAAAAAGTCCCAGTGCACATTCAAGGAGAGCGAGTGTGGAAACTCTGAGGGAGTTAGGAACAAAGGCAGATAGGTGGGCTGGGCAGAGTGCGAGCCAAGGAACTGCTCAGGGAGGTCACAGCAGACAGGTTACTAAGTGGGATGGAGGCTTTCGGTGGAGTAGTATGAGGGCCCAGCCTTCATTTCCAAAGATCGCTCTGGTAATGTGTGGAAACTGGACCGAAGGAGGTCAGGGGAAGAAACAGGTCATCTCTCATGGGACCATAACTGGTGGTGGCTGGGACAGTGATCTGAAAGGAAAGAATATTTCTGTTGGATGATGGGAAGATCAGCATTGAAACAAGACTGTGCCAACTCTTACAAAACCATAGCCTAACTGGCATTCATTGTCACAGCATGTACAATATATGAGTACTCTTCTCATGAGTAGAGGGAGCCCCCTAAGAAGCTTGGATGGCTGGACTGCAGTAGTGACTTCCATTAGTTGAGTCTTCTAAGTGCCCATGCTTGCTGCCCATGCATTTTCATTGAATTTTTATGGTGATTCTGGAGTGAATTGCCACCATCACTGTAGAATGAGGAACTGAAGGTGCATCTAGCTCCAATCCCTGCCCCACACCCCTTTGGGCCTGTTTTGTTCTCCTCCTCAGGCCATTCCGCCTGAGGCTTCAGGCCACAAATAAGTCCCTCATTTCTGTTTGCTAAACTAGATTCCATTTCCTGATCCTTTTCTCCATTCCTGAGGACCCTGCTCAACTCTGTCTTCAGCCTTCCTAAAGCTTCAAACCTGTTGTCATGAGAGGAAATAGCAAATGTTGAAAAGGAAGGACAGAGGTACCAGCTGGAAAGGGCGATGCCGCAGTTTGTCTGCATGTTGCCATTAAATTCATTATCGAACAGCTTATGGGAACAAGGCAACGTGATTTTGGTTTTATATTTCTTAGTCTAGCTTGGCAGAAGTGTTCATTTTGACACCAGGAGCTGCGGAGGGAACTGGCCACACCGTATCCATTGCTGAGAGGGGGCAAACCCCACTGCTAGCCTGCAAGTCTGTTCGAGTATGCCGAATCACTGAATCAGCTAAAGAGGGGGCAAACCCCACTGCTAGCCTGCAAGTCTGTTCAAGTATGCCGAATCACTGAATCAGCTATAGAGGGGGCAAACCCCACTGCTAGCCTGCAAGTCTGTTCGAGTATGCCGAATCACTGAATCAGCTAAAGAAATACGGCAATGGACTCGTGTTCACGGAATTCACTCCCCCATCTTATCTACCTTCCTATAGGGACCAGTCCTGGGAGAGTTAATCCTAGTTGTCAACTCGCCCACACTCTGCATTAGCTGAGATCTACTGACAGACCACCTGAAGAGTTTATCCAGATCAATACACGTACAATATAAAGACCATCTCTAGATCTGAAGCCTGGCTTCTTCCACCCTCCAGCCCTCCAACCTTCCAAGCCTTCAACGTAACTGAAGACTTTCACGGAATCCTCTCCCTTCAGCTGCCACCGACTAGACTACTGGACTGAGCAGCTACTGGCAGCCATTGTTGGACGACCTTGGCCGTATCTCGTAAGCCAATTCAATAAATTTATATATTCATTCTGTGGCTCTGAAGAATCCTGACTAATACAGCCCCATTCACCTTGGGCTGGATCTTACCCATCAATTAAACAGTTCTCCTGCGAATTTGCTTAGGGCGGCCTTAATCATCATTCTTCACAAAGGTGCCCAAGATTGACACCTGTGTCACAGGCAGGAACAGCAAGGTAGCCCAGAAGCTCAGGGAAGACCTCCTTTTCTTCACCCAGACCCAGGCATCTTGGGATATGAAACTGACCTCCTGAGTAGCTGGCTGTGGGGTGAGGGAAGGCCGGCCTCTACCTGCAGTGGTTTTCTACTGGCCAAGAGGAATGTTAGTGCTGGACTCCAAACACAGGGAGTCATTATTTCATTTGGCCACTGGATACACTCACTTTCTCTTCAGGGAGTCACATGCCAGGAACAGAGATTTAAGGGGGAGCAGGGAGTCATTAAGGAGGAGGACGTGACCAGTATTTCAGGCAGGTACCCAGTGATCTGGGAGGGTGACTCTGTCCTAGGGCACTGGCCATCTCCACAGGAGTCCTTTTGTCTGATGAAAAAAAAACTTTTTGTGGGAACGTCTTTTTCTAAGAGATGTCAGTCTATTTCTGACCTTAAGGAAAAGCCAGTTGAGAAGGTAGGATTGTGCACAGAGCTCTCAGATTGATGGTCCCTGTTCTTAGAAACAAGCCCCTAGCTATCCTTGGGAAGTTCCAGCCCCATATCCCAGTCTAGGAAGCGGTGAACTCGCACATGAAAATGACTTGTGTCCTGTTATAGCTGAAGAAATGTTAGGTGACTTTTAAATGTCTTTTATTTTAAGCAACTACAAGGTAAAGACTTTGAGAAACATTTTGATTTTAAATCCAGATGCATATAACAATTTAGCATGAAAGAAGCACTTAATAAATCAGGCAATGAGATCTCTCCTGTATAAAGCAAACAATACAGGGCTGGAGAGATGGCTCAGGGGTTAAGACTCTGCCTAGCAAGCATAAGGTCCTGAGTTTCGATTCCAGGTCCACCTAAAACAAAAACAAACAAAAATAAAAAACAAAAAACCTCAAAAACACCAGGTCTAAAAGACTGGGTCTGTACTTCTGGCTCCTAGTGGGTGGAGCCTGGGGAATCTGAGAGCGAGGCAAAAAGGAGGTAGAAGCAATCCGGGATGATTTCTGAAGTCCCCCTTGGGCCTTCACAGGGACACACAACGTCCTCTGATACACACACACACACACACACACACACACACACACACACATGCACACACACAAATAGATTAAAAAACAAAACAGTCACAAGTCACTTAAGAACGAAGATTATGTTCTGAAAAATTTGTTGTTGGGGCACTAGGTTGTCAGACAAACATTATAGGATGTCCTTATACAAAATAATATGGCTATCTCACTGGCAGATACAACGTTAGGGGCTTCCCATCATATATGTGGTCCACTGTTGTCTGAAATGAGTGACTGTACTTGGTTCCCCCACCTCACTCCTTAAATCAAAAGTAAATCCCAGATACACTGAAGATCTAAGTATGGAAAGCCAAGTGATGAGAATCAGAAATCAAGTCCCCTCAGCAAGCCTATGGGAGATCATATAGCTGATGTAGGTATGCCCTATAGATTATATATCTATGTAGGTAGCCCAAGGTGGGTGGGACTGTTCCCCTAGGTAGGTGGATAAGACAGAGCTGCTTTGTTCACTACTGTAGCATGCAGGCATACTGGCAAGTCAGAAAGTGTGCTCTCTGCTCTAACTGCGAATACAGTGTGTCTGGTCAGCACGTGATGTTGCTGTGAATTCTTATGCCATGCTGATGAAGTATAACAAAGAATGGTAAATTAGGAATAAACTCCTCATTCTCCTGCATTGTTTGACCATGTATTTACATCAGCAACAGAGAAAATGGAATAAGTATCCCCTGCTTTATTTTTTTCTCTGCGACAGGGTCTTACTGTGCGTCCTTGGCTGCTCTCAGACTCACCCTCCTCCATCTTGAGAATCCCCAGTACTGGGACTACAGGCACGTAGCACCGTCCCTAGCTCGGCTACCATGAAGCCTCTGACTGTGTGTGAATCCCCTCGTGGGCTCTTAATCTGATGACGTACTTCGGAGATGGTGGAACTAGTAGGTGGGGGTTGTGGAGAAAATAGGTCACTGGGGGTGTTTCTTTGCTAAATAAATCTTTCCCTGAGTCCTTCATCTCTCTTTTTTCTCACCTCTTCTTCTCTCCCTCCCTCTTCCTCCTCTTTCTTTTCTTCTTCTTTCACCTCCTTCCTTTTTCTCTTTCTCCTATGTTTCTCTCTGTCTGTCTGTCTCTCTCCTTCCTGGCCGTTATGGGGTGAACAGCCTTCTGTGCCACATGCTCCTGCCCTCACAATATTCTGCCTCAGACCTAGAACAATAAATTAGCTAGACTTGGACTGAAACCAGGATCCACAATAAACACTTCATTCTTTACAACTGCTTCTCCTAGTATTTGCTCACAGCAACGAAATGTTAACACAAATAATATGAAAAACTCAACATCAATAAATAATCCAATTAATTTCAGACAACGAAACTGAAGTTAACACAAGTAACTCTGCTTTGTTTTAACCAGTTTGCTGTGTATCTTACTTTTCCTTGACTTCTCTCCTATGCTAATGGCACCTATGAATAAGAGGGACCTAACACAAACACCCACAGTTCAAGATAGTTAGCATACTTACAATACTGTAAAGTAGTTCCTTTTTCCCTAATATTTCCCATGCTAACCACACCTATGAATCAGAGCAACCTAATCCAGCTACCTGCAGTTCAAGGAAGTGTGTCATGCTTAAAATATTGTACAGTTAATTTTTTCCCCCTAATTGAACCTTTTAATATTCTGTCAGGTGACTTATGATGTGGTGTCTGGCTTTATTAACCTTTTCCTTTCACATCTTTTGGTTCAAGATTTCTTTCTGGTGTGAGCCTGTCTTCAATCGCCAGCCAATAAATGGATTCTTTAATTTGAATCATTTTGTGCCATTAGTCCGTGACTCACATGGGTACAACAGACTCACTTTGAAAAGCTGAGCAGAAGATCTGTTTCTTTATCAAAGAAGGTATACAGGTGACAAGTTAAGCACATCAAAAGATATGTAACACCATTCTGGAGTTGAAAATTGAAACAAAAATGAAATTCCCTCTGCATATCTGTCATAGTTAGGTGCAGGTGTCAATTTGATGGTTGAGTGTAGGGAAGATCTCCATTTCTTGTAGATGGATGCAAGGGTATCCCTTGTGGTCTCAGTTGCAGTGTGCCTCCTATGCCAGCTTAGCTAGCCTATGCCACTATAGTCATAGGCTGACTCCTGTTGACCTTCCCACAAGGGGCAGGGATGGATCTTGTCCTGTCTCAAATTGGGTTCAAAGGCAGAGGTGTTTTTTTTACATATTTCTTCCTGTTCTTTGGAAGCCATCTAGACATTGATTAGCATACCTAAAGGACAGGCAGGTGCAGAGCTTTATCATTATAGTTGTATTACCATGCTCCTCAACCTGGTAGTTGAGTTAAGCCCAGAGTGAACCTGTAGGTTGGGCTTGTCTAATTGATGGGGGAAGTCTCAGCCTATAGGACTGACAAGGAAGTAAAATACAGCAAGTTGGTTGAGGAAATTGGCATCCTTGTGTGTACTTGGCCAGACATGCTGGTCTGTATAAAAATGCACTCAACCATGGAATAGATGGAAGTCTTTAATGGGATTCCAGAACTGCTGGCCCAATTGTAAGAAGAGGGAGAGGAAAAAGAGAAAAAGAAAAGAGAGAGCGAGAAAAGGAGGAAGGAAAGGGAGAGGAAAAGAGAGCAGAGAGAAGAGAATGGTGGACTTTATACTGGGGTCTGGGGACAGGATTTGGAGGTGACTTCCCAGGACCTTCATCCAGCCCAGGGTGTGTGGCTGGAATCAATCTTTGATCTTGGACCCCTGCTAAAAGCACCTCTGGGGGTGGAGGGCAGTGGCCATTAAGCTGAAGCCAGGAATCCTAACAGTCTGGAAAGTAAAGATTGTCCCTCTCTCAGCCATTACGTGGAGATGGTGTGGCCAGTTACCTTGGCCTTTGGAATTGGTGTGAGCTCTCCTGCCATGCTAGATAAGGAACTGTAACTAGAAAGAGTAAGAGAGAATAAATCTTTTGTTCCCTTAAGTCCTTTGATAGTGATTTTTTTCAGCAGCCATTCAGGCTAATACCTATTAGAAGGACCATTATGCAAACACTGACAACATGAAATGCTAGTGGAGATGTGGAAGAACCATTCTTGTTCATTAATGGTGGGAAAGCAAAGTGGTGGAGTCACCTGGGAAGAAGTTTGTTTGTTGTTGTTGTTTTGTTTTGTTTTTGACAGAGTCTCCTCTAGCCTGGTACTTTCTAGCTGGCCCATGAATGCCTGGAGCCCAGCTGTCTCTATCTCCCCAATCTCCCCAGAGTTTTGGATAATAAGCATGCACCACCTCACCAAGATTTTCATTCTGTTTTGCTTTTAACACGAGTTCTGGGGCTCAGACTCAGGTCTTCTTGCTTGTAAGGCAAGCACTTTGCTAACTCTGCCATCTCCCAGGTCCCAAGTATAGTAGCTTCTTATAGAGGCCAACTTAGCTTAACCAGCTACATGGTGTTCATTCAAATAGATTGCAATCTTGCATCATGTAAAAAGTTGCATGTTTGTATATGACAAGTTTACTTGTAATTGTTCAAATTTGGAAGCAGCTAAGATGCGTTTCAGCAGGTGAATGGATGGACTTACAGAGCAGGGACGACTCAAAGACACCTACTTTGCCAGAAAACCTAACTCTGCATGGCTGATGGACTTCCCATGGCTGCATAGATGGAAACTCCCTTTGATTAAGCGTCCCCTACTTATATACTTTAGTGTCTGTCCCATATCTGAAGATCCTGAGGGCACATGGGAGGGTAATGTTATCCAACAGGTGGATGGGTACATAATTTCTTGCTTACCCTGCCAATGAAATTTTAATCAATAATAAAAAAGAAAGAAGAAAGCTGGGTCTGGCCACACCGTACTGCAATTCTGGCAGGTTAAGACATTAAGATAGGAGGATCCCAAGTTGAAGGCCTGCTGGGGCTGCCATGAGTAACTTAATGAGACTCTTTCTGGGGATGTATGTAGCTCATTGATAGCATTTGCTTAGCATGCAGATCCCAGCTCCAATCCCCAGTACCACACAAAATAAAAAAAATATGACAAAAAAGAAAGAAGATCTATATGACGTGAATAAATCCCACAGAAATTAGGCTCAGTGAAAGAATAAGATACAAGGACATGTTGTGTAGGTCCTAAACCATTTTAGCATGGGTACATCTGTGGTTGGCTGGGGTGGACGAGCTGGATTCTCAGTGGGAGGCAGAAATGCTCTCAGTCGTAGTGCTGGTTACTTGGCTACATATGTTTTCTCAAAATTCATTGAAATGTATATGTGAACAATATATTTTATTGTATGCAAATTATGTCAGTAGTTTAAAAAATAGATCATAAAAGTTTAAAAGAAAACTTTGGGTAAGTTAGAGCAGATATAATCTTGAAAGGTGGGAGTCTTGCCTAAAAATGGCATAATTCCTAACCAGCATACAGGGAAAAAATGTGATAAATTTAACTGTAGAAATGAACATTTTCCATGTGGGCAAAAAAAAAAAAAAAGTGCAAAGAAGAAAAACAAGCAGCAAATTAGGGAAATATTTACAATGTGGCTTCTCTGGTTCTTCAGGTATTTCAACTGAAACACAAGGTATAAGAATAAACCCATGTTGATTTAAAATGGGGACTGGGAGGGATGGAAGGGTCAGTAAGTTCTTCAAACTACTTGTGGGATCAGAGTTGGGCTAGGGTCGTCTCCCAAGGAAGTGCTGGTAGTTACAGGGCTTTTAAAAAAATTGTTTGTTTGTTTATCTATTATTTGTGTGTATGTGTGTGTTTTGTGTGTGTCTTGGCATGTGTACAAGCGGACACTTGATTGCGTGTGCTTGTGGAAACTCAAAGGGTAACATTAGGAATCATCCTGGATTCCTCTGCCTCCTTATTGCTTTTGCTCTCGGTTTTCCTGGGCTCTACTTTCCAGGACTAGAATTATAATCCATTGCCATATCTGCTGACACTTTTTCATGGGATCTTAGTTTCTTTTGCTTGCCAGACGAAGACTTCAACCACTAGCTAGCTCCCCGTTCAAGGCCTGTGTTATCTGAATGCTCTATAACCTGTTACTGAGCGATGCAAAAGAATTACATTTTGGTGTCTTTTCCTTTTTCCCCTCCCTCCCTCCCTCCGTTCCTCCCTCCTTTCCTCCCTCCCTCCCTTCTTTCCTTTTTCATTTTCTCATGGTTTTCTTGCCTCATCCTCCCTAGTAGGTGGGAAGCAGGTGTGTGCCCGTGTCTGGTTCTCACACTTGGGTTTCAGACTCCTGGTGTGCTGCCAGTGTAGCCATTGATGGGATTGATAATGACCTCACATGCCTGAGTGCAGGCTATTTGTGTAGATGGGGGTTAAATGGGAGATTCTGAATTAAAAAGACTCATTTCTCCTTTCCTTTCGGGAAGTGTCTTGATCAAAGTGTACAAAAAAAAAATATATTTTCTTACTTCCCACTTTGATTTTCCAAATGGAATCACTGAAAGAAGCAGACGCAAAGTTCCTTGGGCTGATCCCTTCCTCCCTGGACCGAGCGCCTTCTAGAAACCTAGTTTTTGATTAACCAAAGCCTAGTCCCAGATTAGATTTGCTGACCTGATGGATCGCACACCTGTCCTGGGCTCCTTTCCTCATGACGGCTCTGTTTGATCCTGAAAAAATATAGGTCAAGGTCCAGTAGGTGGGGACAGGTCTAGTTGGATGCTGTGTCCTGCACAGAGCTGGCGTCCTCCTCCCAGGCCAGCCAGTGGGTTTTGGGTCACCTTCAGCTGGGCTGGCAGGTTTCAACCTCATGGGCAGGTTGCCTGGAAGCCGGATCCTGGTTGCTCTTGGGGGAGTCTCTTGTCCCAAAGCTTCTCTCCTTGCCCTTGAGGTCAGGCTTGCAGCTGCTTATAGCTGCTTTGCTTCTCCAGAGCTTCCTGAGCTACTGGAATCACTAAACCTGAAGTCCTGGGCCAGGAAAATGGCTCAATGGTAAAGCCTTTGTCCTGTAAGAAACAAAGACCTTATCCCAGATCCCATGGAAATACACCATACACCAGGTGGAGATTATCCCCGCCTGCGCTTCCAGCCCTGGAAGGCATAGTCTGGGAAACCCCAGAGCAGAGCAAAAAGGAGGGAGAAAATCCAGGATCATTCTCAGTGTTACCCTTTGACCTCCACAGGCACACACTCTCGAGTGTTCTCTTTTACACACACACACACACACACGCACGCACGCACATACACACACCACCACCACAACTACCTCCACCACCACCACCAAACAAACACGAAGGGCGCTTACAGAGATCCTGGGAACGGTCCTGCCCCGTGCAGTGGACAGACTAGAAAAGAGGCCCAAATGACTGAAAAATGAAGCGGGAGTGGGAGGAGCCATGGGATTGTTACAGAGTTAAGGGTGCAAGTCTGGGTCCTGGCTGCCCTAACGTGCCAAGCTTGGCCACTGTCCTTGACATGCCTGTCAAAGAGAAGAGAACTGTGGAAAGGCGTTGTGGCCACTCTACCACGGCCACACAATTTTATAAAGCTCTGCCATTTTGGTTGAAAGTGGTAGTTCCTCACACTGACTAGCAGTTAAACAATAACAATTCCTGAAACTAAAGTAACTTGTTTTGCTAGACGCTTGCCATCCTGCGCTACAGACCCCAGTAGTGACTAACCGTAAGAGTTATATTGGTCACCTGACATTTCTTAACTTACCTCATACCTTATTGATCTAGCTACCTGTCTATGGATAATCACAGGCCAAAAAGGGACTATTTTTTATTCCCTTCCCCCCTTCATTTTTCTAACTATACCTGCCATGGATTAAAGTGGTGGGCTCTGGGGCTCTGGCTCTTCAACGGAGACCCTTTCTACATCTTTTCTCTGAACAAAGCCTGTGATATCAATGGGTCACATATTTCTTATCTTTCTTTCTTATCAACCAAGTAGACACATTAGGAAGAAGAACAAATACCAGGGGTCCAGTTACCACCAAGTCTATATTTGGGGGTTGTCATAGTTAGGCACAGGTGTCAACTTAACTGTTGAGGGTTTGAGCTCTGGGCACAGTTGTAGAGAGTTGATGGTTGAGTTAAGCCCAAAGCAAACCTGCAGGAGATTGTCTCGCTGATGGGGAAGATGCAGCCCATGGTGGGTGGGATTAGGCCCTGGATAAATCACAGAGAGCTGGTTGAGATAGTTGGCATCCTTCTGTTCACTTGGCTAGACATGCTGGTCTGGCGAGTAAGGATTGTCCATCTCTCAGTCATTACATGGTGATGGTGTGGCCAGTTCCCTCGGCCCTAGTGTTGGTGCGTGCTCTCCCATCAAGCTAGACTGAGAACTGTAACCAGACTGTCATAAGAAAGTAAACTCCTTGTTCCCTTAAGTTGTGTGATGGTCATTTATCAGCAACCATGCAGGTAGACTGCAACAGGGGCCCTGATAGGAGTTTTTGGTTTATACAGAGGACAAGATAATGTGAGTTTCTGCCTATCATTGACCCATTGTTATCTGGGCTCTAGTGTTCTGAAGGGGAGTCTGGTAATTTGTTAGAAGGTATGAACTCTCTTCCTGGGAGACATGTTCTCCCTCTGGCTGGCATGGGGTCTTCAGTCTTCCCCTTTCAGGAAATGGTATTCCTACGGAAATTCTAATTCTGTGGGATCTGTTGTTTCAATAATCTGATAGCCAAAGGAAGGGCACAATCATCTTTCTTGAATACCTTTGATCTTGCCAAGGTGGTTACAGGAGCTTAGAAGCTGGAGGAAGGGCCCTAGTGGAGGTGACAGAGAAGGTTCCTAAAGGAGGAATTATTGAGTTCAAATCAGAGAGGCCAACAGGAACACAAGTGAGGATGAGGCGCCAGGTGGAAAGAACAGCGTGTGTGGAAAAGAAAAGAGGTGAGATCTGGGACCTGCCGGCAGAAGCTCTGTTCTGCTACATTCATCAGGAGAAGCAATTCTGGTAAGGCCCAACCTACCTTCTATTGGCCCTGTAAGATCGAATGCAAACATTAGCACCTCAACACGTGACTAGAATTTTTGAGACCAAGAATCAGAATTTTGAGACCAATTCTTATTGGTTCTGGCTAGAATCTCTCAGGAAGTTGTAGTCAGGATGCTACCTGTAATGGTTACTCTTAATTATTGCTGAGAGAGAGCACCCAAAATCAAGCAACTTAAGGGAGAAAGGGAGATTTATTCAGCTTACAGTTGCAGAGGGGAGATACGGTCTTTCAAAGTAAAGGCGACATGGCTGGCTGGCCAAAGCTGCAGGAGACTATGTCACTGCAGACATCTTGGAGGCTGAGAGCTACAAGATTGTTTGCTGCAGAGGCAGACTTCTCCTGGAGGTAGGGTGGGACTAATCCACCTCAAGGCCCACTCCTTGGGACTGCCTTCCTCCAGCAAGGCTCCACCTCTCAAGGTGCTGTGACCTTGCCAAACACATGAGACTGTGGCGGAGCACATTTCAAACTACGACACAACCTTAAGGCAGGATTAGAACAGCTATGCTGAGATAGTCTCTAAAAGTCTTTGAGGGTCTGTAAAATTCCTGAAGGCCATCCTCCACTGCTGGAATCACCCTGAAGGAACACCCCGGCTGAGGAACTGACTCCAATTCTCTGCATGGAGTCCATGAATTCTCCGGTGCCCTAGCCCCTCATGGCATTAGTGCCATGAGTCCGTTTCTAGCTCCATGCCTGTTACTCATGGATCCCATGAGTTCTTTGTAGCTGTCTGCTTTTCATGAGTTCTCTGAGGCACCTGGTCCTCATGGCACTCAGGGTGCCAAGAGTCCCTTTCTAGCTCCACGAGTTCTCCAGGGCACTCTAGCCCCTCATGACACTCCATGTCTGGAGTCCATGAGTTCCAGCCTTTCTCTAATAAACTCTACCTTAATCCTCTACACATGTTCTGGTTTCAATCTTCGACTCTGGAACACAAGAACCTTACAACATTGGGATAGTCGTTCCTATAACATTTGGCCCTGAACAAGAACCCTGTAACATTTGGTGAAACTGTTCCCGCATCATTTAGCGACCCAGATGGGACTATCCTGTAAGATTTGGTAACCCAGACGGGACATTTGAACAGAGGACAGACTTCCTGCAACATCATCTGTGTAGTAGCACAGGCTTGTTTTCCAGACCCCTATTGGGCTGTCTCTGGAACCCATTAGTGTTGGCTTAGGTCTTTTTAAAACTAGACATGAATTTGTTTCCCCTTATTTTGGGAGTAAAAGTTTTCCTCTTGGCCTCCCACATTTTGTTTCTAGTTTACAGATGTTCCCTTCTTTTCACTCCACTGCTGGGGGATTTAGGACCCATTATAGATGAAGCGAAAAACTGATAATTAGTCAGAAATTAACGTATTTTCAACTAATTAGAAATAGTTACTTTAGAAATGTTTAGCTAGTTAAGAAATGAAACTGGAGAACCAAATTTCCCAACTTAGCTAATTAACCATCACTACCTTCTGGAAGTCTACATGCAGCCTAGGGATGGCTCAATTTGCATCTTGCTGCTTTGCTTTTACCATTCCAAAATGCCAAAAGACAATTTTCATCAAGAGAAGACAAAGCCTGCAGTGTTCACCCCTTGGGGAGGTGGTATTCACAATATGCTAGGAAGGACATATACTTAGTCTGCAGATAAACCTAATTCCATCACTGACTAAGGCCCTTTGCCTCTCTGAGCTTCAGTTTCCTTAACTTGTGAAATGAGTTGTTCTGAAGGTTACATGAGGCTGTTCATGCAAAGAAAACAGAAGTAGGAGCAGTAGCAATTGATCAGGCATGGAGTCAGAGGGAGCCTAGGATGTCCTTCATCAGCTAAGCCAATTTTATAGCATACATAAGTATTTATAGGAAAAAAAAATCAAAGACAGCAGGGCCAACTTCTTTACAGGATTATGTTAAATGTATACATTCTGGCTAGCAAAGAAAAGGCAGATCTAATGGTCTCAAATGCACAGGGAAGAAACTGCTTAGAGAAGTTTCAGGCTTGCCAATTCTGAGAATAAAAGTTGCCAAGGTCCAGCTGCAGCCTGGATCCAAGAATCGATAGGTGGACAAGGAGTCCGTGGAAATGGAGAACATCAGACACACAACTCAGGACTGAGTGAATTGAAGCGTTTATTGAAGCTTACAGCATTAATTATATTAGAAAATCTTGGGTAGGGGGCAAAGAATGTGTTGCTAAGTTCATAAACAGGAAAACAAAGAGCATGTACCTTATTATTTTCTATTCTGTATGTTCAACAGGAACTATTTTTCTAATGCGCTGCTAAAACAATTTCTAAGAATTTAACCTATTGTTTGAGGGTAAAAGCATAAACAGGACCTGTTATGGTCCATTGTACATTAACAGGCTCTGTTCTATTCCCCTAGTATCTTTAAATCTATCTACTTTATAATGTTTTACCAGATGGCTTAAGAATTTAGGACAACACTGTTGCCATTGTTTTAATAAAGACTGCCTTTGTGATTTAGTTAAAATACACCAAGGAGGTTGAGCTCTTTTTAACCTGTCTGTAGAATTTAGACTTCAAATAAGGAACATGTTTTCCATTACAGTTAACTATACATGTGCCATATCTATCATATACTCTTGTAAATAGTAAAGGTGAAGCTGTTGGAGGGGTGCATGCCATACATTAATTTTTCCTTTTGGAAGGTACCAAATTCTAGCTGCTATCTTATAAGCTGGTCCATATTTGGTCATAATGGTAGGAACTATATTAGGATTCATTTTCCTTCTACTTTTTAATAACTGATGCACTTTATGAGAAATAGTTGTGTACTGATTCTTGTGAACAGATGGCATAATCTCATATTCACTGAATTTCTGAATTAGTTCAGCAAGAGTCATGTTGGGTGGAATTTTATCCACACACGTTTCTGGACTCTTGAAATTACTCTCCAGTTCTTCAGGATCAGAATATTTTCTTATTAGGTTATTTTCTTGCTCTTCATTTTTACTAATAGCACTAAGAACTCCTAAAACACATGAAAGACCCAAAATTCCCAACCTCTTCATATTTATTCCAGGCATGCCACATCCTTTCCAGAAAACGCCTTCCTTGAAGCAGTCTTCCTCATGCTGAGACCTTGTCAGACAACATGATTGGCTGAGGACGAGGCAAAAAGTGATCTAAGAATAGATGGAAGGCAAACTCAACTCCAAAAGGAAGGAATCTAGCCTAACAATTGTCTATTCCAGATGCTAATGAATCAGTTCTCTAGAGAGCAGGCTTCGGCCTTGACGACCCCCACTTGTATATATGTGTGCTTCAGATAGATGTGCAGTGTGTGTGGCGGCCAGAGCTGGAAATGGGTGCCCTCTACCTTGCTTTTTAAGATAGGGTCTCCCATTGATCCTGGACCTCATTGATTCATCTGGCCTGGCTGATGGGATGCTGCAGTGAACCTTCCATCTCCACTCCTCCCAGCAGTGGGGTTGGGGACGTGCATCTCTGTGCACATAGGGTTTACATGGGTGCTGGGTTCTAACTCAGATTATCTTCCCAATTCTCTCTGTATTTCAAATCTATCAAAGAATTTGACTGTCTCTGTTCTCTAAGGAAATAGTATTGCACAATTTAGGAATTAATTACCTTTCTGTTTATTTCATGTAGGTCACACATGTCTTCAATCAGACTTCAATTCCTCACCTTGTACTGATATGTCTCTAATAAAGCTCAGTATGAGCTAGGAGATACAGGAGTCACTGAATAATTACTTTATTTTTTTTTTCAGGAAGCTGGGCATTTTGGGGAAGCTGGCTGGGAATAGATTCCTTGCTCTAAGCTCAGAAAACTATCAGGGAAGGAAGAAAAGGGAAGAGAGAAGAGCAGAAGAGCTAAGTATAGTTAACACCATGGGTTTCTCTGTACAGAAGTGTTGCATGTTATCCTTGTTGCTGTGATTTTGTTGACATTTCAAATTAATTGCTAGACTGCTTGGCCCTAAACAAGGCATCTAATCTACATCTACACCCACTCTAAGGTTCAGGGAACCTCATGGAAGAGGGGTTAGTAAAACTGTAAGAACCTAAAGATGGGAAGGTCACCATTTGACAAGACCTTCATTCAAGGCAGGACTGCTGCATCTGGGAACTCACTGCAATGAGACTTGTCATTACTAGACCTGCATAATAACTGAAATACCAATATGCCCCCATAGACTATAAGGAACTGAAGAGAGATAAGAACGCACAGTAAAAACCTTAGGGATTAGAGCTGGATGAGTAAAGTGAAACACCCTATCAGTGGGGTGGCCCAACGAGGGGCAACTTGGTATGCCACAGAGTCCTGAACCCACCCCAAGAATAGAAAAGCCAGAGAGAACCCTGGGGTTCATAGAAGCGGCCAGGCAGGAGGGTGGGAGGGAGTGGAATGGATTAATGAAGGGAAGGGAGGAAATTGGGAGGAAGGAGGGATGGAAGGAAGCAAGGATTAGTACTCAATATGCTTGTAAAACTAAAAAATTAATAAAAAGAAAATAGAAAGGTGTTTGACAGGTGAGATGAAGGTTGTAAGAGGAAAAGGAGGGAGGGAGCATGGGATTGAAGATTAAGAGGTATAAATATAATAAACTCATTATATTCATGTATGCAGCACTAAAATTAAAAACCAAACTAATTGCTAAAAACCCTCACTTCAGCTAGCAAACAACACAGAATGATGAAACCAGCTTGGATTTATTTCTTCAGGACAGTGTGAATTAAACTTATTTCTGTAGAGAAAACTAACAAGCCTGTACCCTTCAAAATTCTGCTTAAAATATATCAGTCTAATATTAGTCTGAAGACATAAACACTTCTTTCCACAAGAGAGTAGTGTTACTATTAAAAAAAATCCAAGCTTACATTTCTTTGCCACAGCTGACAACATGTTTAACAATGTGGTGGCATTTTGCAATAAGGGAAGAATGGTTCCACTAAGGCATTAGCTTTATGGAACCTAGTGGCTAGTTGCAAATGCTACTTTAAGGAGCTCTGTGACTTGTGTAAATGTGTTGGCCGCTCTGGTGTTTTGTTACTGAAAGTGAATTAAACAAGTTCTTATTTAGAAATTAAACTTGATATAAAGTTGACCTTCAGGTCCAGGCTGTGTGGGCACTCCTTTCTTGCACCGTACAGAATTTTCATTCTGTAGCTTGGTGGATATCATTGGATGCTCCTGTGGAAGAATGACATTGCAGAACACTCTGGTGGTGACCTCGACAGTGGGTTGTTTTGTGGGTAACTGATAAGGTCAAGGAAGGGGCTATTTCCCAGAAAAATGCCTAGTCTTATATAAAAGTGTACAAAGGTGGATAGCTTACACAGTACCAAGGAATACTATAGAAGCTACTGGGGAGAGAAATAATCACAAGCCTCATCAATGGCATAAGATATATAAATTGATCTGTAGCTCACCATGGCAACATGTGATCACCAGTGTAATAATGGCATGAGTATCAAGGAGACAACCAATAGTTTTGTGATTGGACTCAAGACCCACTTGTCAGAATGGTACCCATCCCTGTTACTGCAAACTAGAACAGCACCTAAAAAAAAGGGAAGGAAATAGATCAATAGGGGAGACAGCCAATAAACTTATATATCTCTGCTCTGTAGGCAGCTGTTATTATACCCCATAGTGGAAACCTTTGTATCTAAAGCTACAGGAGTGAAGGGAAATGCACATATCAGTGGGGTGGCCTCAAAAGAGGTAACTTGATATACCACAGAGGCCTGAGCCCCCACAGAAGTAGACAAGTCAGAGTGAACCCTGGGTTCCATAGGAGCATATAGGCGGAAGGGTGGGCGGGAATGATGAAGGGATGGGGGTGGGGGAGGAAGCTGGGATGAATACTCAGTATGCTTGTAAAAGCAGAAAAAAATTTTAAAAAAGTGTGCAAGTGTTCTGTTGGTTGCTTCTGTAATTCATTGGATCCTAGGTAAAGAAACTTTAATCTAGGGTCAAATTATCTAGAGGAACTTGATGTTTCAGGAAGAGACAAGGGCTGGCCACTCTCTAGGCACCTGTAGCTGGGAAATGAGCAATGGCCAGAAGGCTATGGTCTGTGAAGCCAGCATGGGCTGCTGTTTGAAGGGGGAATGACAGGAAACACAAAACTAATGTCTCTTCAATACCACGACATAAATGAAGGGGCAGATTTAGGGAACAACATGTTTGCAAGTGATAGTCCCATGTATGATCTCTTTAGCCCTTCTTCAGGCTTCGCTACTGCTCAGTAATGTGGCCTTAGCATTGCAGGTGAGTAAATGCAAGAGGGGAATGGCATGCTAGCATCCAAATTCTGCCTCCTTTTGAAGGTAAAGACTCCAGATAGCCAGAAGGCGACCTCATTATCCCTTTGCTGGCCGGAGGACTCGAGGAATCTCTGTGTGCTAAGGTGCTCAGCAGCAGTAGGGCCTTCCTAGCAGACTTCCCTTTCCATGCAAAGTTTGGCTGCTATGCCTTCCTTTCCTTCCCAGCAAGACCCTCATCTTCCTGGATCAGTGAGATGAGGAGGTGGCCACATGAATGAATTCATCCCTGTAATCTATAATAATTCTTTTATTCAAAGGGATGGCTGTGCAAGTGTGCTTTTTGTGACCCCTGGGATAAGGCCAGTGCAGGAAGGCATTGGGGGTGGGAGTGGGAGCCCATAGCCCTTCCCAGGGTCATCTGTCTCCGCTGAGGAGGATGTCATAAGATCTTAGAGTGCAAAAATCCAGGTTTATGTTCTGTTCCTCTCCAACCCCCACCAGCTGTGGGATTTTAGCAAAGCTTTGCTAATCTCAGTGAGCTTCATTTTCTTGTCTTCAAAGTGGGGAAGTAACTCTTCCAAACCTCAGAGGCAGTTGGTTGAAAGAACAGGTAAGCGTACAAGTATGCACTGGTGAAAGAAAACTGTTGGGAATGTAACCTTTCCGTTTGTTGGTTGGTTTGTTTTGGGCATTGGGTATCAAACCAAGGATTTTCCTATCCTAGGCAAGTGCTCTACCACTGGGATAAGCCCCAGAAATATTGTAATATGTATTGACTACTCTTCTCAGCATTGGAGTGGGGAAATTGTGGTGCTGTAGAAACAAGTCAAAATAACCTATGATTTCTATAGCAGTTACTCTATCTGCTGCTATGAGACAACGATGAGACACAAGGGAAGAAAGAGATTTATTTGGCTTATTGTTCTACAGGGGAGATACAGTCCATGTGGTAGAAAAGGCACGGTGGTGGGCATAAGCTGGGGGACACCAGTTCAGGTCATAGGTGTCATCGTTGATGCAGCGAGAGCAAGAGCAAAACTATGAAAGCAGGGATGTGCCGCCAAACCTCAAGATCCACCCCCTTTAACTTGCTTTCCTCCATGTCATAGTTAGGTACAGGCGTCAACTTGACAGTTGAGGGCTTGAGCTCTGGGCACATCTTTAGAGAATTAATGGTTGAGTTGAGCCCAGAGCAAACCTGCAGATGATTGTCTAGCTAATAGGGAGAGCCCAGCCTATGGTGTATAGGACTAGGCCCTGGAATAAAATACAGAGAGCTGTTTGAGAAAGTTGGTGTCTTTGTGTACACTTGGCCAGACATGCTGGTCTGGCAAGTAAGGATCGTCCCTCTCTCAGCCGTTATATAGAGAGAGGGTGGCCAGTTCTGTCAGCCCTGGTGTTGGTGTGAGCTCTCCTGTCAAGCTGGACTGAGAACTGTAACTGGACAATCATAAGAAAAAATAAACCCCTTTTCCCTTATTTAATGGTGATCTTATCAGCTCTTATCAGCAACCATGCAGGTGAACTGCAACACTCCAGCAAGGTTCCATCTCTTAAAGTTGCCAAGGACTCTCTCAAACATTAACATCAGTCAAGGCTTCAAATACACGAGCCTGTAGGGGACAACTCACATTCAAACCATGACACAGTATCTGAGGGTCGGGTGAAGACGAATGTCAGATATGATCAGACTCTGTGATGCTCCCCTGCCCTCAGGCCCTGCTCTGCAGTCCCAAAGGGATGGATGGGCTTAACGAACACAGGTGGCCATTCTGAGGAGCTCGCCTCAGCATGTCCATCAACGTCTGTTTCAGGACTGCCACCATGTTGTGCAGGACTCCTTGCAAAAAAATGCCAGAAAATAGGAGGCTGACTGGAAGGGATGAAGGTCTGAAATGGGAGGATGGAGTGGGTGGGAATGGGGACTAAGGTTTGAAAACATTATAAATTCACCATATTCTTGTGTAAAACATTAAAAGAATAAACAATTTTTTCAAAAGCAGAAGTCCAGCAGGATGGGGTGACTGTGTTGTGTTCCTTTACTTTTCAGAGAAGCATCTGGGGAGCTTAGGCTCTGCTGTCCTTTGTGAATCAACAGCCTGGGTCAATGTCAGGTCACGGTCACTTAGCCCCACTGCGTGACACACAGCCTCATTTTGAGGGAGGTCCTTGTTGGCTTGTCTTGAAGATGAAGCTTTCATTGCATGCCTTCCTGCAGGCTCTCCTGATTCCTTGTCAGGTAGATGTGTCTTCTCAGATCAAAACCACAGAAAGAGGGGTCAAGGTAGAGCTCTTTGTCAGATAGACTGTGCTATTAGAACAGAAAGGGGCAGCTGGATGATCCCACGGGTGGAGATAAAGGCTGGAAGACCAAGTGTAGACATGCTTGTGTCAAGTTCTTCTGGAAAGCAGGAGCGCTAAGGGGGAGAGAAGATCCCGCATGCCACATGTAGGCAGAACTGTGGGAGTCCTCAGCCTGGGAACAGACATACAGGGCACATTCTCTGTAGATAACTTGTAGATAGTCGTGAAACTAAAGGTCAGCCTGCTTTTTATCAACAGCAGCCCAGCACAGTCTAAACAATGTCACAGATAAGATCTCTTTTCCGTTGGGGTTTTCATCACTGGTACAAACCACCTTTGCCCTCTCCAGTTGGTCCATCTCTTGCTTGAAAAATGAGTTCTTGAGTGGACACTTTGTCTAGATGTCCTCACACTAAGTACCAGGTAAAGGGAAAGTAAAATGGAAAGGAAACGAGAACTGAACTCCACAGACCAGAATGACCTTTACTAAAGTCAAAATGAGAGACGTCTGGCATCCTGAGGGGCTCACAGGGCTTGCTGAGCAAGGGCAAGCTTGGGAGCTGCTCCGGATGGCTTTAAGTACAACTTGCTATGAGGGAGTTGACAGGTATGAGGGAAGGATTGGCTGGTCCGTGAGTTAGATCTTCACAATGCATTCATTCACAATGCTTCGCAATGGCATTGGATAAGATATTTTAACTGGGGACAGTCCAAGACATAATTTCCTAAGACAAAGGGTTTAAAGTCAGGCTGTTCTTTGTAACCCTTCACTGCGTTCATCTGAGTTGCTAAACAAAAATCAGCATAGTGACCTCAGGAAGAAATGAAGTTAGATACAGGCGTCAACAGTTGAGGGTTCAATTTCTGAGCACATTTATAGAGAATTAGTGATTGAGTTAAACCTCGAGCAAACCTGCAGAACATTGTCTAGTTGATAGGGAACATCCAGTCCATGGTGGCAGAACTAGTCCCCGGGCAGTTGAATAAGATAGAGGGAACTGGCTGAGAGAGTTGGCATTTTTCTGCATACCTAGCCAGACATGCTGGTCTGGCAAAGTCATGGTTGTCCCTCTCTCGGTCATTATGTGGATATGGTATGGCCAGTTCCCTCAGCCCTTGGTGTTGGTATGTGCTTTCTTTGCCAAGCTGAACAAGGAACTATATTGAGACTGTCATAAGAGAAAATAAACCCCTAATTCTTTTATTAAGCTGTTTTGTCATGATTTTATCAGCAAACATGCAGGCAACCTTCAACAGAAGGCTTTTAAACTAAGAAGAGAGTCCCTGAGGTCATCAAACACCTGTACCCAATTAATAGAATAATAATTTTTCTTAGACAGTGGAGCAGAGCAGTCAGGCTGGGAAGGTTTCCAAAGGCTCCCCTCTTACCCCCCATGCCTCGAGTATCCTAAAAAAGAAAGAAACTGACCAGACCCCCATAGAAAAGATCACTAATTCCAGAAAATGTCAGAGATCTCTGTTTACTGCTTACTACAAAAGAAGAGTTCCTAATCTATAGGAACTTGTCCCAGATCTCTGTTTACTGTTTACTACACAAGGGGATGAATTCCTTGTCCTACAGGAAAACAGATCTACTCAGAGTCAAAGAAATTAAAACCAATCAATAAGGAAAAGCCACATTTTAAAAACATGCCTAACTCTGTAATTACCCCAACTCAGCTGCCTCTGGTAGCTCCCTTGCTTCTCGTGGACTTCCAGAATTCCCATGAGTTCCTCTCTGTTTCTCACTATCAATCAATAAATCTTGCTTTATCCTCTCCATGTGTTCTGGTGTCAGTCTTTGATTTCCGGGACATAAGAATCCTGAAAAGGAAATCTGGTTCACAATCATGCCTAAATATTGCCCCAAAATGCTCCACTGTTGCAATAATAAATTCCCCTTTGTGCTCACACTAGTTTGAGTTGGATTTTTGTTACCCGCAACAAAACTTTGCAGTTATATAAATACTAATCAATGGCCACAGTATAAAAACTCCAAAAATTGGCCACATAGAAAGTATTCTGATGTTCACCCGGTGACTGGGCTGGAGGCTGTGGTTTCTAGGTTTTTCCGGACTTTGGTGACCCCTTTAAGCAAACAGAAGCACCATGATGTCACAGAGACACCTTTCTGTCCACAACAGAACTCGGTAGAAAGCTGCTTGGACCCCTTCCAAGGTAAATATTTGCAGAAATTCCCAAAGCTCATAATTATAAGGCCCTCAGGGCAGGGGACCTGTGAGGGCAGCTTTTGAGTGAAATTCTGCAGTGTTCGAGGAGGAAATCCATGATCCAGTTGGATCTGCATTTAGGGTGAAAACAGATTTCTTCTACATCGTCTTCGAGTGAGGACTTGGTCAACGGCATCCGAAAGAGAAAACTATGAAATAAAACAAGAAAAAAGTAGACATTGTTTTAGGGTTTCTAGTTTATCCTATCCAGTGTTGATCAGTAGTTGAGCCAGTGGCTAAAAAAGTCAGAACTCTGTTTCCAGACAATCACTGCCCCGTCACTAAGACGGTTCCAGTTTCAGGGTCCTTTAGACTCGCAGCATCTTAACACGAGGGACCCTGTTGTCCTCAGCACATCCCCAAGTGGCTGTGACATGATGGGGTCATGTGCTTATCCCTGAGCCAGTCACTGCCCAGAGAGCCTAGGAGACAGCGACAGATCTGTCTGGGTTGCTGGTCTTCTGGCAGAATAGGAAGGACGAGCGTCTTGCAGGACCGACCACGCCATACAGTTGTGAGGGTCAGTTAGTAACCAGCAGGTCTGGAGCTGAGGTTGATCGGAGAGAAGGACGGTCCACGATGATCTTGTGAGTTCATGAGTTTCAAAACTTCATTTTTTCCCCCCACATTACTATTTTGTACCATCTGGTCATTGCATTTAAAAGTTCCACCCTTGATTTTTTTTCCCTCCATTTTTCTTTCTCTGTAAGATCATACATAGCCTTACAGCATGTGGGATCATTTAGGATTTCTTGAACCATGGCTTGTAAGTACATATGAAGTCATGTGACTGAATATGGGAGAGTCACAAAACATTTGGCAACAGCAAAAGGTTTTGGAATGCGTAATGGCTAAAAATGAATTCAAGATCAAATGTGTAATGAATCTGGGGTGTTTCTGTGGTGATTGTCCATGTGGTATCCCATGTCCTCACTGAAGCCTTGGTTCTGAACATACAACATGTGCTGTTTGTGCTGCACATGCCGACATGCATGCAACACCAGTGAACACTGCCAGAAACACCTTGGCTCAGACTTGAGACTTTGTATGTTACGAATTGCATGATTTTGCTGCTCATACAAAGTTTTTATACCTTATAGAAACATGGTGGTTTATTTACAGAAACAAAGACTTTAAATTTTTTTCTACCATCACTCCTTAACATGTATTAAATTAGTATATCTTTGGGTGATACTGTATCAGAATGCTTGATTCTTAAATTTATCATTTAAGTTGCTGACTTGAGTTTCATTAAAAAAAGGTTATTCAATAGGTTTTGGCTTCAGGTTAAGGCCAGAATTTTCAGTAATTTCTGAAATGGGCCTAAACATACTGCTATTTTGTACTATGTGTTTTATGTGAAGTGGTGTTCTCAGCATTTACTGATTATAAACAAAAATATAGATAAATCTGAAAAAGAGTGAAGGTGTTCTATGTCCTCTGGTATCAGAGATTCAGCCAAATTCAATTGTTTATGTAAAAATAATCATCTCTTTAAAAATTTTTTTTATTCAATTGTGCATGTGCGCGCTCGCACGCACGTATGTGTGTGTGTGTGTGTGTGTGTGTGTGTGTGTGTGTGTGTGTAGAACCACAGGCGAATTCAGGAACCACCATGGACCACCTCCACATCTTCCTTGTTTACTCTGCCCTGAGATTCACAGGCTCCGCCTACCAGGACCAGAAATGCAGGCCGCCCCCGCTTTCGCCCGGCATCTATACGTGGGGTCTAGGATCCGAACTCAAGACCTTCTGCCTGCAAGGCAGAGATTTAATCCCTGAGCCACCTCTCCAGCCTCAATCATATCATTAATATGCAAATTTGCTTTAATCTTTAATTAATGATAAAGTTATTTGTATAAAGGATTTGTCTTAAAATAAATTTCTTTCTCATTTATTATGAGTAAATGTTTTATTTGCATATCTATTTTATATCTCTATCTATCCAGGGGTATATAAACATTTCTTGTGTGGGACTGGGAAGATGACCCAGTGGTTAAAACACTTGCGATACAAACAAACAAACAAACAAAACTTGGGCAAAAAAGGGTTGTGAGTGAAGGGTTTCAGAAATCCTAAACTCTATCAAACCTTGGTGCAGAACTCATAAGTCATAAGCTTCAACTGGAGAAACAGCACAAGTAGGGAGATATAGTAGAGATTTACTTATGGGATTGCTTGCACAGCAAGCTCCACACCTGTAGGGCATGTCTTCAGGAAGATGCCTTTTTGGGAATGCTCTAGAGCTGCTTTGTGTGCTTTCTTCCTTCTTAGGAAAACCTCATCTATACTTTTAAGGTCTTACAATCGGCTGCATTAAGCTCACTCAGAACACCTAGGAGAATCTCCCTTAAGTTCAACTGATTATCAACTTCAGTCACAGGTGTTCCCGGAAACAATTTAAGTTAATAGGAGACTCTAACCTAGGCAAGATGATGTGCAAAAGTGTCCATCAATCTCCTACAATCCTATTGCCAATCCCAATTTCTCTGTTGAGTCTCTGATCTGAATATCTAGCTGTTTACTTGACCTGACCATTAGTGTCTCAAACTTGACCTTCTGATACCCTCTGCTGCTGTTCCTACCCTCATTATCCGTGTTCCCCATCTTGGACTCAAATAAAAACCTGCGGAGTTATGACTGGTTCTCTTTCTCTCACTTATACACATGTAGCATGTATGATCTTGATGTTCACTTCCCATCAGTTCTACCGTCTCTTCCTGGTCAGGCTCCTTCATCCATAGGCTCTATATCTATGAAGTTTACCCAACTAGTCTCTCTTTCACTCTTGCCTTACTCTCTCTCTTACTCCATGCACTCACTAATGTGATCCTTTGAAAGCATGAACCAGCTTTACCTGATTTCTGTATTTGAAACTCATCAGTAACTTCTTGTTACTGATTTTAACCTGGGTCTAGTATATTGAGAAACTGTTCACACATTCTTCTCACTCTTGTTTGTATATCTTTTTTTTTTTTTTAATTTTTTTTATTATTATTATTAGTTATGCAACTGTGCGTATGTGCGCGCGCGTGTCTGTGTGTGTGTGTATGTGTGTGTCTGTGTATGTGTAGAACCACGGACGAATTCGCGAACCACCATGGACGCCTCCACCTCCTTCTGCCCCGGGATTCACAGGCTCCGCCCTACCAGGACCAGAAGCGCAGGCCGCCCCCGCTTCCGTCTGGCGTCTATACGTGGGATCTGGGATCCGAACTCGGGACCTTCCGCCTGCAAGGCGGAGGCTTAACCCCTGAGCCACCTCTCCAGCCCGTTTGTATATCTTTTTAACATGAACTTACTTCCATAAAAAGGGAGTCTATTTTCTACCCCTTGAATTGAGGCTAGCCTTGTCCTTTGTTTTGACTTACAGAATTAAAGTGACATCTGTTTTCCCTTCTTTATTCATGTTTTTGATAACTCCAGACTTGCCCTGATCTTGCTGTGAAGCCCAGGATGACCTCCAATCTGAGGTAATCTTGCTGCCTCGGCCTCAGAGCTCTGGGATTACAGGTGTGGCTACATGCCTGGCTAGACTGAGTCTCAGGAAACCTTGCAGCTTCTGCTTTGGTCCTCTTTCAACGATCATGTGACAAACTTGGTCTAGGTTACTGGCAGGCGAGAGATCACTTGGACACAGATGAGCTCTTTGAACTGAGCCTTGATCATCTGAATAACTGCAAGAAGATCTGTGGTTCTTTTGCTAATTGGCTATGATTGTTGGTTTACAGAAATGGGACCAAGTAAAATGGCTCTTGTTGAAGCCAGAAAGCTTTGGGTTGTTTTGTTACAAAGCTATGGGTAGCTAATACACTTTACCTAGAAGGCTCTTCATTTGTGGCCAGTTTCTCCAAAACTCTCTCATCCTTCTCTCTCCTTTGATCATTCTACTGCAACTATAACTGGCCTCCTTTCTGGCCCTGGAATGCTACAAACCCTTTGCTATTTCTAGGCCTATGTTTCCTGTGGCAGTTGTATGCTTATGTCTATTTCTCAACAAAAGGTTATTCTTCAGTTTAAGTTCATGGACCATGTGAAAAAAAAGTGCCTGAAAGGTGTAAAGTTGAAAAGTATATGAAACTAATCTAGTGTAATCACTTAGTGCCCAAGGGTCAGCATTGGGTTCATACTGCTGCGTTGTTTTCTAGGACACCATATTCTGTTTAGATGACCTTGAAAGCCAAGGTAGTGTCACATGTAATCCTAATCTGCTGAGGCTGAGGCAGGAGGATTGCTGAAAGTTCAAGACTAGCCTGAGCTACATAGATACATCAAGCTCCTTGATGGCAACGCAGACTGTCTAATGAAGTACCTATGGGACAAAAGTCACGAATGTGGATGTTTGCATTGAAAATGACACACTGCTAAAACCAGCAACAACCCTCTGCTTGTAGTAGGAGCTGGATAAGAATAGGAAAGAAAAACACACACATTATGTAGTGTCAGTGACAGTGTAGAAATAAAACGTAGTATCATGCATGAGTTAATGTGAACAGATCCACAAATAGCTTAGGAACACACCCAAATTACGCAAGCCCCTAGAAATTCCTAGCTCTTGTGCTTTCTGTTTCTGGTTTTGCATTTAAATAAACACCCTTGTAGGCTTTAGGTGGGGGCCTCTTGGTTTCATAATCACGAATGTAATAGTAATCCTTTCAATCTTTCATCCTTTGAAATGAGGAGACACAAATTCAAAGCTAGCGTAGACTACAGAGTGAGATTGTCTTAAAGAATAAAACAAAATATCAAACGGCAATAACAATAACAACAAAAAACAGGTGACTTGGAAGAATTTGCTTGTCCTCTTTAAGTCTCAGTTTCTCCCATGTAGGTTGCACATAACAGTAGCATTCTACAGACCTTATCTGAAACTCTTGGCGTCACATGGGCTTGAGATGTTGAATTTCTCAGACTTTAGAACTCTGTCACTATGTATATTGCAAATCACCTAGCATTCCTAGCGGAGTCTGAGTCAGACTTCTTCCATCAAAGACATATTTCTGCAGTGATGGATTGTACTTGATAAGTTCATACCACAAGTAGCCTTTCCCCAAATCCACATGGTCCACTTAGACAGAAGTGCTCTCCCAAAGTTCCAAAATTTCAACCTGGGCCATGTCTGCAAGTACGGCCAAACAAAATGCAAGTATACTCAGGTAAAATGAGGGTTCTTCCAAGGGTCCAGTTTCAACCTGACCCACAGAAATGAGCGTACTCAGACAAATGAGCCTTCTCTGAAGGGTTCTGGAAGACAAGCCTGTGATCAAACGTGTTCAGAAAGAACTCCAAATGGGGGCACTGGAGAGATGGCTCAGGGATTAAGCCTCTGCCTTGCAAACTAGAAGGTCCCGAGTGCTTACCCGGATCCCACATGCAAATGGTAGCTCTGACGCTGGAAGATGGAGCTGGAAGAAAGAGGAGGTAGTGCATTTAAAATAATTCCTAAAGTTTCCCTTGGGCTTCCACAGGCACTCACAGTGCTTCCTCACACACACACACACACACACACACACACACACACACGCACACACACACACACACAGAACCCCAAATAATGAAATCCCAAATAATGATCCAGGTGTGCCAACTGTAGAGGAAGTGTCAGACTTTCTTGAGAATCCAAAACAAAGCCCAAATACTTGTTTTTTTGCTTCACCAGAAGAGGTGTAAAAAGCAACTGATGCTGGCTGACACGGGAAAATAGGGAAAATATCCTTGGAATAAAATGGTTCCAGCTACTGCTGGGACCCTCCTGTCTTGTCTCTCCATACCAGGGTCAGCTTATTGCAAGTGGCATATACCCCCAAATGTACTTTTGTCACTTTGTGACTGTCATTTTCTTGTCAGACCTAGGGTAATTGCCTGTTCCCCAATAGGCCAGGTTAGGCCACTTGTCCTCAAAAAGTCAATTAAAAGAACCAATCTAATAGTAAAAAACAGAAAAAAATTTCTTAAATGCGGCTACATTGAGAAGAGGGAAAAAGAGTAAGTGCTGGCTCTAGTCAGTCTTCAAATTCGGAACGTGAGGGTAAGGTTTCGTTGCGAATGAAACTCAAGAATAATTTCTCAGATACCAATTAGGGTGGAGGAAGAGAAGTTTAATGCTGGCATCTGGAGTTACGATCCCTCTCAGAGGACTCCAGACACCTGAGCTTGTACTGCTGTTTTACACAAAAGCGGGGACGGCATAGAGCAAAGGCAGGACTTTACAGAAGCAAGGGCAATGGTTAGTAATACCAAGGGTCCAGGTGGAATATAGACTGACCCAGGCCCTTGACTCTTACCAGACAGAAGCTGAGGTCAGAGCAGAAGCAGCATCGTAGTGCAGGTGCCCGCCCTGGGGATGGGCTAGTGTCTCTCTAATGTCCTGACTTGACTGCCTTTGGGATTTCAGTAATTTTTCATCTTAATTTATGTCACCAATAACTCAACAGTTTACGTTTTTCTATCTCAACTTGACTAGAGGAAATGCAAGAAACACGCATGTCTGAGCAGTCCGGGTGGAGGTGATGGCCTGCCCAACACTGGTTCATCATTGTCTTGGTTTCGGTCTTTCCCAGAAAGTGATCTCAGGAGTTTTTAGCCCTGCATGAAATCCCTCCTCACTCAGACTGGCATCAGGCCTTTTCTTGTTCCCAGCATGGGAGCGTGTGTGAGGGCGGGAGGGGGAGGGGGAGGAATTTCAATTTCCTGTTTTCAACAATTCAGATAGCCAGAGTGAGGGCACAAGTGTTTCTTCAGAATATTTTCATACCTGCCAATCTGCCTGTTTCTTTCTCCTCCAAATTGGGAGCAGAGAAACCGTTAGTTCTGAAACTTCTGTTTCATCTTTCACTTAGGAAAAAGCAGCAACAGAGAAAACAATAAGCTCGGATTTCAAGGGCGAGCTGCCAGGAAACATCTGGAAACGGAAGAGGTGAAGACTGATGTGGATTTACAATACTTTCAACACTATAGATGAAGGCAGCAGAACATCACGATGTGGTAGCTTATTCGATAAAAAAAACCGAGAGGATTACAATTTCCTTTAAACTTCTGAGCGAAGTGTTATATATTCTGGCATTCAAGACTAAATTCCGAGAACTACAGTGCAGGAAGTATTTGAAAGAGCGTGAAGATTCTTTTCATTGAACCAGCGGATGCAGATAGGCAAAGGGAGGGTTGGAAGAATTTCTGACAGCATTCCTTCTCCACTTCTTAGATCCATTTACTTCCCTTTCATATCTGGGGATCAGCCCTGAATGGGTCCAATTGGGTTCAACCAGCAGAGAAAGGAGGTGGGAAGCAAGAGAGTATCTTCTGCCCTCTCTTTCCTCGCTATGATTCTGTCTTCCCAAGGCAATGATTTCAGCGTGTGACCCACAGACCCGCAGCATCTTATCACAGATGTGTTTGCCAAAAATACATATTCTTAGACAGCCCTAAACCTGCTAACCCACAGATAAACACCACATGTATACTACACACATACATATACCACACACATATGCATCACATGCACAATAGGCCACACACACAACATATATACATGCATATCACACACATACATGTACCACGCACACATAGACCACACACATACACCACAGCAAATAAATCACACACATAACATTACACACATACAGAGTGCATACACACACACACACACACACAGGATTTCACAGAGTTAGGCTGCCCTGGTAGTCACTGTTCAGTCCAAACTGGTGTGAAACTCACATTAATCCTCCTGCCACAGCCTCTCAAGGGCTGGAATGACGGCCGCGAACCACTCCCTCAGCAGTAATCTGTATTTCTAAAACACCTTCCGGGTGCTTTGCTGTGTTCTACATTCCTAGAACCAATTCCTAGTGGGCAGCAGACCTTCTACAGGCTCAACTCCACCCCCCAACGCCCTGTATGCGACAGCCCATGGAGGCCAAGGGGTGACTTCAGGAATCATCCTGGATTATTCTACCTTCTTTTACTTTGCTCTGGAGTCTCCCAGGCTGAGTCTTCCAGGGCTGGAGGTGCAGGCCACCACCGTTTCTGCCCAGAATTTTTTACATGGGATCTGGGATCCGAACTCTCAGGCCCTTCTGTGTATGAGGCCAAGGCTTAAAACCCCGAGCCATCTCCAGACCCGCAGGCTCAGCCTTAACTGAAATGCAGTGTGTCTGTTTCTTTGTCCTTCCAAAGCTGGGTAGCTCTGCTATAACCGAGTACTTACAATGCTTGTAGTTGCCCCTGCTGATTAGCGCCTTGTTAATGTCTCGTGAGTGCTGCCTGGCCTGCTAGCACTGCTGTGGGCCATGCTGGAAATAAAAGTATCCAGAGGCATGGTGGTATGTCCAGAATACATGGTCTGCTCCAAGCCAGTCATTCACTCACTAGGCCTTCCCCAGCGGGCACCTTCTGTGCTTTGGTGACGGCTGGTCGAGTCCCATTCTGAGCTGTGTCACAGATGGGCTGGTTCCTTCTCTTGGTCAAGAAGACGCCCCGCAAGTCCTGCCTCTGACATCACTATACAGCCGCTCCTGCTGTTCATCCCGCCACGGTGAGAGGGCAGCCTGCAGGGAAGGGCATGTAGATGAGGAGCTGCTGTGCCACTTGCCAGCCGTGAGATGGGGCAAGTCACGTGGCCTTTCCGAGCCTCGGACTTCCTATCTGTACACGTGGACACTATTGTTGATGGGATGGTAAGTTGGAAGGACGACACAAGGCACCAAGTACTTAGAGCGACCTGTCCTAGCGTAAAAGCTTCACGGACCTGAGCGTCTGCCTTCTGAAAGAGCTGTTTAAGGCTGCTGGGGGTTAGTCCAGGTTAGCCTGCATGAAGCTCTGGGTTCAGATCCCAGCACTGCATGAGCTGGGTACAACCTTGGTACTCAGTGGATGGAGGTTGGGGTATCAAAAGATCAAGGTCACTCTCTGCCATATCTAGAGTCTGGGTAATCTGGGCATAAGACCCTATCTGAAAGGGTTGAAGCGCTGAACCTCCTACTAGGCTTGGAATACCTGACTCCACGGTGAATCGTTTTACGCCGCATGTGACTTTCGTGTGCTCTGCTGACATTCAGGTATGTGGAAAACCTGTTTATAATGACCTGGGCCTAAAACTGAACTATTTAATATGTAAACGCAAACTGTATTTTTGCAAGATTTTAGTAAACACTGAATTTTCCAGTAGGGCAATTATTGTGTAAGTCAAAGAGGAAGGTTCTTTGTTTGACTTGGAACTTTGCCAGAAGTTGTTCAACATGTTGGACATTGTGTCACCAAAGGGAATGTTTCATGAGGGCTGAATACCCAGTTCACTGCTCTTTTATCCACCTGCACATACAACAGTTGCCTTCACATTAATGAATCCTCCCTTGTCAAAAGAGAAAGACAAAGTGTCTGTGATCCGGAAGACCTGCAGCAAATGTGACAGAGTTTCTCCTTGGCCAGAACCAAGGAAGAGGAAGGTTGCCTCACCAGGGGAGGGGGAGGGATGCTGGGAACACTGCAAACTGGAGTTCTTCAGGGTGAGCTTGTCCCGGAAGGTGACGGCTGGGAGGTGAAAGGTGAAAGTTGAAGATGCCAAAGAGCCTTGGCCAGGTGAAGACAGAGAGCTGCCTGGGAAATATCCTGAAGCTGGAATACAAGTGAGGGAGGAAAGAGCGAGAGCGAGAGCGAACGAGCGAGAGCGAGAGAGAGAGAGCGAGAGAGAGCGAGAGAGAGAGCGAGAGAGAGAGCGAGAGCGAGAGAGAGAGAGAGAGAGCGAGAGCGAGAGAGAGAGAGAGAGAGAGAGAGAGAGAGAGAGAGAGAGAGAGAGAGAGAGAGATATTAAGGTTTGAGAAAGAAGGCCTTGGTGCCTAGTGAGGCTTTTACTCTGTGGAGATCCTGAGGGTAAGGAGCAGTATGAGCAATTACAGGAACGATAGGAGGATTCACTCATTAATTCTCACTGGACTAGGTTATCTATTAAAAAGATGAAGCTTGGGCTAGGGAGATGGCTCAGGGATTAAATCCTTTGCTTTACAAGCAAAAGGACAAGAGTTTAGGTCCCTAAATCCCATGTAAAAATGTAGCAGTCTGTAACTCTGTCCCTGGAAGTGATGCGGGGACAGGAAATTAACCATCCCAATGTTGTAGGGTTCTTTTTTCTGGAGTCGAAGATTGAAACCGGAACACACGTAGAGGATTAAGGTAGAGTTTACTAGAGGAGAGAAACGTTGGAACTCATGGACTCCACATGTGGAGGGCCATGAGGGGCTAGGGAGCCCGAGAACTCTTGAGAAGCAGGCAGCTGGAAACGGACGTGTGGAACCTAGGCATGGAGTCCACGAAGAGCAAGGCAAGGAGCTAGAAAGAACTCATGGCACAAGTGCCTGGAGGGGTAGGGCGCCAAAGATAGCTGCCAGGGTACAGACATATTTATACACTTAGGCTTTTTCTCATTGGTTAGCTCCCATTGGGGCCCAACCCAGTTGCTCTTGGGCCCCTGTGGGCTAGAGGTCAAGCTGTTTGATGTGGAGAGCTCATCTCCATAATCCCTTCATAGGGAAGTTGGCAATCTTATCTCTGGGAGGTTGGAGTCGGTTCCTCAGCAAGAGGGTTCCTTCAGGGTGATTGCAGCAGTGGAGTGTATCCTTCAGGAATTTCAAAGACCTTTAGAGACCTTCCCAGATTGGCTGTTTTAATCCTGACTTAATCAGCACTCAGGACTTTCTGCTTGCAAGGCAGAGTCTTAATCCCTGAGCCATCTCTCCCACCCCTCACATAAAGATTCTGACTATAGAATCTTGTATGATTTTGTCATGACAATTAATATTATATCTCTGGCATTTTCTCCAACTCTTTCAAATAGTAATAACTACGTTAAGGTCCTGTTTTGTACAAATACACCAGGAAATATGGGGTCGGAAGGATCCGTCCATCTCTTTGCTGTGAGATCAAGGCCAGTACCTTTTAGATCCCTCCAAGTGGTGGGAATATCAGGAGCCTTAAAGAGATTGTCACAAAATCCCGACTTAGAAGGGACTTCTGCAATGTCTTTGCCTTCAGGGTGGGGAGAGGTCACCCCCCTCTGATTCCTAAATCTTTTTTTTGTTTGTTTGTTTCTTATTTTTATTTTTTTTATAATACATTTTTTATTATTATTTCAGCTCATACAAACTTAATAGATACACCAGTTCCCTCCCTCCCTCTCCCCCCCCCCCAGTCCCCTGCTCCCCCTCCCCTCACCCCTCCCACCCCATCCCTCCCGTGCCTCCCGCCCAGGTTCCCAGAGTTCTTTCTTGTGCATGCCTGACTCTCTTCTGGGCCCTCCTCTCGGATGACATACAAGGACCCAGTGGCATTTCCCTGAACCCTTTCCTGTGTTCCCCTTAAGCATAGGAACACTACTGTGGCTGCCAATCCCTTGCCTCCAAGGATCTTGGTGCCTTTAGCAGATGCTAGACTTTGTGAGGTAATAGTGTGTTGGACATTGCGCCGGGCATGCAATGTCCAATTATGATTGCTTCGGCCCTAACTTGTGTAGAGTATCTTGCAAATCACTGCTCCTCCCATCCTTTTGCTCTTACACTCTTACCGACCCCTCTTCCGCAAATGTCCCTGAGCTTCAGGATGGGGAGAGATTAGTCTGGCCTAGTTCTAGGTGGTTGATATAGAGTCTCTGAAGTTCTGGATAGTGGTTCGTTGATTTTCTTTTGCAGTTTTGTTGCTCCTGTAATGCCCTTCACTCCATCGTGATGGGCACTGTATGTCACTCCCTAGGTCACGGGGTGAGGCCCGGCTGGACCGCGGGCGCGTCCCCAGCGGCGGAGCAGGGTGGGGTAAAGGGCTGATTCCTAAATCTTAAAGGGCCTGTGTTGGCCTTGGCCTCGCTGAGTTCTCCCCCAAGGGCTTTGGAAATCTTAAGGCAACAGAAATATGCTTTCTTGGAGGAATGAGGCTTTGTAATTTCCAAGTGACTTACTGGTGTTGTATTTTCCTGCAAGCAGAACATAATGCTGTCTTGAACTTTGCCCCCTGTCTAATCTCAGGAGGTCACTGTGTAGCAATTTCAAACACTCCATCCTAGTGGAAGGTTCATGAGACTTTGGAAGCAAACAGCCTCTTAGTCCCAGGAAGTTTTTGAAACTAACAGGATTCAGAGGGTGGGATGGGAGCCCTCTCCAAAATAAGAGGCATCAGTAAACAACTGCCGGAGGAAGAGTCTTTCCTGGCTGGCATGGCAGTCTGAAGGAGATTCTGAGTAAGCCAGAAGTCTGAAGATTGGCAAGTCGGTCATGTACACAGCTCCAAGGTGACAGCTTGATCACCCGTCCGGGGTTGGACTTTTTGATGATGAGGCTGCCTTTGAACTATCCCTATTACTGTAGGTAACTTTCACCCATACTCCTGTAAGTGACCACAATAAACTCCTTGGTTTGTCAAGTTGGCATTAATAGGTACTTTGGTTCTATTGTTGAATACCTGTCTGGGGTGAATAGATGTTAGCGTGGCATCTCCCTCGGTAAAGTGTCACACAACAGTCTGAATTCTCTCCTGCACACAGTAGCCAGTACATTGACCTGGGCCCATGAAATGGCCAAGGGCCTGCGTGTGTGCAAATGGGTGTTCTGTGGGCACAAAGAGAAGGGGGCAGAGTCTGGGATGGAACGATGAGACGGTGTCTTCCATGCGGCCATGCGTAGGTATGTTCAGAATGTTATAAAGGCAACAGGAGCTTCAAGTGGGTCAATGCAGGATTTATGCCATAGAAATTGGCAAGAATTATGCTCCAGGTCTTAGTTCACTTAGAATTCCAGTTGCTAGATATCAGGTGATTGCTGACTGCCCGCTGACAGAAGCTGCTTTGTCTCTTCTCTGCCCTATAAGGAGTCTCTAGCCCAAGAATTTAATTTCTTGTCTGAAGAGACCAGCCCTGGATAGAGTCTCTTCAGGAGACTGTGTGGCTTGTTAAGAATTTCTGAAATGAGCAAATTGCTGGTTATCTGGAGTCACACTGTTGAGCAGTTCTAAACTCTTATTCTCCTATTCTTGGGGTAGAATCCTCAGAGGACCTACTTCAAACTGTAACTGCAGAGGCTCATGAGCCCTAGCAAGAATGCACATTCTCACCCCAAATCTTACATTTACAGAATGCTTGCAGCTTCAGAGAAGCAGATAGAATTGGTACGGTTTTAGCCCCAGGGTTCCTTTCTCTGAAAGTTCCAGGAACTGTAATCAAATCAAATCAAAACAAAACAAAACAAAACAAAAAATAACCAACAGCAACACCCTCCCCCTCCCAAAAAACTGTGACTATTTTTTATTTTGCAGACCTGCCCTCTGGTGGCGAATTGGGGGAAATTACAAGTAGATTTCCGTGGCACAGATTCTGGAAGAGAATTTCCAGGAATGCGGCCATCTGCTGGGTCCAGGCAGGAGATACAGAAAAGGAACTGTAGGGATGGATGTGAGAAGAATTGGGAAGGTGTGGGTGTGCTGCAGAGTCTTTGCCCAGCTGGAAGCAGGGGACCTAGTGCAGGGTCCATGAGCCCCTTTGTGTCTAGAATGGAGGTCATCATCCAGATCATCATCCAGATCATGGGATGTCTGCTTGACCTTGCAGCGTTCACTCACTGTTAAGCCAGTTATGGCTCTAATTCAGTGGTAGAGCACTTGTCTAGCAAGTGCCAGAGGCCCTGGGTTCAATCCTTAGTATAGATAAAAAATTGAGTAGATTGCATGCATGAAAAAATATCTCCATCTTTTTGGTAAACATATGACCTTTGGTAGTCCTAAGTTCATACTGCTATTTAGCAGCAATGTGGTAACACTAATGGCTGTTTGTAGAACTTCTGAAAAAATCATAAGTGACTTTTAAGAACTACTTATTGTCATTTTGTGTGTGTGTGTGTGTGTGTGTGTGTGTGTGTGTGTGTGCATCAGAGGACACTGTGTGAGGCTCAAGGGTGACATCAGGAATCATCCTTGATTGGTCTACCTCCTTTTTGCCTTGCTCTGGAATTTTCCAGGTTCTGTCTTCCAGGGTCAGAAGTGCAGGTCGCACCATTTATGCACAGCATTTTTTAATGCAGGGCCCAGGATCCAAACTCAGGATACTCTGCTTTCGTGGCAGAGGCTTAACCTCTGAGCCATCTCTCCAGCCCCAAGAACAAATGCTGGAACAAATGTTTCCAACAGATCTGGGAACATGTTTTATGCTTTAGATATGATTTGCACCCACGTGTGCTCAAGCACCAAAGCCTCAAATCGACCAACCCAAAGGGCATGGAAAGCGTGGAGAACATGCCGTCCCAGCTGCTGGGAACACTGAGCCAGGAGTTGCTTGCAGGCCCACGAGTTTGAAATCAGCCTGGGTAACAGTCAGACTAAGTCTCAAAACACAAGTCAAAGAGATCTGGTAAGGAGGAATGTTTTCTTCGTCACTTTAAACTTTTTTAATTATATAATCTAGTGTGCGCAAATGCCCTTGCCCATGCAAATACTGGTGAAGGCCAGAGATTGATGATTTTGTGTCTTTCTCTACCACTTTCCACTTCATTTATTTATCTGTGTAACGGTTACTCTTAACTGTTGCTGTGAGACAATACCCAAAGTCAAACACTTAAGGGATAAAGGGAGATTTATTCAGTTGATGGTTCCAGAGGGGGAGAAACAGTCTTTCGTGGCGGAGATAACATGGCTGGTGGCTGAAGCTGGAGGCAGCTAAGTCACTGCAAACATCCTGGAGACTCAGAGCTGCTCAGTCCAGGAGGCCTCTTCCAGGGCTTCTCTTTTGTGGTTCCTTTAATTAGTTTGCCAGTGGGAGGTTCCCATCAGATCTAGGGCTGGTCTTGTATTGTAAAAGTGTTGATCCAGATACTCTCTTCAGGTGGTCTGACAGCTGATCTTAGTCAATGCCAGGCGTGGTCAAGTTGACACCCAGGATCAACCATCGCAATCTATTTAATTCCGAGATGAGATCCCTCTCTGGACCTGGGTCCACTGACTAAGGAACTCCAGGGATCCACTTGTCCATACCCCCACCCAGCGCTGGGGTATGGACACATGACATGGTGTCTGCCTTTTACATAGATGCCGGGGGTCTGAACTCAGATCTCCACGCTTACATAGCAAGCATTTTACCCACTGAGCCGTCTCCGCAGCCCTTATTATGTAATATTTCATAAGAATAATCTCTCTCTCTCTCTCTCTCTCTAGAGCAAAACAGTCTTCTCTACATTACTCATGTTCTACTTAGTAGGATTTCCTGCACTCCTGCCACAGGGAACAAATAGCATTCTTTATTAGTCCCTTGCTAAACTCAGCGTTTAATCATTTGTTGAGATGGATTTTCTTTTTTTTTTTTTTTATTTCAGCTCATACAAACTTATTAGGTACACCAGTTCCCTCCCTCCCTCCTCCTCCCCCCGTACCTCCTGTTCCCCCTCCCCACCCCTCTCCCTCCCCATCCCCCAGTGCCTCCCACCCCAATTCCCAGAGAGTCCTTTCTTGTGCATGACTGATTTTCCTCTGGGCCCTCCTCTCCGATGACGTACAAGGACCCAGTGGCCTTTGCCGAACCCTTTCCCGTGTTCCCCTTAGGTATAGGAACACTGCTGTGGCTGCCAATTCTTTGCCTCCAAGGATCTTGGTGCCTTTAGCAGATGCTAGACTTTGTGAGGTCAACAGTGTGTTGGACAATGCGCAGGGCATGCAAAGTCCAATTATGATTGCTTCAGCCCTAACTAGTATAGAGTATCTTACATATCATTGCTCCTCCCATCCTTATGCTCTTACACTCTTACCGCCCCCTCTTCCGCAAATTTCCCTGAGCTTCAAGATGGGGAGAGACTAAGCTGGCCTAGTTCTAGGTGGTTGATATAGAGTCTCTGAAGTTCTGGATTGTGGTTTGTTGATTTTCTTTTGCAGTTTTGCTGCTCCTGCAATGCCCTTCACTCCATCCTGGTGGGCATTGTATGTTACCCCCTGGCCAGAGACAAAAAGTTGTTAGAGTCTTGTGATAAAAGCACATTCAAAGGTAGATGTAATAAAAGTGGGAAACCACAGTGAGGGAGGGGTCTATCACCCATTTGCAAAATTGTTACTTTTTATCTGCCAGACTATATGCCCTCCTCTTCTGGTGAGATCACTCCCCCTCAGTAGTAAATGATCAGGAACAAAAGTCTGTAAACTTAATCAGATGTCTCATTACTTATTTGGGTCCTTGGTGGAGGCCTATTTTCCCTGCTGTAACATGGTCCCTTCTCTCCTTCTTTCTGGTGTGGCCCTCCTACCCCATCCCTCCTGTTCATAATCCTTGGAATTCCTGTCTCTAGGTGGGCTGGGTGGGTTTGGTACTAGGAGCCACCTATTAGGGAGTACATACGGCGCTTAATTTTCTGGGTCTGGGATACTTCACTTAATACAATTGTTTCTAATGACATCCATTTCCCGGCAAATTCCAGTAATTCATCATTTTTGATGGCTGAGTAGTACTCCATTGTATAGATGTACCACAGTTTCCTTATCCACTCGTCAACTGTTGGACATTTGGGCTGATTCCATGTCTTTGCTATTGTAAACAGTGCTGCTATGAACATGGTCGTGCTTGTGCTATCGAGGCGAACCTCTGCTGTATGGGGGGTTATTCCCAAAAGTGGAATAGCAGGGTCATATGGCATTTCAATCTTTAATTTCTTTAAGAATCTCCAGACGGCTCGCCAGAGTGGCTGTATGAGCCTGCATTCCCACCAGCAATGTAGGAGAGTTCCCCTCTCTCCACATCCTCTCCAGCATTTGTCGTTGTTAGTATTGTGGATTTTTGCCATCCTGACCGGGGTGAGATGATATCTCAGGGAAGTTTTGATTTGCATTTCCCTGATGGCTAAAGAAGTGGAGCATTTTTTCAGATATTTGTTAGACATTTTAATTTCATCCCTGGTAAAGTTTCTTTTAAGTTCCAGGGCCCATTTTTTAATTGGGCCATTGGTTTCCTTGGTGTTTAGTTTTCTAAGTTCTTTGTGCACTCTGGACAATAGAGCTCTATCAGATATGTGGTTAGTGAAGATTTTCTCCCATTCTGTGGGTTGCCTTTGAGCTCGTGTTACAATCTCTTTATCTGAACAGAAGCTCTTTAATTTCACAAGATCCCAACTGTTGAGAGTTGGTAGCAGTGACTGTGCCATTGGATGTCTGTTTAGGAACTGTTGGCCTAGCCCAATCAGCTCGAGGGAGTTCCCTATCCTTTCAACTATGGTTTTTATAGTCTCTGGCCTGATATCAAGGTCCTTGATCCATTTGGAATTAAGTCTTGTACATGGTGACAAGTACGGGTCCAGCTTTAATCTTCTGCATGTGGAGATCCAGTTTTTCCAGCACCATTTATTGAAGATGCTGTTCTTTTTCCACTGGATTCTTTGGGCCCCTTTGTCAAAGACCAAATGGCTGTAACTTTGTGGGCTTATATCTGGGTCTTCAATCCTTATCCATTGATCTGTGTGTCTATTTTGGAGCCAATACCAGGCTGTCTTTACAACTATGGATTTGTAGTATAGACTAAGGTTTGGTATGGTTATACCTCCAGCTGTGTTTTTGTTACTCAGGATTGTTTTTGCTATCCTGGGTCTTTTGTGCCTCCATATGAACTTTGAGATTGTTTGGTCAACTTCTTTGAAGAATTGCTTTGGGATTTTGATTGGTATAGCATTGAATCTGTATATTGCCTTTGGTAGGATGGTCATTTTCACGATGTTGATTCTGCCAATCCAGGAACAAGGGAGGTCTTTCCACCTTCTGGTGTCTTCGGCTATTTCTTTCTTTAGGGTTTTAAAGTTTTCATTGTAAAGGTCTTTTACCTCCTTAGTTAGGTTTATACCAAGGTATTTCATTTTTTTAGGGGCTATAATTAATGGTATTGTTTCTCTCAAGGCTTTTTCACTTCTTTCATTCTGGGCATATAGGAAGGCCTCTGATTTTTGCACATTTATTTTGTATCCTGCCACCCTGCTGAACTTCTCAATTAGTTCCAGGAGCTTCCTGGTGGAGTTTTTGGGATCACTCAGGTATAAGATCATGTCATCTGCAAATAGGGATAGCTTGACTTCTTCCTTGCCGATTTGAATCCCTCTTATGTCCCTTTCTTGTCTTATGGCTTCAGCTAAGACTTCAAGTACAATATTGAATAGAAGTGGTGAGAGTGGACAGCCTTGTCTAGTTCCTGATCGAAGTGGGAATGCTTCCAATTGTTCCCCATTGAGCATAATCCTTGCTGTGGGCTTGTTGTATATAGCTTTTATTATATTGATAAAGGTTCCTTCCATTCCTACTGTCTCTAGCGTTTTGATCATAAAAGGCTGTTGGATCTTGTCAAAAGCTTTTTCTGCATCTATCGAGAGTATCATGTGGTCTTGGACTTTGGACTGGTTTACATGATGAATTACATTTATTGATTTGCGTATGTTGAACCAACCTTGTGTGCCGGGGATGAAGCCTACTTGGTCCCCATGAATGATCTTTTTAATATGTTTTTGAATCCGATTTGCTAAGACTTTGTTGAGAATCTTTGCGTCTGTGTTCATCAGGGAGATCGGCCTATAGTTTTCTTTTTAAGCGAATCTTTATTAGGTTTTGGGATTAAAACGATATTAGCTTCATAGAAGGAATTTGGTAGTGTTCCTTCCTTTGCTATTTGATGGAACAGTTTAAGGAGTATTGGTGTTATTAACTCCTTAAATGTCTGGTAGAACTCTGTGCTGAATCCATCTGGTCCAGGACATTTTTTGGTGGGAAGATTCGAGATTACTTCCTCAATTTCCTTATATGTTATAGGACTATTTAAATAATTCACAACTTCCTGATTCAATTTAGGTAAGTTGTGTTTATTTAGAAATTCATCCATCTCTTTTGTGTTGTCAAACTTCACAGAGTATAAGTTTTTGAAATATGATGTTATAATTCTCTGGATTTCTTGGGTATCAGTAGTGATAACTCCATGTTCATTTCTAATTTTGTTAATTTGGGTTTTCTCTCTCTTGCTTTTGGTTAGTTTCGCTAGGGGTGTATCAATCTTATTGATTTTTTCAAAGAACCAGCTTTTTGACTGGTTGATTTTTTCTATCGTTTTCTTAATCTCGATTTCAGATATTTCTCCCCTTATTTTGCTAATCTCCTCTCTTCTACTACTTTTGGGATCAGATTGCTCTAGCTTCTCTAAAGCTTTAAGCTGCATTGTTAAGTTGTTTATTTCTGACGTTTCCATTTTTTTGACGTAGGCATTAAGAGCTATGAACTTACCTCTTAGAACAGCTTTCATTGTGTCCCAGAGATTTTGGTAAGTTGTATTTTCGTTATCATTCACTTTCAGGAAATCTTGAATTTCCTTTTTAATTTCTTCCTGAATCCATGTCTCATTCAGCATCATATTGTTAAGTTTCCAGGAGTTAGTGTATTTTCTCTTGTTTGATGTGTTGTGGATGTCCAGCTTTAGGCCGTGATGGTCTGATAGGGCACAGGTTAGAATTTCAACTTTCTTGTATATGTGTAGATTCATTTTGTGGCCCAATATGTGATCTATTTTGGAGAAAGTTCCGTGTGCTGCTGAGAAAAATGTGTATTCTTTGGTGTGTGGGTGAAAAGTTCGATAGAGATCTGTAAGGTCCATTTCTTTCAGGGTTTGATTAAGTTCCAAAGTGTCTCTGTTAAGCTTTTGACCTGTTGATCTATCCCATGTTGACAGGGCGGTGTTGAAGTCCCCAAGAATTATCGTTTGGGGATTGATTTCTTGCTTTAGACGCTGTAGGGTTTTCTTAATGAATGTGGAGGGGCCCGTATTGGGTGCATATATGTTCAGGATTGTGAGGTCTTCCTGGTGAATTGTGCCTGTGACTAAAATGTAGTATCCATCCGTGTCTCTTATAATTTTCTTTGGTTTGAAATCCACTTTGTCTGATAGCATAATGGCTACCCCTGCCTGTTTTCTGCTTCCATTTGCTTGTAGAATTGTTGACCAGCCTTTTATTTTTAGAGCGTGCCTATCTTTTGTGGTGAGATGGGTTTCCTGCAGGCAGCAGATTGATGGATTGTGATTTTTAATCCATGTTTGTAATCTGTGTCTCTTGATCGGTGAATTAATTCCATTAACATTTAGTGTTATAATGGAGAAACTATTGTTAATTCCAGACCTTTATTATGTTTAGTAGCTTTTATAAGTATATTGCTTCTTTTTTAATGATGTTATACTTGCCTTCTGTTCTCTTGGATATGCCTGTTTTTTTCTTCACGCTTGAGTATCATTTCTAGCATTTTTTGAAGGCCTGGTTTGGTGGCCTGTATCCCTTAAAGTTGTCTTTGTGCTGGAAAATTTTTCTTTCTCCCTCGATCATGACTGATAGTTTTGCAGGGTAAATCAGCCTGGGTTGACATTTTTGCTCATTCAATACTTGAAGTATGTCTCTCCAAGCTCTTCTTGCTTTTACTGTTTCGACTGAGAAGTCATTTGTTATTTTGATAGGTTTACCTTTAAAAGTGACTTGTTTTTTCTCCCTTGAAGCTCTCAGCACCAGTTCTTTATCTTGAATGTGGAGTGTTTTAACTATTATTTGCCGCGGCGTGCTTCTATTTTGGTCGTATCTGTTTGGGGTGCGGAATGCCTCTTGTATATGGATGGGCCTCTCTTTTTTTAGATGAGGAAAGTTTTCCTTGATGATCGTTTGAAAAATTTCCTCAGGGGTGGTATTTTGAGATTCTTGCTCTGGTATTCCATGAATACGCATGTTAGGCTTCTTCAGGGTGTCCCATATCTCTTGGATATTTCTCTCAAGTATCTTTTTGGCTTTAACAACCTCTTCCATTGAGCTGGTTAGTACTCCCACTTTATCTTCAAGGTCTGAAATTCTGTTTTCTGCTTCGTTAGTTCTGTTGGTAAGACTCTCTGTGGCGTTCTGGGTTGAAGATAACTTGTCTTTTAGCTCAGTTTTAAACTCTGCTTGAGTTTGTTTTAACTGCTCTATGCCACTTTTTGTTTCTTGCACTGTTTTTCTCAACTCCTCCAGATGTCTGTTGTGTTCCTCTTCAAAGCAATTGATTCGATTATTTAATTCCTCCCTGATTTCCTCTTTCATAGTATTGAACATGGTAATGATCATATTTTGAAAGTCTTTATCCTGGGTGGGGCTTTCTTGGCCTTTTTCCATGGGTTTGTTCTTGTTGGAGTCTAACATTATGGGATTAATTTCTTCAGTGGGAAATTTGTTTACTTGATTATTGCTTCTCATGGATTTGCACTTTGACTTTGGCATTGTCATTTTAACTCTTAAGATCTCTCAATTTCACTAAACTGAATTATTTGGCCTGTGGTCCTGGTGGGCGGGGCGGGCGGAGACTTACCTAGGTCGTGGGGTGAGGCCCGGCTGGACCGCGCGTGCGTCCCGACCGGCGGAGCGGGTTTAGGGTGCAAAAAGGGGGGATGGGGGTGACGGCGTGGAGCTATTTAACCCGAGGGCAGCTGGGGCGCCGGGCGCAGGGGGAGGTCCTCCTGGTCCCTGGGTCCCGCGCGCGGCTCTGGCTGGATGGTGGGAGGCGGAGCGGGTCCCTGTGGGCCGACCTGGGGGTCCTGGTGGGCGGTGCGCGCGGGGGGGGGGCGGGGGGTACTCACCAGCTAGGGCGCGGCGTGGACGCCCGGCTGGACCGCGCGCGCGCGTCCCGACCGGCGGAGCGGGTTTAGGGTGCAAAAAGGGGGGATGGGGGCGACGGCGTGGAGCTATTTAACCCGAGGGCAGCTGGGGCGGGGCCCGGGCGCAGGGGGAGGTCCTCCTGGTCCCTGGGTCCCGCGCGGCTCCGGCTGGATGGTGGGAGGCGGAGCCGGGTCCCTGTGGGCCGACCTGGGGGTCCTGGTGGGCGGTGCGCGGGGAGGGGGGGCGGGGGTACTCACCAGCTAGGGCGCGGCGTGGACACCCGGCTGGACCGCGCGCGCGCGCGTCCCGACCGGCGGAGCGGGTTTAGGGTGCAAAAAGGGGGCTGTTTAGATGGATTTTCTACATGGGCAATTATTTTATGGGAATAAATTGACTTTTTTTCTTTCCAGCTCTTGTTCCTGTGTCCTTTCCTTGGCTCGTGGCACCAACTGGCACCTGTGCATTAGCATTCCTGAGAAGTGGCAGGAGCAGGCCATCTTTGCTTTACTCCTGCTGGAAAAAGGCTTCTCTTTCATTATTAACCGTAATGTTTGCTGTAGATTTGGATAGGCCTCTCTATCAGGTTAAATAAATTCCCTTTTATTCCTAGTCTGCTGAAAAGAGCAATTATGAATAAATTATGAATGAATGTTGAATCAAGTGATTTTTCTGTCTCTATTAAAATGATCACATGATTATATTTAGCTTTTATTATAGATATTTTCAAATATACACAAGAAGAGTCTCATTAGTTTCCTGCTATTTTTCTGTTGTCTCTACTTGGCATTTCTTTCCTTTAAATATTATTTTTCCATTTGAGAGCGATTCAGACATCTTATACTTCATCATAAATTCAGAGCCATAGTGTCCGTGAGTGAGCCAAGGTCAGGCTACAAGGACAGTATAATTCCCGTCTTATCTTCATCATCAAATATCCAAACTGTGCTCACTTTTGTTGATTTTCTAAACTGTGATGTTTTAATTAGTTTATTTGAATAAGAAAGCTAGAAAAAGAGCCACATTTTAATTGCTTAGTATGTTTCTTAGTTCCCTTTAAATCCTTAAAAGTGTTTCATTTTCTTTCAATGAAGTCTTTCCATCTTTTGTGTTCTTTTGAAGGAAGTCTTACACAGAGTCTGGCCGCATAAAGCAGATGAAGTGGATGCGATGTGAGTGAATGAAGGATTCCCTAAGACAGGAGTGGACTGGAGGAATTTTTATTTGGTCCCTTCAGAAACAGTCTGGAAATCACAGATGTATCTCTATGAGCAAAACCAGCATCGGAATTTTCAGATCTTAGGTCTGGGTTAGAAAGAACTCTCGCTTAGCATGCAGGTACCCACAGCCCTGGTGGATAGGGAATGTTTTAAAAACTGTCTTTAGAGTCAGGTGTCAAATTCTCAGACCTCCTTTTGTTATAATACATGTAAAATGTCCGCTTACATTGCCCTTGCCGTCACGCCCCCCGGGAGGCGCACAGTAACTAGTATGTTCCTTGCTGTGATCTGTTAGGTTCCCAGACACCTTTGGCCAGTGATTTTTGACAGTTGCTGATGATCACTGTTGGTCCCTGTGATTAATTAAAGGTCGAAAGCAGTGACTTTCTATATCGTTAGTCCTTCCAGGCTTCATGAGCTGACAGTGCTATAAAGAAGACTGTACATCAGTCATTTGCTTATCCCGAAATACATTTTGAGTAGGAAAGGTAGGTTTAAATGTCAGATTTCATCCAAATGAGGAAAGTGAGTCACTTTGGAATGAGATGGTGTCCTGTTAACCTCCTGAAACATCCAATAATGTATGTATAAATTAATGTATTTTTACATATTTGCTGTATTAAAAATATCTATCATCTATAGTTTACTTTATCTATCATCTATCTATCTATCTATCTATCTATCTATCTATCTCTCTATCTATCTTCTATCTATCTATCTATCTATCTCTCTATCTATCTTCTATCTATCTATCTATCTTCTATCTATCTATCTATCTATCTATCTATCTATCTATCTATCTATCTGTCTATCTATCTGTCTATCTATCTCTCTATCTATCATCTATCATCGTCATCATCACCATCATCATCTATTATTTAGGGGGTGTGAGGACATGGTCTCAGGTAACCCAGCCTGGCCTGGAACTGATGTCACAGCTCACACTATCCGTGAACTTCCACCTTCTTTCCCCATGTGCCAGATTCTTGTGCTGTTATGCTTGACAAATATATACATATACATATGTATATTTGTGTGTATATTATATGAAGCTAAAATAAATATGTATTATGCATAGTTATAATGTATATATAATATACAGTTAGTAGTGTATTTCAATCTGTTGAAATCAGTATTATTGGTGCTCCAATTAATCGCTGTCTTAGGAAACATGATGACTTAGCTTGTTGCTAACATACCTCCCACTTCCCAGTCCTCAATAACTTTCCTTAAATTCGCCCAAATTTGACAAGTCAGGATATGTCTACCACTTCTACAATTTTGAAAAATGTCAATATTACATTTGATAAAAAGAATAAAATAATTTTTTTCTTTTGATTTTTTAAAATGACTGTATGTTTACGAATATTTTCTAGTTGAGGAATTTTACTAATAAAATCTTTTTCTGAGAATTTATTCATTTGATTTTTGTTTTAAAATTACTGGTTAACTATCGTATTCAACATTATTATTCCTTTGTTCTAAACATTCACTTAAATTTTTATTCTGAAAATTTACATCAAACTTATGAAAAATGAAAATACATTGAAGAGAGATGGCTCAAGGGTTAAGACTGTCTTGCAAGCAGAAAGTCCTGAGTTCAGATCTCAGGTTCCACATTTAAAAAAAAAAAAAAAGCCAGGCAGAAACAGCAGTGCTTTGCACTTCAGCCCTGGTGGGTGGAGCCTGGGAAACCCTAGAGCCAATCAAGAAGGAGGTAGAAGCAATCCAGGATGATTCCGGAAGTCACCCTTGGTCCTCCACAGGGACACACACACCACAGACACACACACAGACACACACACAGACACACACACAGACACGAAACAAATATATAAATACACTAAAGAACTTCATCTTTTACTCACATTTACCCACTATTAATATTTTGGAATATTTTCTCATTCATTTCTTTTGTGTGTGTGTGTATGCGTGTATGTGTGTGTGTGTGTGTGTGTGTGTGTGTGTGTGTGTGTGTGTTTTCCCCTGGGTATAATGTGCTGTCCTTGCCACAGTAGTATTCCTATGCTTAAGGGGAACACAGGAAAGGGTCCAGGGAAATGCCACTGGGTCCTTGTACGTCATCGGAGAGGAGGACCCAGAGGAGAGTTTGGCATGCACATTAAAGTATTCTCCAGGAACCTGGGGGGAAGGTACTGGGGGATGGGAAGGGAGGGGTGAGGGGAGGGGGAGCAGGGGGGTGGGGGGAGGAGGAGGGAGGGAGGGAACCGGTGTACCTATTAAGTTTGTATGAGCGGAAATAATAATAATAAAAAAATAATGTGCTGTCCTTTTAGAACTTGCCCCCATCTGACCTAAGCAGGATCAAGTTAGGTTCTGTAGCAGTTATTCTGCATGCTACTGACTAATTCATGACCAATGTGCTTAATGAAACAAGGGGTTTTATTTTGGCTTAAATTGTCTACTTACCGTTCCTTGTCAAGCTTGGCAAGAGAGCTCACACCAATACCAATAGCTGAGGGAACTGGCCACACCATAGCCCAGGACTGCCGAGAGAGGGACAATCTTCATTTGCCAGATCAGCGTGGTCTAGCCAAGTATACAGAAGGATACCAATTTTCTTAACCAGCTCTCTCCACCTTATTTACCCACCCAGGGACTGGCCCACCCACCATGAGCTGCCTCTCCCCCCATCAATGGGGGGACTATCTTCTTCAGGCTTGCTTTGGACTTAATCAGCTATCCATTCTACAAATGTGTCCAGAGATCTGATCCACAACCCTTGGATTGACACCTGTATCTAACTATAGCAAGTTCTATCTCTGTTCTGTAGCAATTCCAAACATTTTATCTTGGAGGGACACTCATTAAGTTTCAAATTCTTAACACTAACAAGATTTAAGGGGGTGCCTCCTCAAGTTAAAAAAACAGTAAACAATTCCTGGGGGGTGGGGGAAGATGCAACCAGTGGGAAAGTAGTTTGGAGGAGACTATGAGTAGCCCAGTCTCTTCAGGAAGAGACTTTTCCACCCGCCCAGCTGGCTTCAAGTCATGTAGGGAGTTCCAGGGTTGTAGCTTCCGTGAGTCTCACCTATGGGGTGACTGTCTTGTGGGATAGCTGCTTTGGATCCCCTTTGTTACTGTAAGCAGCCTTCGCCCAACTATTGTAACTAATCTCAATGAAATTACTGGTTCACTAATGGTCTTTGGTCTAATCTTTACTTTGGTCTGTCATTGAATTCCCATCTAGGGTGAATAGAAAGCTTGTATGGGAAAAGTTTCAACACACACACACACACACACACACACACACACACACAGACAGACATTTGTAATATCTATATAGTTCATATAAAATGTTTTGTCTCTTTTTATCTTTTCCCTTTGAGTTATTTGAGAGCAAATTGCAGATGTTAGCTTTTCTCAAGTTTTAGGAACTGTGTTAAAAAGTCAGGACAATCTGACATCATCTAACACAGAACCTACATTCTACTTTTGCTATATAATGTCTTCCATAGCATGAGTTTTTTTCTGACCTACTATTCAAGGGAAGGTTACACTTGGGTTTGAGCTCCTTGGATCTGGAGATCTCTTGCTTGTTCATGACATCAATCTTGCTTATCCTGTGTCTCCTATGGTTAGCCTTGGGCTGTGTTTATTTGCAGTAGCGCTATGTCAGTGATACCATTTGATGCTCAGTGTGTAACATTAGGAGTTGACAAATGACGGCTATGATGACAACTTCAGTCACTTGGTAGGGTTGAGTCTGGCAATTTTCTGCACTAAAGCTACTATTTTGCTTTCTGTGTTAAATAAGCAATTTGTGGGAGTACCCTGAAGTGCTGATTTATTCGGTTATTCGTCAAACTTGCAGTTTTTCCTTTTTTTCTGCCTTCTAATATCTTTTGTTTGTTGAGAATTTTTCATGTGCAACAACAAAATGAGTTTATGTTGTTGCCCTAACCCCTTCCCTGTCCATCCTTCCTCTCCTTCCCTCCCCACTCATTTCCCTTCCTTTCCCTCCTTCCCCTCCCCTCCCTTCTTCAATCAGTTGTTTTTGAAAGTTTCACGATACCATTCACTTCTTCTTTATCCTTCACCAATCATCTTGCTGAGATCTTATTAAAGTATTCAAAGAACCAGCTGTTGACTTTTATTTGCATGTGTATTGTGTGGGTGATGTTCACATGTGTGTATGCCTCCTCATATGTGTGTGAGTGCGTGTCTCTGTGTGGTGTGCTCGCATATTGGGTGAGCATGTGTGAGGAGGCTTGGGGTTGGTGTCAATTGCTCTTCCGCTCATTCCCCAAGGCAAGGGGTCTTACAAACCCAGTATTTGTTGATAGAGTTGGTCTTGCTAGCCAGCTGCTCTGAGGATAGCTGTCACTGTCTTCTGAGGCTGGAACTATGCCTACTTGGCAGTACTCGAGCTTTAGTTATCTAAACTGTGGTCCTCATGTTGTCTGGTAAGCACTAACAGTGAGTCGACTCTCAGCCCTGGTAATAACCTTGGGTCTGTCATCCGCATGACCCCAGCAGCAAGGCTTCTCGCCTTGCAGCTCTGCACAGCGTCCGAGCGCTCTCTTACTGGGAGTCTCCCTCCAGGGTTGCAGCCTTCCACGTCATCTGGAAATGGAGCCCCCTCCATGGAAACCGTATTCCTCCCACACAGTACTTACCTCCGGTGGCTGAGGTCAGCGCTTTCCTGGCCCACTATGGTGCCATCGATGTGACAGATCACCTTCAACGTCAGGATGGTTGACGGCAGGTCTTCCACCAGCACTGTAACGAGCAGGAGAGTTACTACAGCCCCAGTGCAAGATGCACTTGTGCTGCTGCCCAACCCACACAACGGCAGTGTGGGGTCATCCTTCCCGATGGGGCAGGACTCGCAGCTGCAGTGCAGCACCAGAAACTGGGCTCGTCTGTCCCCATTCAGATGATGATGGTGTCTCTGTTTGTCACATGTCCCTTCTGGGTCACCAAGCATTCCAGGGTCCCTATTCGGGGGCCAAATACTGCAAAACAACTGTCCCAATGTTGCAGGGTTCTTGTGTTTGGAGTCGAAGATTGAAACCAGAACTTGTGCAGAGGATGAAAGTTAGAGATTGCTAGTGCAGAGAAAGAACGGAACTCATGGACTCCAGACATGGAGTGCCATGAGGGGCTAGGGCACCCCTGAGAAATCATGGACCCCAGACATGGAATCCGTGAGAAACAGGCAGCTGGAAAAGAACTCATGGCACCCCGAGTGCCATGAGGAGCTAGGGCACCAAAGATGGCTGCCAGGGTCAGGCATATTTGTACGCTTAGGCAAGCTCCAGAACTGGCTTTTTCTCATTGGTTAGCTCCCATTAGACCCAACCCAGTTGATCTGGAGCCCAGGTGGGGCTAGAGATCATGTTTGTTGGATATGGAGAGCTCATCTCCATAATCCCTTCATAGGGAAGGTGACCTTCTTCACTTTGGGAGGATTGGAGTCAGTTCTTCAGCAGGGGTGTTCCAGCAGTGGGGGAAGACCTTCAGGAATTCCAAAGACCTCCAAAGACCCTGAGAGACCCATCCTAGCGTAGCTGTTCTAATCCTGCCTTAATGGCCTGACAGAGCAGCTGGAGCTGGCTGCCAATATTACTGTTGTGTTGACGGGGGAGAGGGGGCATGTTTTTTAAATCTTGGGCAATGGTATTGCCTGGGTGTTCATCATCTCGAAAGGTCTGTCTGTCTCTGCCTATGTGCTCAGCTGTTCTGGCAAGTGGCGGAATTGGAAGAAATACTATTTTCAGTTCTGGTGTTAAGTTCTTCATCCCCAGGAGCCCGTTGCCCCTCTGTAGATGGTTCTGGGCTTTGGGGAACTTGCTGTGGTAGAGTCTTCAGCATCCTGACTTGCATCATAGTTGGCCACAGCGGTTTTCTTCCTTCGTTACTTTGCACAAGCAGTGTATGTTGAACATTTTGTAGTGTGTCCTACAGCTCAGTTCACTCAGGTGTTAACCACTTTCATTCAGCTTGCGTCTAGTTTTGTGTGGCGCGTCGCATGTGCTCTGTATATTGTGCTAACTCCGCAATCAGATTATTATTCTTTTATGCAGTCAAGACTTGCTTGGATTTACTCACCGCATGCCCAATTTCTTGCTCTCCATTCCTTCCCTCCGGGCTTACTTCGCTTCTTCCTAAAGTGCACTCTTTGACTTTTTGTGAGGAACGATTCATAACTGCTTTTATTCACCTGACAACATCTTCATCATTCTTTCTTGCCGTGAACTTTCGTATCGAATCACGCGCACAGACAGTAAAGTGCTCACTATTAAGCGTTCGGCTCAGCAAATTGCTTAAAGCGAGTGCACCCCAAAGCCTTGGCGCAGCCCCTCCTTGACGCTCTCCTCTATCACGCATCCCATGGGGACCACTCTCTCTCTTGTATCACTGGAGAGTGGTCTGATCTACTCTTCAGTTTACATTTACTTTTATTATTACTTTGATATTTCTGGGGATGAAATGTAGAGTCTTGTGCCTGCCAGGCAAGTATTTTACCACAGACCAAAACTCCGACCCTCGTTCTTGATGTTTATGGAACTATATGTTGCACAGTGCTTTCTGGCCTTCTTATTTTTATATTTTATTTATTTTGAGGGGGGATGGAGAGAGGGGAAGGGAACAGAAATATATAAGCTTCTCAGTGTGCATGTGGAAGTCAAAGGATAACTTTGGGAAGCCGGTTCTCTCTTTCCACTATGTGGCCCCACAAATCCATCTCAGTTCACCAGATTTCCGTGCAGGCACCTTTACCTGCCGAACCATCTCATCACCCCAGTTTTTGACCTTCTTTACCTAGTGTACGTTCATGAGCTTCATCCTTTGTCAGCAGTGGTTGGCTCTTCCTTTTATTCTCGGCTGTCTAAACGCTCACTGTCTTCGTTATGCCAGCCAGCGCTCACTCTGAGGCTTGGAAGGCCTGCCAGTGGCCGGCCTGAGAAGCCGGGAGAATGGCTGCCCTGTGTTTGCTGGGACTGACTAAGCCCCTCCACCCACACGGCATTTGTCCTCCTCATACTGTGTTTCATATAGACTGTATGGGCATCGTCCATCTCTAGGTGTGCCTCTGTGTATGGTGTGGTGTGTATGTGTATATGATGTGTGTATGTGTGTGTGTGTGTGTGTGGGGTGTATGTGTGTATGGTGTGTGTGTGTGTTGTATGTGTGTGGTGTGTATGTGTATATGGTGTGTGTATGTTGTATGTGTGTGGTATGTATGTGTATATGGTGTGTGTGTTGTATGTGTGTGGTGTGTATGTGTATATGGTGTGTGTGTGTATGTTGTATGTGTGTGGTGTGTATGTGTATATGGTGTGTGTGTTGTATGTGTGTGGTGTGTATGTGTGTATGATATGTGTGTGGTGTATGTGTGTGTGGTGTGTATGTGTATATGGTGTGTGTGTGTGTGGTGTATGTGTGTGGTGTGCATGTGTGTATGGTGTGTGTGTGGTGTATGTGTGTGGTGTGTATGTGTATATGGTGTGTGTGTGTGTGTGTGGTGTATGTGTGTGGTGTGTATGTGCATATGGTATGTGTGTATGTGTGTATGGTGTATGTGTATATGGTGTATGTATATATATGTATATGGTGTGTGTGCATATGTATATGGTGTATGTGTACATGGTGTGTGTATTGTATGCGTGTGGTGTGTTGTGTATATGGTGTGTATGCATATGTATATGGTATGTGTATACGGCATGTGTGGTATGTATGTGTATATGGTGTGTGTGTATGTGTATATGGTGTGTGTGTGGTGTAGTGTTTATGTGTATGTGGTATGTATGTATGTGTGGCGTGGTGTATATATATTGTGTGTGTGTAATTTTTTCCTAAGATAATTATCTTCTTTTGTCTTCGAAGGCCTGAAGGTAGTTCTTTTTTACTTTCCTCTGATAAAATTCATTGTTTTCTTTTTGAGAAACTTTCCACCTCTATTTGAGTTTCAGCCTGGGAAGGCCCAAGAAGCTGTGGGGCCAATTTCAGCAACACGGTAGAGTCTCAGCTGCTTCTTTGTACGGTTAATTTTGAGAGGTTGGCCTAACAAATTCTCAGTGTCTGGGAAGAGTCTGACCTGAGGTAGGTGTTCCCGTATTTGGTGGCTATATGATGAATGAAAGACTATGGTAATTCTTCTTTGCAGAGGTATTTCCAGTTTTGGATAAAATGCATGTCGAGTATCTAGTGCAGAGCGAGGGAACTGGAGCTTCTCAGCCCGAGGCAGATATTAGTATCAGAAGACGATGGTCCGAGTCAGATGATCCACTTCTCAGCCTCGGCTAGAGCATCAGCCAAGCTCCCGGGGGCCTGGTGCTCTCAGGGATTCACTTTCACTCCTTGTGCTCTATGCACCACCCAGGCTGCATCTGACTGCTGACGTCACACTGCAAACTGGTGGCCGCTCGCTGCACATGCCCGCGTCCACTTCAATGAATTAGACGCGACACTACTACTGTGATTACTCAGTCCCAGCAGCCACCCCAAGATGCTCATTGGCCACGCAAGGGCTATCGTACTCCACAGAACAGGGCTAGGGCTTTCCACTGCAGCAGGAAGACCCTCTAGGAAAGTGTTGGCTTCCACTGTGGCAGCAGAAAGGGGTCTGATAGGCTTGAAGTGGGACCACCAAGGAAAAAGCTGAAATGCAACTGCTCTCTGATAGGTTTCCTGAACTTCAGAAGACGGGGTAGGGGGAAGGGCAACTCCTTGGAGTGTTTCGAAGAAAGATAGGACAGAATTTTGTGGCAGAGTGAGGTGCAGTGCTTGGGCTCTGGAATCGGCTCTGCAGCTTACCAGGCGGGTGACAGCCACGCGACTCTTCGGTCATTTCCGATCTGATGCAACAGCATCATTAACAGGAAGGTTGATTAGCTGGAAAGTGTTTTATGCAAGAATAGTGGGAGCAAGGCTTGCTGGGAAATTTTAGTTATTCAGTTTCTAGCTTCGGGGACTGGTTGAGTGTCTCTGATTCTACCTGTCTTTAGGGGGACACCCAGCAACACACCTATCTCCAGGGTATAAATCTCCAGGGTATAGATCTCTATGGATCTCCCTGGCCAGATTCTGAACTTTGGACTCTTTCTCTGGCAATAAAAAACCTCACCTGTCTCGTGTTCCCTTTCCAGATTTGTAAGATAACTTAAAATATAATATTAAATTTTAGGCTGAAAGAGATAAAGAGTGTTTTTTGATATCTGAAGCTGCTCTATAATAAAGTTATTTATAATTCTTCCCTCCATTTTCGTGTGTATGTGGTGTATGTGTGTTTTACATGTATGTGGGCACATGTATACAGGCATTCAAGCACATATATTCATATGCATGAGGGTACCCTAGGTTGATATCAGGAATCATCTTTAATGATTCTTCTCTCTTACTCTTTTGAGGCTATGTATCTAATTAAAGAAAGATATTGCTTATGGATTCTGTCTTGCTTGTTAGCTTGCTCTGGGCATTTCTAGGCTCTGTCTTTGGGGACTGGAGTTACAGGTAGGTCGCTATGCCTGCTCAGCGTGTAAATGAGATCAGGGATCTGACTCTGGCTTTTGTAGCAAGTATTTTAACTCCCAAACCATTTCCCTAGCCCTTTAGATAATAAACTTCTACATTTAGGGTCTTTTGTGGGATGGGATGATATCAACATGTAACATGAAGTGTCACATGAGCCATATTTTCCAAATTATGTTCAACGGCATAGCTCAAGCTGTAGAGAGCCTCCTGCCATTATGTCAGATGATAGCACTTCCCAACTTTAGTTTGATCACTCCCTGTCTTCCTCATTGATCCTGCTCTCCCATGGTCATCTAGTATCAGAGCACCTCTTAGAAGTAATAGCAAAATGGCAGAGGCAGTCAGATCGAGGACAGAGTCCACAGGAAAGGGAGAGGGGCGTGGTCAGTTCTTAGGTGTAAGAAGATGAAGAGGAGGGGAGTGGTGCTTGGCGTGGGTTTGTGTGTGGGGCGTTATATGCATTTCTGGAGGACTCGCCAGCCTAGGTGGTGGAGGAGGAGGAGGGAAGGAGACAGACAAGGAGGAAAAAGAGGGAGGAGGAGAGGGAGAGAGACACAGGTCACCTGCAAAACTGATCTCCCACCAGCCTCACTTCCTGTGGGATTTCTGCCATGTAGAATTAAGTTCTTTAATATGGTGTTTATATCTGCCTCTACAGCCCTTAGTTTGTGTTGTGTTGTGTGTGTGTGTGTGTGTGTGTGTGTGTGTGTGTGTGTGTGTGAAGGGGTCTCACTTTATAGATGTCAAAATCAACCAAAGGACAGGAAGTTGAATTTTCCCTGTAACAGGCCACAAAGCCAGCCTTGGAGCCCACGGCACTCAGATGCTGTCTGGATTTTGAAGGGAACTCTAATAATATTCCTTTTATAGTAATATAATTAAGTCTCATAATAATGTAATTCAGTCTTGGTAACTTGTTAACCAGCCCTCAATAATGGTTTTTAAAGCCTTTTTTTTTTCTTTTCAATTTTAGGTTGAACTGGCTACATTTAGGAAGTCTTGCCAGCAGGTGGCGACACAAAACCAATAACAGTGTAGCAATCCCAGCTCTGGGAGGTTATGCTGCCCACCTCAGCCTGTGGGTAGCTTGGGCGTCAGGCTTCATTCTGTGGTCTCTAGGATACGAGGGTGGGGGTGGGGTTTGATTAACTCTTCAGAGCAAAGTCTTCAGGCCTGGCCCTGTCTTCTCACTTATCTTCTCAAATGCTTTGATGCCTCCGTGCCACGCCCTCTCACAGTGCCCCTTCCCCTCCTGGCCCTGTGCCCAGAAGACTCCTGCCATTCCTAATGTAGCTAAATCCTTCTTATCCTGGGGGACTCAAGGGTCGCATGCAGGGAGTCCATCTTAACTCTTCCTTTCTGTCTTCCTGGTGGCTGGTGGCTCTTCTTTGCTTGGCTGCCTTCCTCTTAGACAGTTTTCATGCAGGCAAGAACAAAGTCCTGCTTATCTCAGTGTTCCTAGAGACAGTCCAGGCTACAGAAGCATTGCTGAGTAAATGAATAGACGGGCCAGTATCTACCGAGAGGGCCGGCCTAGTCCTGGGACCTTCAGTCCAGCAGTTTTTGTGCAGCTGCGAAGGGCAGGGCTTTCTGTAGGCAATGGTGGGGGTGGATGGGCTGGCCCACCCAGGGGAGGATAGCTGCCACTGGTTTGCAAGGAAGGGGCTTTATGTTCCCTGCTTGGGTCATTTCTTGCTTCTTCTCAGCAGCCTCTTCGCATCTCCTTAAATACCTCCAAGGAAGGATGCATTCTTCTCAGACATTAAAAAAAAAAGTAATTTAAACAAGTGGAAGGAAAATGCATTTTAATTGCATCATTATACTAATTTATGTCTCCTGCCCGCCTTGAAAAAGTGTTTTTTCACAGTGTGGAAGCACATTAGGGTTGGGAGTTGAGACTAATTGTTTCAGATGGCTGCTGAGAGTGGATGGGCTTTGTGCTTACTGCTCTCTAAGCAGGCGGCTAAGCAGGCCTGCATGCTCAAGGCTAGAAGTTCCCCGAGCTCTAGACCCACAGCTGTAGCCTCTGTCCTGAGGCGGTGACTGGCACATCTCAGGAGCTCAGCGAGGGTTTTCTCAGTGATACAAGGGTGAGAGAGGACTGCTTGATGCCAGACTGGAGAACTGAAGGCAGGCGAGTCTCTTCCTTGCTCTGTCTGTGAGGGCCGGGGGTTTGGAGAGGAGATGGCGAAGCAGTCTGCAGGACTTTCCATGCTGCCTGGTGCTGGGCTGTGAGATAAGCCCACGTACCAACCAGGGAGTGAACGCTCAGAGGTTTTTAGTAACTTGCAGACGGTCTCACTGTCTGAAAAGTGTGACTCAGCATGAGGACAATGACCGTCTGGCTCCAGGTTCCTTTCTTTTCCTAAGTTGGGTCCTTTTAAGTGATCGCCCTGACTGATGGCTGTGATATTGACCATCTGCTGTCTTAGTGCATTCGCCGTGCTGTAACAACATAACCACAGGCCGGGCAGCTTATAATCTTCAAAGTTCTAGAGGTGGAGACATCTAAGATCATGACGGATGTTCAGTGAAGGTCGGCTTCCTGGTTTCCAGTGGCGCTTCCTCACTGAGCACTTCCATGGCAGAGGGTCCAGAAGCTTCCCAGAGCCTCATCTGTAAGGTACTAATCTTGCTCCTGAGCTCTTCAGCCTTGTGACTAGTCACTTCCCAAAGGCCCCATTTGCTAATAATACCAGTATATCAGAGGCTGGGTTTCTACACCTGAATTGGGTCAGTGAGGGGACACAAACATGTAGGTCATGACACCTATTGTATAATCCTGTCTCAAAAGCCCACTTCTTTACTTTACACCTGCACTAGCTTAAGTAGCAGACCACAAATTAAGGTGGGGCTCGTCCTTGCAAACCACAGCAATCAGTGATACCCACTTCACACCCACAGGATAACGATTGAAATGGAAAAGTCAGGTGGTAACAATGTTGGCAAAGAATAAGGAAGAAATCTAAGCCCTGCTGATTGCTAGTGGGACCATAAAAGGTTCAGCTACTTTAGAAAATGGTTGGTATTTTATCTAAAAGTTAAATGACTTATCAATTACTTCAGCAAGTTCCTGAGTATTATAAAAATTGAAGCCTGTGTGTCTGTACAAAACCTTGAGCACAAATCTTTAAAGCGGCACTACTCGTGTAATATCTAAAAGGTAGAAACAGCTTGAATATGCATCAAGTGTGAATGGATATATGTGATATAGCCTTTGCCATAAAAATAAAGGAAGTTAATTCATGCTTCAGCACAGGTGAATCTCAAGATACTACGCTGAGTGAAAGAAACCAATCTCAAAAGTCTACATACTGTTGACTATAAATCCATATATAAACAATACCCAGAAAGGGGCATCTATAGAGCTCCAAACTAGATCTGTGCCTAGGACTGGCGGAAATGGGACACAATCAATTATTATGCTACGGATCCATAGTAACAAACCAGGAAGGTGCAATTCAGGCATGCAGAGCATTAGAATGGAGTACAGGTCCTAGAAATAAATTCACATGGCGACAGCCACCCAATTTTTGACAAAAGTGTATATAAAAAATACATTGGAGAAAACATAATTTCTTTGTCAAATGGTGCTGGAAAAACTGAATATCCACATGTAGAAGAATGAAACTTGTTCTCTCTTCTGTGCATAAAAATCAATTCAAAATGTATCAAAAACTTTCATGTAAGACTCAAAACTCTGAGACTAAGAAGCCATAGGGAAAATACTTCAAAATAAAGATAAGGGCAAAGAGTCTCTGAAGAGGACTCTGCACTTCAGGAAATAAAAGCAAGAACTGGTAAATGAGATAACATAAAATTAAAAAGCTTACACAACAAAAAAAGCAATTTGCAGAATGAAGATACGCCCATAGAATAAGAGACAGTCTTTGTTGACTATCTAGCTGATAGGGGATTAATACCTAGAATATGTAAAGAACTCCAAAATGTAATCAGCAAAAGACCAAATCATCTAATCAACAAATGGGTTATTCTTATAGTCAATAAATGGGCAGTTCTCACAACCTAGCAGGTTTCCGTGAGTTTTCCCAAACCTCTTTCCTTTGGTTACCTACCCCTTTCCCCATTTCTTCATCTGCTTCTTCCTCCTTCCCTTTCTGTTTATAGCTCTCCACCCTCAGTATCTCCCCTTTCCACCCTCATTTTACCTATGTGCTCTTGTCTCTTTTCTCCTTATTTATTTTTAATTTTTTGCATGTGTGTATGTGTGACACACACATTCTCTCTCTTTCTCTCTTTCTGTATCAGGGGCCACTGTGTGCCTGTGGAGGTCTAAGGGTGACTTTAGGAATCACCCTGAATTACTCTATCTTCTCTTTGTTTTGCTCTGGAGTTTCCCAGGCTCCACCTTCAAGGACTGGGATCCAAACTCAAAACCTGCTTGCGAGGCAGAGATTTAACCCCTGAGCCCCCAAGCCCATTATCCCTCTTCTCATACTCTAACTGTGCCCCCAACTGTCCTCCATAGCTTCCCGGCTTCTGTAGGTTCTCCAAATTAAACACGCAAACTAAAGAGTTGAGGCTAGGCTCGGTGTATGAGAAAACTTAATTTCTGCCCTGATCTTTGTATTCATTGCCATCTCTTTTTAGATTTGGCTTGTTCATATTTTTCGAAGACCTTCAGGAACATTAAGTTGCTGATTGGGTGTATCTCTGATTTTCTGATGAAGCATTCAGAGCTATAATACTCTTGCCTCTTAGACCTGACTTAGATGCATCTCGAAGATTCTATCAAGTTGTGCTTTCATTTTACATTTGCTTCTAGAAATTTTAAACTTTTCTTTCTGATAGTTTTAAATTTTTTATTTGTTTAATTAAGGAAGAGAAGGAGGGAGGGGGAGAGAGAGAGAGAGAGAGAGAGAGAGAGTAAATGCTGAAGCACATGGGTGGAGGGCAGAGGACAACTTCTGGAAGTTCATTCTCTCCTTTCTCTGCCTGGGCTTCTGGGGATTTCACTTAGCTCACCAGGTGAGCAGGTGCCTTGCCTGCTGAATTATCTTAACTGGCTCCCTGCTTCGGTTACTTTCTCTGCTGCTGTGAGACAGTACTGAAGTTTGACTTTTGGGGAGAAAGGGAGATTTATCTGGTTTAAGGTTCCAGAGGGGAGATACAGTCCATTATGGCAGGGAACGCATGGCTGGCTGGCAAAAGCTGGAGGTGGCCCAGGTCACTGCCGACATCATGGAGGCTGAGAGAGCAAGGTGCAGACTGTCAGGATAGACTGCTATGAAGGTAGGGTGGGCTAACCAACCTCAATGCCCATCTCCTGTGGTATACCTTCCTCTAGCAAGGTTCCACCTGCTACAGGTGCCATGATTTTCCCGAACACTGACAATAGCTAAGGGTTCAAACACATAAGCCTGTGGGGGAAACTCGCATTCGAATCATGACACTCCCTTTTTTTGATATCTTCAATATCCCATTGCTTATTCAAGAGTTTATTGTTCAATGATTAAGCAGTTGTGTGCTTGCTGTGGTTTCCTTGCTATTGATTTCTAGTTTTATTCTACTATCATGGAATAAAGTACGAGATCTTATTTCTGTCTGTATTTTTTAACTTTTTAAAAATTTTATTTTATTTATTATTGTGTGTGTGTGCGTGCGTGTGTGTGTGTATCAGAGGGCACTGTGTGTCCCTGTGGAGGACTAAGGGTGACTTTGAGAATCATCCTGGATTGCTTCTACTTCCTTTTTGCTTCACTCTGGGATTTCCCAGGCTCCACCCACCAGGTCCAGATTTCTGCCTGGCATTTTTATGTGGGACCTGGGATCTGAACTCAAGACCTTCTGCTTTCAAGGTAGAATCTTAACCCCTGAGCCATCTCTCCAATCCTCTGTTTGCTTTTTTTTTTTGACTTTATGATTTTTTTTTATTCCATAAAGAGGAGGAAATTAAGTCATTTACGTTGATCATTCTTTCAGTTCGCAGTGATTATAAAGCAAGTGCTTTGGCATCTTTGTGAAAATGACATTTTGGTCCAGGTAACATCTTCCACTACAGCTTTCAATGGAAACAAACTTCACATCCTGGGGTGCTGCTTGTCTGTCTTGATTTCTGTTTGTCTCTTCCTCCCATCAACTGCAATGCCATTTGTGTGCTTCATGCAGTTTGCAGAAATCCAGCAAGGTTTGTGGCTTATGTTGCCTAGGGTGTATAAACATAGCACTTGAATGTTTCCTAAAAAGGACAATTTAAATTTCCTAACATTCCAGGTTTCCCTATCCCAATCCAATTTCTCTCTCTCTCTCTCACTTTCTCTCTTTTGCTCTCTGTCTCTCTCCCACCCTGTTTGATATTATCACAGTAATTGTAACTAGGAATATATTGACAACCTAAGGCCCCTTAGAAGGACCTGGAGTTTCTCTCTCTCTCTCCCTCTCTGTCTCCTTTTCTTTCTGGATGACTAACACATACTTCTGCAAATTTTTTCCCCAGTGCTACATATCAAACCCAGCATTCAAGCATGTGAAGTCAGCCCTTCGCTGACCATGCTTCCCCATGTAGATCTTACTGTCACACATCCCATGGCTGAAGCTCTCCCCATTTCTGCAATGTTCTATGTGTTCTTGGTGTTCAGGATTTTATAGAAACCACCAAGTTCTAGGTCTTTGAGTTTGGGTCAGAATATTGATTACTTTCAATAAGTCAGGGTGGAGGAGCTTTTATTGCTTTTTCCCCCTGCATCCCCACCTGGCTACTGCATACCATGAGTGCACAGTTATAGTCACTTCTTTTTCTCTTAACGCCTGTACTTCTAGTGTTGCTACACGCTGTTTTATCGACGAACCATCTCTGCCACCAATTTGAAAACATCCTTTTTGTTATTTAGTGTGGATGCTTCTCTTTTTTCAAATTATTTTTTATTAATATTTAGTCTTCCTAATGACACACATGACGGGTGGCTGTCCCTGACCCCCTCCTTCCCCATCAACATGCTTTTGTTGTTTTTTTAAAATTAGTTCTGCTTTTATTTTTCTCTTTTACAATCTCATATATGTAGACAATGAATTTTGATCACAGGTACCACTATTTCCCCCCTGCTTTCTCTGGACATTTCCCTAGCATGTCCACCTCTTGCCTTTATGTCCTAGTTTTTAGATTGGACAATATAGAATAATACTTAAGCAATAAAGAAAGTACATTTAGGATAAAGATACTTATGATTGAGCTCCCAGTTCCACATGGTTATGAACATATGATAAAGCTGAAGAATAGCAGTTTTGTCCATCTTCTACATGACTAAGTTCACGATGTGAGCAGATGGAGTCCCAGTCCACAGGAGACCATCCATGCTGTGGGCACAGGAGACCAACCCATGGGAAGTTGTCCATATCATGTGTACATGGAGTCTAACCCATGAGAGACCTTCACGTTTTGAGTACACAGACATGGAATTGACAGGCAGTGTGGTTTATCAGGCTGTTAATCATTCAGCTGTCCATGGGTCAAAACACTGAATGTAGAAATACTCTCATCTCCTCTCTGCTACCATCTGATGCACATGGGACGAGTTTCATCTTCTCTCTGCCACCATCGGATGTACATAGGACCCAGCAGCCACGTGTGCAGTGCCTCTAGGGACATGTGTTTGCATTTTTAAGGCTTGTTTCGTGATGTGAAAGTGGGTCAATTTAAAGATGGATTTCTGCAAAGAATGTATTCTGTGTCTGTTGGACTGAGTTTTGTAGGTTTCTGTTGTATCCATATGATGCATAGTATAGTTCTAACTTTGCAGTTTCTTTGTTGAATTTTAGTTTTGGTGATCTATCTGTACATGAGAGAAGGGGCACAGAAATCACCTATTAATTTTTGTATTGGAACCCACTTCACTTTTTATGCTCACTGCTATTTGTTTTATGAAATAGGAGCCTGAACATTTGGTGCATGTTTATTTGTAATTGTGGTAGCTTCCTCATGAATTATTTCCTTTATGAGTATATAGGAGTCTTCTTAATTTGTTCTAATTTTCATTTTTAAATAATTTTAAATTTATTTGAGATTAAAGGGGAGAGGGGTGAGGAAGAGAGGGAGAGGGGTAGAGAGAGAGAGAGAGAAAGAGAGAGAGAGAGAGAGAGAGAGAGAGAGAGAGAGAGAGAGAGAGAGAGAGAAGAACAGGTACACTACTCATGCCAAGGCCACTTGTGGAAATCAGAGGACAACTCTTTGAAATTGATTCTCAGTTTCTACCATCCTCCAGGGATTACACGAAGGGCTATAGGTTTGCACATGGGAGCCTTTAATCTGCTGCCCCCCCAAATTAATTTTTAAATATTATTTATGTATCTTGAGTGTGTTTGTGTGTCTATATGTGTGTGGGTACATACACCATGGTGTAGGTGTAGAGATCAGAGGACAACTTGTGGAAGTCAGTTCTCTTTCTCCTCCATGGTTTGAACTCAGATCATCAGTCTTGGTGGCCAGTAGCTTTACTCATTTCACTGGTTCATGTTGTGACTAATTCCAGTTTGAAGTCTACTTTATTCAATTATCAAAGTAGCATAAACTTACTTTTGGCTTCTGTTTGCTTTCTCGATTGGCTTCCCTTTGGGACATCATCAGGCCCAGAAGAGCTGTGCTTCACTTATCTTTCCTTTGGTCTTCGGTTTCTCTCTGTTTTCAGCTGTCCCGTTAAAGCAGCGACCCTCATGTAAAATGTTTTTCTTTCTGCCTCTGATAACAGCTCCTTCAGGTTTCTGCTTTTGCAACCCAGATTGCTCAGCTGTTATCACAGCTGTCTAGGCAAGCGGAAGGGATCCGAGTTGGTCAAGACCTAGAAGCTCAAGCTGTATAAAAGGTATTAGAAGAAAGAGCAGCAGGCTCAACTTTGGAGGGGACCCCCCCTGCACCTGTGCACAAATGAACCTGCTCTACATCTTCACATGCTGTTTGTTTCTTCCCTAACATTGTCAATCCTTTGTAGATTTCTGATGCTCTTTCTATACTACAGAGTCTTCAGATTTCTATTTTAAATTATTTATTATAATGGACCAGACAGATGGCTCAGGGATTAAGACTCTCTGTTTTGCAAGAAGAAGGTCCTGAGTTCGGATCCCAGGTTCCACGTAAAAATGCCTACCACATTGGACTTCTTTCACACAGGTTCAGGTGGAAAACTCATTGTCAGACTTGCATGACAAATAGTTCTACCTGCCGTGTTATCTCCCTGGCTGTAATGGTTACTCTTAACTATTGCTGTGAGAGAACACCCAAAGTCAAGCAACTTAAGGGAGAAAGGGAGAATTATTAAAAGATGGATTTCTGCAAAGAATGTATTCTGTGTCTGTTGGACTGAGTTTTGTAGGTTTCTGTTGTATCCATATGATGCATAGTATAGTTCTAACTTTGCAGTTTCTTTGTTGAATTTTAGTTTTGGTGATCTATCTGTACATGAGAGAAGGGGCACAGAAATCACCTATTAATTTTTGTATTGGAACCCACTTCACTTTTTATGCTCACTGCTATTTGTTTTATGAAATAGGAGCCTGAACATTTGGTGCATGTTTATTTGTAATTGTGGTAGCTTCCTCATGAATTATTTCCTTTATGAGTATATAGGAGTCTTCTTAATTTGTTCTAATTTTCATTTTTAAATAATTTTTAAAATTTATTTGAGATTAAAGGGGAGAGGGGTGAGGAAGAGAGGGAGAGGGAGAGAGAAAGAGAGAGAGAGAGAGAGAGAGAGAGAGAGAGAGAGAGAGAGAGAGAGAAGAACAGGTACACTACTCATGCCAAGGCCACTTGTGGAAATCAGAGGACAACTCTTTGAAGTTGATTCTCAGTTTCTACCATCCTCCAGGGATTACAGGAAGGGCTATAGGTTTGCACATGGGAGCCTTTAATCTGCTGCCCCCCCAAATTAATTTTTAAATATTATTTATGTATCTTGAGTGTGTTTGTGTGTCTATATGTGTGTGGGTACATACACCATGGTGTAGGTGTAGAGATCAGAGGACAACTTGTGGAAGTCAGTTCTCTTTCTCCTCCATGGTTTGAACTCAGATCATCAGTCTTGGTGGCCAGTAGCTTTACTCATTTCACTGGTTCATGTTGTGACTAATTCCAGTGTGAAGTCTACTTTATTCAATTATCAAAGTAGCATAAACTTACTTTTGGCTTCTGTTTGCTTTCTCGATTGGCTTCCCTTTGGGACATCATCGGGCCCAGAAGAGCTGTGCTTCACTTATCTTTCCTTTGGTCTTCGGTTTCTCTCTGTTTTCAGCTGTCCCGTTAAAGCAGCGACCCTCATGTAAAATGTTTTTCTTTCTGCCTCTGATAACAGCTCCTTCAGGTTTCTGCTTTTGCAACCCAGATTGCTCAGCTGTTATCACAGCTGTCTAGGCAAGCGGAAGGGATCCGAGTTGGTCAAGACCTAGAAGCTCAAGCTGTATAAAAGGTATTAGAAGAAAGAGCAGCAGGCTCAACTTTGGAGGGGACCCCCCCTGCACCTGTGCACAAATGAACCTGCTCTACATCTTCACATGCTGTTTGTTTCTTCCCTAACATTGTCAATCCTTTGTAGATTTCTGATGCTCTTTCTATACTACAGAGTCTTCAGATTTCTATTTTAAATTATTTATTATAATGGACCAGACAGATGGCTCAGGGATTAAGACTCTCTGTTTTGCAAGAAGAAGGTCCTGAGTTCGGATCCCAGGTTCCACGTAAAAATGCCTACCACATTGGACTTCTTTCACACAGGTTCAGGTGGAAAACTCATTGTCAGACTTGCATGACAAATAGTTCTACCTGCCGTGTTATCTCCCTGGCTGTAATGGTTACTCTTAACTATTGCTGTGAGAGAACACCCAAAGTCAAGCAACTTAAGGGAGAAAGGGAGAATTATTAAAAGATGGATTTCTGCAAAGAATGTATTCTGTGTCTGTTGGACTGAGTTTTGTAGGTTTCTGTTGTATCCATATGATGCATAGTATAGTTCTAACTTTGCAGTTTCTTTGTTGAATTTTAGTTTTGGTGATCTATCTGTACATGAGAGAAGGGGCACAGAAATCACCTATTAATTTTTGTATTGGAACCCACTTCACTTTTTATGCTCACTGCTATTTGTTTTATGAAATAGGAGCCTGAACATTTGGTGCATGTTTATTTGTAATTGTGGTAGCTTCCTCATGAATTATTTCCTTTATGAGTATATAGGAGTCTTCTTAATTTGTTCTAATTTTCATTTTTAAATAATTTTTAAAATTTATTTGAGATTAAAGGGGAGAGGGGTGAGGAAGAGAGGGAGAGGGAGAGAGAAAGAGAGAGAGAGAGAGAGAGAGAGAGAGAGAGAGAGAGAGAGAGAGAGAGAGAAGAACAGGTACACTACTCATGCCAAGGCCACTTGTGGAAATCAGAGGACAACTCTTTGAAATTGATTCTCAGTTTCTACCATCCTCCAGGGATTACAGGAAGGGCTATAGGTTGCACATGGGAGCCTTTAATCTGCTGCCCCCCAAAATTAATTTTTAAATATTATTTATGTATCTTGAGTGTGTTTGTGTGTCTATATGTGTGTGGGTACATACACCATGGTGTAGGTGTAGAGATCAGAGGACAACTTGTGGAAGTCAGTTCTCTTTCTCCTCCATGGTTTGAACTCAGATCATCAGTCTTGGTGGCCAGTAGCTTTACTCATTTCACTGGTTCATGTTGTGACTAATTCCAGTGTGAAGTCTACTTTATTCAATTATCAAAGTAGCATAAACTTACTTTTGGCTTCTGTTTGCTTTCTTGATTGGCTTCCCTTTGGGACATCATCAGGCCCAGAAGAGCTGTGCTTCACTTATCTTTCCTTTGGTCTTCGGTTTCTCTCTGTTTTCAGCTGTCCCGTTAAAGCAGTGACCCTCATGTAAAATGTTTTTCTTTCTGCCTCTGATAACAGCTCCTTCAGGTTTCTGCTTTTGCAACCCAGATTGCTCAGCTATTATCACAGCTGTCTAGGCAAGCGGAAGGGATCCGAGTTGGTCAAGACCTAGAAGCTCAAGCTGTATAAAAGGTATTAGAAGAAAGAGCAGCAGGCTCAACTTTGGAGGGGACCCCCCCTGCACCTGTGCACAAATGAACCTGCTCTACATCTTCACATGCTGTTTGTTTCTTCCCTAACATTGTCAATCCTTTGTAGATTTCTGATGCTCTTTCTATACTACAGAGTCTTCAGATTTCTATTTTAAATTATTTATTATAATGGACCAGACAGATGGCTCAGGGATTAAGACTCTCTGTTTTGCAAGCAGAAGGTCCTGAGTTCGGATCCCAGGTTCCACGTAAAAATGCCTACCACACTGGACTTCTTTCACACAGGTTCAGGTGGAAAACTCATTGTCAGACTTGCCGTGTTATCTCCCTGGCTGTAATGGTTACTCTTAACTATTGCTGTGAGAGAACACCCAAAGTCAAGCAACTTAAGGGAGAAAGGGAGAATTATTCAGCTTATGGTTGCAGAGGGGAGACAGAGTTTCTCATGACAGAGGCGGCATGGCTGGCTGGCCAAAGCTGGAGGAGGTTAAGTCACTGCACACGTCTTGGAAGCTGAAAGCTGCAGACTGCTTGCTGCAAAGGTAGACTTCTCCTGGAGGGAGGGTGGGATTAGTGTACCTCAAGGCCCACCCCTTGTGAGTGCCATCCTCCTGCAAGGCTCCACCTCTCAAGGTGCATTGATCTTGCCAAACACATGAGGCTGTCGGGGACACATTTCAAACCATGACACTGGCCTAGTCTAATTTTCTTATCTTGATCACATGGAGACCTAAGTCACATGGAAAATGCCTTCAATTTTAAAAGCTACTGGGTTCTAGCAGATAGTTCCACAAAGGTTTCCTTCCTTCCTTCCTTCCTTCCTTCCTTCCTTCCTTCCTTCCTTCCTTCCTTCCTTCCTTCCTTCCTTCCTTCCTTCCTTCCTTCCTCCCTCCCTCCCTCCCTTCCTTCCTTCCTTCCCCCCTCTTTCTCTCCATCTCTCTGTCTCTCTTTCTCTCTCTTTTTTAAATTTTTTAATTTATTATTTATTCAATTGTGCGTGTGTATGTATGTATGTATGTGTGTGTGTGTAGAACCATAGACGAATTCGGGAACCACCATGGACGCCTCCACCTCCTCCTTGTTTACTCTGCCCGGGGATTCACAGGCTCCGCCCTACCAGGACCAGAAGCGCAGGCCGCCCCCGCTTCCGCCTGGCGTCTACACGTGGGGTCTAGGATCCGAACTCAGGACCTTCCGCCTGCAAGGCAGAGGCTTAACCCCTGAGCTACCTCTCCAGACCCTCTTTCTCTCTTTCTCTCTTTCTCTTTCTCTCTTTCTCTCTTTCTTTCTTCTCTCTTCTTTCCTTTTGTTTTTATTTGTGGTGTGTGTGCACAACAGGGCACTTGAGCATGTGTGCCTTTAGAGCCCCAAGGGTGACATTGGGAATCACTGTGGATTGCTCCACCTTCGTATTGCTGTCCTCTGAGGTTTCCCAGGCTCTACCATCCAGGGTTGGCATTACAGGCTGCTGCCGTATCTGTCTGGCATTTTCATATGGGATCTGTGGAGCCCAACTCAGGTTCTTTTGCTTATGAGGCAAAGGCAGTCAACCCCCTGAATCATCTTCCTGGCCGTTCTTTTTTTTTAAGCTGAGCAAGATTTTAAATTAGAGGGAGATATAAGTTCTGGTTTCTTAGCTGTTTCTTGTTTGAGTTTAATCTCAGCAGAGCGGAGCAGTGAAACCTTACCTCTCTTCCTGAGTCAGGGGAGAGCTGTCAGGTCTGGATATCAAGGATTCTGGCTGCTTTTCAGGTAAATCTCAGTGCTGCAGTGACAGTCTTGATGCTGCCTTCTTTGTCTTTGATTCTCTCCTACATGAACCACCTGGCTGCTGTAAGTTTGTCACCTTTAAGTGTTAGGTTTAAATCTCAAAAGTTGCCCATGGATTCAAGCGTTGTAGGCTTACTCCCAGCCGGCAGCTCTCTCTGGAGTGTGTGGTGGAATCTTTGCAGGTAAGTTTAGCCGAAGGAAGCAGGTCATTGGGGTGTGACCCCTAAGGTGGCACAGATCCCCCAGTGCCTTTCGTTCTGCTTCCTGTGTGCCGTAAGCACGGGCAGCCCCCTTCACCACACTCTCCTGCCATAGCAACAGACTGCAATCTCTGAAGTGCCAGGTGCTTAATCACAGCAATGCAAAAGCTCGACAGACACAGGGGAAGAGTTGCGCATTAAGCCTCACTCTGGTGTGTGTGTGTGTGTGTGTGTGTGTGTGTGTGCATGTGTAGGAAGCAACATGTCTTCTTCCTTCTTGTCCTCTATCTTAGGAGTGCTTGGTCCTATTTGGTCCTATTTGGTCCTATTTGGAATATCTTTGCTTTTACTTAATCTCCAAATCCTTGAAATTAAGAACTTGATACTGGCTCTTCCCTATAACACCAACAAAATGCTGTGTCGGAAGTGACACTTGTTATAATCAGACACACACATTTCCACTTCTTCGCAATGGTACCAGGAGTTGGAAATCAAGGCTTTAACACATGAATCTGTGGGGGACATTTCAGATTTAAACTATATCATTCCTTGTCCTAGAATAAAGGTGATGAGGACATTCTTGCACCCAGGAGACACGGGCCAGCAGGAGTTAGTGATGGAGCTTCTGCCAAGGTTGACATCATAGCCACAAATTACCATGATTATCAGCATGTGTCCCAGATAAGAACAGGTTCCCTAAATAGTAACATTAATTAACCATTTCTACACACACACACACACACACACACACTTTAGCTTTAAATATAAAGCATTTAAATGTGTGGTAAATGTAAACATAATAAGCACAATTCCCTTTTGGATCTGCTTGATTTCTTTTATCATTTGTTTCTCTTTTTTTTTTTTTTGGTTATCACTTTTTTTGAATTTATTTTCCCCCAATCATGCAAGCTCAATAGGTACCCTGTCATTTGGCTCCATCCTGATTGGTATTGAAGGTTACCTCCTAACCAAAGATAAAAGGCTGTTTAAATGAAGATGCTAATATAAGAGGAGATTCAAAGGTAGATGGAATAGGAGCAGGAGACTGTAGTGAGGAGCAGTCAGTGCCCCATTTGTAGGACGGTTACCATCTTTTTATTTATTTATTTATTTATTTATTTATTTATTTATTTATTTATTTTTCCCCAATTACACAAGCTTAATAGGTACCCCGGTCCCTTCAGTTCCTCCACCCTTCCCCAGTCCCCCTTGCACCCTCTCCACTTTTCCCCTTCCTTTCATCCCCCTCCCTCCCTTTCTCCAAGTGCCCCCCCACTTCCCCTCTCCTATTCCCTGGAGCATCTTTTTGTATTAATATCAAACTTCCCTCTGAGTCCTCCACTCTAGTGAAGTGTAAGGACTCAGTGGCATTACTCAGAGCCCTTTCTTGGGCTCCCGTTTAGTATGGGAACACTATTATGATTGTTAAGCCCTTGCCTTTAAGGATCCTAGTGCCTGTGATCCATGCTAGACTTTGGGGGGCTCATTGACATGTCAGTCATTGCACAGGTCATGCAAAGTCGGATTATGGCTACTGCTCCCAGGTCTATTTTTTAATTGGGCCTTTTATCTCTTTGGTGTTTAGTTTTCTAAGTTCTTTGTGCACTCTGGATAATAGAACTCTATCAAATATGTGGTTAGTGAAGATTTTCTCCCATTCTGTGGGCTGCCTTTTTGCTCGGTTTACAATCTCTTTATCTGAACGGTTCTTTAATATCATAAGATCCCATTTGTTGAGTGTTGGTTGTAGTGACTGCTATTGGATTTCTGTTTAGGAACTGTTGGCCTAGTCCAATCAGCTCCAGGGAGTTCCCTATCCCTTTCAACTAAGGTTTTTACAGTCTCTGGCCTAATATTGAGGTCCTGGATCCATTTGGAATTAAATTTTGTGCATGGTGACAAGTACAGGTCCAGTTTTAATCTTCTGCATGTGGACATCCAGTTTTGCCAGCATCATTTGTTGAAGATGCTGTTCTTTTTCCATTGGATTTTTTGGGCCCCTTTGTCAAAGATCAAATGGCTGTAATTGTGTGGGCTTAAATCTGGGTCTTCAACTCTTATCCATTGATCTACATGTCTATTTTCAAGCCAATAACAGGCTGTTTTTATTACTATGGACTTGCAGTATAGATTAAGGTTTGGTATGGTGATACCTCCAGCAATGTTTTTGTTACTCAGGATTGTTTTTGCTATCCTGGGTCTTTGTACTTCCATATGAATTTTGAGATTGTTTGGTCAATTTCTTTAAAGAATTGCATGGGGATTTTAATTTTAATTTTAATCTGTATATTGCTTTTGATTGGATGGTCATTTTTATGATGTTGATTCTGCTGATCCAGGTGCATGGGAGATCTTTCTACCCTCTGGTGTCTTCTGTAATTTCTTTCTTTAGGGTTTTAAAGTTTTCATTATAAAGATTTTTCACTTCCTTGGTTAGGTTTATACCAAGGTATTTCATTTTTTTAGTGGATATAGTAAATGGGATTGTTTCTCTTAGGGCTTTTTCACTTCTTTTATCATTGGTATATAGAAAGGCCACTGATTTTTGCACATTTATTTTATAACCTGACACTCTGCTGAACTTCTGTATTATTTCCAGGAGTTTCCTGGTGGAGTTTTTAGGATCATTGAAGTATACGATCATGTCATCTGCAAATAGAGATATCTTGACTTCTTCCTTGCTGATTTGAATCCTTTTTATCTCCCTCTCTTGTCTTATGGCTCCAGCTAAGACTTCAAGTATGATGTTGAATAGAAGTGGGAAGAGTGGAAGCCTTGTCTAGTTCCTGATCGAAGTGGGAATGTTTCAAGTTTTTCCCCATTGAGTATAATCCTTGCTGTAGGCTTGTTGTATACAGCTTTTATTATGTTGATAAAGGTTCCTTCCATCCCAACTATCTATAGGGTTTTGATCATAAAAGGCTGTTGGATCTTGTCAAAAGTTTTTTCTGCATCTATAGAGAGTATCATGTGGTCTTGGATTTTGGACTGGTTTATATGGTGAATTACATTTATTGATTTAAGTATGTTGAACCAACCTTGTGTGGCTGGGATAAAGCCTACTTCATCACAGTGAATGATCTTTTTGATATGTTTTTGAATCTGATTTGCTAAGACTTTGTTGAGAATCTTTGCATCTGTGTTCATCAAAGAAAGTGGCCTATAGTTTTCTTTTTTAGTGTATCTTTCTTAGGTTTTGGGATTAGTATGATATTAGTTTCATAGAAAGAATTTGGAAGTGTTCCTTCCTTTGCAATTTGATGGAACAGTTTAAGGAGTATTGGTGTTAGTTTTTCTTAAATGTCTGGTAGAACTCTGTGCTGAATCCATCTGGTCCAGGACATTTTTTGGTGGGAAGATTCGAGATTACTTCATCAATTTCCTCATGTGTTATAGAACTACTTAAGTAATTTAAAACTCATCATACAATTTAAGTAAGTTGTGCTTACTCAAGAATTCATCCATTTCTTTTGTGTTGTCAAATTTCATGGAGTGTTAAGTTTCTGAAATATGACCTTGTAATTCTCTGAATTTCTTGGGTATCAGTTGTGATAACTCCATTTTCATTTCTAATTTTGTTAATTTGGGTTTTCTCTTTCTTGATTTTGGTTAATTTAGCTAGGGGTGTATTAATTTTATTGATTTTTTTCAAAGTACCAGCTTTTTAATCAACAAACCATAATCCAGAACATCAGAGACTCTATATCAACCACCTGGAACTAGGCCAGTCTAACCTCTTCCCATCTGAAGCTCAGGGAAATTTGCAGAAGAGGGGGCGGTAAGATTGTAAGAGCACAAGGATGGGAGGAGTAATGATATGCAAGATACTCCACACAAGTTAGGGCCGAAGTAATCATATTTGGACTTTGCATGCCCTGCGCAATGTCCAACACACTATTGACCCCACAAAGTCTAGCGTTTGCTAAAGGCACTAGGATCCTTGGTGGCAAGGGATTGACAGCCACAGTAGTGTTTCTATGCTTGAAGGGAACACAGGAAACTGTTCTGGGTCCTTGCACCTCATTGGAGAGAGGACCCAGAGGAGAGTTTGGCATGCACATTAAAGGATGCTCCAGGGATGGGAGGGGAGGCACTAGGGGATGGGGAAGGAAGGGGGAGGGGAGGGGGCACAGGGGGGTAGGTGGTAGAAGGAGGGAGGGGACCGGTGTACCTGTTAAATTTGTATGAGTGGAAATAAAAAAAATAATTATAAAAAAACCAACATCCCCCCCCCAAAAAAAAACAAAAACAAAGTACCAGTTTTTTGACTGGTTGATTCTTTGTATCGTTTTCCTTATCTCAATTTCTGATATTTCTCCCCTGATTTTACTAATCTCCTCTCTTCTATTGCTTTTGGGATTGGATTACTCTTGTGTCTGTCTCTAAAGCTGCATTAAGTTATTTATTTGTGATGTTTCTATTTTTTTAATATAAGCATTAAGAGCTATAAACTTACTTCTTAGGATGGCTTTCATTGTGTCCCAGAGATTTTGATATGTTGTATTTTCATTATCATTTGCTTCTAGGAAATCTTGAATTTCCTTTATGATTTCTTCCTGAACCCAATTCTTATTCAGCATCATAGTGTTTAGTTTCCAGGAGTTAGTGTATTTTCTTCTGTTTGTTGTGTTGCCGATGTCAAGCTTTAGACCATGGTGATCTGATAGGGTACAGGCTAAAATTTCAACTTTCATGTATATGTGGAGATTTGTTTTGTGGCCCAATTATGTGGTCTATTTTGGAGAAAGTTCATGGGCTGCTTAAAAAAATGCATATTCTTTGGAAAGTTCGATAGAGATCTGTAACATCCGTTTCAGTAAGGGTTTGATTACGTTCCAATGTGTCTCTGTTAAGTCTTTGGCCTGTTGATCTATCCCATGTTGAGAGAGCAGTGTTGAAATCCCCGAGTATTATCGTTTTGGAATTGATTTATTGCTTTAGAAAGGGTAGCATTTGCTTAATGAATGTGGAGTAGCCCATATTAGGTGTGTATATGTTCAGTATTATGAAGTCTTTCTGGTGAATTGTACCTGTGACTAAAATGTAGTATCTTTCTGTGTCTCTTATGATTTTTTTTGGTTTGAGGTCCACTTTGTCAGATAGCATAATTGTTACCCCTGCTTGTTTCCTGGTTCCATTAGCTTGCAGAATTTTTGACCAGCCTTTTATTTTTAGAATGTACCTATTTTTTGTGGTGAGATGTGTTTCCTGAAGGCAGCAGATGGATGGATTGCGACTTCTAATCCATGTTTGTAATCTATGTCTTTTGGTTGGTGAGTTAATTCCATTGTCATTTAGTGTTATAATGGAGAAATTGCTTTTAATTCCTGACACTTTTTGTGTTTAGTAGCTTTCATAAGTGTATTATTTAGGTTTTGGTGGTATTGTATTTCCCTTCTGTCCTCCTGGATATGCTTGTTCTTTTCTTCAAGCTTGAGTATTTTTTCTAGCATTTTTTGAAGACCTGGCTTGGTATACATGTAAGCCTTCAAGTTGTCTTTATGGTGGAAAATTTTTCTTTCATCCTTGATCATGACTGATAGTTTTGCTCAATATATCAGCTTGTGTTGACATTTTTGCTCATTCAATACTTGAAGTATGTCTCTCTAAGCTCTTCTTGTTTTTACTGTTTCCATTGATAAATCATTTGTTATTTTAATAGGTTTACCTTTAAAAGTGACTTGTTTTTTTTGTCTTGAAGCTCTCAGCACATTTTTTCTGTCTTGTATGTATAGTGTTTTGACTATTATTTGCTGCGGTGAGTTTCTATTTTGGTTATATCTGCTTGGGGTGTGGAATGCCTCTTGTATTTGGATGGGCCTCTCTTTCTTTAGATGTGGAAAGTTTTCCTTTATGATAATTTGAAAATTTTCCCCAGGTGTGATATTTTGGGATTCTTGTTCTGGTATTCCATGAATGCGCATGTTAGACCTTCAAGGTGTCCCATAACTCTTGAGTATTCCTCTCAACCTCTTTGATTGAACTGGTTCTTCTATTTGTCTTCAAGATCTAGTATTCTATTTTCTGCTTCATTAGTTCTGCTGCTAAGACTCTCTGTAGAGTTTTGGGTTGAAGATAACTTGTCTTTTAGTTCAATTTTAAACTCTGCTTGACATTGTTTTGACTGCTCTATGCTTATTTTTGTTTCTTCAACTGCTTTTCTCATTTCCTCCAAGTGCCTATTGTGTTCCTGTTCAAAGTGATTGATGTGGTTATTTAACTCCTCCTGGATTTCCTCTTTTATAGTATTGATCATAGTAAAGATCAGGCTTTGAAAATCATTATCTTGGGCATGGCTTTCTAGGCTATTTACTGTAAGTTTGTTCTGGTTGGAATCTATCATTATGAGGTTAATTCTTTTGATAGGAGATTTGTTGTTTTGGTTTTTGTTTCTCATGGATTTGTGCCGTGACCTGGGCATTGTTGTTTTATCTCTTAAGAACTTTTTTTTGTTTCTGTGTGTTTTCGATTAAATTGAATTAGATAGTATTATGACACTTGAGCAGTTATTATTAGTGTTTGCCTTGGAGTTGGGTATGCTTGTCTGATATTTGTGTTATTTCCTAGATGAGGCTATTAGACTGTTAGTACATCAATTAAGTCAGATTTAGTAGACAGGGAGTGAAGATTAGTATGGTAGTGCACTTCTTTGATTTGCTTCTGTAACAGTTACTCTTAACTGTTGCTGAGAGAGAACTCTCAATCAACTTAAAGGAGAAAGGAAGGTTTATTCAGCTTACGATTCCAGAGGGAAGGTACAGTCTCTCAAAGCAGAGGCAGCATGGCTGGCTGGCCAAAGGTGGAAGAGGCTAATTCACAGCAGACATCTTGGAAGCTGAGAGCTGTAGACTGCTTGCTGCAAAGGCAGACTTCTAGGGTGGGTCTAATCCACCTCAAGGCCCACCCCTTGTGACTGCCTTCCTCCAGCAAGGCTCCACTTATCAAGGTGCCATGACCTTGCTAAACACATGAGACTGTGGGGGACACATTTCAAACCATGACAACTTCCTTGGTGATATGTGAGGGTGAATGATATAGTCCCTGAAGTTGTATGGGTTTTTGGGTGACTATATGGAAATTTTAAACGACAGTGACTAATTATTGAGAGGAACAAGATGGTGAAAAGGGTTTACTTATCTTTGAGCTGGATGTGAAGATTTTCTTTCATGTGATAGGATGATTTTACAGGGCTTCAGATGTATGGTGTTTGTCCCTAAAAGCTTTGCTTGGGTTTTCTCTGGACTCTGTTGAATTCTGAGGAGCAGGGAGTCTACCCTGGTCTGGGTCTGGGGCAGAAGGTCTCTCTCTTTTTTGAGTTGGTCTTTAGCTGGAATTTAGTCCTCACTTTTCTGAAATGATTTCATTGTGGAAACCAACAGAACTGAGTCACAGGTTGGCGGTCAGCATTTTGAGGGTATCTATGCAGACTGCTGACCACTGAGGCTAGTGCTGGGAAGTCTGCACATGTGTAATTATTAGGTGGCAGGAAATCTGCCCCTCACCTCTAGCTTCCTGTAAGATCTTGTGCATGTCTTAGGAGCTTAGTTTCCCCCAACATGTGCCTTGTAGCTTGGATCTTGACTATTTCCCAAAGGCTCATGTTCTGCAGATTTCCTCCTGCAAATGACAGAACCTCTGACAAGCTGGGCCCTGGTGGAGGACAGTGAGGCTATGGGGGGTGTGACTGCAAAGGACAATGGGACCCTGCCTCTTTCCTCTGTCTGTCACTCTTGATTTCCTGGTGGCAAGGAAGTAAGTAACTTCTTCTGCTACATGTACTCATCATGACATACCACAAGGCTACAGGCTCAAAAACCACTTGGCCACAGACTGAACCCATGAGTCAAAAATAAACCTTTTTGCTTTAAGCATATCTTAGGTGTTTGTCACAGTATCAGAAAGCTGATTGATAGAATACATCTTCTAGGTTGAGGTTATTTAGATATTTGAAGACAACAGCCTTTGTTCTCTTTATGTTTTCTGCTTGTTTGCTTTCTCAGTACTTTACTTTATAGTTTTCCTTCCTTTATTTTGGACTATTACTTCACATTTATTTGTTTTTTTCATTTTTAAAAACTTAATTGTGTGTGTGTGTGTGTGTGTGCAAAAGACAGAGTGTGTCGGAGGGCACTGTGTGTTCCTGTGGAGGCCCAAAGGTATCTTCGGAAATCACCCTGGATTGCTTCTACTTTCTTTTTGCTTTGCTCTGGGATTTCCCAGGCTTTGCCCACCAGGGACAGAAATGAAGGCCACCACTGTTTGTGCCTGGCATTTTTTTATGTGGGACCTAAGATCCAAACACAGTACCTTTACTTGTGGGACAGAGTCTTAACCTCTGAGTGCCTCTCTGGCCCCTGTTTATCATTTTTATTATGTGATCTTATTATCTGATTATTCCTGTTTCCATGAGGATAAGTATACTTACTCTTATTTGTTTATCTTCTGAGACAGAATCTCATTACACAGGTTGATTCTATGAAACACATGAGGACTGGTCTTGAACTTGTGATCTTTTGTTTTGCCTTCCTAGATGTTTTGAGAAAACATCTCAGTTGCTTCATTGTGCATGTTTGTTAACTCGCTATTTCCCTTTAATTTTGAGCTCATCCTCAGCATTCATCCGGAGGAATCAAGCAGCAGAGGAGGAAGCCCTGTCCTTCTATGCTGGATTTGCAGTGCTCTAGGGATAGCATCATCTCGTAACACATTTCTGTCAGCTCATCATCCTGAGGGGTTTTGCACTGTGCTGAGAGTGCATATTTCTTTTTTTTTAATTTTTTAATTATTTATTCAATTGTGCATGTATGTGTGTGTGCGTGTGTGTATGTGTGGGTGTGTAGAACCACGGACGAATTCGGGAACCACCATGGCCACCTCCACCTCCTCCTTGTTTACTCTGCCCTGGGATTCACAAGCTCTGCCCTACCAGGACCAGAAACGCAGGCCGCCCCCGCTTCCGCCTGGCGTCTATACATGGGGTCTAGGATCCAAACTCAGGACCTTCCGCCTGCAAGACAGAGGCTTAACCCCTGAGCCACCTCTCCAGCCCCGAGAGTGCATATTTCTGTTGGTTCATTTTCAATGCTGAGAACTGAAACCAGGGCTTTGAACATGCTAAGCATATGCTCTCACATTGAGTGATACACTCAGCCCATGATGACTTGAACTCTAGCACTTGTGTTATAAATTTCCAGGGACAATTTCCCCCATGCAGAGCTTAGACATGGGCAGACAGGTGTCCTCTTTTTTACCTGTACTCACGTATTTCCCCTACTTTACATTATTACCGAAAGTATAGTTCTTTGCTGGTCTTTGCTGCATCTGGGCATCTGGGCATCATCTTACTCCTTTGTGTGTGCTGTTAGTTTCATTTTGCAGTGTCTCCAGACAAGCATTAAATCAATCCTTGCATCTATCCAGTAGGTCTTCAAAGAGTGCTAATAGCAACTTATTCATAATAGCTCCAAACTGGAAATGACCCAAGCATCTGCCTACAGTAGAGTTGCTAAATAAATAGTGATAAACATCTTATGGTAGAATAACAGTATTGAGAAAGAGAAAACTGCAGATACATGCAGTCACATGGGTGAGTGTAATAGACATGCTATTGAATTAAAGAAACAAAAACAAAGAAGCCCTGTCTACTTCTATATTGTCTAGAGCAGGCAAAACTGATTGTTGGTGATGAATCAGGATAGTGTTACCCTGAGGGAAGACAGCAGCTGAAGCAGAGCATCTCGCAGTTCTGGAAATGTTCCGTATCCTTATCTGTGTGAAAGTCACATAGTGGTACATAGACACATATGTATATACAAATTGAACAAGTTCTGCTCTTAAGAATTGTGTGTTTCACTTAATAGCATATTTAAAGATAAATCTCTGTAATACCTACTGTAATTACAAATAGCATAAACAGGCGGGAAGGAGCCCCCCCACCCCCAGAAAAAAGGAGAGAGGGGATCATGCTTCAGTAGAGAAAATAGGTCACCATCAAGTATTGCATGTAAGTAGCGAGACATCTGGTGAAGCTCATTCTCACTTCTCTTCCTGATCACCTGTGAATGTAGAGGTTTGATCTCACCAATAGGGACTGGCAGATAGATGGTAACCACCCTGCAAATGGGACACTGACCCCCTCTCACTCCAGTCTCCTACTCCTATTCCATTTACCTTTGAGTCTCCTCTTATATTAAGATCTTCATTTAAACAGCCTTTTTATCTTTGGTTAGGAGATGACCTTCAATACCAGTCAGGATGGAGCCAAGGGTGGTGCAGGAAAAGCAAAACTGAAAACAACAACAAACCATAATTAAGAACACCAAAGACCCTACATTAATCATCTGGAACCAGACCAGCCAAACCTGTCCCCATCCAAAAGCTCAAGGAACCTTGAGGAGGAGGGGGCGGCAAGATTGTAAAAGCCTAAAGATGGGGAGGTCTAATGATATGCAAGATGCTCCACACAAGTTAGGGCTGCAACAGCCAGGATTGGACTTTGTATGACCTGCACAATGGCTGACATGTCAATGATCCCCCAAAGTCTAGCGTGGATAACAGGCAGTAGGATCCTTAGAGGCAAGGGATTAACAGTCATAATAGAGTTCCCATGCTAATAGGGAACCCATGAAAGCGCTCGGGGCTATGCCACTGAGTCCTTACCCCTCACTAGAGTGGAGGACTCAGAGAGAGGTTCTAGGTTTACATAAATGATGCTCCAGGGGATGGGAGAGAGGAAGGAGGAGGCACTGGGAGAAGGGGAGGGAAGGAGGGGATGAAAGGAAGGAGAAAAGGGGGGAGTGCAAGGGGCGACTGGGGAGGGGAAGAGGGAGGGAGAGGGCGGGGGTATCTATTGAGCTTGTATGATTGGGAATAAAAATAAAAAGTGGAAAAAAAAGAATTGTGTGTTTCAGATATGCTAAGTACATGTCAGTAAAAATACAAACAAATACAACCATGAGGTGTCTAATTTTTGCTTCTCTGACTTTGAGTTCTTCGATACCTTTGAGCCCTAGAGACTTTCTGTTCTTTTTCTGTGAGTGTAACTGAAGATGTAAAAGAACATTTATGAGGCTTCTCATCACTCTGCTTTTCCTTTCAAGATGGTGGGCAGATGTGCCATGTTGCAGACCTCAAGTCCATAGTCGTCTCTGACATAGGCCACTCTTACATCCGTGTAGCCAGTGTTGTTGGGCAGAATATATGTGATAGTTAATCTTGGTTGTCGGTTTGACTATACCCAGGATTAACTAACAGATTAGCTGTCAGAACACCTGAGAGATAATCTGGATTTAGATATTTGCAACACAAAGACCAACCCTAAATCTGGGTGGAACCTCCAGTAGCAGAGCAGATGAGAGGAACTGAAAGACAGAGGAGCTCTAAAACTTTCTTGCCTTGTGCTGGCAAACTCGTCTTTCCTCCTGCCACCATCAGACTCAGTTTCTTTGACCCTCCAGTGTGACTGAAGTCCCAAGACTCTCTAGGAATCCTCCAGGCTTCAACAACAGACTGGGGCTGCTAAAACATTCAGCTTTTGCATTGAACAGCCATTTTGGACTACTTAGACCTTATCTCGTGACCAATCTGATAAATTCTTTACACACACACACACACTCATTCTATTGGTTCTGTTCCTCTAGGGAACACTAACTAATACAATATACACATTTTACTTTCTACTTATTTTTGATTAAAATTTTACATGTTTTAGGGAATGGCATGATAATTTGATATATGCATACACTACACAATGATCAAATATGTCTTCATCTCTTCGAAGCAGTGTTCAATGCTTTATGTTAGAAAACATCAAATTCTTCTTTTCTAGTTCTCTATAAAATACATAATACATAATAAATAGTCACTCCACTGAGGCATAGAATATTGGAACTTGTTCCTCTTTTCTAACTATATTTTAGTACCTGTTATCTGATCTCTACCTACCTCCCCTCTCCTCTGTCCTTCCTAGCTTCTAGCAACTACTATTATGCTCTTTACCTCTGCGAACTCACCTTGTTCAGCTTCTCCACATGAGTGAGAATGTGTAATATTTGTCCTGTTGTGCCTGACTTATTTCATTTAACATAATGCCCTCCAGTTCTATGCATGTTTCTGCAAATAACAGTATTTGGTTCTATTTTATGACTGAATAGTTTTTCACTGAGAACACAATATGTTTTTGTTAAATTAATTATTTTTAAATTTTATTTTTGCCTAATCATTCATACAAGCTCAGTAGGTACCCCCTTCTTCTCCCTCCCCTTTCTCTCCCCCCTCATCCCAATGGAACTCTTCCCCCTTCCCCCTCTCCTTCCCTCTCCCTCTCCCAGTGCCTCCTGCTTCCTCTCTCCCATCCCCCAGAGCACCCTTTATGTGGGCTCTGAACCTCCCTCTGAGTCCTCTATCTTAGTGAGGGTTCAGGACTCAGTGGTATAACTTGGGGCCCTTCTTGGACTTCCCACTATCATGAGAATTCTATTATGACTGTTTAACCCCTTGCCTCTAAAGATACTGCTGCCTGAAGCCTTCTCCCCTGTGATACGTGCTAGACTTTGTGGGGTCATTGGTGTGTCAGCCATTGTGCAGGCCAGGCAAAGTCAAATCACATTGTGGACTATATCCTGGCTGCTGCATCCCTGACTTGTGTGGAGTGTCTTGTCACCTCCTCTTCCACAGGGTTTCCTGAGCTTTAGGATAGGGAGAGATTTGGCTGGTATGGTTCTAGTCAGATCTTTGGGTCTTTGAGAACACAACATATTTTCATACAGATGTTTCTCTGGGTATTTACAAGTTACAATACTTCCTGCATTGGAAGTTTCTTTGAGAGGAAATGTGCATAGGTTTCCATAGGGTGCCTCAGACAAGAGCCGTGGCCTCGAGACCAGGGCTCCCCTGGACCAGGTGGAGGACAGAAACACACAACTCTCTAGGCTGAGTGAATCTGGACCTGTTTACTGAAACTTTTGTGACAGCTTTTATACAGAAAATTTTGGGGTGGCTCAGGGGTTAAGCCTCCGCCTTGCAGGCGGAAGGTCCTGAGTTCGGATCCCAGATCCCACGTAGAGACGCCAGGTGGAAGCGGGGGCGGCCTGCACTTCTGGTCCTGGTAGGGCGGAGCCTGTGAATCCCGGGGCAGAAGGAGGTGGAGGCGTCCATGGTGGTTCCCAAATTCGTCCGTGGTTCTACACACACACACACACACATACACACACGCGTGCACACATACCACACACACATACATACGCACACACTCACAATTGAATAAATACTATTAAAAATTAAAAAAAAAGAAAATTTTGGGGTAAAGAATGTTGCACCTACAAATAGACATATAATTTCCTAGTCAGGAAGGACATTTTTTCAAGAACCTAACCCATTGCTTGAGGGTAAAGGCACTTAACAGAAACATTCTCCAAGTATTTCCAAATCTAGCTAGTCTATAATGCTCCACCAGATAGCCAAGAGGCTGAGCCCACATAGTTGTCATTGTTATAACAGAGACTGAATTTTTGAAATACACAGAGGAGGATTGAGCTCCTTTTGATTTCAGTAAGGAACATATTTTAAATTAACTGTAGGTGTGCCCAACATCCCATAAGTCCCAGTGTGAGCTTTTGCTGTTGTCCTATCCAAGCTGAACCTCTCAGTCAGGCGGGTTGACATGAGCACCAGGCATGGCAGCAGGTTCTAACTTGGGGAGTTGCATGCAGCTCATGTAGTACAGGCCTGCCTGGTCCATTCCTTCTACAAATCCATCCTTTTTGGCAGCCGGTGGGAGCCAGAGTTGTTTTTGCTCTGACCTTGTTGACCCCGCCTCAGAGGGGGTCCACCATAATGGACTGATGCCTGCCTGAGGCCGGATACAACTGCATATGGAACCGTGACCAGTCATTGGTCATCAGCCCTGGAAGGACCTCACCTCTGGAAGGCATGCCAGGACATGTGGGTGGTAGATTAGACCAAGGCCTCACGAATCTCTGCAATCCAAGCTTGAGCCATGTCTCTAGGGGGGGCATGGCTTGGATACAAGCCTGTAGCATGTTCCTGTCGATGGAGCACTGCTGAGAGATGTGCTGAAGGAAACACTTAAGCAATATAATTATTAAAGGAATAATTCCTCCTATGATAGCATCCTTCCATTCCTTTAATAGTAAGGTTGCTTATGTCTTCCTTTGAGGAATTCCAGAAATATATTGCCATCAGTTATTGATGATCCATCCATGAACCATGCATTCTCCAAACCCGGGGTCCATTCTGTCGGGCCCCATATCGCCAAGGGTGTCTCTTTCGGGGAGGAGGTGATAATTGGTGGGGGTGCACTCAGATGGTCCATCTCTGTGATTTCCCATAAGAGTGCTGTTTGGGAAAGGGAAGACAGCCCCCCCTTTGCCCTTTGTCAGTAGACATGGATACTCCCAGTTTAGATTGCAAATACCATCTCCATGGGGCAATCTTGGCATCTAGACTTTCTGGCATGATGGTCTCTTCCTTGGCCTTCAGCCAAGGTAAGAGGGTATCACAGTTCCTTTTAAAAGTTCTAGTGAACAGATAACATAGTCTTATACTTCTGGAATTTATGAATTAGTTCATAGGTGGATTTTACCCCCTATGTTTTAAGGCTCTTGAAGTTGTTCTCTAATTTCTTTAAAATCAGTGCACACATTCTGGCTAACAAGTCTACTTATTATGAGTGACGAGACATGAAATCTCTATTTAGAATTTGACTTAAAGTTAAAAAGCAGGCTTTTCCCCTAGATCAGAGAGCAGGAAGCTAGTCCCAAAAAACCTAAGAGCAGGTAAAAGGCACTCCTAATTCCCAGAAGAATTCCTCCTGCCAGGGGCAAAACTTAAATTACCTAGGAAAGAATGCCTAGCAACCACTCAGGGGGTTACTGTGACTTTCCCCAGGGAACAGGCTTTAGGCCTGAACTGGGCAGAAGCACCGAGGCCTGAAAATTCCCATATTTTTCCTAATTTCTCTTAAATACAGCCATGTCCTTTTCCCAGAAAATGTTTTTTTGAAATAATATTCTACCATGCTGGGACCTTATCCACCAGAATGGTTGGATAAGGACGCGGCAATAGGGGCCAAGAGATCCCCTACAAAGAAGACATTGAGCCTCCCACTGCCCCATAGAAAGAGACAGGTGTTCTAGACATTCTCTGATTGACTGTAACTTAGTTTGAATTCTTCCAGTGAGCAAAGAGACAACTCTGAGGAGTTTAGTATGGCTTCCTAGGATCAAAATTGGGACTATGGGACCGTGAAGGAGCTATTTCTGATACAGAATGTGCTTGGGATAAGAAGCACTTTAGGACTTTTCTTCCCTTCCACAAGCATTATGCATGTGGAATGATGGATGGTTGTGTGAGTGTAACCTACATTGTTACAATGGAGAACCATGTGTGACCAATCCATGGCTTGTATGGGGAACTGCACTAGACGAGAAGGTTGGGGCCATGGCTTGTATGGGGAACTGCACTAGATGAGAAGGTTGGGGCCAGCTTACTGTGTGGGACTCAGGGTAAAAAGTCACCCTAAAAGGTGTCAAATAAAAACTGGGACTTCATGATAGGCAAAACAGACTTGCCTGTTCTTACTCCCTAAATCCTTCAGGGTAAATAAGTTCCAGTGAGTGGTAGATTCTGGAACTTGTCTAAATCAAAATCATTCACAGCACCCCCCCCCAACTCTGTCAATTTCTTTTCCCAATCATAAAAATGAACTCATTTCAACTTCCTAGCTTCCTGTGAGGATGGAGTGCTCATGTGACCTAATTCTGATCAATAGGGATAATCAGAAGTCCTGCTTCAAATCAAAAGGCAAGTCTATTGCTTCTGTAGCATCTTCCCACCTAGAGGTAGCAGCTTTTTGTGACCACAGGAATGAACAGCAAACTAAGGAGGATGGCCTAGGATCTGTGATGCATCTTTGAGTGGCAATCCAGCCCTTCCCTGGATAACTTTGTGCTCTTACTGTGGAGGGCAGCTGCACCCTTATTTGTATAAGCCTCTGCTAGTTGGATTTTCTGTTGTTTACAGTGGAAGCTACTCTTTGGTGTTAGAGAGATGAGACCTCAAGGTGGTGGACTTGGTACTGCTTCGTAACAAGGGCTTGCAACTACTCAAGTGATTAATTGGAATACCAAAGAAATGTGCTGATGGTAACCTCAGCTGGCCATGTGGCTCATGTAGTTTTAGGCATTACCTCATTCATTACCAAAAAAGCACCATGACAGATGTGAAGCAGGTGTCACTGGACTTGACAGCCTCAGAGGTGTAACCCTGAGAATAGTCAGTGAGGAATTCCTAATCACATAAATATATACGTTTCATTGGGTGAACATTGGAAAACAGAGTGTACAAGGTGAAAATTATTTGAAATCTCTGTGGAACATTCCTAGTGTTCCCATGATCAAGCATTTGCTCACTCACATACACTTGAATCGTTGCATGGGGAGTGGTTTGACTGTTTTTTTTTTTAAAGAAATGACATTCTGAAGGTCACAGATCCCCACTGTGGAAACCAGGATACAGACTGTGGCTAGAGTGTTCCAGCTAAGAATAACTGTGTTATTTTAATGGCTGGCGGATAGTAGCTTATGTTGTTACTTTCCAAGGAATGAGGTAAATCTAGAGAAGGTCATTTGAGGACTGCCGTAAGCAGATGGCAGTTCTCCCTTCAGTGTTCTGTCTTGTCCTTTTTCTTAAGAATTTTCTCTACCATGCTCTGCTCTTGGTAATACATACACGATGCTCTTCCCGTCCCGCATCCTCTGACAGATCAGAGGGAATCTCAGAAGTTGCTGTATGGCTGTGTATGTCCTTCCTTAGCAGCTGGAGTCAGGAGGCTCTAAGCATGTGGAGGAGAATGGCAGAAACATTGTAAGAGGAGAGTGAAGGAAGGAGGAGAAGGAATATAATAGTGGAAAAGTTAGTGTTCTAGAAGACTCTGATGATGGGTTTCTTCCAACCTCGCACCACAGTCTGCGTACTAGGCTTGAACCTCCATCCACCCTGGTGTTAGTGTGAAACCCACAAGGATAAAGGAAGACAGGCAATTTCAGGTTCAGATTCTGACTCTCCTTTCTGCTGGCTGACACCTTGGCAAGTTCTTCAGGTTCCTTGAGATTGAATTCCTCTTCTGCATCATGGGATAATAGACAAAGCTTTCTGAATGATGTCCATCTTAGCTCAGCCAACACCTGGATTTGGTAAGAACCCTGGCACTTGACTTTCTCTGAGCCTGACAGGGGTGCTATAAATCATTAAAACAGACCCTTGCTTAAGTCAGATTGGGTAGGGCAGCCTGGGTTGACTGAGTTCTTTAATCCAAGTAAGTTGATTCCTTCTTCTTATGTGATTGGCACAATCCATATAGAGGACAATGCCTAGTTCAAAGGAGAAGGAAGAGCAATCCTTCAGAGCCTCTCACAGTTCCCATCGCTAGAAGGCAGGTGCCCAAGAGATGAGGATCAGAGGTGTGGTGAGTTCCCAGAGATCTGAAGCCAGCATCTTGGACTCTGTAAGAGTGCTCTTTCTTTTTCTTTCTTTCTTTCTTTCTTTCTTTCTTTCTTTCTTTCTTTCTTTCTTTCTTTCTTTCTTTCTTTCTTTCTTTCTTTCTCTCTCTCCCCTTCCTTCCTTCCTTCCTTCCTTTCCTTCCTTCCTTCCTTCCTTCCTCCTTCCCTTCCTTCCTCCTTCCTCCTTCCTTCCTTTCCTCTCTCCCTCTCTCTCTCTCTCTCTCCCCCTCTCTCCCCTCCCCTCTCTCTCTCCCCCCTCTCTCTCCCTCTCTCCCTCTCTTCACCTCTTGCTTTTCCTCCTCTTGGCTCTTTTCTTGTTGTTTCTTTCTCTTTTTTTTTGTAAATAATCTCCCTGAAGACACTGCCTTCTCCA